>CM055105.1:11376403-11976403 GCA_029204225.1 Diphasiastrum complanatum
CTCTCTCTTTGATTTCTATCGCACTCGGGCCCTCTCTTCGTTTCTCTATTCAGGTTTTGGAGAGGCCCGAGAATGGGGAGTGAATGCGTGTAGAGGGGAGGGGGCTTTTTTGATAGGAAGTTGGCGTAGTGGCAGTTCATTCTTGAACTGCCAGCCGATTATCAAAACGAGAGCCTCGAGAGAAAAAACACGCACGGCCAAATGGCCTGAAGCCTAAGATGATAAAGACTAAAAATAAGTGGAAAACGCAGTTTTTCCAATAAGCTTGAAGCTAAGGCGTACCAACATAATAAGAAAAAAAGAACAAGAGAAGCCGGTAAAAATTTATAAATTTATTCCCACTCAATCTTAGTAAAGTTGGAATTGGTACTCCGAAGTTGGAATGTGAAATTCCCCAGAACTTTAATAGTATCAGTGTTGTTAAGCCCAATCGATTTATGAACCATTCATGTTATCAAATTTTTGAGACGCTTTGATCATAAAGTGGAGGGTCTTCGTCGAGGGAGAATCTGTGGTATGGGACATAGGCGATTCCAAATGAAGATCTTAAACTAACTGATTAGGTAAGGCCGTAAATCTTAAGGATGTCAGATGCTATGGGTCACAAAACGGGTTTTTGGTCAAAAATTTGAGATATAGGTCATGACCCCTTGAGGATATCTCAAATTTACAAAACCGGAAACCCGACAAGCTATTTCTTTATAAAAGATATGTTGGTAAATTTCTTAAACATTGACTAACCCGTTTTCTTGTGATTCCTTGGAAGGTAATTTTTATTACCGCTTGACCTTGGACGATGTCATAAAAATGGTTAATGAAAGCATTTTCTGAATTGTTTATTTACAGGTTACTTCAAGTTTTTTTTAGTTCTCTTCTTAGAAACTTCTTCTAAGGCAAATCTTGATTGATATGCATCCCTTGGAAACTCGTGTCATTTCCTGTTAAAAGGGGGAGAAGTAAAGAGTTATCAAGGAGAAACATCTATCTTAGATTCCAAGAGGAATATGTTATATGAAAGATGACGGACCTGTTTCAAGAATCAGAAACGATAGGATATTTCAAAAATCTTTTAAGGATTATAGATGATATCTGGTTTGAAGATGTAAGATAAGGAAATTAGAAAACACTCTTGTAGTAGGAGAGTGGCTGATTACAAGTCCGATTGATTTGTGTCAGAACTAGGGAATTCTATTGTAAGATGGTGGTTCCTTGTTGGTGGTAATCAACTTGATCCTAGCAAGGACTGAGATCCATGGGTTGATGCAAGGAAGGAAATTCACGCTAACAATCTATTCTTTTGAGGTAATCTTCGGTTGAGATTTTGGTTGTGGAATAGCACTCTTTGAGAAATATTATCTTTTAGAGGATAATCAAGTTACAGGATTCTTGGTTAAGAAAGTATTGTGTGTACAGATCAGGTGATATCTGTAGAGATATGCTATGTAGTGAATCTTTGTGTGATCAAAAACCTTTTGTACAAACTTTTAATCTTGTGGATCTACAAAGGATTCTGTGGACTAAGTTTATCTGCATGCACAAACTAGTTGTTAATACATCTCGATCATTATCTAATTTTGGCTTGGAAGTTTGCTCTTGAATTATAGATACGTCATTGTGAAGTCATCAACCTTCATACCAAAATGGGGATTGACATTTATATTTGGCAAGGAAGTAGTTTCGCCCAGATTAAGATTAGAATTCAATCTTTGTGATATGGACCAAGTAGCAAGCAAAGACTTACAATCTGCTACATTTGGTCATAGTGTTGTCTTGATGATTGTGCACTCTGCTCGATAAGTTTACATAATCTTTCTTTTGTTCCAATGTTCTTCTCACTTATAGTAGGGCCTACAATATTAATTGATCTTCCATGAATGTTGAGACCCATTGTTGTTGAGTTGATGGCGTTAAACTTCCTCGAAAATTAACGTAGGGACTAGAAATTGTCGCTTCACTTGCCACAGTAATATTCCTTCCCCCCCTCCAATAAATCATTTGTGTCAAGAAATGATGTACCCATCAGGGAAGGACCAATCATACCTATAGTGGCATAGAGAGAACATCCTTCATTTCCTTTGATTCCATCACTCTCATAGGCAATTTCATAGGCCTCATAATCAACATTAGCATCTTTATTATGATCAAAATGTTGTTCTGTACCATGGTGATGTCATCTTTTGAGTTCTTCTAGAACATAGAATCGATCCATGGGCTCGTGGTGATCTTAGTTCCACATTGCACATGTTGTTGCTCATCCACTTATCGCTTCAAACTAATCTTCAGTAGTAGATTGGAATTGATCTTGACCTTGATAATCACCAATGCTCAATAAACTGAGCACTTTTCGTTCTTGAAGTACTGAATTCCAAGACCATATGAAAAAGTTATAGGTATACTAAAGAAGGGATACTAAAATGCAAGTAACTATCTTAGGAATGGGCCCTTTTAAAAAAAAATGGATTTCTTGAAACATTGGATTGTAAAAAAAAAAACCGTAGAATTTTTTTTTAAATGACTGCAAATTTTTTCCTTGGCTACTTGGATGATTACGTGGAGAGCTCAAAATAGAGTAAAATAGTTAAAAAAAATCATGAAAAGGAACTTTCGACGTCACAAGGCCATGGCGCAAACCAAGGTGGACCAGGAGCATGGAATCTTTTGGAAATATTCTCGAAATCAATAAGGTGCAGGCTGGGGCCTCAGTGTGAGAGCGTACAAGTGGGTGAGAGAATGTCTACAGTGATGGAGAAAAAGGGTTTTGCAAATTTTCATTGGTCCACGTTTTGCCCTAAAACGTCATTGACGGGGGCAGTTGAAGTGGGATTGAATGGCACGTGCATTTTTAAAGAGACAGCATGTGCTTCTGAAAATTTCCATAAACATAATTTTCTAGAGCGAGCTAGGAATTTTCAAGAGAGTGAGCTAGCGATGGATCCAGAGAGTTCCATTGAGAGAGAGAGAGAGAGAAGGATTAGAGAGAGAGAGAGCCTAATGGTTTGGTGAGCTTCCCTTTTCTGCATGGGATCTTCATAGCATAATCTCTGCTAGTTGCGCTGCCGGTGCTGCGATTGCTGCATAGAGTAGTAGAATCTTGTTTGCTTCTATCCGTCGATACCGCGCACTTCAGGGTGTTGAGCAAAGCGAGGCAATGGCTATGTCGAAGCTTATTCCCACACCAAATGTTGTTGTACGAT
Source organism: Diphasiastrum complanatum (assembly GCA_029204225.1). Taxonomy (NCBI): domain Eukaryota; kingdom Viridiplantae; phylum Streptophyta; class Lycopodiopsida; order Lycopodiales; family Lycopodiaceae; genus Diphasiastrum; species Diphasiastrum complanatum. Next base: position 11,379,598 of record CM055105.1, read on the forward strand.
GCGTAGGCGCAAGAGGTATGGCGTGCTGCAAGAATTCGGCAAGCCCTGCCAGGAGAACGCGAATGAAGAGGGACGAGCAGGTTAGTGAGAGGGAGAGATAGGGATTGCATAGTCAGGTGACTGTATTGATGTATGAGTCAGGAAGACCTCGGTTGAATGCAAAGTCAGGAGACTCGGCTAATGATTTAGTCACAGTATTCGGTTGATGATTATTTCAAAAGGTTCGGCTGATTATTGTGCCAAAGGATTCAGCTAAGGATCAAGCCATTGGAGAGTCAACATAATCGGCTGATGGATAATCCAGTATAGTCGGTTGATGAATCAAGCTGTAGAATAGATCGGAAATGGCAAGAGAGATAGGAAGAGCACAAGAATCGAGGCTGGCGAGAGAGAGAGAGAGAGAGAGAGAGAGAGAGAGAGAGAGAGAGAGAGAGAGAGAGAGAGAGAGAGAGAGAGAGAGAGAGAGAGAGAGAGAGAGAGAGAGAGAGAGAGAGAGAGAGAGAGAGAGAGAGAGGCCGATGGCCACGAAGGTGCCGGACGCGATGGGGGCCTAATATGGGGCTGGTAGGGTTAGGGCTGTGCGAAGGTAGGGTTAGGTCAATTTTTTTTTTTAAATGAACCTACAAAACTTCAAAATGAAGAAATTTACAAAGAAACAAAATTTCACAAATGAGAAGTTGAAGTGCTTCGCTCCCAAATCTCCTACCAAAGCTAGGATTTGACCTCTTTCACAAGAATTGCCATAACTTTGTCAATTCTCAACCAAATCGCTTGGAAATTGGCTCAGATTCAAGCTAAGACTATAAAATTATAGTCATAAACTTTGGCCAAAAGTACAGCCAAAAATGGAGGAAAACGGATTGCAAAAACTATAACTAGGCTAAAATTGGAAAGAAATCACTAAAGGCCATAACTTGGTCATTATAGCTCCAAATCAAAAAATCTAAGTACCTCAAAGAAGCTAAGAGAAAGATGTACCGATCTACAAGAATAAATATCACACAAAAATGAAGTTTAATTGGTCAAAAATTGAATCAAAACATGCTGAAAATTGACAAAACAAGAAACTAGTGAAGAAAAAACCACCAAAACTTAAAGAAAACCACCAAATTTGATGGGGAAAGGATCTAATGCTATGATACCAAAATTGTCATGTGCCAGCCTTAGCATTAAAACATCTAATCCATTCATGAACATCAAATTACAGTGAAAATACAAGAAATCAAGAAAATCAGTCAAAAATCAAGAAGATAGCTAAAAGTAGCAAAACTTCACCAAAATTAGGCAAAGTAAGGATTCTTTATTCATCATTAATGATCATTCATAAGATAGGGCCTGTTGCTAGCGCATGATCTAAGCTCTCATATGATTGTAGGCACATGAACCAACAATTCCATCAAGAAAGCTCTCAAAGAGAAGCTCCAAGATCTCTTAAAATTCAAAATTACCAAAATGAACAATAGTCCCCAGATTTAGCACGACCTCGGCTATTTATAGTGGTCATTTGTTTGGGACCTTATTTGGCTAATTTGGGCCTTACAATCATTATTACAAGTCCGATATTCACAACTATAGCGAGGTTGTTCGAGCCTCTTTATTAACAATCCTAATGACTAATTCTAGTCTAATTTAGCTCCATGGCCATATTTGGCAATTCATTAGTAAGGTCATGGGCTAATTACATGGAGCACATGACAAGATGACATCCCCAAGGTCCGATAAAGTGTTGTGTAACATTCCCCTAGGCATACCTAGTGAACACAAGGGGTTGCCTTTAAATGTGTAAGGTCCTAAGGAGAGGAGTTTCTTACCATCTTCTACGCTAGAGACTAAAATAAAATAAAAAGCCTCTTCTCTATATATTAACAGTCTCTTACAGTTAGAACAACTTTTCAAAGATCCACATTAGGGTTTTATGTAGGTTAGTTTTCATGAATAAAGAAAGTATCTTCAGCTCTTACTACAGAACTCTTTCTAGGAGAACCAAAAAAATGTTGAATCTCTTTTAATATAGCAAATCTTGAAGCATCAGGATAGGTGATGAAGTCAAACTTGGAGGGCTTCCACTTGTAGTCCATTACTACAACACTTTCTTGACATTTGTGATGTGATGGGCTTCCTTGCCCTTACTTTGGTTTTGTAAATATGAAAGTGGATTGTTTTGAATTGATGCCTATCTAGTGAATATGGAAGCCTAGAGGCCATTTTTATCAGTCAAGTTCTAGCACTTTTGTCTTGAAGATGCATAAATCATTGTATTGAGAAAATTTGTGTACAAATTATCCTCCTATGAGTCAGAGAAGGATGATTGTTTCTCTTTTTCTAGGAAAGTCAGGTGACAATGGCTCTCAAAGGATAAATATACAGTAGCTCAATGAAGTACGTTGGTAGTCCAACTTGTGAATCCTGAAGGGCTTCACTACATAATAAAGACACATTTTTGGCTCAAAGACACCAAAGCCTTGCTTAATTGCTCCAGTTAGAGCTTTCAAGTATAAATAAAATTGCCCAGGTGTAGTTTGCCATGGGTGTTAATTAGTTTAAGCATGTCTTCAAATTTCTCTTACAAACAATCTTTTTGTTGACTTGCCAATGCGAGAACGTTATGTTCTTGTTGTAGTATCGAACGTTTCTTACCATAAACTAATTTTGGGATATATGGATTGATCAGAAATTTCTGAAGCCAGACTTGAACATCTGGATATATATGTATGTATCATTAATGGGAACCTTAGTTATTCACTTCTAGTTGCCTCCCAAAAATTAGCAGCTTCATAGGATAGCTTATCAAGAACAAAGAATTGCCACCATTGATTTGTCATGTTGAGGCAGGTGAGATGCAAGTGAGATGTTAAGGCAAGTGAGATGCAACCATGTGATTGATAATTGTTCGCTAAAAACATGACCAAACATCTATTCTCGCTCAAATTTTCAAAACCCCTATTGAAAGACAAGTAATGTACAAATCCATCTAAACATATCATGGAAAGAAGACTTTACGTTCTCTGGAAGAAAAATCAATGGCACAGGTGTTATGAACACGCTTTTGTAGTTTAAATTGTCCTTTTAAGTACCATTCTTGCATTTCCTAGTGCACAGGAATATAAAAGATTGCCAAAACCATTTCAGAGCAAGCCCCTCGCAAATTTGCAGAATCCATTATGTTTTTTTCTGAACATGCAGGAAGATTCCCGTTACGTTTGCAACATATTGACTGAACCCAATTGTCGCAAGTAGTGAATCCACAAGTAAATAGTCAAATACCACCTAGCACAAGGTTAACTTACGTGACTTAAACCAACTATGTTTATCACATAAATGCGACCTGTTAAACCAAGTTTGGATGTGCCAAAGGTATTGGAAGACAAATGTATGAACTATGAGTGCAGCCTTCTTGTATTTCCTGATAACCACTGTAGGAGGCACATGAGAAAATTGGATTAAAAAATAGCATGGCTTCATAGATTTTTCCCACATGATGATGTAAGGAAAAATTACAAGAATGAAATAGCATAAGAAATCAAATAAGTAACTGCTGAGCCTCAAAGCTTAATTGAGGAAGGCTCCCTAGACTGATACCAGGTCTATAATATCTAGTTTATCAAAACTCATCGACTTTGTGGTCTTTGTATCCGTAAACACTCTGAAAAAGCTTCTTCTTATCTATTCAAAATGTCGAAACTCTTCACGAAGACAACCGCAAGATCTAGACTACTCCAGAAGGAAGTCGCACCAGCAATTGGCCGTCAACAACACTGTACAAATCAAGCAAGACCTCAGCTTTAAACACGATGCCATCTTGATATAATGCACACAAAAAAGATATTTGCTGGCAACATGACACCCAAGTCCCTACCCTCTACACCTCTGACTATAATTGGTAAACCTTAAAGAAAGAGTTCAAGTGAATTACCTCTTTACATAATAGTAACAGAAATCTGCCAAAATGAATGTCTGTACTATTTCGGACAGAAGGACCGCTGGGGCCCACAAACCATACCCCATGGCAAAAAGAAGACTTCCCTTAGAATCTACAATCTGTGAAACAAGCATGAAAGTCAGCCATCCAGATTTAAGTTACTCTCCCCTCTCTCTCCCTCTCTAGCATTCAGATGCCAATTAGACATTTAGAGCACATCTCAAAGTAGTTGAATCTTTTAGTGATGATAAGATGTGTCAGAAAAGGCTGCCTTCTAGATTATTATTTTTTTACATAAGATAGTCAAAATATAGAGATGAAACAAGCGATGACCAATCCAAACTTCTTATCAAATCTCCTAGCAATGCATTTTGCATACTCTACACTGCATTGCTTTTCATCAGCAACTATGAATAAAAGCAAGCACCCGCATGAAAAACCGCCCAAAGAAAGTTCATAGTAAAGTGTACAAACATTTGTCTGAAGTGCAAGAAAAAAAATGAGTATTTGGCAGATGGCAACAAATTCTCTGTTTTAGTAAATTGTTGAAGAAAACATGGACTCCCTAAGCATTGATCTTAAATCCCTACAGCTTAGCTTGGATTACTAGTATCTAAAATCTAGCCCCACAGCTTGCACAAAGATGAAGACCGGAGTCTAGGGCTATATGACTAATCCATGGCAGTTTTTGATCACACATGGAAGAAAACAGCTGTTGGTTATCTTTCACAGTGAGTGTAGAGTCAGATGTCAAAAGACTAAAACTATCAGCCAGAGGAAAGTAAACATCAAGGAAAGACATCAGCTAATAGTAGTCGGCGGATCATGGCTTGAACAAATGTCTATAAATAACGGATGGTTTGCATGCTTCGAACGTGTACACGATGAATCTTACAAATAGCAAACTCTTTGTCAGCTTAACTTGTTGCCATGGTTTATAAAAGAAGAAACTTAAAAGGAAGTACTAGTTTGTTAGCTAGATGCAGTTGATTTGTAACATTTTTTGCTCATGTTTATTGACAAAGGAATGTATACCTGGAATACCCAGTGTGCACAGTTCAGAAATCTTGCGACTCCAAGTGCAAAAACATAATGTGCAGTGAATGGCTCAACCACCTGGGATGAAGGACGTCAAAGCTCAGCATACACATGGAGTGAATACCAAACATAACATGCTCAATTCAAAATAACACTTGGAAATCCTGATTAATTGATGAGGCAAACCTTCGTATTTTGCATAACTCGTAGTTGTGGCAACACTGAAACTGACTCCAAGAAGACACAAAAAGCCCAAATAATCCTGAATAACAGGTTGATTGAAATTTTTGGATGGATCACAAGAGACAAAACTGCACAGGGTATAATCTGCAAAGCATTCGTGCATGAAATTCTTAAACAACAAGCTGATTTATTCTGATATCAGTCTCAAGAGTATATTCTCTGGGCAAGAAAAATTTCACTTCCTCAAAATCTTAAGCATGTTGAATGTCACAACAGAGATACGACCCTAAAAATTGTATCTTGTACTAGCTGTCATCTGTAAATAATGATTAATCTATAAATCATTCCAGTCCAAAAGAAAATCAAGTTGAGCATATAAAACATGTCCAAATGTAATTCTAAATTTAGAAAGACTCCAAACGTGTGTATCATAATCAAATCCTCAACAAGTTCATTATAAAGACCGTTCAATGAAAAAGAGTAGTTGAATCGTATAAAACAGGATCAAAGGACAGTCAACAATAAGGTTCAGCATACCACATAGTAACTAGGAAGATTATCGAGTTCTGGCATGTATGAAGCTTTCAGCTTAAAACGAATCATGTATATGACCCATAGAGTCGTAATCAAAGTTGCAGTATCCAAAACTGTATGAATATCCTTTTCCATCACAAAACTACAAATAAGTCTTGTTGCCAAAAAAAGGGCTGTAAGCTCCTGGGACTTGAGTGACAACCCTGCACAAATAATATAATTTATAAGATGCTAAAGTTAAGATCAACAACGTAAAACTTAGACTGACGGTTTCGCTGTCATCCTCCTAACTGACTCAAGGGACAAAGAGCAAACAAACAGCTGAAGCAAAATTGAAACCAACATAGAAACCATATACTGAGTGACTACATGCTTCGACAAACTTCAGCAAACTGATTCACTGGCTTTTAGACCTTAGGAGGCGATTATCATTCTTCCTGATCATACTTGCATCCTGTCTTACCTTATTTTACATCCAACTCGTGTGTTATTTGTGAATGATTCGAACTCAGTCAGCTGTTTCATTTTGATGCTTAGCATTCTCTATGAAGAGTTGGCAAATGAAGTACGAGTATCAGGGTTGACTATTTAGGAGTCTATGTAACTAGAAATTCCTGTGCATCAAGACAACTTCTATGCAACTTGGATTCCCTGTATATCTCCTGATAGTGTTCGAAGTTGGAAGCTCAAAACAGGAGCAACTATCCCTTACAAATCCTTAGTTCATTGTGATATTCTCTCCTTACAGTTATGCTAACCACCAAAATGCAATCGTTTTTTTCAAAGGCGAAAGGGGAGGAGTCTATGTAACTAGAAATTCCTGTGCATAAAGACAACTTCTATGCAACTTGGATTCCCTGTATATCTCCTGATAGTGTTCGAAGTTGGAAGCTCAAAACAGGACCAACTATCCCTTACAATTTATGCTAACCACCAAAATGCAATATTGGCCAGGATTCTTTTCATAGTACATTAATAAAGTTAATCTTTTATTCAATAGCAAGAAAACTGCAGCGGAAGATCTTAGAGTAGAAGCACATTTCATGGTAACCAGATCGTACATGCTGCAACGGCTAACAAACTCGCCATGCAGATTACCATTTCGAATACAGGAAGGCAAACTCAAGAGTTCCTACGAGTAAAAAAAGGGCACCATCAGGAATCTGAGTGGGAGCAAAGTCTATGGAATAAACTGACTTTAAAACCCTGAAGTATTAGCAACAAGATCTGTGAAAGAACAAACTACGCGAATCGGCCAACTACACCTCTGCCAAATAAGTTTCGAACTTTCTCAAACATGTTTTGGTTCTTGGGACACTAGTTTCCCCAGGCTAGCTCAAAAGCAGGCAAGTTCTATACAGTCCACTAGCTCAAAACTTCCAAATTCAATGAACTAACCCCTGCCGTAAACACAAAAATTGCCTTGAGCGTCACAGAAAAAGGGCAAAGGTAAGGCCTTCAAATGAAAGTCCTTGTGTGGTAATATCTTAAACACAAAGGGATGAAGAAGATGTGGATATAGTCCAAACCTGCACAGTTCCTCCCTCTTTGAAGCTTGTAGATGAGCACAAGGATGCCCACTGCATGCACACTCTCGGCTACCACAAACAGATTATTACGATTGAAAGGCATAAACCGCAACAGCAGCAGTGCCAGTATTCCAGACAACACTCCCAAAAAGGTCTTCACTTTTGGAGGCTGCTTCTTGAGCCATCGAAGCAGCGGTCGAACTGGATTAATCGCCCTACTCCCTAAAGCCATTATCCTTACCTTCCCCAACTGCCCGCCTCAAAATCTATGACCTTTCTTCACAACTTCCCAATCCGAAATCGAAGAAACTATGCAATTTCCTGAACTATGAGCTATCTTCCTAGCTTCCCAGCACCAAACTAAAACCCAGAAAGAATCAATGCAATCTCCTCAACAAATTTCACAAAAACTATGAGCTGTCCTCACAGCTTCTGAACCGCAAACCAAAACCCACAAAGAATCAACCCAATTTCTCAAAAAAATTCACCAAAACTGTGAGCTTTCTTCAAAACTTCCCAGCACCAAAGCATAACCCACTAAGAATCAAGGCAATTTCCTCCACAAAACTCAATAACTATGAGCTCTATTCACAGCTTCCCAACCAACACTAAACCAAAACTCAGAAAGAATAGATGCAATCTCCCTAACAAAATTCACCCAGAACTATGAGCTATCTTCACAAGTTCCCAACACCAAACCAAAACCATCAAATTCTGAATACCAGATCAAAAACCACAAAGAATCAAGGCAATCTCCTGAACAAAATTCTCCCAAAACTATGAGCTATCTTCAAAACTTCCCGACACCAAAGCAAAACCCACAAAGAATCAAGGAATTTCCTCAATAAAATTCACCTAAAACTACCAGCTATCTTCACAAATCTCCAACCACAGCAGACCAAAACTCAGAAAGAATAGATGCAATCTCTTCAACGATAGTGAGATTATTCGATTGTTCTTTTACTGCCCACTGAGCTATATACAGGCTACTACTAATCCTTTCCTCAAGCATAGATGCATATGAGAGTCAGCTGACTCTGCCGACTGAGAGGAATATACTTATACACGCAAGTAGCCAAAAGAAACAGCAAGAAGAATTTTTGCTTTTGGTGAAAATGAGGTTGATAGTTAAATTTAGAATAGGAGAGCTTTTGCTTTAGATGGAAATGGAGCATGGCTCTTAGGGTGAGCCAAGTCATAAAATATGTCGGCGCCCTGAGACTTTTAATGGACCCATTAGGGTTAGCTTAAATTCGAGACCCTATACTAAACAAGATAGAATGTGTCCTCCACAACAACACCTTCATGCCTTCCCCCTTCCCTAGAAGCCATTCTAGTTGCACCTCTATCTCCGGCATTCCGGGCATAAAATTTTAACTTTCTCAAATTTTGGGGTGTTAATTTTATATGCCTCGAGATATTCATAACAAGGGATTCAATTCAGGCCATGTCACACATTTTATCAAATTTGTGGCCTGAACTGCCTTTATACAACCAAATCTTGGTATGAATCAAGTCTTTTTTTTGCCATAGAATCATCTCAATTTTGTGCATAAAAAGCAAGCCCTAACCATAATGTGCACATTATATCTTCTCACTTTTCGTCAAGACTTTTACAAGGATCCTCACCTTTCAAACAGAAAGGTATCAAATGATATTTGGGTCTATTCAAAGGTGAATTAACTTGAAATGAGTAGAAGTTGTTGACATAACACATTATTTTGCAATGAATGTATGTTAATACTAATGGTGTTTATATTCATGCATAAATACTCTTATTTAGTCATTTACCCTCATGCCCTAGGGCCCACTTTGCATGACACAAAGTACCTATCATCTACTATAGCCAACCTCCAGAATTTTAAGCACCTCCTTTAATGTTGACTTTTTTGCGTTTATCAACTTGAACACACGCATAGTATTAATAGCCTTTGCGAGGCAAGTCCAACAAGTGTCTATCTTAATCTTTCTAATGCAAGTGCTCAATTTTCTTATGTATTTTGTAGCACCTTGAATAGCAAAAGCAACCAGTGCTTGCCAAATAATAAAACCTTCCACCAAAACTCTCATGTGGTGCAATATCTTTTGCCAATTTCAAAGTCCAGGTGGTCTCTTGGAAGTCATTGAATGTCCAAATGAAAATTCCATCTAAAAAAACTGGGCGGCGGGGGGAGAAGCCTAGGCCATGTGGTCAAGGCAAAGGTACTGCCCCGAGCTAGGGAAAGGTCCTTTAGCTTAGTCCTAAATCTTTTCCCTCACAAAATGCCATGACATGCAATGAAATTTTAGCATTGCTTTTTGCCTTGCCTTCTTCTTTTTCTTCTTCTTCTTGAGTATTTTCCTCCCATTTCTAAGTGGTTAATTTCATGCTACTAACAAATTTAGCTGGTTGAAACTAAAATCATCCTATTTTTTGTTCACTCTTACTTGTTCTTAGTGAGGAACAATTTGAAATGAAACAATCCAACAATGAGTTCAAGAGTAGAAGACTCCAAACAATGAATTCAAGAGTCAAAGTCAAAGGACATTTCCAAAAAAATGCCAAGCCCATGGCAACAAGGTGTGTACCTCCTACCAATGTTAAAGAGCATTTTGCCTGTTCTCAACCTACTTCAAGAGCAAGAAATTTTTTTGTCAACAACGATTGGACAAATTGTGTCAAAACAAAATCATTTTGACAATTGCATTTTAAATAATTCTTAAAGTTCTAATAGTAGTAGACTACATTGTAGAACAAATTCAACCCATTCACATTGGCATCTAAATAATCAAAAGTTTATAAATTGTTTTCATAATCCAATAGTTTGATTTCAAAAATCTAAAAAATTTTCCAAGGCAAATCTCATACTTCATAAATACATATGTATGTATGTATATGTATATATATATATATATATATATATATATATATATATATATATATACACGTATATGTATACATATACATATATCTATATATATGTATATATACATATATATACAAATACGTATATATATGTATACATATATATATGTGTGTGTGTGTGTGTGTGTATACATATATGTTTATACATATATGTATGCATATATGTATATATATATATACATGTATATACATATATGTATATATATGTATATATACATATACATGTGCGTGTGTGTGTGTGTGTGTGTGTGTGTGTGTGTGTGTGTGTGTGTGTGTGTGTGTGTGTGTGTGTGTGTACACACATATACATATATATATGCACACATATATATACATATATACATATATATACATATATGTACATATACATATATACATATATATGTAGATATTATATGTATACATATACATATACATATACATATACATATATATGTATATATACTAGTAAAGAATGCCCGTCGTTGATGGGCAATGGAGGCCGATCTAGGTGGCGGCCGATGATTTGGATGATGGCCGATCTCGCACATCTCGCATCTCGAATATCTAACATTCCATTTAAAGAATTAAGCCAAGGTCTAGGAGATAGTAATCCACCTTGAAATATTTATCATAGAAGATAAATGGATAATCGAACATTTGTATAACCTGTGCTTTGAAACATCTTAGCAAAGAAAGGAGAGATGGAGGAGGATTTATCTGGTTTGGATGCACATTTTGCTGTGAGTACTGAACTGTTTGGAGCCCGATTTAGTCCTGTGGGTTCGTCTCGGTGTGTAGCACGGAACAAAATAAAGGGTCTAAAAAACAGACTCCGTTCGACGACATTGGACCAATTCTTGAGAATGTTGAAAAGTAGTCCATTTAGTGGCATTCCCCCCAGCAGAAAGGGCGTTTTTAGACAATCGACGTCAAAATTGAACTGCAAATGAAGCTGTAGGTTCGTGTCGAGCCCACGAACCTGTGGACACCTCCCGTCCGAAGTTCTGACCATTTTTTACTGAATCCGACCAATTTCTGGCTCGATGGGCTTGTGTAGCAGGCCATATAGGCATGGCATGTCATAGATCTGATATCTACCAAGCATGTCGCAGATTGCCACATGGCAAGCCATGTAGGCCTACCCCATGGCAAGTCATGAAAGCTTGGGGTTTGCCATGTGGCAAACTACGTAGTTCTAACATAGGCTTGCGTGGCAAGCCAACTAGGCTCTGCCATGTAGGCCTAAGTGGAGAGAGAGAGAGAGAGAGAGAGAGAGAGAGAGAGAGAGAGAGAGAGAGAGAGAGAGAGAGAGAGAGAGAGAGAGAGAGAGAGAGAGAGAGAGAGAGAGAGAGAGAATTGGGCCTCGAAAGTTGCCACATGGCGAGCCACGTAGGCCTGCCACATGGAGAACCATGTAGGCTTGGGACTGTCCATGTGGCAAGCCACGTAGGCCTACCATAGACCTGTGTGGCTTGCCACATGGCCTACCATAGGCTTGTGTAGTAGGCCACATAGGCCTACTATCTAGCAAGCCTATCATAGGTTGCCACATGGCAAGCCAGGTAGGCTTGCCACATGACAAATCATGAAAACTTGGCATTTGCCACATGGCAAACCATGTCGGCCTACCATAGGCTTGTGCGGCAAGCCCACAAAGCTCTACCATATAGGCCTGAGTGGACCCAAACAGAGAGATATAGAGAGGTGGGTTCGAAAGCTGACACATGGCAAGCCATGTAGGCCTACCATAGGCTTGCATGGCAGGCCACATAGGCATGGCATAGGCCTCATGTTTGCCATGCAAGCATGTTGTAGGTTGCCACATAGGCTTGCCATAGGCTTGTGTGGCAAGCCAACCGAGCTCTGTCACGTAAGCTTGAGTGGACATAGAGAGAGAAAGAGGTGGGGCTCGCAAGCTACCACGTGGCAAGCCACGTAGGCCTGCCACGTGGAAAACCATGTAGGTTTGATACTTCTCATGTCGTAAGCCACGTAAGACTACCATAAGATTGTGTAGCAAGCCACATAGACATGTCATAGATGTACTATCTGCCAATCTTGTCGTAGGTCTACCACGTGGCAAGTCTTGCAAGCTTAGAGTTTGCCATATGGCAAACCATGTAGGTCCTAATACATGCTTGTGTGGCAAGCCAACCAGGCTTTGCCACGTAGGCCTGAGTGGACCTAGAGAGAGAAAGAGGTGGGGCTCAAAAGCTGCCATGTGATAAGCCACGTAGGCCTACCATAGGCATATGGCAAACCATGTAGGTCCTAATACATGCTTGTGTGGCAAGCCAACCAGGCTTTGCCACGTAGGCCTGAGTGGACCTAGAGAGAGAAAGAGGTGGGGCTCAAAAGCTGCCATGTGACAAGCCACGTAGGCCTACCATAGGCTTGAGTGCCTTGCCACATGGCCTACCATAGGCTTGTGTAACATGCCACATAGGCCTGCTATCTACCAAGTCTGTCATAGGCTACCATGTGGCAAGTCACGTATGGCTGCAACGTGGCAAATCATGCAGCCTTGGGGTTAGCCATGTGGCAATCCATGTAGGCCCATCATAGGTTGGCAAGCCAACCAGGCTATGCCTACGTGGTCTGCTATTTGCTAAGCCGGTCGCACACTACGATGTGGCAAGCCACGTAGGTCTTCCACATGGCTAACCCCAAGCTTGTATGAGGCTTGAGGTTTGTTATGTGGCAAGAATGTAGGCCTACCATAGGCTTGTATGGCAAGCCAATCGGACTCTGCCACGTAGGTTTGAGTGGACCTAGAGAGAGAGATATAGGTGGGCTCAAAAGTTACCATGCAGGCCTACCATAGGCTTGCGTGGCAGGCCAATAGGCATGGCATAGGTCTGATGTCTGCCACTCAAGCTACCACATAGGCTTGCCATAGGCTTGTGTGGCAAGCCAACCAAGCCCTGCCATGTAGGCTTGCGTGGACCTAGAGAGAGCTAGGGCTCACAAGTTGCCACGTGGCAAGCCACGTAGGCATGCCATGAGACAAATCACGTAGGTTTGGGACTTGCCATAGGGCAAGCCACATAGGTCTATCATAGGCTTGTGTGGCAGGTCATATAGGCATGACATAAGCTTGATGTTTGCCATGCAGGCATGTTGCAGTCTGCCACATAGGCTTGACATAGGCTTGTGTGATAAGCCAACTACGCTATGCACCATGTATGTTTGTCATGCAGGCTTGAGTGCAACGAGAGAGAGAGAGAGAGAGAGAGAGAGAGAGAGAGAGAGAGAGAGAGAGAGAGAGTTTGTGATAGGGGCCCACCAGGCCTGCGATTTGAAGCCTTTCCAACCCTTCACAGCCGACTTTTCCTTCATAGAAATGTATTTTTATTTCAACCTTTCTCGTGAAAAGTATGATAATTTAAAAAATTCTTAGAGCACGTTTTAAATTTTTGATAATGAAAGTCTCATTTGTTTAACACCTTTCACCATGAAAGTATGTACATGCACTTCAAACCACTATGTGTGTTGGTAAAGGATAATTTGAATCTGGAGTGGGCCCCTTAGATGCATGGATGTGGAGGAGGGCCATGCATCCTTTTCCCCATACATGCATCCTCCTCCCCAAATTTTTTAGTTAGAAAAAGCTCATGCATGGGTGAGGGGAGAAGCATGCATGGTGCACCCATACCCATGCGCAAAACTGTACATAAGTTTAAAAATATATATATATATATATATATATATATATATATCAACGACGGGCACTCTTTGTTAGTATATATATATACATATACATATATATATATATATATATATATATATATATATGTATATGTATATACATATACATATATGTATATATATGTATATGTATGTAATATACATATATGTATATATATGTATATGTATGTACGTATGTATATGTATATATATGTATATATACACGTATATGTATATGTATATACATGTATGTACATGTATATATATATATATGTGTGTGTGTGTGTCTATATATATATATATATATATATATATATATATATATATATACATGCATATATATATACATATCAGTTAAAATAGCAATGATCGACTTATATAGTGCTTTCTTATTTCGACGGCACCACGTGTGCTTAGTTCTAGAGTTATCGGGCCATCTTTCTTTTACGAGCCCTTTGAGTGCTTTTAAGCAACTGATCTTTGTACTTACTTATCAGTTGAATATACAATTTGTTGAGAGCAATTCTGTTGTTTTGTCTTGTTGCACTTGACATTGTGCTGTGGTGATTGATCCGGTCGGGTGTTTAAATTGTGTTTTCTTAACTTGGTATCAGAGCCTCTTGGTGGCTTGAATCACCAGACAAGAACAGAGAGCTGCGAGTTCACAACGGTTTGTTGGCTAGGAAGCACAAAACCGAGTTTGTGGAGATTCGTGGAATAGCTCAAAACTGTAAGAAGATTCAGAGGCAGGGGATTGTCAGCTGAATAAGAGGGCAAACAAAAAGTGAAGCTGAAAATCTTCTAAGGGTTGCTTGGCATGTGTCGAACACCGTTTGAAGAGCGGTTTGGAGCAAACCATTGCTTGTTGTAGGGCGACCTCAGCCAGATAGGAGCTGCTAGTGAAAGCTCAGGCTAAGCCTGAGTAAAGCCCAATATATCCTTCTCTTCAAAGCTGCTAGGGTTTCAAAGTGCAAAATCGTGGATATCTCCTTGTAGGAGGACTTTTTCAGAGCTGTAAGTTGCTGAGGAAGGGCTCCCTAGTAAGGAGAATTAGCCTGTAAGAGGCCGTGGAAGGCCGTGGATTAGATAGAGAGCTGGATCGCAATTAGCAGCCAGAAAACCCGTGAGGAGGCCATAGCCAGGGGAGCTTGGAGAGCGAAGGAGGCAAACAAACCTCGCGCGCGCCCAATCGCGCAACTACCATAGCGTTTGGAGGGGTCTAGCGCTTGCAAGGAATCCGTTTCAGCGTGTTGAAGGAACCTCGACCATCGGATCATGTCTATTGAAGATCTATGATGAAAAATGGAGGAATATAGGCCGCAGGATCAAGGGCCACCGTTGGGATGCATGTGAAAAAGCCTGAAGGGGTTTGAAGTGCAAAGTGCATTGCAACTTCACTAAAAATCTTCAATCTGAAAAAAAATTGCTGGGTCCGAAGTTTTTGAAGGGTGAAGTTTCTTCACACTGAAGAAACAGTTCAAAAACCCAAATTGCCCTTAGTTTCACCTCCTTTAGCGTATTTTGGCCAAATGAAAGGCTATAACCTCCAAACGAAGGACACCCTGACTGTACCTGCAAGTACGGTACACCAAAACAGAGTGATTGCCACGGAGAAAGTGTTCGAAGTGCGCCAGAAGTGATTTCACCATTCCACTGGGTAGGTAGTTAGTAGATGGTGACGAGAAGCATTTCGGAAAGCGACGCCTGTTTGGCTTTCAATTTGGCGAAAGAGCGGCGGGTGGCCTGGTAAGCCAAAAATTGCAGGTCATTATTTGTGATTTCTGACATCACGATTGGCTTCAGCATACGTTTTATAGCCTACAGGTGGAGTTTCAAGTAGTTTGGAGATGGCAAACATCAATGAGGCAATTTTGGGCGATGCAAGCAAACTTGATGGGGCTTCTAACTACAACATCTAGAAATTCAAAATGAAGAGCATTTTGATGGCGAAAGAGTTATGGGAGATTGTGGCAGGTATTGAAATCCAACCAAATACCACTCCAGGTGATATGAGGGCCTTTGCTAAAAAGGCGCAGAGAGCATTGTCCTTAATCAATCTTTCAGTGAAAGACCATGTAATCACTCATATAAGTGATGCCACGACGGCTAGGGGAGCTTGGGAAGCTCTTAGAATGCAATTTCAAACTTGCAATCCAGCTCGAGCCACGTTCTTGAAGTTGAGATTGAACACAATAAGGATGGAAGAAAGTGAATCGGTGGGATATTTCTTCACAAGGATAAAGGAGCTGAGAGATCAACTTGTGACGATTGGAGAACCAATCAGAGATGTTGAATTGGTACATACCACAATGAGCAGTGTCTCAGAAGGGCTACAGATGTTTGTGAGCGGCATTGCTTCGAGGGAGAGATTGCCTACTTTTGATGACTTCCACAGAATCATGTTGCAGGAGGAGCAGCGTCGTGAAGTGGTGAAGTCAAGGCAAACCCCACAGGAGGATCAAGCCTTGCTTGCTAAAGGCAAGCAGAAAGGATGGAAAAGGGTTCCCAAAAAATCCAAGGACGATGACGACGAGGGAGAGTCATCATCAAAAGGAAAAAAGAAGAAGAAAGACAAATGTTACCATTGCCACAAACCAGGTCATTGGGCACGCAAATTTTACAAGAAGAAAGCGGACATAAAGGCGGGAAAAGTGACTCAACAAGGAAACATTGCCAAAAATGATGGAGAAGATGACGAGACAAGTGTCTTCTCATCAGCATTTGCATCCCAAGTTGATGATGGTGCCAGATGGTTCATAGATTCAGGTGCCACAAGGCATATGACCGGAAAGCGTGATTGGTTTGAGAAATTCTCACCAATCCATGATGGGGATAAGGTCACTTAAGCCAATGGGGAGGAATGCCATATACAGGGTGTGGGCAATGTACATGTACAGTTTCCTGATGGTAAGATTAAGAACATCCCTAATGTGCTTTATGTTCCTGGACTCAAAAAGAGTTTGCTTTCTGTTGGTGTAATGGCAAATCAACATCTTAAGGTTGAATTTGTCAAGGATGGATGTCTTATGAGGGATATGGACCACAACTATAAAGTGGTGACGAAGGGTTATAGAGATAGTAACTCTGGCCTTTATAAATTGGATGCTGCAAAACCAGGAGAATATAGTTTGGCTATCTCAACAGCATCTCAATCTGAGTTGTGGCACAGAAGACTTGGTCATTTGAACTATGGGAGCTTGAGATTGATGGCGAAGCTGAAGATGCTAATAGGGTTACCGACATTGCAGGATGATCATCATGCAATATGTGAAGGATGTGTCATGGGAAAGCATCACAAGGAGACATTCAAGAAAGGTGGAGCTGCAAGAGCTAAGAAACCGCTGGAACTCATTCACAGTGACCTGTGCGGCCCAATGAAGCCCATGTCGTTGGGGAAAGCATATTATTTTATGACTTTCATAGATGATTACTCTAGGAGGACATGGATTTATTTCTTGAAGAAGAAATCTGACGCTTTTGCTCGCTTGAGGACTTTTGCAAAGAACATGGCATCAAAAGACAATTCACACAATCACACACGCCGCATAGTAATGGTGTAGCTGAAAGGAAAAACAGGACTATTATGGAGAGTGCATGCTCCATGATGAAGCAAATGAGCTTGACCGATTCACTATGGTCGGAAGTGTGCAGTGCGGCAACGTTCTTGCAAAATAGGAGCCCTACAGTTGTGGTTCCAAATGTAACTCCCGGAGAAGCATTTATAGGAATAAAACCAAAAATTGACAAGTTTCGTGTCATTGGATGTAAGGCCTATGTACATGTACCAAAGGAGGAGCGAAAGAAACTTGATGCCAAAGCAATCAAGTGTACCTTCGTCGGTTATGACGAGAGGACGAAGGCATACAGGTGTTTTGATCCTGTAATGAACAAGATTCACATTAGCAAAGATGTGATCTTTGATGAAACGCATAGGTATGAAGATGAAGACCATGCAAGTGGTGAAAGCATCAAAAGACTTCCCACAATTTTGGAGGAAGAAGATGAAGAAGATACTCCACAAGACGATGCACGTGAAGACGAGAGTCGAGAGAGCGAGTATGAAAGGACACCACCTATTCAAGAGCCTAGGGGGAGGTACTTGCCAATAGGAGCAATAAAGGAGAAACCGGTTGGAAGTAAGAGACATTACTTAGACACTCCTTGGGATACATACTCTCCACGTAGTGTATCACCTGAATCTAAGATACCAAAATGGTATGAAAAGATCATGAAGGACGCAAAGCTAAATCAACCAGGATCTAGCACACAAGGAGAAGTGAGAAGATCAACGCGGGAAAGGAAGTCTCCCGATCGTTATCATGTGAACTATGCCCTAATGAGTGACATTTTGAGTGTTGAGAACCATCAACCTTTGATAGGGCAAAAGATCACAAAGAATGGCAAAGGGCAATGGAAGAGGAAATAGAATCTATCCACATGCATCATACATGGGAGTTGGTTGATCTACCACTTGGAAAAAAACCCATTGACAACAAATGGGTGTTTAGCTTTCATCTGCCTGTTGTGGCTTTAGCGGCTTCCTGCAAGGTCTGCCTGTTGTGGCTCTGGGGGATTCCTCAGGTGGTTACTTCATATCCACTTTTGCTTTGTAATTCAAATTTTTGTATGACTAACTTTACTGGTGACTAGACATGTATGCTTCAAAGTCCGAGGACCTCATATCCGTGCAGACTCTATGCCAGCTTGCAAACCTCAAAGTTCCAAGTTCAGAGTCCTGCTCCCGCATTCAAAAAGCCTGAAAACTTTTCGTAATATGATACATTTATTTCAAATACTTCTCCCATCTGCTCTCACAGGTTTTAGTGTTGTTTTGTGTTTTGGCAATTGTCGATTTGGTGTGAGATGCAAGTTTATTCATCAGGCTCTCCAATGGAATCAACGTAATAATAGATTTGGCTCTGGTGCACAAAAACAGGGAGCGGATAATTTGTTTGTTATTTTTTTGTGACATTTACAAAGCATCTGAAACTTCTTTGATATTCCTTTGGCAGAAATGGATTATTGTTTTTTAGGAAGATAATAGTTTTGAATGCTGATTTTTTAGTAGCATTTCAAGTTGGTTTTCTCTGAATTCATTTATCGTCCATAGCTCAAGTATAAGTCTGAATTACTATTACTAGCAAGACAAAGCTACTGCTTAGATGTATATGAGTGGCTGACGAGCTGAATATTTTGTGTTGTGTGGCTGTTCTCACTCGGTTCGATTTCTGAAGGTGACTGGTAGAGTATCAGACAAAAGAGAGGATTGTTTTTAATCTTCCTTTTTTGAGGAGCTACCTTTTCCAGTTATACTTGTACTAATTCTATATTGCAGTGGACGACTCAGAATCTGACAAACGACTTTCTCTCTTAGGTACCACACAGATTTGGAAGCAAATAATATAAAGTTCATCATCATAGATCATATTTCTATGGGTATTTAGGAATATACACCTTTGATGGAGTCTAGTATGCCACAAACTTTTTTTAGCTTTGTGCTTGCAGATAAACTACTAACATGAAGACATTCATATTTACATTAGATGTTGATTCACAACTTGCTCAAACAAGCTTAATTTGCTCAGATGTTGGAGGTTTCTTTCTCATCAGTCACTACTATGATTTGCTTTTTTGAATGCAAGAAATTATCATATATCATGAAGTGAGTCTAATCAACATATGCTTTGAACTACACTAATTAGAAATAAGAGAGTTGTGTTTATCAGTTTCAAGTGTGAACTTGATAATTTTCAAAAATGTATTGACATAGATTTTTTTGTGTTTATCATATAAGGTAACAACTATGAAGTTTAATGTTTAGGCCTATTTATATTTAGAAGTTTCTTTTGGTAAGTTTCAATCAAAAGCATATTTTGATGTATAATTTATTTGTTGTAGAAATAGATTTACAATTGTTCAAAAAAATTTCATTTCACAAGATATTGGAGGTTGCATTATCAGTTGTAGGATAAGCTTGCTCAAAAACTGTCTACTTTTACAATGCTCAACTAATTTTCAAATACTAGAATTTTTTCAAAGACTCAATTTTTTTTGAAGGATCAAACTGTCAACTCGAATTTTTCCGAAGGATCAAAGGACTCTCTGTACTGTCAAGTCAAATTTTTCAAAAGACTCGAATTTTTTCGAAGACTAGAATTTTTCTGAAATCTTTCATATTTTTTTTTTGAAGGCTCGAATTTTTTCAAAAACTCGAATGTGAGATATTCGAGATGCGAGATGTGCGAGATCGGCCATCATCCAAATCATTGGCCGCCACCTAGATCGGTCTCCATTGCCCATCAACGACAGACACTCACAACTAGTATATAATATGAAGATATTTTTTAGAGAGAGTGTAAGGGTTACCGTCAAAAGAGTAACTCTGTACTGCCAAAAATGTCACGCTCTGTCCGCAAAACATGTCACACATTTTACAAAAAAAAAAACTAAAATACGTTTTAAAAAATAAGGTAAAAAAATAACACATACAAGCCTATTTTTCTTTTCTTTTGGATGGACACATGTACACACACAAAGTAGATTTCAAATCCCCCCCCCCTTGAACTCGCGTGCTCTCTATCTCTCTGATCCTGCTGGGTGTTCGATGGCTGGCCGTGAGGCTATGTGCATCTACAAGTGCGCTGATCATTATCGTGTGAGAGGTTGCACTATAGTTCTGTGACTGTGTCTCTATCTATCCATGATAACAGTGCATTGGCATTGCAGTTTTCTTCTCATTGATCGATCTGATCATCTGAATAGCTTGAAAGATTTGTTGATTTCTGGGAGTGTTTGTGATATACAATAAGAATTATGACGTATTTATTCCAACACAATAAGAAAGGAGTAACGCCTCAGGAGGAGATGAAGCAGGACAAACGCCATGAGCAAGTGGGTGAGGGTATTGCCTTGGGTGCAGAAGGTGGCGCTCTGGTGAGTTAAATACATTGCCAAAATTCCAAGATGGTGTGAATTATCTCAAGCCTCACATGTTCGTCTCACATTGTTGAGTTGTCTCATATGTTCATCTCACATTCTCGCACACGTGACGAATGCGTTTTATGACTCTAAAATGTAGTGATCTGTAATCAGAGATTAATTCCAAATTTGTAGTCTGTGTCGCTGTGATGTAGGAGCACTAACGCTTTTAGAGATTAGAATTTTTGTTCCACTTCAAATCTGATCAAAGTGTATCACTTGTGCTACGGAGTCTCAGACCTCTACTTTATTCAAAGGTGTTGCTATTACTGTTGGAAAAAAACATTAGGTCCATTTCTCAGATTAGCAATCCTATAACTAACACAATGCATTTCATCCACTATGAAAAACATGAAGCCAAGAAAGATCCAGAGCAGCACAAAGTGGAAGAAGAACTTGCTGCAATGGGAGGCATATTCATTGCATCCGGCTTTTCATATCAAATTGCAAAAAGTAGTTCGAAATGAAATCTAGACAAGTTGAAACATGTCCAACCTTTATTCGTGGAACATTTTCCATATGAATCTGTGATTCGAGTGTTGTAGGAATGAGAACGTCACAGGCCATCTCCAATATTCCGTCTGTTTCTCTAATCTATTGCAGCACATTGTCTTAGTCAATTTCATTACAAAGAAAACTAGATGAGAAAGAAACAAACATGATCAAATTGTCTAATCATCCAGAGGCAATACCAAAAAATTTATTCTATCTGTTGGCATGCAACAAACCAGGTGCTTTTATCATGAAAACTAAAAAAAGAGGAGTGAAATCACCCATTTGTCAGCACATGGGTAATTCCTCCTCCCCTTGTTTTGGGATTTTAGAAATGTGTGCACTTCTAGAAGGACTTGACAAAGGCTCTGAAACTTCAACCTCTAGAGTTGGAGGAATTTATGAGAGTAGCAAGTTTCAACCACTACAATGTATATGATATTTGTTGGGAGGTTGACAAATACGGTATATTTGGTGGCTTCCTTGGTAGTTGTAAAGAGCTAGCATTTTTTGACTCCCCCACTAAAACAACAAACAATTGATTTTTCTTCTTTTCTTAGGTTTGCACAAGAGGGCTCTAGTGGTAAGAGCAAACACCCCCCCCCCCCCCCCTTTTGTTTTTTGGTCGGCTTGTATTGTGTAGGACAATGACATGCTTGCATGATAGGTTGTTGTCATGTAGAGTATATGATGGGCCTCTCCTCTCTCTTTCTCTTGATGGACCTTTGATGCAACACTCTTTTCACAAAAATAAGGTACATGCAATAATACAAAGCAT
Source organism: Diphasiastrum complanatum (assembly GCA_029204225.1). Classification (NCBI taxonomy): domain Eukaryota; kingdom Viridiplantae; phylum Streptophyta; class Lycopodiopsida; order Lycopodiales; family Lycopodiaceae; genus Diphasiastrum; species Diphasiastrum complanatum. Next base: position 11,401,623 of record CM055105.1, read on the forward strand.
GAAATATTTACGAGCACATGCAAGCACTAGATTAGGCTTTCCAATCTAAGTGAGAGAGCCCAAGTGGTCTTGGCCTTCAACCCCTTGGCCAACTACCTTAGGTGCTCTTTCCATGTAGCCTGTTCACCCTGGGAATGACATCACCTTTGCTCGGGTCGCCACTTCTACGATCCACGGGTGAATGTAAAACTGCCGATTTCCTGACCCGTTGAGAGAAATTGATGTTGTTTGGATCAATGATCTCAACCTGAGCAACTTGGTCTTGCTAAGTAGCTAGTCTAATGATTCTTTCAAACCCCATTCAGCCCCCTCGTATCTAATAGGCACACGACGCTTTGGCCCTGGCACATTGTGAGGCACATGTTTTTTTTTTTTTTTTACTGGTTGCCCGAAGCACCATGTCGCCAGGCAGCTAGATTAATATCTCATAATCATTTATGGGAAAGCGCCAGTGAGCCGTATAAGTGGTAACTGGCCCTCTCTCTCCCATGAGCGCAGGCGCCGTGCCCAGTGTTGATGTCGGTGCCCGAGAAAAAAGGCCCCTGGTGCCCGAAACGTGGACTGTTGCCTAGGGCACGCGAGGGTTGCCCGAGACGCGGGCACACCAATGCATGGGACATTCGGGCCTGGGACCGGTGTTGGCTGTCCGGGACCACAGTTGTCCACATGCAGGAGGCTTTCTTTGAGCACCCATCCATTCAGGTAGGGCCGGGGCCGGTGACCCATGGCAGGTTTTCAATGGGCCGGGCCCAAACTTCAAGCACCTGCGACTGCGTGCTAACGCGTTCACCCTTGAGATGTGAACGCGCTCTATGGAAAAGATGCTTGCTACTCACATGGTCACTCGCTTTTGACGTTCACCCTCTTTTGATGTGACTTTCAAGGGGTTACACGCCTCAAGGGAAGGCCCTAAGGTACGCCCTTTGCCAAAGTCCATATTTCAAACGCCCTCGCCATCGCCATCGCCCATCGCCATCGCCATCGCCATCGCAAGCTTCACGTTTACATTTATCTTCTTTAAATGATCTGCTGTTGCTACTACTGTGCTACCAAAGCAGCAACACCTTATCTGCTTGCTTGCTTGCTGGAATTCCCAGTACAACATGCTCTCAAGGCTTTTGGCTGGAAGCGGGCTGCTGCGATCCAAGCATCTAAACAATGTGGGCGCTGTTATTATCCTTAAACCTTGTAGCCTGAATGCTACTGCTGCAATACCATTTTCTTCTCAGTTTTGCACCCCTAGTATTTGGCAGCATGCTTCTTCACAGAGACAGTCTTATTTTTGCAAACATTCATGGGCGGTTCCTTTGGGTTCCTCGTTAGCAATCGCTTCTGCCAGGTATTGGGCGCTGGCAGGAAAGCGTTCAATGAAGAGTGAACTCGAGCTATTTCTGCGCAACAAACAATTGCTAAGAGCCATGTTTTCGTGGAGGCATTTATCCACAAGAAATGCAGGGGGTTTTCGGTTGTCAACGTTCAGGCCACACTCACGGCAAGCCTCCTTCGCTTATGTTTTTTGTGGGGGTAAATTTCCTTGAGACTATCTGAAAAGAGACAAGAATAGAAAAACTAGAATTTTGATCTCAGAGATATAGGAGTTGGACTAGAAGTTTAAGATCTGCTATATGCAATTGAACAATGTTAGTTTAACTTCATTTTGATGCATTTTTCATGTAAACAATTGTTGGGACAAACAAATTCATATCCTAGTCTTGCATTAGACAGGTCGAGTCCTTCAATTACTCGAGATCATCAACCATTGGTGTCCTTCAATTACTCGAGATCATTCTCTACTCAACATTACTACCCTTCAATTGAGAACCAACTATTCTTCCAATTGAGATCAATTGTTTACATTTTTTTCAACTTTGATACTCTCATCACATTGTACATGTCAAAAACTCTAGGATGTGGTTCAAACAAAAGCTCTACTGCATAGTAAATTTACGCATGTTTAAGCCATGGTTTCTATTGTGAAAACCCAAATCTAGCTAGCTTTCAAAGTTTCCTTCTAGCCTAGCTTGGATTGCAAAAAAGATCGGCTAGAGGAAAAAAGCCCTCCTTTTGTGCTGATTACCACTTGTGACAATGTTGTTGTCGTTAAGAAAGGTCAGTTTTGATCAATCAAGGAGCATAAATCTTGCTAAATGATTAGTGAATATGTGAGCTTACAATTGGAGCTAATGGGATGTATAATCAACATTGGACTTTTTGTCCATAGGAGTTATTTGGGCGCAAAGGAACACAACAACACGTGAAGAACCATGAGTATCTAGATTGATCATAAAGCTGAAGGTGATGTAGATCTTGCTAGAGGAAAGATGCCTATTATGTAGATGAAAGCTCTATCATATGACATTACATACATAAATTATGACTCAGTCCATGCATCTAGATATGGGAAGATATGTGAAAAATGTTAAAATCTAACAACTAGATTCATGCCATGTGGCACCATGATGGATTGACATGTATCATCCACATGTGTACATAAGTAGGATAGGATTTGATTGAATCAAGTCACCTTTGATCTCCTTGGATTATGCTTGAATCAAGGCCAAATCACATGGTCCTATTTTGTAGGGATTTTCCTTGAGGTCTGCCACCTCCAAAAAGAGGCACCTTGATCTAAGGGCTAATTTGCCTAATCTAAGGCCTTGATTAGTATAGTTAGGGTCTACCCGAACTACATTCAGACCTAACCTTAGATCCGAGCTCAATAGTTATGGATTGAGAGCTCATTTGTACATTGCTTTTTGAGAGAAATCAAGTTTGGTGTGATTTTTGACAATTTTGCTCTTCCAAGAATGATTATTGTTAATGTATGTGATATTCTTTGTGTCTAATGAGTTGATCTGAACCTTCACACGTGTGAGGGGTCGTGAAGTTCAGTAGATGCTAGTTTGTTTGTGGTGTCAAAAGGCAATTGCCATTCTAGACGAGTTAAGCTAGATTTAGTGTCTAGATTTTGATCAATCTTGTTGATGTGCAATCCTTCATGCTTGAATGATGTATGTAGATCCAAATGAGGTTTAGATCCTCTGATTTTAACAAGATACGGCCCATGTATAATGATGAAAAAATATTTGAGGCCAAAGTTATAAATTTCATCAATCAATGGACAGCTCCCCCACCACGTTGGAATACAATGACAAAATAATGAACCAAGGGGGGGGCAAGAGAGAGAAGAAGAAGCTTTATTAACGTCTTTTTCATGCCAAAAGGCGTCTAAGACGAACAAGTACATCAAAATGGATGGCACCAAGACGGAGCAATGCCGTCAAAACAACATAACTAAAACCAAACTAACTAAGAAGAGAAAAGTATCAAATACACTGATTATCATAATAAAGTTCTTAAGCACCGTGGACAGCTTAAAGTAGTAACGTTTTCGTTTATGAGGATCTAACTGCCTTAGAGTGGAAGGAACGGAAGCAGCTCATTGAGGAAGCAAATGCGATAGGAAAAAGGGTTATTTTCCAGGATGGTCGACATTTTCTGATCACCCCATCCGGAACTGATCACTCAGTGACGCCTCCTACGTGAGAGCCTTTTAGTCAAGAGAGAATTTTCGCCTTTCATTGACGCTTGTTAGAGATTGTTCAGAGTTAGATTAAGAGTTAGAGCACTGTAGACAACCGAAGAGTCGAACTTACTGTGCCAAGCTGCTTCCACGACACCTTCCTCTTCCTCATAGGGGAGAGAGAGAGAGAGAGAGAGAGAGAGAGAGAGAGAGAGAGAGAGAGAGAATAAAGCTTTATTAATGTCTTATGATGTGACAGAGCAGTACATCTCAAGTGTGTAGGAACATGGGAGCATAGTAACTCCGCCAATCAAATAACGAAATATAATCTGACTTACATAATGTCTATCACTAAAAGAACTTCAACAAACGGAAATATATGCAAGAGATAGAACTATATGTGATATTTGCTGAGGCTACTGAAGAAGTCTGTGATACAAGGCCTAGAGGATGATACTGTAGTAGAAGATGGACGCTGATGTCGTATGTGTCGTCTTCGTGGATGTTGACTCTGACGAGTATGGGGCCTCTGAAGGCAAACTCTCTTGGTAAACGTAGGCGCACGAGCAGTGGTAATACTTGAGGTCAAGCACTGTCTCTGGTCATGATGGGCTAGGTCAATATCTATGTCATCATCTGAATCTAAATTTGCTCGTGGACGACGACTAGTGAAAAAGTCCGTAATTGTATCACTACCCACTGGAGCTTGGGCTCTCCGCAGCAAGAACATCTCATATATCATAAGGGCAACACATCTAGGATCCACATAAGTGATGGGAGAGCGTAAAGTGGGTGCATCCCTAAAAAGGCAATGATAACACCCACGGATCTCTAGTAGGCTGAACATCTGAAAAGGAAATGCTCCTCCGACTCAATCTCTCCCAAGGAACACATCTGACATAGTCTGTCCTCACGTGGAGTACCTTGATAACGACCAGTCTCAATAGCAAGCTGGTGGGAAGAAACCCGAAACTATCCAAGAGTAAATCGTAAACAATGCGAGTCCATAATCCAGGTAGTGTGCACGTATAGGAAAATCTGCTCCATCAAGCTCCAGAAAATATGTCCAATAGAAATTTGGCTTGACGCTCAATTGTCCCTACCAAGTATGCTGGATATAGGCCTGATAAATAGCTCGTCTAATGTACTCATGGGTACCTGCTGGGAGATCAGAAACTGGAATACCAAATGTGCTCAAGAGGCGAGCAACCTGAGAATACCATGAGAAATGAACTCCACGATCATATAGTAATCTCGAGGATGTAACTGCAAGGTAGGAATATCTATCAGAAGGGAGAGTCAATACTCTCTGTATATATATAATGAGCTGAAAAAGGGCATCCACTAAAATGGGAGGAACAACAAACTCATCAGTGATAATCTAGTGTGGGACCGAGGGCTTAGCTCCAATCATCCGAGATAGCATGGTGGTCTGGAGCCGAGATGTACGAGACCAATCCGAGGAGGTAATACTTGTACACCAAGCCTCTGCCGCATATAATGCTGTAGGAGTGACCATATAACTTCGGAAACAAAAATCTCTCGAGCTGGACGAGGGAAGCGTGACCCTTTCCATGGCGATCCAAGGCTGACTGCCGCATACTAAAAATAGGACCATTAAATAGACCACCCAAGTAAGAATAAGATGAAACAATCTCCAAAGGCTGAACATCAAGGAAAAACTCCCGGCGCTGCATGAAAGCTCTGGAAGTATTGAAGAACATCACTTTGGTCTTCAATATATTCACCCTCAATCCCCACTGGGTACAAAAAGTATGTAAGCTGTCCAAATGTCTCTGGAGTCCCTCTCTAGTGGGTGAGACCACATCATCAACATATAACAATATAGCAATAAGTATGTCACCCAGACTACAACTGATCGCACCATCCTGTCTGATAACTTTCTCAAGCTCATCAACATATGAGCCAGAAAGTGTAGGTGAAAGGGAGCATCCCTATTTCACCTCAATGGTGCTCCATGCTGGATAAAAAATGCTTGATGTATCTCTGAACAACCCAAAATCTCTCATATACTGCCATCATTGCCAAAATGGTATATGTGGAAAAGCCTAGGTCCCTGAGCCTCTGAATGAGTAAATGGCGTGGAACTGAGTCAAAAGCTTTCCTGAAGTCCACAAAGCAGCAATAAACTCGCTCTCGTCTATGTTTGGCCTGCTCAATGATAGATCAGAGTGTAAGGATGTGGTCTGTAGTAGAATAGTGTGTCCAGAAGCCAGCCTGTCCCAATTCATGAAGTCTCTGAGTCTCTGCCTCTGTACTCATTGCCGACTGTAAAATGGTGCCATAGAGCTTAGCAATGACATGTCCGATTATGATAGTACGATAATTATTAGGTTATCCCCACTCTTATGGATAGGGTGGATGATATTAGTGCACCAAGAAGAAGGAAAACCCTGAATAACTGCTTGGTTAAGGAGAGTGGATAACACAGGTGCAAGTGTGTCGAGAGCATGGAGGAGGAGTTTAGATTCTAGGTCTTCAATGTCACGGGCGTGACGGGTTCTTAATTGCTTAATGGCTGCGAGAACCATGTCAGCAGTAAAGAACGAAAACTCAAAGGGACGAGGAGAGATAACAATGGGGGTGTTAGTAGGGTATATTAAGTGGTGGCATAATCAGTCGAGATCTGGATATATATGGTACGTGTACCACTTACATGCTCAACTGGACATCTCTTTATTTCTCTAGCTCAGAATTAAGACTCTCATTAACTATAGGCTTACGATCCACAAATTTGAGTTCTTGCCTTCTTACGTTCTTGGACTTGGATGAAAGTAAGATCTTCGTCCAAATAGATTTTGGTATCACGCAATTTAGATCGTTTCCCTAAAACTTTGTGCCGGTGAGACACTGACGTGAAGCGGATGACAAGAGTATCTGGGTCCTTCTTAGGTCGCCAGGAAGTTTCCATACCTCTGCTATGGTGCTGAAGATTTCCTTCCAAAAACTTTTCAGCTTCTTCAACAACATTTTGGGAGTTCAGAATACCTCTAACACGAACATTGAGAGCTTTGTGTTCTCGCAGACGACCCTCGGTGAACGTGGCTGAGATAAACGAAGGTGAGGGCGAAGGTGGAGAGATAACTGTAGACGAACCTTTAAGTACATCTGCCCATGATTGGACAGCCGTATGGTGTTGTTCCACCTGACTTTCGAGCTGCTGAATTTTAGCTGAAGTAGCGATTTGGGAAGAAGTTTCACTTTTGATAACTGCAACTTCGTTCTTGAGTGCTTTAATGGAGTTGTCTAGCTTTTGAAGGTGCAATTGCACAGCGAGAAGCAGAGAATCATGGGAAGCAAGTTTCTCTATGTGATTGTTAAGGTATTCAAATAGACGGAGTTGATCCTCACGAAGAAGACTGACTAAGGTGTATGTGGAGAGAGAAGCAGGTGCTTCTGGAGTGTCTGGAGTCAAGGGAATAGCTAAAGTAGTTTCGTTGTTGGGAATAGGATTTGATGGAGAGATAGGAATTGCAGCAAGCATAGAAGTAGAAGGAGAAGTTGGATCTGGTTGTGAGGCTGAAGCAATGCTGGAAACAGAAGATGGATTAGGAGTAAGGAGAACACCTTTGCGACGAGGCATTTTTCAGATCCGAGGGATAGGCAAGCAACAATAAGCTAGGCACCATCAGTGATGGACAGGCGAGACTGGAGGGCGCCAACAACCACGATGGAGCAAGCGTCAGTAGTGATGGAGCAGGCGCCAACAGGCGCGATGGAGTGGGCGCCAGCAAGCGCGATGGAGCAGGCGCCCAGGGGAGAGAGAGAGAGAGAGAGAGAGAGAGAGAGAGAGAGAGAGAGAGAGAGAGAGAGAGAGAGAGAGAGAGAGAGAGAGAGAGAGAGAGAGAGAGAGAGAGAGAGAGAATTAGAATTATATTAATGTCTGTCAAGTGCACATAAGACAAGTAGAAAGTACATCAAAAAAGGAGCATTGTCCACGTAGGACTTATTCCTAAAAGCTAAACCAGCACTAGAAAACAAAGAGAAACAAAGCTTAACCTCCAGCTCTGTCGAGGGTACAATATCAGTAGCTTAACCACCAGCTACACAGAGGGAAAGAGAAAACTGAAATAAGTTAACTAACTGGCTAGGTGGATATAAAAAACTGTGTGACATGGTGAGAAGCAGGTGTTGGCCTCCGGTGAAGAGCCTTGGGCCTGGAGGAGTGAAGAGGACGCTGGAGCTTCGGTCATCGTACTGGAATGTCCATCTCACTGTTAGAAGTCTCATCTCTATCCCTCTTCTGGAAAAAGTGCGTAATGTGGGACTGGCTATGATCCACATCAGAAACATCCAATAAAAAGGAAGATCTCAGAGTAAACATCTCTCGTAATAATAAACCAACACATCTCGCATCTGAGAAGGCAAGGAAAGAACCAAGTGTAAGTGGAGTATCTCTGTATAAGCAATGGTATTTGCCTCTGATCTCATAGTAGGCTGGACATTGGAAAATGAAATGGAACTCATCCTCAATCTCCTGTAAAGAGCAGCACTGACAAATCTGTAGAGAGAGAGAGAGAGAGAGAGAGAGAGAGAGAGAGAGAGAGAGAGAGAGAGAGAGAGAGAGAGAGAGAGAGAGAGAGAGAGAGAGAGAGAGAGAGAGAGAGAGAGAGAGAGCTTTATTAACGTCTTTTCCATGCCGAAAGGCGTATAAGACGAGCAAGTACATCAAATAAGATGGAAACAAGACGGATCAGTGCCGTCAAAAACAAACAAACTAAAACCAAACTAACTAAGAAGAGAGTGATATAACTAGGATTATATGGTACGTGTACCATTTACATGCTCAACTGGACATCTCTTCATTTCTCTAATTCAAACTCTATCTCAGAATTACGACTCTCATTAACTATAGGCTTACGATCTACAAATCTGATAATGCCGTCAATAGATAAGCCGTTTGCCAGTTGATAGAGCTTCTTGTCTTGCTTTCTTATGTTCTTGGACTTGGATGAAAGTAAGATCTTCGTCCAAATAGATTTTGGTATCATGCAATTTAGATCGTTTCCCTAAAACTTCGCGCCAGTGAGACACTGACGTGAAGCAGATGACAAGAGTATCTGGGGTCCTTCTTAGGTCGCCAGGCGGTTTCCGTACCTTTGCTATGGTGCTGAAGATTTCCTTCCAAAAACTTTTCAGCTTCTTCAATAGCATTTTGGGAGTTCGGGATACCTCTAACACGGACATTGAGAGCTTTGTGTTCTCGCAGACGGCCCTCGTTGAACGTGGCTGAGATAAACGAAGGTGATGGCGAAGGCGGAGAGATAGCTGTAGATGAACCTTTAAGTACATATGCCCATGATTGGACAGCCGTATGGTGCTGTTCCACCTGATTTTCGAGCTGCTGAATCTTTTCTGAAGTAGCGATTTGGGAAGAAGTTTCACTTTTGATAACTGCAACTTCCTTCTTGAGTGCTTCAATGGAAGTGTCTATCTTCTGAAGGTGCGATTGCACAGCGAGAAGTAGAGAATCATGGGAAGCAAGTTTCTCTCTACGATTGTTAAGGTATTCAAATAGACGGAGTTGATCTTAACGAAGAAGACGGACTAAGGTATATGTGGGGAGAGAAGCAGGTGCTTCTGGAGTGTCTGGAGTCACCCTACAGTGAGTTTGAATCAAAATACAATCAAACCAATCAATCTTATCAAGATTTGGGCAAAAAATGACTAAATCCTTAATTTTCTCTCTCCTAACCACTCCTCTCTCAGCTTCTCCTCCCGCCTCTCTCATCTTTTCCTCACCCTCAAACTCCCTCTTTCACTCACTACACAATGAACTAAAAAAAAATGTAACAAGGCAGTATTTCCACCCATTAGGGTTTTCATCAGGCTGAGTTCAAATCGGAATTCAATTCTAATGGGAAGATTTGAATAGGATTTGGAATTGGAATGCTCATTTACAAATAATAAATAACAATGTCACACTCGAATCTCTCCTCTTTTCATCATCCTTCTCTCGTGATTCTACAGTCTACTCTATTCCCTTTTAGTTAACTTCTAATGCCCAATGCCCATCATCTTAATCTAAACATACCTTTACAATGTCCAAAAACGATTCCAATTCCTAAAGGTAGGACATACATGATAAACCCCCTTTTAATTTTCTCTCTCCTACCCACTCCTCTCTCAGCTTCTCCTCCCACCTCTCTCATCTTTTCCTTGGGAAGATTTGCATAGGATTTGGAATTGGAATTGGAATCGGAATCACAATCCTCAAATCAGCGATTTGTGAAACATTGGTGGGAACAAATTGTTCTTTCATGTGGCACAACCATGTCTCGTTGATCCATTGCAGGACATTGTGTATTTTTTAGATTCCACTTTCATAACCACTTTAATTTGTTTTGTCGCATGCTTAACATGTTCGGAGTATAATCAGACAATTTTGCTATGCCGATTTACAGATTGACTTTTGACACTCTGAAGCATGCCATTGCCCACCAGCTCTTGAGAATGTTATTCAAACACTTGAACAAAGAGTGGATAAAGTCATAATTAGGTAGCTCAACACGTTAAGTAAACGGAAGCTAGCTTTGCCAGATTTTCTCACTAGAGGAAGTTTAACTTAGTAACCTGAACGTATTGGCTCATGCAATACGTGTATTGAGTCTATCATGGTTGTAAGATTTAGTGATATGGCGAGATATACATGTATGAACTACTAGAACTTGAAGTTTTACAGAAAATTGGTGGACATTAAGAATTTTCATATTTCTGGGTTACGTTCTTGTAGCCACAATTGCAAGCAGAGCATTGTGGCTGTTTATAGCTTAGAGCTTTGTTGACTTATTGGGACGTTTCCAGTAGACTACAGCTTTGAAATTTGTCTTTTTTTCTGTACAAAACACTGATGGGTGTCATCTTTATGAAGCTCATGATATAGCTAGCGTACTCCTTATTTAACCCAAAGCTTAAAGTTGCAGGAGTGGGAGTTTTGCGAATCCTGAAGCTGTACTTTGGGGTTTGATTAGCCTGAATCTAGCAGTCTACCTTTTGTGGCGATTCGGTGACTATTCCTTCATGCATAAACATTTCATGGTATTTGCTTGTTCTTTGAAAACAAAAATTTCAGGGTGTGAATCTGGTGAACTTGGTCTTACAACTACTCTGTATTATTTCGAATACTTGAATGCAAAATTTTTTTCTGGCTTTCTTTTTCCATCGAGTATATGGACAAGGTTTTGAGGAATGGCGTGGCATTGACATGGAGTCTCAGAAAAATACTATTTGCCATATTCCATATAGCTGTCCTACCAAGCACAAATCGAATTAGTGTTTTCAAATTCATTTCTGCAAAGAAGCCAGAAGAGTCCTCATAACTGAAAGTATGAGAAAGCTATCAAATCATTATGATTAAAGTCTATCATCTTATAGGGATGGACCAAGATCACTGCAAGAGAACAAGATGACCCTATGATTATTGCAAATAGAATCTAATGCAGATGTATGTTCTAAAAGTTTGATAACAAACCATAAGGAATATTGAGGGTGAAGGTGTATCTTTGATGCCAAAGTACATAACAAGCATGCAAGGCCAGTCGTAGGGACCAAGAACGACATATCATATTAGTAGTAGCTTGCACAAAAGATACAAATTATTCCTAAGCTAACCACATAGGCCAAAGTGCCATGTGAAAGTAATAGGAGATGGCTCCATGATTACAGGGTTGTAAACTACTGTTGCACTGTACCTTAGGCTCTGGGCTTTGGTCTTATTATGTGACATTATGCCGTGTGCTTTGGTCTTTGTTTGGCATGACTTGGCATTTGGTCACTTGTGGTCGTTATTGGGCTCTCTCGTACACTGTAGGGCCTTACATAGTATAAATAGGCCTCTGAGCCTCATTATACTTTCTTAGCATTAGTGTAACTTATGACTAGTTTAGCGAACATTCAACTTATAACTAGCAAATGGGTACTGTTTTGTGCTAGTTTCTATTTGATATATCGTGCTCTCCAGTCCATGTTTATACATTTACAAAATTCTATCTCTATTCTGTGTATTCTGTGGATGTTTCTTAGCGTTATGTGCTTTGTTGACTGTAGTTTCATATCAGAGCGCTTCTTGGTAGCTATGGGGTTGGGGTCCAACTTCTATAGTGTTTGGATCAATCTTTTTCCTAAGGTTGCTTGAGTTGATTTGATTAGTTTTTGGAGTTTTGTCTGGATTCCTCTATATTATCTGCCCAAAATGTTGAATTTCTTAATGTTTCGGAGTAGTAAAAGTAAGGCAGTAGAAATTCCACTTCTGCTGTTTCTTGAAACTGTCACTTTTGTAAATTTTTGTCTTCTTTGAGTGTTTTTTTATAGTTTTGATCTTCAATACTTATGCACTTTGGTTCACTTTGCAGGTCTTCATTTCAAGGTGCAGAAGTTTCAATTTTTCTAGTTTCGGCCTGTCATTGTTTTTGTACTTTGTGTGCTATTTTTCGGACTATTGGGTCATTTTTCTTGTACTAGGGTGCTTCTATTGCACTTTACAATCCTTAATCTGTGTAGAAGTTACTTTCTTATATTCCAATCTTTAATAGTGCTGGGACTAGAGATTTTTGTAATTTCTTTTCTCAGAAATTTTTACATCACTATTCTTTTGACAAACAGGAGCTTCTAATTTACTTTGCCTTTTGTAGATGTGATTCTTGGAAGTCAACATATTGAAGATCTATCATTTTGAGGGTTTTGGTCAATTTGTCTCTTTCACACTTTTCAAAATTTCTTTGCTTGACTATCTTTTCTGGAGTAGGTTGTCCCACTTCCTTTTTATAGTTTCCAAATTGACTAACCATAGCTTGCGTTGCATTTTGTTCACTTTTCACCCTAGCATCATGTCTACATCTGTTTTGAACTCAATTACATATATTGGCATCAAATGAAGTATTAAGACAAGAAATGGCATTCAAAAAGCACTCTACAACTAAGAAAACAATAGCTACCAATAGGTTAGAGGCAGATTTCCATCTAAGATCTCTACAAAGAAAGAACTTTCCAACAAGAAGCTTAGGACACTAAACTCAATAATCAGAGAAATGTAGGCTCTAGCCCTTATTTATACCAATTTAGCAGTCATATAGAAGCTTCCAATTAAGACTTTCGACATGGCTCCCAATTGTAAGGTATTTACAATACAAAATAATCTTATGTAAAAATAAGGGGGGTCTAACGTAATAAAATCACGTCATGAAATGGTTATGCGTCCCAAACGTGAGTCGGTAGTCATAGAATAATGAATTGTAATTAGAGGAGGAGGGAGTGTGTCCATAACACTCCCCCATAAAAAGACATTGCCTGCAATGTGGTCTTCTTCTAAAACCTTAGAAGAAAGAAATCTATTGTGACTTGCAAAGTGGCCGGACGTTTGGGGTGTGGACAGTTCCGATTCAGATGATTAGGGCTGCAATAGTTAAAACACATGGTTTTGGTAGAAATTTCAAGCACTTCGTGCGGAGTGTAATGCTTAAAGACAAAAACAAAGAATTGTAATCACACAAAGCATTCTCAAAAGAAAAAGAGAGATGGCTAGAAACCCTCTTGTAGAAACTCGTGGACAGCCAAGGAGAATAGTCAGTATTGCTTACAAAAGTGTCTCATACAAATGGGATGCACACATATACATAGTCCAAGATGACTATCTAACTTCATGACTATTGGCTATCCATGACTATTGGCTATCCAACTACTTGACTATTGACTATCTAACTTTCTTATAAGTTACATAGAAAGAATAAGGTACCTCCAATATGTCAAGTTGGGGTACTTAATGTCACAATTAGGCCTAGTGGACCCACGAGACCCTACCAAGTTAAGTTCATACTAACTTAGCTAACTCTAAGTTTAGTAGGCCTAATAGAGATAAATAAACCATGGTTACACAACTCTCGACCTTTTGGGTCAAAGTAACCTATGGGAATGTTAGCAATTGTTAGAAATAATAAATGATAATGTTAGTTTTAGCGACCCAATTTTGGTCTAGTAATAACTCGTGGGTCCAAGTAAAGTCTAATTATGTCAAGGGGCCCTATCTTGACTTTTGGGGGTGCCCTATAATTAGTAGGTTCTAGAACTTAGGGTTTGGAAGAGTCTAGGCCCTTGGAAGGCCTATTTATATGTACCCAGTGTTCATTTGTAATTCATTCCCTTTCAAGCATTGCTGCTACTTTCTCTCTCCTTGAGGGCGCCTAACCCTCTTTCTCTTCTTCTTCTTCTTCTTCTTGTCTATGGAGATTGAATGGTAGAAGGATCTTGGCACTTTGATTTCCTACATGGTATCAAAGCCATGGATCTTCTATGCTTGATTTAGGGCGCCCTACCAAAAGAGATCGTCTTCACTTAGGTATCACAAAAATTCAGCACCTTTGCTGATTTTTTGGAGTGAAGATCCATTTTTTGACTCTTTTCCGTTTTGCAGGAGGGCACCACAAGAAGATAACAGGATTTTGGCACCCAAAAATCAGGTTGTTTGCTGATTTTTCAGGTTGCAGGAAGGCGCCATTAATTATCTTCTTCGGGGCTGCTTTTAGGTCGCCCACATCCGTGTAGGTTTATCCTACTTCCGTTGGTCCGCTGCTGCCCTATTTTTCAGATTTGCTCCTTTGCAGGAGGGCGCCCATCTACAAGCACTTTCTATTCTTCTGATTTGGCTGGAAAATCAGCACCCTTGCTGATTTTACAAAGTGAAGATCCGCTTCTTTTTGCTTGTTGCCAGGTGTGGAAGAAGGCGCTAATTTTTTTGTGATGATCCGATCACATTCCGAGGCTGAAAATTGGACAGCATATCATCATTTGTAGGGTGTTGCAATAGCCCTATCCGTGTGTGTATTGTTCACACTTTTTGGCAAGAAAGAAGGGTTTCGAAAAAAGCTTTGTTGGAGGCTAACCTAATTCTTTGCTTGCTGGTTTTTTGAGTTGTAATGCAATTTCAGGCTGAAATTTTCAGCACACAAGGCTTGTAGGAGGGCGAGTTTCTTTATCCATCTAATGTGTGGTTTCGACACATTCCGGTGCTGATATTTCAGATTTGATACTTGCTGGTTTTTGTGTCTTTTAGGGCACATTTAGGATTTGAAAAGCAAATCTTTTGTTGGCAGATCGTAATGGCTAAAGAAACAGAGTCGTTTGGTTCTTTGTTTAATGAAGATAGGTTGGATGGCACTAATTACTCCTTTTGGTGCTTCATGATTAAAAATTTGCTCGTTGCAAAAGGATTGTGGGACATTGTTTGTGGTGAAGAAGAAAGACCGAAAGCCTTTGCACCTCTTACACCTGGGGCGTCATCTTCAACCATAGCATCTTCTGAAGAGCAAAAGAAGTGGGATCGACGAGATGCACAAGCATTATCCATCATAGCATTATCGGTAAAAAGATCTATCCTTGCTCATATTAGGTCTTGCAAAAATTCTAAGAGTACTTGGGAAACTCTTGCAAAGACTTTTCAAGTAAAGAATACTTCAAGAGCTGTTTATCTACGAAATCAACTTACTCTCTTGAAAATGCGTGAAGATGCTGTCATGACTAATCATTTGTCAAAGATCAAGGATCTTAGAGAAGAGCTTCTTAATATTGATGAGATCATTGATGAATTCATTAAGCTCAATTCTCTTCCTATGACTTATCTTCCTTTCATATCATCCTTGAGCATTTCTCTAAGAGGATCAAAAATATCTTTTGATGATCTTGCTGGACTACTTCTACAAGAAGAGCAAACTCGAATCGATTTTGCGGTTGAAGAGCCACAAGATCAAGCTTTTTTCTCAAAGGGAAAGTCAAAAGGTATTTCTTCTTCTACATCGACATACCATCTAATATTGTAGGAAAAGAATAGAGAAAGCAAAGCGTGAGGCATCTATTGAAGATCATGAAGAACCTAATACGGCCACCTTAGCATCTTTGGAGCCTCAAGTGGAGGAGCAAGCAATTCTTATTGATAAAGATTATGCTTTTATGGTTTCTAAGAAACCAAGTTTCGAGTGGTTCATGGATAGTCACTAATCATATGTTTCACAAGCTTGAAGGCAATTAATGATGGAAGCCAAGTTCAATGTGCAGGAGACACATCACATTTGATCAAAGGTATTGGTGATATTGCTCTTGTTTTGCCTAATGGAGATCAAAAGTATGTCAAGAATGTTCTTTATGTTCCTAGCATCAAGAAAAATCTACTTTTTTTTTTTTTCTAATCATCAAGCAAGGGTTGCTTGTTGAATTTAAGGAAGGAAGATGTTTTGTAAAAGATCCTTCTAAATCTTTGATGCTTATTGCTACGGGCACTGCAAGAAATAATTTGTTTGTGTTGGACACATACAAGAAGGAAGCTTCATCTTGTTTTCTAGCATCCACTTTGATGGTAGAAGAACAAAGGGATGAATTGTTTGAATGTTCAAGCTTGCTGGAAAATGTTGATATGGCTGAGAAATCGTATTATCAATCACCGCAAGTTGATGCATTTTATGGGAGCATTAGTGAAAAAGTTCATGAGCAAACTTTTCAAGATAATATTATGGAAAAAGCTGGAAAAATTGAGCATCCTTTGAAGTCTCTTGGTACGTCGAATCAAAGTGAAGCTGGTGGGTTATTTATTGAAGATAATGGTCAGCAAAATCAGCTTTCTTCTTTTGATTGGATGCTGGATTTCTATGTTCAAACTGGTGGGCAGCAGATTCAGTCTTGTTCTATTGTTCATTTTCAGCTTATTTTACATCTTACGCATCCTTTCATGCTTCGGGAACAGCCTGCGGAAGATTTTTGGACAGCAAGGTCCAATCCTGGAACACTTTAGACAGCCAAAAGGTGAAAGTCATGTGGCTGTTGGACAATCAACTTTACAGGGCAGCAAGGGTGTTGGTTCACCTTTTTCATTGTCTCAAACTCATTCTTCAAGTGCCTTTGATAATCAAGAGTGGGGATGAGACTTGAAAAACTCTTTTACTACTACAAGCAGAAGTTTTTTGGCGGCATTAAGCTTGGACAGCAAGCTACATCTTTTCTTTTTCTGCTACATAGGAGTTTTTTGGGCAGCATGCAACACTTTGCATTTTTGTTGCAGTTTTCATACTTCATGTCATGTTATGTTTTTACATTATCATTTAAGGAGGGTGTTAGAAATAATAAATGATAATGTTAGTTTTAGCTAAGTTGGACCCAATTTTGGTCTAGTAATAACTTGTGGGTCCAAGTAAAGTCTAACTATGTCAAGGGGCCCTATCTTGACTTTTGGGGGTGCCCTATAATTAGTAGGTTCTAGAACTTAGGGTTTGGAAGAGTCTAGGCCCTTGGAAGGCCTATTTATATGTACCCAGTGTTCATTTGTAATTCATTCCCTTTCAAGCATTGCTGCTACTTTCTCTCTCCTTGAGGGCGCCTAACCCTCTTTCTCTTCTTCTTCTTCTTCTTCTTGTCTATGGAGATTGTAGAAGGATCTTGGCACTTTGATTTCCTAGAGCAATTCCATTTACATTCCAACACCCTCCTTAAATGGAAATGCATAACATAACATGTAGTTGAAATCTCATCCCCAATCATGTCCAACATATAAAAGGAAAAGAATGCGTAATAATGAAGCATCAAGTCGAAGGGTTAGGATTTGCATGCTCCATCCGAAGTAGGGAACCAACATAAACTCGGACTTGTAATCCATCATAGGCTCCCACATCATTCGAAAAAACTTCTTACCATAAGGACAATAAAAAAGAGTACCAAACTCTTTTGGCATCACATCCTCCCAAACCTTTAAACTTCTTGCAATAGTGGCACTTACCCTTTTTCTTGGAGCCTTGACCTTGAGCTTCCTTAGATTTTTGATCACCTTTGGAAGCGTTGAAAGAAGGCTTCCCTTTCCACTTGCACTTACCTTTGCCTTTGCTTGCACTTACCTTTGCCTTTGCCTTTTGCAAAGAAAGCTTGATCTTCTTGTTCACCAAAGTTGATCCTTGTTTGCTCTTCTTGAAGAAGTAAGCCAACAAGTTCGTCAAAGGAGATTTGCTATCCCCTAAGAGAAATGCTCAATGATGACACAAATGGAAGGTAAGAATGAGGAAGAGAGTTAAGAGTAATAGATACAAATTGTGAGTTCTCAATACCTCATCAATACTAAGAAGCTCCTCTCGAAGATCCTTGATCTTCGTCAAGTGGTTTGTAAGCAAATCACCTTCTTGCATCTTCAAGATAGAAAGTTGATTTCGAAGATATACCACTTTTGTCGCATTCTTTACTTGAAACATCTTGGCAAGAGTCTCCCAAGCACTTTTGGAAGTCTTGCATGATCTAATATGAGGAAGGATAGATCTCTTCACTGATAATGCCATGACGGAATGTGCTTGTGCATCTCGTCGATCCCACTTCTTTTGCTCTTCGGAAGACACCTCCGTAGATGATGAAGTAGTTCTTCTAGATGGTGTAATAGGTGCCAAGGTAGGTTGCCTCTCTTCGTCACCATTAACTACTTCCTACAAACGTTTAGCAATTAGAAGGTTCTTTATCATGTAGCACCACAAGGAATAGTTTGTGCCATCCAGCCTATCTTCATTAAATAAAGAACCAATAAACTCCGATTCTTTAGCCATAACATAAAAATCAGCTTGTAGTAGATAGGAAATAGACTTTCCAAGACAAAATCTACTCAAAGGGCAACAACCGTAAAGCTGAAATCATGAGCACAATAGATTGCAATACTTCACATGCAATTTGCTCAACAAGTAATGAAATAGGTGGCTGATTTCTCACAAAAATCAGAATGCTCACAAATAGGTAGACTTCAAATGAAGCCAAAACCAAAACCAGAAATTTGTGGCTAAAAAGAGTGCACGCTATGTGCATATAGAGCTGATTGTAGCGCCTTACTCCAAGCTCACCAACAGGGAAATTTCAGCAAGAAATGTGTCCAAAACACATGTATCTTCATTTGTAGATGGGCGCCCTCCTACAAAGAAGTAAATCTGAAATTTTCAGCATGTAATTGAGTCAAAATCACATGCAATTGGTTTGAGCATGGGCGCCCAACGGCAAGCCCTCAAAATAGTGGAGGTGCCCTCCTTTTTCCTGCAAAAAAAGCTATTAGAATACGAACAGATTCTTCACTTGCAAAAATCAGCAACTTGCTGATTTTCTGCTACCAAAAGAGAAGATGATAGCTTCTTGTAGGGCGTTCTCCTGTAAGCAATCTGAATATCTAGTGGCTCCGACAAAGAATTGTAGGAAATAGAAGCCTAAGGATCCAGGATCTTAACTATTCAATCACACAAAGCATTCTCAAAAGAAAGAGAGAGATGGCTAGAAACCTTCTTGTAGAAACTCGTGGACAGCCAAGGAGAATAGTCAGTATCGCTGACAAAAGTGTCTCATACAAATGGGATGCACACATATACATAGTCCAAGATGACTATCTAACTTCATGACTATTGGCTATCCAACTACTTGACTATTGGCTATCCAACGACTTGACTATTGACTATCCAACTTTCTATAAGTTACATAGAAAGAATAAGGTATCTCCAATATGTCAAGTTGGGATACTCCTTTTCACGGACTCACTTGAGTCGGCTTACGTGAAAAACCGGATGCACTTGAGTTCCTTCCAGGAGGTCCAACTGGTAAGCTAAGGATCCGATCTTTTTCAAGATCTGATATGGTCCTCTATCTCTAGGGGACAATTTGTAATGCTTGCCGGTACACATTACACTAGAATCCTTCGGGATTCTCAAATACACCTAAACCCCCATTTGAAAGTCTCGAGGTGATCATTTCAGATTAGCATAATGCCGGTCCCTAACTTGGGCACACCGGACATTTTCACGTGCAATTTGTAGCGTTCCCTGCATATTGTGTAGGAAATCCGCTACCTTCTGAAACTTGATCGTCCGAGTCTCTACTGCAATAGGTGATCTAGGCTTAAAATCGTACATAAGCATAAACAGGCTATAACCGGTAGCCGAATGCTTAATACTGTTTATAGGCAACTCGATCAATGGAAGATACTTTCCCAATCAGATTGTCATCGGGAAACATATGCTCGCAGCCCTTGTTCCATCGTCTGATTTGTTCTTTCCTTCTGACCATCCGTCTCAGGATGATCAGAAGAACCCAAGCTCAAAGTTGTCTCTAGTTGAGCAAACACGACCGACAAATAAACATAACCGATTTGGTAAGATGGCCAGTCATTACCAAATTTCCATTATCCTGTTTATTCATCCGAGGTAATCTTACCATGATCAAATCCCTCTCTTATTGATTAGGTATATCCTAGAGTTTGAGTTATGATTCTTTAATCAAAGAATTGACTTTCAATTCTCTGAATTACATTGCCTTTATCCAATATCTTTTATGAAAGTAGGTTAAAATGAATAGTATTTCAGTTTGTTGACTGCAGGTGTGTGAAGCATTAGTACCATTAGCTTATCCATTCTTATATTGTGGCAATCAGTCGTTTGACCTTGGTGCTTCTCAGAAGTCAATGTATACAAATGTTTCATTATTGGTGATTTTAAGGACCCAACTTCAAGATAAGGATTGCAAACTTTGGTTATGATCTTCAACTGCTAATCCTAGTGTCATCCTAAAAATACGTTAATCTGTTCTTTTTCCCCTCATGCGTATGTTGGCATGACACGATTCTTCTCTTACATATCTCTTCTAAACGAAGATGATATTTCACCTCGAAGAAAGTCCAGATTGTTATTTGATAGCTTAAACCCTGCCAAGTTCCTGTAGGTCATGCATGTCTTACCGCTTCAGTGTGTCCAGACTCCAATATAACTTCACTTGCAATATGCTTACGCCCACATGGGAGTTTGTCAGGCATATGAAAAGGTGAACTTTGTACAACCTTGCTACTGAACCTTACTGTTTATGTTTCACTGTTAGGGCATTCTGAGACACTACCCTTCAAACAAGATGTTGATGGCATGGATTGGATGGTGTCAAAATAAGTTGCTGATGGTGGAGCAACATATTTTTAGTTACTATCTGCTAGGACTGCATTGGAATTAGATAAATTTGTTTGGTTTTTTATTGTCTATTGCAGATCTTTTTCTTGAGAGACTAGAATGTAAGAGATTATTTTCGTCATATGACAGTTTTATCTTATGTAACAAAGCGATGTTTTTCCTGATAATATTTGAGGCTGGGTTGGATAATGACAGGTTTCTGTTGACAACTTGATGAGTGGTCGCTTGCATACCGTACTGACTAGTGCTTTCAGCCACAAGGATATCTATCACCTGCTTTTCAACATGCTTGGTCTATACTTTTTTGGTAGAGAGGTGGGTATATTTCACGTGAAAGGACTCTAAAAAAGAGTGATCAATTCATACGGCTTGGAGAAAGTACTCCAATCAATGTTCTACTATATGAGAAGGTTGTGTAATGATGTTTAACTGCACCTTTTGTAACTATTTTTGATGATTGTTTACCTTTCTAGAGTGTTCAGACTGGCAAGGCAGTGTGACAGTGGAAGCATCAGTCTGAAATAAGCATGATGCAAAGTCTTTATTTTGGTATGCCAAGTGGTGTTGTAATATAACCATGATCATAACTAATAAGTGCAAGCTAAAAATTCATTAGAGCATAGTTTCATTGCCTTCCAGATGTGCGAGTTCTGAATCCATCATTCAGAATGCTGGTTAAAATGTACATTTTTTTTAATTTTTTGGCAGCATTTTATAAGCAGTGAAATCAGGAGATATTGGACTGTTATGAGGGCTGAAAAATACTTTGTGCATTACATATTAAACAGAAATTTTTGGATTGCAGCAATGGCTAAGCTAGAGGTCCAGCTAAGAATGAGCAGTACGAGGCATCTTGAAACAGAGAGAGTTAACCAAGCCTTGAGGATATGTTGAGGGCATTTGTAGGTGGTAAACAATCTTGGTGGAAAAATTATTTTCCACTATAAAAATGAGTGCTTCCAAGTTAAAAATGGTTGCAGACCTGCAAATCGTATTGCGGGAGGGATTCCTATCAAAGGGCCTAGTGTCACTGAATTTCTAACTCAAACGAATGTAATGCCTGAGTTAGCTAAAAGGAATGTGAAATAGGTGATCTATTGAGCCAAAACGTTTGTGATCAGAATGGCACACCATGAGAGTAGATATGGTGTTTCTCCAACTACCAAAGTACTCTAAGACCCAGAAAATGGGCAAATGTTACAAGTTATCTCTACGTGATTGCGAAAATTGTTTAGAAGGGTGAAGTTTATTTGAAGTTAGCTTTGCCTGAACTTGTAAAGTGCATCTTGTATTTCATGTTTCTAGATTGAAAAGGGTTTTTACATGATGGTGATAACTTGTTATGTGATGGCTTAGTTACTTCCCAAGAGCAACAAGATGTCATTCATGGACCGCTGGCGGAAGAGGTATTTGTGCAACTGGCTAATCCGTGAACATTTGGTCGCATGGGATGATAGACCTCTTATAGATGCTACTTGGGAGACCGCACACAGTTTGCATGCACAATACCCCGAGTTTTTCGCCGTGGACGATGTCTCTTGAGGTTGAAGGGATGTCAAATACTTTACTCCTTGTCCTGTTTGTAAATATTTATGACAATTAAAAAATGTTTTTGCATATTTGTAAATATCAATTGGCTGGCACCCGCCTGTTGCGACCTTTTGTAAAGACATTGTAATTAGTGTATATAGAACATTTGGAATTGTGCTTAGCTTCGGTATGGGGTATTGGGTCTCAAGTCAAAACTGGATGGATTGACGTCCTAAAAAGAGGGAGATTTGACTTGTCAACAAAACATGTGCCATGTACTCACTTGGCCCAAGTGATGAGCGACACTTGTCAGGGATGGTCCTTCCAATTCCTTGCCTATGTGTTATGGTATTGCCCATAGGTCCTGCGGTACTGGGTACCGCGGATCCCGGTACCGCGGGACCATACTGGTACTGCGGTACCATGATGGTACCGCGGTACCACAATATAATAATATTTTTATTATTTAATATTTTTAAATTTTTTTTTTGACCTAAACCTACCCGCCATCCTCGCATTTTCTCTGCTGGAGGTCCACCACCCGCCGCCCACCAGGTAGAGCCCTTGTGCAACAGACCATTCGCGGCGCGCATCAGCCGCACATGGACAAAGAGGCCACACAGGCCGTGGCCAGTTTGATTTATGAGCTGAACCTACCTTGTGCCATCATCGATTCTGAGCCCTTCAGAAGGGCATTTCGACTTGCACAGTCTGTCAGCCTTAGCTGGAGAGTCCCTAGTTCAGAGGTTGTCCACACACACATTCTGAGAGATAGGGTCGAGTCCTTGTCTAGAGAGATGGAGCCTCTACGCCACCACTGGGCCACATATGGATGCAGCATCATGTCCGATGGCTGGACTGATGGTAGGAGGAGACCGATCCTCAACATCTTGGTCTCCAGCTGCATGGGTACACAATTTCTGAGAGCCGTGGATTGCAGTAGAGGGGGGAGAGTCATGTCTGCAGAGTTCATGTACGACGTCATTAGGTCTTCCATCTTGTCCATGGGCCCCCAACATGTCGTTACGGTGGTGACGGACAATGCCACCAACTGCGTTCAGATGGGTGTCCTACTAGAGGCCGAGTTCCATA
Source organism: Diphasiastrum complanatum (assembly GCA_029204225.1). Taxonomy (NCBI): domain Eukaryota; kingdom Viridiplantae; phylum Streptophyta; class Lycopodiopsida; order Lycopodiales; family Lycopodiaceae; genus Diphasiastrum; species Diphasiastrum complanatum. The sequence continues at coordinate 11,424,723 of CM055105.1, forward strand.
CCCCCTGTGCAGCGCACGACATAGACCTTCTCATAGGAGACATATGTGCACTTCCCTGGGTTAGAGCCATTGTCCGTGAGGCCCTCTTCCTGGTGACTTTTGTCACCAGAAAGAGGCGTGTTCTTGCCATGTTCCGGGTGTTCAGCCATTTGGACCTCCAGAAGCCAGCCCCCACATGCTTTTCTTTCGACTTGGTGGTTATTGACCGTCTGATCAGGTGCAGAGCACAGCTTCTACAGATGGTTGCCAGTGATCTTTGGCGTGCCAGTACGTTTCAGCACACTGAGGATGGGGGGCACTTTTCTTCCACTGTGAGGGGAGACCAGTTCTGGAGGGATGCGCAGACATTGTCAGGACTCCTTCGACCACTCTACATTGTGCTCTGCATGGCTGACAGCGAGGGGTCCACACTTGGACTGGTGTATGAGCTCATGGACCGGATCGGACAGTTCCTACAGCTGCCCATCTTGCAGCCAGAGAGGTAAGCGGTATAGTAATGTAATTGGTCTTTATCTTTTCAGTGGTTGCTAGTTTGTTTTTCTAACGATGTTACGTTTTTTTTCCATAATTTGCTTCGACTTCGTGCAGGATGACGGAGCTGAAGTTCATCTGGGAGACGCGGTGGAACTACTTTCACAGGAGTATCCATAGCGCTGCACACATCTTGCATCCCCTCTTCCTCTCTCCGACATAGATATCAGACAGGGATCTCGAGTCGGATTGGCTTGAGTACATCTACAGGGTGGGTCCACACATTGGCTTGGATCCTATCAGACTCATGGAGGAGCTAGCTGCATTTCGTTTCGGCATGGGCACGTTCGGTCACCCGGCTGCTCAGGATCCAGAGAGGAGGCAGCTCCCCATTACCTGGTGGACCATGTTCGGTAGCACCTATCCCTCCATACAACGTCTTGCACTGCGGGTCCTTTCACAGGTATGCATCTCATCTCATCCTCTCTTGCTGTGTTTCGTTGACATTCCACCCGTGCACATGTACTGAACCATTTCATTGCACGTACCACAGGATTGCGCTACCTCCGTGTGTGAGCGTAATTGGAGCACATGGGCCCTCGTTCACACGAGGAGAAGAAACAGGCTGTCAGTGAGTCAGCTTGAGCGGTTGGTGTTCTGCAGCACCAACGCACGTCTCGCCAGGAGACTGCCGACCATTACGAGCGCATTGCAGGTGATGGGGTATTCTCCCATAGCATGTTGGTTGACGTCTCACTAAAATGTAGGTTTCAATTGCTGATCAAGTTGTTTTCTTGACATGCTCAATTTTGACCTTGCAGACGAAGATATCTGATTTGGAGCGCCAGGTTGACTTGCCTACGGACAACGTCCATCCCATGCATGCAGATGACTTGGGCAGACAGTTGATGGCAGAGAGAGAGAGGGAGCTTGCCGAGATGAGAGAGAGAGAGCTTGGGCTTGAGCACAGAGAGCCTCCATTGTATGAGGCAGATGAGCCAGTGTCAGAGGATGAGCATGATGAGGATGAGCCCATTCGGGTTGTGTTTGCCAGATCAGAGTGGGATGAGGTAGATGATACAGGTGCAGGGCACACGCCACGGGCAGGGGTCACAGGTGCATCACGTGGCAGAGGTGGGGCACATGGCGCAGGTTATACCGGGAGACAGGCATGGCACACAGGGGGGGCCAGTGGCATACCTACCTATGTCGATATGATGGAGGAGGCTCTTGATAGAGGGTAGAGTGATTTGGATGCCGGTCCCGCAACTGCTTGGATGCGTGCAGTACAGAGTCATGGCCGTTACTACGACAACACACCAAAGGAGGCACCAAATGACTTTAATTGCACCGATTGGGAGGCCATGCAGGGTCTACAGGGTGCACATGATGAGGCACGGGTCGATTCAGGGGATGGTGCACAGGATGACCAGAGCATTTGTATTCAGATGCCGAGATAGATGACTTACGCTGGATTCAGAGGCCCAGCAGATGCCGAACGTCAGGGCACCCCCATCATCTCTTGCCAGCATGCCATACACAGAGTCTCAGCCAGAGCAGCTACATGAGGTGCCTCCAGTTCCTCCAGTTCCTCAGAGGGTATATGTGCGCCGCACAACTCCTCCAGTGCCACCGATGCCATTCAGGCCTGCAGCCCCTCCATCGCCGTCCACTTCTGCAGCACCAGGTCTCCATGGCAGGCCACCATCTGTGCCCAGGTTTTCTCTTGCAGCGCCCACATCCACAGTGGCTCCAGTACCGGCCACTGCAGCGCCCCTTTTAGTACATATCGCCGCTGTACTTGCCTCCTGCACAGCCAGTTCCTCCACTTGCAGCAGCCCACGGGCACACACTCCACGAGCTCATCCCCCTCGCTCAGCTGCACAGGGAGTTCCCTCTTTGGCTTCCCTATCCCAGCCGACCTCAGCTTGGGCCCAGCCCAGCCAGCCAGGTGATTTGCATGGGGGTGATGAGGCATTGACAGCTCCTCTCGTTCGAAGAGACCAGGAAGGCCCAAGGGTGCACCGAACAAGAAAGGCAAGACACAGAAACTGCCAGGGAGGAGAGGACGACCTCGCAGGGCTCCAGGTACAGGTAGAGGTGCAGTATTACAGCCAGCTAGAGCAGGTGTTGTTGGTTTGGCTTGCTTGGGGGCTGACGCGGAGGCAGATTGGGATGATGCTAGTGACGAGTCCTCCTCCTCGGATACACAACCCATGCCAGTTCCAGACAGGCACAGATATCGGCTGCGAGAATCAGCTCGGGGCCCTGAGTTGTCTCCGGAGCATTCGTCTGAGTCAGAGCCAGAGCATTGATTGTGGCTCTGTTATTTTAGTTTCAGTAGTTTGTTTTCAGCAGACGGTCGACCATTGTATTTAGACCATTTTTCACATTATATTCAGTGTTTGGCGTACTTTATTTACTGCACATTGTGCGTGTGTCGCTCTATATATGGGATGCTGTATTTTCAATTTTATGTCAAATTCTATGTGCGTGTGAGTATTTTCAACTAATTTTGATTGAAGAGAGTGGTAGCTTCACAGAGATGCACCTACAAACCGATCATTAATGCCACAGCAAACTGATAGCACATGCACTCTAAACGATCATGAGCATAGCAATTACCCCTAAACCCCAAACCCGTGACGGCATTTCATAAACACATGTATTACATTGCATTTAAAAAAATACAGAGATTGCATTTTACATGACCAGGCTCGCGTTGCACAAAAAACACACTATATATTGATTCAGCCATTGTATCAAGATAACATTACATGTCCCGCCATATATGGTTGGGTCTTTTTCTTAAGCAACTATCTAGTTATTTGCCGCACCCTAAACTGCCGAAAATTACATAGCAACAGTCCGCCAAATACGGCTGGACCTTATCTATTCTAAACATTCCTACGGATCCTCCACCGACTCCTCGCCCTCGTCAGGTGCATTGTTCTGTCGCTCTCGCTCTGCCTCCTGGTTAGCCCGACGTCTGGCCGCCCTTTCCCTGACTGTTATGGCCATATTCGGTTAAGGACCTGGAATAGTCCTAATATGGTAGACCAGCCCTCCAGTACTCGAGATTATTGGACACGCCATGATTTAATTCCATGTCAAGGCCTGTTTGTGACTAATTACCTTCAGAGGACCCAGACACTCTAATTGAGACATATGGAGTATTGCATGTCTGTGTGACAGATATAGGCAGGAGGACTGCATGAAGAGATGTGATCTATTTATAGTTGACCTGCATGGGGGTTGCATGGTTTCATGCACAAGACTCTACTCTCTATATAATGAGGTGGGGATTCTCCCGTCGACATATTGGGTTTAGGTTACCAGTTTCTCTCTTCTCCTCTTGCTTCACATGGCATGGCTTGGGGGCTAGATCCAGTTTTGATCTAGGATTGGTTGGGCGGTTTGGCTCCATAGTCTCTCCTGTTGTGTTCTCCTATCCTCATCTTAGGGGTTATCCCTTTAGGGTCCTTACATTGGTATCAGAGCACGACTAAGATGCGGTCTTGGATGGGAGTTGGAGGCCAGCTCTACATGGGATTGGAAGATCGAAGCACTTGGAGTAACATCCCGGTTTGGAGTGCTGAATTCTCAAAGGAGGTTTGGAATTGGAATTGTTAATTCTTGGAGCTCTTCAAAATTGTTGGTAACGTGCCTATCGACATGTTTTAATTCTGAAGGAGAAGCTGAGAATTAGTCTTGTAATTTCATTCTGAATTTTCTGGTTTTTGAGAAGAATTCCAATTCATGTTTAATGTTTTGCATGTGGTGAATCATTAGGCTTGTTTCTTGGACTGACATACTTTGGGGATTTGGATCGAAGAATCTGTTATGTTGTTGGTGTATAGATTCATGCATGACTAACTTTGTTTAATGATTGATTGATGGACATCGATTTTTCCAGAAGAATTAAACTATTAGTGATGCTATTACATGAATCTATTTACAGCCAAAATATAACATGATGTGAATTGCAATTCTGTCATTTCTCTAGATAGGTGTTGAGAATAAGCTGTTAGGAGTTGAATCCCTGCAATCTTAATCTTTGAAAACTGATGAAATTCTTTTCCCAGTCCTATGGACATCGAAGCTGTCCTGATTTGTGAGTGACCTGGTGTTTCCACCTTGCATGGCAAGTAAAGCAGAATACAAGGAATGTGTATTTTTTCGCTGGATTAGCTATTTCTCAGTTTGATTTCTTTCTTGCTTCAGAATGAACCTGTAAATCTTATGGGAAAGCAGAATAGAAATCTGGTTAAAGGAACAGTATTACATGCTGCAGTAATTCCTTGGAAAACTCGCTGTTCCAGAGATGAGTAACTCAGTTGTTGTGTGAAAATCTGAAGTCGCGGATATAAGCCAAATGGAATTTCAGATGATCAAGATCGCTGAAAGACCGTAATTCTGCTATTTCCTTCCCAAATCCGGTGAGTGGTCTGCCTGTGTTTTACCTTGATAACCAGGATTTCTGATGGGGATCCATTGTCACAGCAGATGGCTTGATAACTGTTGGTTGTTGGCCGATTCGGAGGGTGGGAAACTCGCTGAGGAACTTGTGAAATTCTGATGCGCTGATTGTATCCCCTGGAAGACTGCCTCGGAGGCTAAATCATTGGTTGGCTGGAAAGCGGGGCGCCACAGAAAAGTTGGCTGAGGGAACATTTCTCCAGAGACGGCATCAGCTTGGTTCAGCCTGAGCGCGATCCTGAGAAGAGTTCTTCTCCTCCAGCGAGGGGGGTCGTAGTTCTTCTCCTCCAGCGAGGGGGGTCGTGGTTGAGGAAAGCTCGATGGTCTGCTCCTCAAGAGATCGCGGCTGGAGGTCTTCTCTATCCCGATGGTGGCGGCTGTAACAGCATCCAATTTCCCTTTTAAAAAACCCTATTAGGTTTTGCTATAGGTCGTGAGTGGCCCTTGGGGGTATCATGGATTTTTTTTTATTTTTGGGGCTTGTTAGCATTGCATGTTCAAGGTGTTCAAAGAAGATTGGTGCATGAGGATGGTCAGCAATTCGGGTAGTTACTTGGCTGTCTGCATTAATGCAATTACATGCCGGTACGAGGAGATTTTGACAGTTAGTAGCTTTGAGTTGGTTCGAAATGGGTTTTTTAGATCAACTCCGGAAGTTCAAGCTACTAACAACCAGTTTTAGAAATTTCGGTTTCTTGGGGTTGGATGGTCAAGGTTCGACCTTGTAGTTAAATATTGTTCCCATATAGCGAGTTGAAGGGATTTGAATTTCGTTTCTCTAGGGACAATATGCATGTTTTTGGACTTTATCACTTTGATTCTTTGCTAAGCCAGAAAAATTGGACCTTTAGTACTATTGGATCTTTGGTCAAGCTGTATAGTCGGTTTTAGAAAAGGAGTTTTTTTAAGCCGATCTTGACGGAAAGGGATGAATGGTACAGTTCTCAGGCATATACCCAGTTTAGGAATTCGATTCCTTGGTACGATGCTATTTAAATTATTTAACTCTGGAATATTGGTACTCCCAGTAAATGGAGTTAAATTATGTTTTTTCGGTTTCTCCTTTTCAAGTCGGTGGAACACCGATCAGTGGCTTTTGTGTTCTTGATAATTTTAATCTTTAAGATTGAAGGGACCAAGAGCTTTTGAGACACTTGTTAAAGTAATTATTGGAATAGAATGGATAATATTTGGAGGTAATTTTTTATTCCACAATTTTGGTGTGAATACAGAAAAAGAAGTACCTGAATCCAAATTTTATTTCCCATTAATTACAGATGTCTTTAACAAAGTAATTTTTAAGCAAGTAAGTGAAAATGGAGAATAGTCCAATTTTATGGGAAAAATCGTAATAATAGGAAAATGATTTCATTTCCAATAAAATCCTATGGTGAATTATATTCAAAAGATCAGACTAGTACTGTTTCACATACTAGTAGATGATTTTTGATATATCGGTTATTCAGCCCAAGTATAGGATAGAAATGAAATTGTTTCAGATTTTTTTTCCTACAATATTTAATTTTAAACATTTGCTTATGTCATTAAGTCTTCTTGTTACCTTAGCTGAAAGATTTTTCAGGAAACTGAAAATTCTAAGGAGGGAAGAAGAGTGGACATCAGTGGTAGCGAGTGTGATCAGGAAATGTATTTCACAATTAGGATTTTAGTAATCCCAGTAAATAATTGTTTAATATCAAATGTATTTCGCAATTAGGATTTTAACAATCTTAGTAAATAATTGCTTAATATCGGATATTAATTTCCTGGGTAGAATTCATTTAGTTGAATTTTTAACTAATATCTTTGTGACCATTGAGTTATTCGCAGTTTTGAATGTCAATTGTGAGGTTAGAAGTAGAATCTAATATATGGATTACATTGGATCTGTTAGTTGATAGAAGCTTGTCCCTAGAGTTGATGCTCTTGGATCCAGGGGGATTTGAAGCTTATCATTAACCTGTAAGGATCAGAATGTAGTGTTGAACCATGTTAATTTTCTGTCTAAATCACAGAATCAGGTGTGGATTTGTAGTATCCATCTGATAGGCATGCCAATCATCCAAATAAAGGTATTCTCCAGTGTTTGGGAACAAGAGATAATATCCTATGTGGATTATAGGACAACTAGATGATCAGTGGATCTCTAGAATATCAGATAAGGCGGTTACGGGTTTTCTGGAAGGAAAAGCTGATGGTATGGGACATCTTTTGGAAAGGAGATTCTAGGACTGTAAAAATCTGATGATCAATGGTGTGTTTTAGTACCTAATCGCGATATGGGAAAAATAAATCTGTTTGATCAAATGTGGGGTATTTTGGGAAATTTTGAGGTTTAATCTAGATCCCAATGTGGTATCTCATTATTTACAAAATCAGAGGCCCTCAAATCTATTTATCGCTTTCTTAATTAATCCTTTACTTCTTAGTAATTTCTCGAATATAAGACATCAGACTGGTTTATATGATTCTTTCCAGCATGAAGTTATTCTTCTGAAAGACTGTTATGTCATATAAATTACTACTTGTGTGAATAGACATGGAATTCAGATAAATTCTATGGTTTAAGTGTTTTAATTTATTAAACCTAGAATATGTCTTTTTGCATAAATGGATTTCGATGGAAGGGTAGGATCTGTCACTCGGGTTGAAAATATTTGAAGGGAAAGTCCTGTGTGTAATAGAGTGAATCCTTTTGTGGAATACACTTATTACTGACTTTTCTTGGATTTCAGTATTTTCATATATCATCTTTCCAGTTAGCTTTTATTGAAATTTATAATTTCTTTAAAAAGAGGGGTGAAGTGGTGGGATAAAATTCTATTTGGAAATCTGTAGGTTGCATAGTTTTTGGAAGAGAACCAACTGTGGTATAGAAATGAGATTTGGTCTGAAAGTAATTTCGAATAGATTCAGAGTAAGATACCTAATTAGAACTTTTCGAAAAAGAGGAATTCTCTAGGGATTGTGTGGACAATCTGGAACTAGAACAAGTTTGATATTTGAATCATTATCTATAAGTAGTACAGTAAAAGGTCAAAGGTTACTAATTCCATTTTGATTGGAATAGAAGTAAGTTTGATCAGAATTTAAAGTCTGAGAGTTCTGTATTGGATTAACCTAATCTTAGTTTGAGTACTAGGATCAAAGAGGGGTTGATTGAGTGGAAGAAATTATGTAATTAGAAGGTAAGTTGGATTGTTGAGAGTGAATGTTATTCGTCTCAGAGATTTTCCCGGATATGTTATTTACTCATGAGAAATAGAAATTATGTTGTAGCTGAGTTACAAGATCTCAGTGAGATATGTGAGTAACATATGTGGGTTCTGGAGGAATCTGCCAGATAAAAATGTGTTTATGTACTGGGTCACAGTGAGATTATTCACATATGTGCACGATTAATCTTGTATGAATCTACAGTGTATTCCTAGTTACTAGAGTTATTTGGTGCACTTAACCTAGTCGGTGAACATAAACATATGATCAAGTATTGTTTTGACAGATACTTGCAGAGTTAACAAATCTTTGGATTGAAGATTTATGGGTTAACTTTTAAATGGTTTGGATGAGGATCTAAATGTGGTGTCATACTAGTATAATTAAGATCTGCACCTAGACATTTGAGATTTCTGAATCATTGGCAATTAACTTGAGTAGTTGATTACTCCAGGATGAAGTTAATTGGTAAAACGATCAGTGTGATGTGGATTCACCGGGAACTAGTGGTTTTGATTTATATTGCTTGTAAGACGCATGATTAGTGAATCATTTGGGTTCATCAGTTAAAATTGTGTGCATTGGATATACAGTATTCTTGGGATAGAGTATTCCTCAGCTAAGGAATGGACTCAGCGCATTAGTGATTGTATCCCAGAGAGCTCAATTGGACAACGAATCATAATGGATCCAAGAATAATAACTGAATTGATATTCAGCAGGACTTTGGGTATCTAGATGTGATTCTGGATTGTAATGTAAAGTTTTTGTAGTTGAAGATGATTGTCATCTTGGTATGCGTTCAGTCTTTAATTACCAGTGATTTATAGACCTTGAATCTTGCAGTTCAGTTTAAGAATCCTAGTTGAAGAATATTCCTAAATCCAGTATTTTCTTCGTGGAAAGATCTTGGAATGATTCTTACTTTTCCTGAGTTATGTTGGACATATACTCTAGTATCCTATAAATGATTATGGTTTTGGGATTCCAGAAAATTATGATTGACAAATCATATGAATCTAAATATTTATGATTGACGGATCATAAATAGATACTTAATTATTGTCAGAGGACTATAAGAAATTGTAATGGTTCTTAAGTGTGATGGTTAATTCTTGATCTATTATTTGAGTAAGAATTCAGATTTGTGTTTTTGAATCTCTCTAATCCCGTATTTTAATTGAGAACCTATGGATCTCACGAACATTATCTTATTTATCTAGTGAATGCTATTCTGCTACAGTTTATGGTCTGAAGATGCTTGAGTACAATTCCTCATTTACTTGGATCTCCAGTTATCATAGGAGACAAACAAGTCTATTAAGATGAATGAATGCTATTTTCTTGCATTTGGTGCTAGAAACAGGAGCATTTAACTCAAAAGAGTATTTGGGATACTCGGAGTTGAGTTTTAATCATTCTATATCTTAATGATTCTCCTAGAGATTCTAGTGGAATGAATTATCATATCTTAGAATTGGATTCTAAGGATAATTGTATCTGGAAGCTTTTTATAAATTGTCTGCCAGAGTTTGTGGATAATTTCAGACTGTAATTATTATTTATTTTCTTTAACTTTAATCTTCTAAGTTAGAGAATATTTCACTCAGTGGTTCATGTAAGTATTTTACTTGAAAGTGATATTACTAGCTTGTGTTTAGTGTAACCTAGTTGAGAAATTTATTGCTTAGTGTACTTCTCAAACTTGAGTCGTACTCCAGAACAGAGATTAACGGTTAGAAATTTGTTTATGTCTGAGTACTTGTTTGATATGAAAGTCAAATTAAGGATAATGATTTCCTAGGTTAATATTGAAAGCTAAAGGAACTGTTCTTGTAATTCTTTCCTGTTTGAGGAGCTTTTAAGGATAGAAGCAGTTTTAGGAGGGAAGAATGTTATGGCCATATTCGGTTAAGGACCTGGAATAGTCCTAATATGGTAGACCGACCCTCCAGTACTCGAGATTATTGGACACGCCATGATTTAATTCCATGTCAAGGCCTGTTTGTGACTAATTACCTTCAGAGGACCCAGACACTCTAATTGAGACATATGGAGTATTGCATGTCTGTGTGACAGATATAGGCAGGAGGACTGCATAAAGAGATGTGATCTATTTATAGTTGACCTGCATGGGGGTTGCATGGTTTCATGCACAAGACTCTACTCTCTATATAATGAGGTGGGGATTCTCCCGTCGACATATTGGGTTTAGGTTACCAGTTTCTCTCTTCTCCTCTTGCTTCACATGGCATGGCTTGGGGGCTAGATCCAGTTTTGATCTAGGATTGGTTGGGTGGTTTGGCTCCATAGTCTCTCCTATTGTGTTCTCCTATCCTCATCTTAGGGGTTATCCCTTTAGGGTCCTTACACTGACCATGATGAGCTGCCGTTGTGTGAAGTTCATTCCGATCTGCTCATCCAAATCCAGCTCGACAGCGGGGGCAAGGGCCACACCGGGGGCGGGGATCTGCAGCTCTGGGTGTCTCTGCCGAGTCTGTCGCAGCATCTCTGCAATGTCTGCCTCTTGCTTCCGATGTCTTTCGTTGTGCCTTCGGATATCTTCCTCGAGCTTCCTCCTGGCTTCGCCCTCGGGCTTCGGTGGTATGCGCTCTGCCATCTCGATCGACTTTCTCCTCACAACACCTTGGTCCTCGAACAGCCTCTCACAGCACCCTGGCTCTCAAACAGCCTCTCACAGCTTGTCACTGGCTCTCTCACAGCCTTTGAAAATGCCTCTCACAATGGCATTGTGAGTGCCTATTTATCCCCACAGCCTGATCGGCCATGTGCATCGCCATCATCCCTCCATGTGCCTCTGTACCTGCCCCCATGTGTTGCTCCCCCCTTGTGCTGCTCTCCCATTGGCCCCATGGTCTGCTCACCCACAGTGCCCATGTGCTGTTGCACCTGTCCCCTGCACCATGTACTGTACCCTCTTTTTTCACAGCCAAAACCCTTTTTTTTCCTTGTTTTATAACCTATTTTACTATCTAAAAGGGAATAATCAAATATAAAAAATATTGATAAATGGTACCGCCCTGGTACCGCGGATCCCAGGGCGGTACCGTACTGGCAGTACCACTGTTATGGTACCGGTTGTACCATATTACCGGTACCACAGGGCACTATGGTATTGCCAGAAGTGGCAAGCGTCGACATGACTTTGCCATGTCTTGACACTAGAAAGGGTCAGAGTCAAGGGGTGCTTGAGGAATCTAGATAAGTGAGCTTAGAGAGACGCATTCCTGTTTTTGGGTAGCAAAGGTTGGGTGACAAAGCAGCCAGATCCTTCAGTGTTGAGTAGAGCAATCTATGTACTTGTGGTGGATATAAATAAAGATTTGAGCCGTCAATTTTTGTGCTATTTTGATGTGAGTGGTATTGTCTTTTGTGGTCCTCATTCCCCTTACCCTTAGGGATTTGTTTCATTCATAGGTTTTCTCGCACTTTGCTTGTTACCTTTCACAACTTTGGACCATGGCTTCTTGCTTTCTTTGATTTTTTCTTCTAATGTATGGATCTTAAATGTTGTATCAGCAACATATATATTCAACTTTAGCTCCTGTTTCAAAATTTAAATCCTGGCCTCCATGCGATCCATCCTCATCTTCATACTACTCAAAATAATTTTCATGTTTTCATCTGCTTGAAGAGTTGTTCCATACATATCCGTGAGGGGCTTGGACAGAGGAAAATACATACCTAGCTTGCCACCTCAATCAAGCAAGAAGGTTCATTGCTCTTGTTGTAGCCTGTCCTTGACTATAGCATCGTAATTGTTGGGTGAGGTAATCTCTAGCTTGATCTGGATCAGCAACAATAGCTAGCCACAACATGTTTGTGTTTCAGCTATAGAAAGAGAACTATTACGTCCACCAAGGATCAAGCCTGCAAAACACTCCAAGAAGTACACGGTGGCCAAACCACCCAACCCAGTAGAAGTCTAGTATCAACACCTAAGCTCCACGCCCAACCCACAACTTGCAAATACAAGGAGAGAGAAAATTTGAGTCTCCAACTGAAATCCCAATGATGAGATGGGCGAGTGTCTTGCTATAGACGTAGGCTACTAGTCCCCAGCATGATGCCATGCAACTCTCCAGAAGTCCAGTCTAACTCAGGTCACAATTGATAGTCTAGCTCAGGTCACAATTGATAGTTTATCTCCATGCGTGTTAACCGTCACAGGTCATGTACTGCTCCACATGTACCAATAAGAGTTCATAGAGACGTAATGAAGACACAGATTTGAGGTGGTACATTCTCGGTCTTGTCTATGAATGATGTTTGAGATAGACCTTACGTGGTTGCTAGATAGGATGTACCTGTATTTGGATCAGAAGCAACTATGTATCCGTGGATGACAAAAGAATCAGTACGACTGGACGAGCCTAGACACATCTAATACTACTAATTTTGGTAAGGTGCAAATGAATCAACTTGATGAGCAGGCACATTGGTATCTTCTATATAATACATCGCTGGGTCTATGTAGTCGGAATCAACTTGTGTGATAGACGATGTAGCAATATGTTGACTCTTTACAAAAGGCTGATGTGGTGGAAATGGGTGGGGAGCGATTGGCCTTGGATAAGAAGACTCTGGTTGAGAATGTAAAAATGGTGTAGGATGGGTTGATGAAAAACTGGGCCTATTGGCCTTGGTTGGTATGGCAAACCCCTCATCTTCCTTTCGGATGGCGTCATCCATCACCTCCTTGAGCATGTTATAAGAGTCTGCGGGTTTCAATTCTCTTCTAATGGCCTTGGGTAACCCGACTAGGAATAATTTAATGGCCTCTGTTTTTTTTTTTTTTGGTGATTTATCTTCAACACCCTCTACCTTGAGACGTTTAAAACGCTCAATGTAGGTGAGTACGGACTCTCTGCTCCTCATTTTGATGAGTCAATTGGATGCTTTGAGTGAGCTTGGAGGGTTTAAACCTTTTGGTGAGAGCTTTTTCTATGGTTTCCCATGACTTGATATTCGTGCTCTGTAGATTTAAATACCACTCTTTCGCATTGCCTTGTAGAACCATCAGGAACAGTCTTAACTTTTCAGTGTCCGAGTTGTCTCCATAGAACTTACAAATATTGTCGAAGTCTTGAAGGAAACAAACTGGGTCTGAGTCCCCATCATACTTTGGTGCATCGATTCGCGGAATCCTCTTCTCCACTCAGGAAGGCTGTTGATTTACACTTGTTGCCATCGTGATCTAGTAGATATTCTATGCACTTAGGTGATGGGTGACGGATGTTGATATCGATAGATTTGGCAAATTTATCGTGACGGATCTATGGCCTCCTACTAGGACACTTCTAAGGCGTTCCCTACTAGAGGTGCCTAAGGCTTTCCAACCAGATTCATCATGATAGGATTGTTGGCGATGGATGATGGATATGTACAATTCTAGGTGCAAAGTGTATCTTTAAGGGCTCGGATTTTCTTGAGTGGAACCATATGATGTTGATCTTAGAGGATTTTACTAAGTTTCAAGTGCTTGATGGGGCTTCGTTGTGATCACAAGTGAACCTCTCTGGATAGAATGCGCACACATGCCTGGGAACATCGCTAAAGTCCCAAAAAACAGCCGAAAAACCACTGAAAATGTCTGAAAATGGCTAAAACACTGATGAGAAATATCTCGAATGTCTGAAAAACAGTAGGAAATCCTCTGAAGTCGAAAAAACAGCCAAAAACAACTGAAAATGTTTGAAAAATGTCGGAAAGATGTCTGAAAACGCTGGAAAACAGTAGAAGTACGTATGAAAAAGAAGAATGTCTGAAGAATGGCTATGAAGACCTCTAAATCGCACAAGGCTGAGGATGGCACTTCTTCCAAATCGTTCAAGGATCAGAAGGGCGTGCAAGAAGGGCCGTGAAGCTGATGGCTCTGAAACGAGGTGTATGCATCAGAAGGGCGTCTGAGCCGCTACCCTGAAGCTACCATGCTGTTGGTCGCTACCATTCTGAGCCGCCACAGATCAAAACAAAATCAAAACATGCAAGGCATCACACCATGCATCAAAAGGGCGTCTGAGCCGCTACCCTACGGTTGGCCGCTTGTCTGCTGGTGGCCGCTACTCCTCCTCAACGAGCAAATCACTTCTCAACGAGCTGATGGCTGGAGCCTGCAGATGGGTGAAGGATAGCACGAAGATGGGCCTCCTTGATGCGCTCCTCAACAAGGAGATGGTGCACCTCCTCACGAGCAGATGGTGCGCTGAAACAAGCCCAAAACGGCTGAAAAAGAGTTGAAAACGCGGTTGGAAGGATGTCGTGGCTCAAAATGGCTGATTGCGCGCTCAAAACGAGCTGATGGCGTGCTCCTCTGCTCTGAAAAACACCTAAAAAAATTAAAAACTCCCAAGCAGACAACAAATGGTGCTCATAACGTTGCTGGAAGGATGGCGTGGAAGGCTCAAAACTGATGATGGCATGGCTGATGGCTAGGTGCTCTCGGAAGTCAGCTGATCAGCGCCTCCTCCCAACTAAAATGCTCCCCTTTGCTCAATGTGCAGCTGCAGGCAAAACTAGTGGCTGGGTATCAAGCAAAAAACCCTGATGAGTAACAATAAAAGAAAACCTCATGAGCCCTCTTTGTTCAAAAACCCTTTATGAGATTTCTTGAAGCACAAAAGAAGCAAGGAAGTATGCTTGAAAAAAGAAAGCAAAAAAGCAGAAGCTTTAAGCAATAGAAAGACATCAACGAGCCAAAAAAAAGCAAAGAAACAAGCAAAAAGCACCAAGCAAGAAATAGCTTGAAAAATAGCTTGAAAGTTAGGAAGAGCGAGAAAAGAGCGGCAACGGCGCCAATGTTGTACGTTTCGCATCCTTCGTTGGCTATGGCTCCATCTAGCATGACTATGGCGGTCTCCTAACTAGTCTACGCTATGGCTTCTCCAACTAGCTTGAGCAAGAGGATGGGAAGAGCACTATGAGCATAGGGTGAGTATTAGGTAAGATCCACTCTTCTCTCTTTTCTCTCCTTAGCAACTAACAAATGACGGCTTAACCTAAAGGATCAAACCCTAATCTAAATCTCCTCCTCTAAGGCTTACCCTACTAGAGAATGGAGGGCCTGGATTAACTTAACCTGTTGCCAGATAAATAATGTACAATACAATCTGAAGTAACACAGTACATGAAACCACACAAGGGAGAACACTCAGAGAGGAAAGATAGGCATGTATTGCAAATGAGGTTCTTCTCGAAAATGGACTCTTCCACTCCTATATATACTTGGAGTGGTGGTCACTTACAAAAAGGCACTATGGGACAAGTAAGCCACATAGACTAACTTAACTTTGAATCACATTGGTGCCATGGGACAAACCCCCAATACGCCTTTGTGACTAACTTTTACATAACTTGAAATTACATATCTATGTGCAGTGCCCATGACAATTTAAACTTAGA
The DNA here is from genome assembly GCA_029204225.1 of Diphasiastrum complanatum. Classification (NCBI taxonomy): domain Eukaryota; kingdom Viridiplantae; phylum Streptophyta; class Lycopodiopsida; order Lycopodiales; family Lycopodiaceae; genus Diphasiastrum; species Diphasiastrum complanatum. The sequence continues at coordinate 11,440,311 of CM055105.1, forward strand.
ACTGAATAACTTAAGCCATTATGGATAACGTAAAAGCCTAAACTTGATGGGCAAGTTCTACGTTTAATTCCTATCCTGCTTGTATTTTTAAAGATGTTTCGCAGGATGGCTAGAATATTCCTTGGAATATCAGCCTACAATGTTGGGAATTTGTGAAAATCTCCTTGCCACAAGTCGAGCTTTCCTTCTGTCGATGCTCCCCCGTCTGCTTTGTATTTGATCTTAAAGATCCATTTGCAGTCGATTATCTTTCTGTTTGCTGGCAGGTCGGTGACAGTCCAAGTGTTCTTCCTCAGCAGTGAGTTGTACTCTTTGTCCATTGCTTCTTTCCAGAGATGTGAGTCAGCCTGTGACAAAGCTTCCTCAACTGTGGTTGGCTCCTGAATATAATAGTGAGCAAATTCATCAGTATATCGGATAGGCTAAGATCGAATTCTTGATGATCTCCTGGTTGAAGCTTGTGGCTGTGAAGTCTGACTTTTTGTCGGGCATGTCGAACACATTTACTGCTCCTGAGTTGCAGTCTCTTCATTTTCTTTTGGATCTGATTGTATAGGGTGACTACAAGAAGGAATGGAAATTGCCTTTTGAGAAGAGTCAGTTGTTGGAGCAGAATTTGTGGACTGCATTTGTCCCTTGCCCTTCAAATCAATAAACTGATCTTCGATAAAAGTCACATCCCTGTTAGTGAAAACTTTACAAGTATCTATGTTATACAGTCTGTACATTCCATCAGAATTGCAATAGCCAACAAAAATAGTTTTAAAAGAATGCTCATCAAGTTTCTTTCCGTTGTCCTTTGGGACATGAGCATAAGTTGTTCATCCAAATACTTTCAAATGTTTGATTGAGGGTTTGAACCCAGTCCAAACCTCATAAGGAGTTTTGCTGTTAGGAACACCCTTAGTTATGCATCGATTTTGCAAATAAGTTGCTGTTGAAACAACATGTTGCCAAAATGATTTGGGCAAAGAAGCATGTGTGATCATGCATTTAGCAGACTCGACTAAGGTTTTGTTCTTCCTTTCAACCAGTCCATTTGACTGTGGAGAATAGGAAATAGCAAACTGTTGCTCGATGCCATTGGCTGAGTAGTAATCCTTGAATTCATTTGAAATGTATTCTCCACCATTGTCGCTCCTGAGAGCTTTGATTCTTTTGCCTGTCTGCAACTCAACATTCTCCTTAAATTTCTTGAAGAACTGGAAAGCTTCAAATTTGTGCTTTTGGAAATAGATAGCAGTCCTCCTGGAATAATCATCTATAAAAGTAATAAAGAACTTTGCATCAAGTAATGATGGTGTCTGCATTGGGCCACATATGTCAGTATGCACAATGTCTAACAGATCTCTAGAAATGTGTTCTTGATTTGACTTGAATGGCCTTCTTGCCTGCTTTCCTTTGATACAACTTGAGCAGACAGGGGGATTGACAACTTTACAATCTAAATCAAGAACTGAAGAATGATGTTTAGACATGTTACCTATTGATGTATAGTTAAGGTGACGAAGTCTATAATGCCAAATCACTTCTTTATTCATAGATGTTGAACTGCTTAAAGCACGATCAGTTACAGTATTACAATGACTAAGCCTATAGAGATTTCCTTGTCTCTTTCCGAGTGCAAGAACTCTCCTGTTCTTATCAAGAATTTGACAGGAATCTGTCAGAAACTCTACCCTATGTCCTAAATCTGTGATTCGACTGACTGACAATAGATTTGTTGTCAGATTTGGGACATACAATACATTTGGTATAAGCTTCGACATTCCATTCTGAAAATTCATCCTAACAGTACCTTCACCTTCAATTATGTGGGAACTGCTGTCTCCAAGGTGAACAAATTTCTTTGTGCTGTAGGGTGAATAGTCGATGAACCATTCTTGATGGCTTGTCATGTGTTGTGTAGCTCCAGAATCGAGGAACCACTCCTCTGACTGTTCGACATGGTGATGGCTCACCATGAAGACTTCCTGCTCATCATCATCTTCGATCTTCTGCTTGGTGTCGGCTGCATGAGCTTGCCGATCCAGCTTCTTCTTCTTTTTGTCATTGTTGAACTTCAAGACTCGACAGTCCTGGATCTCATGATTTGGTCTCTTGCAGTACCTGCAAAAGAGTCTTTTCTTGTTGTTCTGAGCAGGTGGCTGATTCTAGGACTTTTGTGACTGCTTTTGATTGCTGTCAGTTTGTCGAACAACTTTCTTCTTCTGTTGCTTTCTTGAGCCCTTCTTGGAGAATAATGCTTGTGAGTCGTTGATGGAGGATGAAGATGCTCCACCTCTTCTTGTTTCCTCTTGCAGCAACATAGTTATGACTCTGGATAATGTGATGTCTGAGTGTGTGGAAGCCATCATCACCCAGTTTTCATAGGAAGATGGTAAGCTTGACAATAAGGTCATTGAAACTGACAACTTGGCCTAGATTCCAAGAGGAGTTCCGGAAGGCCTTCGTTGCTCTCGATGACTCGGAGATGTATATTCGTTTCATCAACTGCCAAATGGGCAATCGTGAATTCAACACCTATGTTCAAGAATTCACTGATTATTTGGCCACATTCCAAGTCTCCAATTCCACTCCTGAAGCTAGATAAGTCTTATTTCTATGGTTCTCGGCTTCAGTGTTCAGCACATAGATGCACTGCGATTCAGAATCGCGGTTCCAGAATCGTTTAGAATCGTTTATTCTTTTGAATTTTTTTTGGGCAATATGGGTATCAGATTAAAGGTCTATTAAGAGCATTATTACTGTGTAGTTTGCCGAATGTTTCGTGTACATGATGGTCCAATTCAGGTGCATTAATCCATGTTGGGTTCTGTCAAGGATAAAAATTCAAAACTAACTTGTAGCCTGTTCGTTACGATCACAGATGGTTCCAGTGGGACAGGGACAGAGAACTGTAGAGCAATTGTACCTTGCTTTTTGCTTCGGGGGTTGCTGCCCCCCTGATCCCCCCTGCCCCCCGTAGATAAAAATGGGGGTCCAAATGCGCGCCAATAAGGGCCCAATATTTAGCCCAAACTGTAGCATTAACATTTACCGAGAACCAGAGCAAATAACAACCAAATAGCTACTGAAAATAAGATCTGTTTGTGCCCTATCTACTGCACTTCTGGGAGGCAAAATGCTGGTTTGACCATTGCTCCTTCAAAATAACTTCAGCCATAAGCTATTTTTCCAATTTTTTATTTTTTTTTTGCATGATTCTGGGTTTGAATCGCGATTCGCAGAATCGCGGTTCGCGAATTGCGGACCCAGCCAATCGCGATTCGTTGCAACTATGGTTCAGCAGTACAATATGAGAATCAATAAAGTTATGAGTTGATCCACTATCCAGTAAAATACTAATTTCCTCACCATACTTTGTGTGTTTTAAACGAAATAGTTCATTTGGCATGAAGTAGTACTACTGAACGTTCATTCACTCACAATCAAGGAAAGTAATTTCAAGTTTTGGACCTTTATCACCATAAGCACAGAAATTTCAATTTTCAGAATCATTATGCAGTAGTTAAAAATCAACTATTGATATCAGTTAAAAAAATTACCGAATTACCATAGTCGAAATTCAAAAGAAATTCCCGTAATCAGTCAAGACACTGTGTATAGCATGCATGCCTGGATCCCAACAAGTCAACATGCACTAGCTTAGAAGCTATAAAATATGCAATTCCTAGCTCATGCGGAGGTTTCATGCACCTATAGGCTTCATGCATCAGTACATGCTAACAAATTTTTCTGAAAATTGCTTGAAAACTGTCATAACTTCAAACGATTAGAACGTCGTTGATTCTGTATCGATTTTGATGAAGTGAAGTTCTACAGTGGTTTTTTCTGCTAGGAATATGACTGCAACGTCAGCACAGCTTGTGCAGATCACATGTGCAAGCAGTAAATCCACCAAAAAACAGTATATGGGCGCACTTTGCAGGTGATAGAAGAATCAAAAAACATAGTCGTCGCATGCATGGCTCAGAACAGATGTTACAGACAATTCAATTAGCCTAAAATTTTTAGTGAAGGTCTATGTTAGATAATTCGGCTGTAGGTCAAGAAGAATTAACTGAAAAATCAATTTTCTATGAAGAATGAGGGTGCTAGCAGCATCTGCCTTGCTGGAGATCATTTTAACTTATTTGAATAGCTCCGAAGCTGCAACTTGGTTCAAACCGAAGCTAAAACGACCTATTATCGGCTCAAGAAATCTCAGGCCAGAAGCCTTGACCCCGAGCATGCATTACAACTTCAAAGATGTCTGAAACTGGTTTTTCATGACTTTTTGAGCTCTTGACACCTAGAACAGCTCATTCATGATGGGAACAGCCTAGTTAAACCTTTGGTACTGTTCTAAACATGCCAAACGACCTTGCTATGGATCCAGAACTTGCTCATGAACTCATTTCTATGCAAAGACAATGACAAAACATGATTTTCAAGCAAAAAAACCACTAGTTTTTAACATGTTCTCGCTTCTCTCAGTCCGATTCAGCCTTAATACAGTCCAGCCCATGCCAAGTCTGACCTATAATAGCAATCTCAGAACCTACAAGGTTCTAACACTCAAGTTTGGCTCAAAAATTGATCATTTTGATTGATTCTAGCCTTCTAACTAATGTTTCACCTACTTTTAAGGCAACATGGGTACGCATGATCCAAATTCCTGAAAAGCAATCCAAACCTATGTGCAATACAGCCCTATGCTGTTGCTTGAGATGCCTAAATTTAGGTTAACTTTGCAAATTTTACACTTTTGACTATAACTGTGTAATTCCTAGCAATGATCTTGATAGCTATTCCTGTCTACACAAGATGCCATCACATAAACTTATATATGCATAAAAAGTTGTGAGAAAGCCTTACTTGGAGATGGTAGCTTCAAGAAGAAGTGTTGATAGACAAAGAACAAAGATTCCTACCAAAAGCAAAAAGCTGAAGCCAAGAACCATCGACTACTCCTGTTGATTACCGCAAGCCTTGTTCTGATACCACTGTGTCATGTACTGCCAGTACATAAGTGCTCATAAATTTATTATAATATCCAATGTAAGCTTTGGTGGGCCCAAAAGGAATTAATAGCCTTCAGAATAAAGGTGGTTCGCTCTTTAGACCCTCAAAATACTCAAATAAGGATCAAGAAGGGCCCAAGTACACTCAAACTTAACGAGGGCTAACTATCCTTTAGAGATAGTTATGTTGAGTTAAGTTAGGGACTTTGCCTGTATGTAGGCAAGTGACACCATTTTGAGTATCTTTTGGCTCATTTGCAAATTGAGAGAGCTCCATCTCCTCTTTCTCCTTTGTGAATGTGAGCCTTGGAATGCACCTTGCTAGGTCTCATGTGCCCAATCCACGTGAGTTCATGCTCTATTCAATGCTTGTAATGCCATATCTACTCTATTCTAATGTAGTTTCATGGAGATCCTTGTGTCTTGTGCTTCTTGTGGTTATGGTATCATGAGTGCTTTGTATTTCTCTTGCTTCTAGCTTTAGTTTCATTGTTATTGCTAATTGCTTGGATTTAACGCACGACACACTGTGACGTCCACCAAGGATCAAGCTTGCAAAACACTCCAACGAGAGGTACACGGTAGCCAAACCACCCATCCTTGTCGAAGCCTAGTATGGGAACCTAAGCTCCACCCCCAAGCCACAACCTGCGAATACCAACTGAAATCCCATTGATGAGATGGCGAGTTTTCTCTTGTAGATGTAGGCTACAAGGTCCCCAACATGATGCTATGTTGCCCCTGAAGTCCAGTCTAACTCAAGTCACAATTGATAGTTCCTCTCCATGTATGTTAATCGTCATAGGTCATGTACTACTCCACATGTATCAATGTTAGACAACTGGAGGGCCAACGTACTCATGTCAAGGATTATTCCAAATCCTCTTAGCCAGACATGGACATAACAAGAACCCTAGCAAGGTAGATCATATGAACAATGCAATCATTTTAAGTAGAAGAGGTCTTGGAAATTGGTCAGGTTCGCAATGATTTGATCTAATAGAGTTGGAATACAAAGGACTTCAGCTAACCGGTAACGACTACATTGACTAGGTCCAACAGAGCTCTTATGGCAACAATGGTCGTAAGATTATGCTCTAGAATTGACTTGAAGGATCCTCTTGAATGTGAAGAAATATGGCATCGGAGTGATGGCAACTATTAGCGAGAGAGAGAGAGAGAGAGAGAGAGAGAGAGAGAGAGAGAGAGAGAGAGAGAGAGAGAGAGAGAGAGAGAGAAGAAGAAGAAGAAGAAGAAGAAGAAGAAGAAGAAGAAGAAGCTTTATTAACGTCTTTTGATGCCAAAAGGCATATAAGACTAGATAAGTACATCTCAACTGTGATAGATACTGAAAGGAGCATATGAATGTCTCCAAAAACAAACGACAAATGACAAACTACTAGCTAAAATAATTGGTCTCGCAAGAGCAGACAAAATGTTTAAATGTCTAAACTGCTCTTAGACATGAAAGTATGAAATATGTTACAAAGGGGGTGTCGTATAACTATACAATATCCATCCAAACTGTATGGTAGATCATGCCGCCACAGGACCTTTACTGAAGAAAGCAAGGATAGAAGAAGAGTTGGTGTTGAAGTAGTAGGCTTGCGCACATGAGCTCTCGACCTATGAGGTCTCTTGGTAGCTTTGACGTGTGGTCTGAAGGCAACACGCTATCGCCGATCATGATGAGAATCACGGGGTAAGATATCTGACTCATCCTCTGACAATGTATCGGCATCAATGTCTGCTCTGGATCGTCTCCTAGAGAAAAAGGAGGCAATCTGGGTTTGCTGGGAGTCATGGTATCCAAACCGATCTCTCTGACAAATATCTTGACGGAGCAGGGACATCTCTCGTAGTATCAATGCCACACATCGAGGGTCAACATATGAAATGAGTGAGCGAACTGTGACTGGAGAATCTCAGAAAAGGCAATGATAGCGTCCCCGAATCTCATAATAGACAGGACATCTGAATAGAAAAAGCTCCTCTGGCTCCACCTCCTCTAACGTGCACATTTGACAAAGTCTGCTCATATGAGGGACACCCTGGAAGCGCCCCGCCTCAACATATAGCTGGTGTGAGGAAACTTGGAATTGACCTAGTGTAAAACGGAGGCAATGTGAAAGTCCACTATCCAAATAACGAGGCAAAACTGGGATCCCAGCACTGTCTAGTTCAAGGAAACTAGAGCAATAGAAGTCCGGCTTGACCCCCAAGGGCCCCTGCCAGGACGCTCGAGAGCATGCATGATAAATAACCCCTTTGATATACTGATGAGAACCCACTGGTAGGTCAAAGATATCGATGCCATATATCCGTAGAAGACGAGAACCTTGGGAGCACCATGATAACTGATGATTCTGGTGATGAAGCTGCTGAGAAGAGAGAAAAGCTATGTGTGGATATCGTGAAACCGAAAGACTCATCACTCTCTGGATATAAGTGATCGACTTGAAAATAGCCTCCACCTGTAGTGGAATGACGACAAACTCAGCAAGTAAAACCTGGTGAGGAACAGATGGTTTGACACAGATCATATGTGCAAGCATACTGATCTGTAGACGGGAAATGCTAGTCCACTCTGACTCAGGAATCCCAGTGCACCAAGCTTCCGCTGCATACATAATTGTGGGTGTAACAATAGTATCAAATAGGTTACACTTACTCGGAGAGTCCCGAATGTGCTTCCCAAGCCTGCAGCCAATACCACCATCCTGGTTGATGACTCTCTCAAGCTCATCAATATGTAGACCAAAGAGTGTGGGGGAGAGGGAACAGCCCTGCTTCACCCCGATAGTACTCCTAACTCTCTCAGAGAGACCGTCCTCTGACCTGAAGCATCCCCAAACTTGCTCATAGAGTGCCATGACAGCCAATATGGTATCAATAGAAAAATCAAGATCTCTCAGCCTCTGGATAAGCATATGACGTGGAAAAGAGTCAAACACTTTCTTGAAGTCCACAAAACAACAATATACTCTCTCATGTCCGGATCTAGCCTTCTCAATAATAGCCCGAAGAGTGAACACATGATCAGTGGTAGAGTGCTGTGTCCTGAAGCCAGCTTGATGCAAAGCATGTAGCTTTCGTGTCTTTGCCACACAGCTGATCACTGTCTGAAGGATAGTGCCGTAAAGCTTAGCCACAATGTGCCCAATCATAATGGTACGGTAGTTATCAGGTTTCACGGGGTGGATGATATTAGTACACCATGGAAGGGGAAATCCAGAGATGATGGCCTGATTAAGGAGTGAGGCTAAAACAGGTGAAAGAATATTAGTAGCATGAATAAGGAGTTCGGACTCTAGGTCCTCGACATCCCGAGAACGATGGGTCTTCATTTTCTCAATGGCAAGGGAGACCAATGCAGGGGTGAAAAGGGAGAAAGTGGAGGGACGGGGAGATATAACAATCGGATTAGTGGGAAAGGTGTAAAGTAATGTGGCATATTCGGTCCAGCGACGTAAATCTCTCAACAATGGAGGTGGGGCACGGGGAATAAACTCATGCCAAAAGGCACCAAATGAGGAACTATAGAGGAGATCTATGAGGCGTTTCCCTTAAGAGGTTTCCTATATGCGATTTTTATAACGACAAGTATAGCTATATAAGTGTCTGAGGTGACGAAGTTGGGGGAACAGTAAGAGTTGAGCAGAGTTGACTTGAGAGTGGAGTTGTTTACATATATCATCATACCAAGGTTGGTGAGGATGATGAAGCTTTGGGGACGTGGATTTTCTGCGATGTTTGGAGGGGAAGGCCATAGAAGCTGCAGTATGAAGAGCTGTAGTCAGGAAAGATGATTAGGAGTGGAGTGAGTTATCATATGGAAAATTACAATGCAAGGACATGGTATAGCTAGACACATACCAAAAATACATCTATGTTTTGATTTTGACTTAGGGAGAGCGAAAATTGTAAAAACGTTATTTTATGCTAGACATAGCTGAATGCTAATTCCGTACGAAACAGAAGAGTCATAACTGACCAATCTGAAACTACCAAGGAGCTCATTTAGGAGAGCTCCATGAAACAAGTTTGTATAAAAGAGTAATTATTTGCAAGGTAATTTTCAAGCAGTATCCATGAGACATATATTAAAAAAAGTCGTTAAATTTAGAACTATTATTGAGTATTTTTGAAGAGCTCTTCTAATTTTGATCTTCTTAAGCTTTAACTCATAACATTTAGCTGTGTTGAAGCCAATGCCACTGAGCACTATGCGTTGAGAAAATGTTATTTGGGACTCAACAATAAAGACTCAAGATTCAGTAGTAAAGAGACAGGATGCGATAATTGATGGATTGTAGTTAAAGTTGTACAAAGCTGTAATTGCACAATCCAAACTAAAGTAGCTCTTGTTTATGCTATAACAGACGGCCATGAATAAAGTCTAACATATTGTTTATTCAATGCTTGTAGCATATTAAAGAGAGAAGCCTGCCAACCCACCCCCATGCACTGGAGTTACCGACACCGTCATGCCCGGTCAAGCCTCCATCGATGACTGGCATCCCGTACCACCAGCCATTGCCCTTAGCATACATCTCTTGGCCTGGAGATACATCCCTGCTACTGCACGTCTCCATCCACCAACTCTGGGGTACACTGAGTGAATGGCAAAAGGGATACATGCATACAATCCGAAACACAATTCAGATTGCCTTGTCACTAGTTATGGTTGTCAGGAACGCAAATTTTTTTTCCCTTAAATTATTTTCTAGGGAAAATGTACAAAGGTTGAAAGTAAATCGCTTTATCTGGAGTAGATTTTTAAAGACGTGCATATCGAGGGAAGCCCACATGAAATTGTGAGCTGTTGCAAGTTATTATCACTCTTAATGCTAGTTGGGTCCCAAACTCATGGATGGTGAGCGAGGATAAAGACGAACTTGTGAAAGATAATGTAATTGCCTACTTTATGGATAAACTGTCAATAATTTAGAAATCATGACATGGATAAATGAATTGCTAATTCTTTTCTTTGAAACTTGGATCTGATTAGTGGTTGAAATTCAATTATACATAGCTTGTAAACAATCCTTGACTTGAGCTCCCAAAACCGTTCTATGAAGGCCTATAGACTTGTGCTATGAAGGATCAATTTACCTCCATTTTGTTGAATAGAGTAAGCACGTACCATTGACTGTTTTCACTCCAAAGTGTTTTTGGTTTACAATGTATGTATGTATGTAATTGACTGGATCTGTGCAATGTTATTTTTGCCTCTTTCTAGTTTACTAGTACGTAGTCCTTCTGGTGCGTTGATTGACCATCTATGAGGTGAGTTATCAGTAACTAAACTATCAAAAATAGTTCAGCCATTAGTCTTTTTTCCTCAATTTTCTTTTCTGTCGATCCCAGTTGCGGATTGATGACGTTCCGAAACGTTTCTGCAGCATGTCACAATCTGCTGCAACTATCGTTTCCACGAGTGCCATGACAGTCCTTTTGCAGGGCATACCCGGGTATAATTTGAGTTTTAACTGAGCAGGCACTAGTTTATTCCACAGCTGCAATGAGATGTTAGAAAGTACATCCAATATCGCAACAAGAGCAAGTAATTCCTTTAGATTTGTTGTGCCATAAGTGATACACATGGGAGATGGGAAGGTGGATTTATCTATTGAAGACCCAAGGACCCATGTGGTTTGAAATTTTGGATCGATAATATCGGATTGACCATGCAACTGATTATAGCTAGAACTAAAGACATTTTCTCACCAGTTGAGTAACATGCAGCTAATTTGCTTTTATTCAGGGGTAAGCGGCCATTTGGTTAGGTGCTCAACCCTAAGTGGCTCCTGGAGCTACTGCTATCTAGCAGATTGTTGGTTGGAGGAGATCGATTCACCTCTGAGTTTGCTGTCTATTTCAATGTCTTGTGAATATGCGCATAACTGGGCTGATACTGTGCTTATAGTATCATCATAAGGAAGAAAGTCAAGGGAACTTTCTCTGCATTTTCAGTTGTTTCATGTCCAAATAAGGTCGAGGTTACTCCATCATCCATTCGTACTTTTTGAAGTGTGAAAGCATCCTTCAAAAGTAGTGAAAGCTTGAATAAGAATTGTAGTGGCTCGAGGTGATTTGAATCTAATTTAATTGTAGTACAAGTTAGTTTACATGGCGATTTATATGATGGAAGAATGTTCAGACATAGTTTAAGTTGCTATGTCAGTGTACTATTTACTGCATCCAATCAAGCTCGTGTTGATAGTTCTCCTTGCTAGGTTTATGTCTTAGTCTAGTTCTGATAGTTTTTCTACAGAAAGTTACCATTGAGGTTTGAGGAAGTATGTATAATGAAAAGAACCAAGATCCACAAATGGTAAGTTTATTGCTATTAATGTGCGTTGTTGATAAGATCATGACATACCAAGTTGGAAGTTCATTGTGTTTCTTAGCCAGAGTGACTATCAAAGCTAAAAGTAGAGAGAGCTGAATCCAATCGTTTGATGTCATTGTCTGTAGATTGCACTTGGTTTTGGAGGTAGACGACTGTTGCTGTTGTACCTTGCGGGCGGTGTGGCAGGATCCTTGGGGCATGTTGTTTACTGTTGTTATGTGCTGCCTTGGCTTAAGGTACCCAATTCATGGTCTTGATTCTACCCTCAGGAAGTTCGTATTTCTATTGTTGCCAGCATATGCACACAAAGCAACTGTCATGGATGGCGTTTACTGGATTTCAGTTTGTTGGTTTCCTAAGTAATTTGCATTATGCTAATGTGACACATTATGCTGCAAACCAGGGCGTTCCCAGAAGCTTTTACTATTCTCGATATAGCTTACCGGCTTTGGTAAACCCTATCTCTGCTTATCTTGAAGATTGCAGTGATGGTATATCTGCAAGTAAATTTTGTAAGAGGTTTCATCAATGAGATCCTGATTCAGTCATGTGGTTTCTTTCAGGGTGCAAGTGGAGCTGTGAATGCAATAGTTGTGTTTGACATTTTATTAAATCCAAGGCGGGTCATTCTGATTGACTTCCTTTTTCCAGTACCTGCTATTTTCTTTGTACGTCAACAAACCTATCTTATTGTTGATCAATTCAAGCATTTGTTCTAACACGATGATCAACCTTCTTCTTCAGTGACCTGGTTATGTTTGCACCTAATCATTCTTGACAGACGATATAAGTATGAACAGAGAAGGAAAATTAGATAAACTCATTGAAAAAGTTTGAAAAAAGTAATAATCCTGAAGAGACGCTTCCATCATGGGGAGATGAAAAGAATCAAGCAGGGGTGAAGTAATTTGTTCTCTTGTGCTTTTTCTCCTTGTCTTGCATCTATTGTGCTTCTTCACAAAGTAATGAAGCAATAGATTATGGATTTTTGAGGAGGTAAAATCCACCAAAATTTTGCCTTGTAAGGTCGAACTTTTCCAGGTACCATCAAGCTCTCTTGAGTTTTTCCAAGTAAAACTTGAATTACATATTGGGATTTCCTTGGCGCCGCATAGAAATACATTTATTTGAGTCAAAGTAATTACTAAAGGTGAACTTGTTTTACTGCTGCTTCTTGTTTTGAGCAGGGAACATATTTGGTTCTCAAAGATTTGTGGGGAGCAACCAGGGTATGCATTGCAAACGTTTTCTTACCCAGCTTCTGAGGTTTTTTTAAAGCTCATTTTAGTACTTGGAATGGAAATTTCTTTTTTTGTTCTCAACCAACGAGATTCAATTACAAGCAAAGTATCATGTATATAGCACCTAATAGAGAGTAGAACAAATGCACTATGTAGCAATGAAGCACAATCACAATCACAATCAGAAGAACTATCACTGATCTCCAGAAGAGCCTGGTCTAAGCAAGGTAATTGATGCTAAACTGCATAAGGCTTAATGTCAAATAATAAGCCAGGGTGTCATGGCTTGAAGTGCTAAGCATGATTGGTTCATAATTCTCCATGCTCCACAAAGAGACAGTGCCCCTAGTAATAGAATAATATATGTATTGAAGAAGATACCTCAAATATGTATATGCCAAAGTATAAGTTGGAAATGAAGAATAAAATACAACTAGCTGCATATCCCATACAAGGTGCCAAAATGCATGCCTTGAAGCACAGACTCATTACAGCCAAAATGCATTCCTTTGCTAACCATGGCTCACACAACAATTCAATTGGACCAAGGAATCCAAAAAAATGTATCACCATTGAGAACTTTGCTGCATACACGCAGAATACCATGTTGATGGGTGGTCTAGGAAAGCCACATAAAGGAATAAAAAGGGAATGACAAAACCAAGGCTTGTGGAAACAGCTATGATGCGAAAGATCCTATGCACCCATGGACTTGCACGAAGATATTTCCCAAGGAGACACAATACACGAGGATATGCCATTTGTAGCGCATGATCATGAGGGTGACATGGATGACATGATGGATGCATTATTCACAAACCCACCCGAGGCCACATTGACAAGGGAAGATGAGATGATGCGTGACTTGGCATCCACTCCTTTGTACGAGGGTGGACAAATGTCAAAGTTGCGAGCCTTGGAAACAAGAACTAAACGATTGAGAAATCGTATAGTTACCGAGCATTTGGTTCGATGGAAGGAATATACGGAGGATGACGATTCTTAGAAACAGGAAGGAAGCTTAAGGAGGAACTTTCGCAGTTTTAAGTTCTGAGGACATAACTTGAATAAGGGGGGAAGAATGTCATGCCCATGACTGGTCTCGGGTAGCATGTCCACGCTATAGACCGGTAGACCAACAACCTGTAAGTTAATTGTGACTATAAGCGAATTGGGACGTGGATTTGTATGGGTCTATCAGTGAGTCATTGAGGAACTGGATGACGTGGCCCAGATAGGTTGCAGAGGTGTCCAGTGAGGTGTCAAAGTGCACTAGTAGTGGTGCACGGGCCTTGGAGGGTATAAGTATATCTTTTGGGCTCTCACTAGTGTATGCTTGATAGCATAACCAGTGGGAGGATGCTGCTGGTGTGATGCCTTGTGATTGGCATGCTTAGAATAGGATCCTTGGATTGAGGACTTTATATGTAGCTAAGGTGGATGTTGTGGAGGTCATATTACATCAAATTCTAGTTTAATTCAAGACCTCAAGAGCCCCACAGGAACCCGAAAGAGGTATACTTGATTTTGTATACCCATTTAGAACCAATTGCCTTCTTCCCATGAGGAAGATCAACAAGAACCCAAATCTGGTTTTTCATGAGTGAGTCATACTCATCTTGCATCGCATCCTCCCAACATTTTACTCCCTTGGCCTGCTCATAAAAAACAAGTTCTTTCGCAACATCTCCATGAGATGTAAGAGCAAAATCTGAAAAATCAGCATAGTCCACTGATTTTGTAGTGGCACGTGTCTTTCCATCATAAAATGAACTTACTTTGCTGTCCCGCAAAGTCGACAGCAGCCACCGTGGGACTGTTTTGGGCTGTCCAAGAGCCATGTCTCTTTTTGCTGTCCAAGATCTTCCGACACTGCACTTGGCTGTCCAAGATCTTCCAAAACTGATCTTTGCTGTCCAACAACTCCTGCAGGCTGATTATGAGCAACAATGGGCGGTTCTTGATGAACATTAGGCTCTAAAATTGATGAGGTGTTGGGCAGTTTGAAATTGGTTGATTGCTGCCCCTTATCTCCAGAAATAGAAGATGGTACCAAATCTGGAAAAACTTTAACATTCACACTATGTGGGCTTTTCCCCCTTCAAGATGTGAGTTGGGGCCACATCTAATGAATTAACACAAGCATAAGCCGTACAACCAAAAATTCGAAAGTGAGAGATTGAAGGCTTCTTCCCATACCAAACGTCATAAGGAGTTAATACTTTCAATGCTTTAATAGGACAACGATTGCTTATGTATGTTGCCGTTATAACTGCTTCAGCCCAAAACTTGTGAGGCAGTCCCTTTGCTTTGAGCATGCAACGAGCCATCTCCATCAGTGTGCGATTCTTTCGCTCGGCAACACCATTTTGTTGAGGCGTATAGAGAGTTGTCATTTGATGTAGAATTCCCTTCTCTCGAAGAAATGCACCGAACGTATTCTGAATGTATTCCCTTCCTCTTTGCATAGGGTCTTCAAAAAATGCCCAAACTGATTTTCCACCATTGCTAGAAAATCTTTGAAATGTTGAAAAACTTCAGATTTAGTCTTCATAGGATAGATCCATGTAAAACGGGAAAAATCATCAATAAAAGTCACAAAGTAGATGCACTTTCCAATGGATTCGGTCCTCATTGGACGACAAACATCACTATGAATCAAATCAAATTTATCAAGAACCCTTATAGTTCCATCAATTGGAAAAGGTTTCCTTTGAAACTTTCCAAGTATGCACCCCTCGCATACATGCCCTTCCGGCTGCTCAATGGTAGGAAAATCTTCTACCATATTAAATGTCTTCAGCTTCTTCAAACTTGCAAATTTGAGATGTCCAAACCTTGCGTGCCACAATTCAGCCAACTCCAATGATTGTGATGTAGAAGCAACAACACATATAGAGGGAATTCGACGCTCATAGGTATCCATAATGAATAAGCCAGCATGCATTGTTTCCGAAACAATATTCAAGAGAGATCTTTTAGGATCCTTGACAAGATACTTATCTTCTTTGAACTCAACAACTAGTCCTTGCTTCAACATAGTTAAAATCGAAAGAAGATTCTTCTTGATTTCCGGAACATAAAGTACATTCTTAATGTACTTTTCTTTACCATTGGGCAGAATGATGACTACAATTCCAATTCCATGAATAGAATAAGATGCATTATCTGCACATTGTACTTTGCTTCCATTTTGCACTTTCACAAATTTGGATTTTTGACTCTATACATAGTATAAAGTGTATCCCACGCACTTTTAGGTGTCTTACAAGACCTAATATGAGGTAAGATAGATCTTTTCACAACAAGAGCAACCATAGAATGTGCTTGTGCATCTCTTCTATCCCATTTCTTTTGTTCTTCCAAAGATGTAGAAGATGATGATGATGATGATCCATGAGGTGTAGTAGGGGCCAAAGAAGGAGGCCTTTCCTCATCATCATTGACCAAATCCCACAGCCCTTTCGCTATGAGAAGATTCATCATCATGTAACTCCATAAGGAGTAGTTTGTGCCATCCAACCGATCTTCAGTAAACAAAGAACCGATAGCTTTCGATTCTTTAGCCATTACCTCCAACAGAATTTCAGCTTGTTGTAGATAGAAAAGAGAGCCTTTCTGCAACCAAATCTACTTAAAAATTTGCAGCAAACAAAGAGTTGAAAGTAGAAGCACAAGATGTCTATCAATCTGCAACCAAAGTGCCCAAAAGATAATGGATAGATGGCTTTCTTTTTGCACAAAAAAATCCAGCTGCTTGAAAATTAGGTTAGCTTCGATTGAAGCCTACATTGAGCCTAATTAGGAAGCCAAATCAACACACATTCCAATAGGGCTGTTGAAGGCGCCCTACTGCTTGCTGAGAATCTGCAAATTTCCAGCCACAAGTTGACCTAACCCTGAGTAGGGCTTGCTGAATTTTGGGCGCCCTCCTACACAAATGCAAACTTGAAAACAAAAACAACAAGACAAGGAGACACCACAACAAAAAATCAGTAGTAGATTTTTGGACGCCCTCTTCCAAACAAAGCTTGCTGAAAACTGGTTGCATAAAAATCAGATTTGAGATTCTGATTTTTGGGTGCCACAAATTGCTCCAAGATCTCTGATGGGCGCCCTCCTTCCACCTGAAAAGAGACAAAAAAGTTGATCCAAACTCCACTTGGAAAGATCAACAATATGCTGAAATTTTTGAACAAAAAACAGAGAAGCTCCTCTTCTGGTAGGGCACCAGCATACAAGCTTGCTGCAGATCCGGTAGCTCTGATACCATGTAGGAAAGCAAGAGTCAAGTCACCAAGATCTAGCTATCAATCAATCTCTACAAGAAACAAGAGAGAAGAGGTTGTGCGCCCAACTCTAAGAGAGAGAGAGAGAAAACAACAACAAGATTAATGGAGAGCAATGCTTAGCCAAACTGAAAAAAGTGACACAATAAGCCAATATGTACTCTACCTACTTACTGACTGTAGGGCACCCCCAAAAGTAAAGATAGGGCCCCTAAACCAAATTAGACCCCTAAGAACCCATGAGTCAGTACATGACCAAAATTGGGTCCAACTGAACTTAAGACAAACTTAAGATGTCCTAAATAACTAAATGCCCATGGTTACGCAAATCTCGACCTTTTGGGCCAAAGTAACCTATGGATTAACTTCAGCATAGTCATTATTTCTAACATGATGTTACTGAGTTGAAATTGATATCAAAGTCAGGATAATGATTGATTTTTAGGGTAAAAGTGAAAGTTAAATGATTGATCTGTTAGCTTTTGAACTTAATCTTCAGGTTTGGTCGACTGCTCATCTTGTGTATCATGTAAATTTAGTTTATATGATGATGACAGTTAGATGTATTGAAGATTTTACTCATTTGGAGGACTTATCGCTCAATGTACCTTTGGACCCTGAAAGAGTACTCAGAATTAGAGATAAACAACTGATAAATCGTTCTAGACCCTCAACAGATGCTCTCTCCCCCTTTAAGACATGAGACATACCCTCATGCCCGAACTTATACACATGGGACTTAAAATCTATAGCGGGCTACTTACTTGCATGCCACCGCTTACCAAATACAATATCAAACTTAGCTAGTTTAGTGATTTCAAAGTCTAACTTCTCGATATACGTCCGAATAGACAAAGACGCGCGAGAGATCCTTTCATCCCAAACCTCTGTTCATCTGGCATCTCAACATTATACTAGTAATCAGATGGAACAGTAGCTAAGCGAAACTACCTCACCACCCGAGAATTGATAATATTATGCGAGGAATCGATGTCAAATAAGACGAGCACGTCATGACCTTCCAGCTTCTCGCTCATGCGTAGCAGTTCACTATCTGGAAACTGATAAGCTTCACGGGCCTTGGTGGACAAATAACAAATTGGTGCCTCTAGAACAAGCTTTTGCACCAAAATAGTCATGACACGACGAGTGTCCTCATCGTCACTTACCAACAAGTCATCCAAAATTTTCTCATCCTTGCTCTCATCTTGACGTTGCTATAAAACATGGAGCTTCTTGCCCGTGCGTCGAGGACAATCTTTGAAAAGATGCTTGCCAAGACAAAAAACATAATCCGTCTTCCTTGGCCTTTTCCTTTTGCTTTGGAGTAAGGGGAGACTTGTCGTAAGCACGACGAGCCATAGGAGATGCCGATTTTTGCTTCAACGTCTGCTGCATCTGGATAGGATCCTTCTTCGAAAAGCCTTTCTGACCAGCTTGGCTAGACTTTCGCAAATCCTTCTTCTGAGACCAACTTGGCATCCAGATTCAGACTTGGTCCGTACATTACCTTCAAAGTTGAGAGCTGTAGCAACCGCCTCTTCTAAGGTCTTGCACCCTTCATTAAGCACTGAAGGCCTCAACTCTTCACGAAGGCCAAATATGAACTTGTGGACTACTAGCCACTCGAGAATCTCTTCTGGAATCTTGATAAGCGTCTCACGATACTTATCGGCATATTCTTGCACCATGTACTGCCTCTGACAATGCAAAAGCCAAAAGCATCCGTCGCACACACATGCTCATGTGGAGGAATGAATTGAGCTCTCAAAGCCCGCTTGAAATCAATCTAGGTGGATGGAGCCTGATTAGACTTCAACGACTTGCACCACCACTTGTCAGCAAAATCAGTGAAATGATAAGCAACTTTGCGGACCCGCCAACCCTCATCAGTTGGGGCTCGCTTCAAATCAAAATATTCCTCCCACTTATGCAACCACCGGTCCACTATATCAGTAGTGCGTTTGGGAGGGTTTCTTGCGAGTAGGCTTAATATCTTTGTCTTCTGGGTAGGGTGGAGGTAACATAGGACGAACAACAGAAATCGGAAATGGATAAGGATAAGGTGGAGCATGTTGTGAGGAGGACGCATAACGACCAACTACAGAGGAGAGCATCCCTCGCATCTTTGCGACGGTCTTCTCCACACTATCCATGTGAGCTTGCACAGAAGGGGAAACACCAGCAGGCGAACTAGCAGCCATTATAGGCGGGTTATGATCAGGGCTAAGCATAGGGTTGGGTGGTGGTGATTGGAGGGCAACAAGAGGGCTAAGCAGAATATCAACTCTATCATCTTCCATTATGGATAAACAAAGGACAACACAAAATCAAAACTCGAAAATTACACTTAGAAAAAAAACGAGAGAAATCAAATCTGACCAAAGCTTTCGAAACAACAAGATAGAAGTAGACAAAAGGGCAAATAAGGGAGTGAGCTCTCCCTGAAATCCAAGTTTGTTGTCTTGTCGGTGGTAGGTCCGCTGAGATGACAGGTTGTTAGGTATCATTTGGCCCCTCCTCAGCAAGTTAGAACTCTGGCTATCCAATAAAAAAAGGCTGCGCTGGGCTTGCAACAAGTGGACACTGGTTCTGCCTTCAAAATCACCCGAAAAAGCTCACACAAAAAAAACGTTGGGTCTCCAGACATATAGCGCTGGACAGCTTGTCAAATTTGTCTCCACGATTCTCCCCCTCAAGATCCTTCAAAAACAAGCAAAAATCCAAGTTTGCTCCACGTTCTTTCTCTAGAACGAGCTCTCTCTCTAGAACGAGGCTCTGATACCAATTGTCACAAGCAAGTCTCTCCAAGCTCATGAATCCTAGAAGGTCGGTGTATCGAATGAACCTCCCAACCGTAGGCACTCCCTCTTTGAGTCCTTCTACCTGCTATTCCTGTCAACTGGCACATGGCATCCACCTGTGGGTGATCAGTCCACCTAGCATGCATGACCCCTGTGACTTGTGAATACTAAGTGACTCATAGGGTACCACTCCCATGCCCCGCCAAAGACTTGTGATCCGCTAGGTCACCCCGGCTACTTGCCGACTCGTAACTGACGACTAGGATCCCGGGTCATTATTCACCGCATCTCTGACAGCTTGTCAGGCGGTTACACTGGGTCACTACATGTGACGCACCGGTCCCAGCTTGGGACATATGTCCTCGTCGGTCACCGACCCTTGCCAATACTAGGCCTCAGGCCCTCTGGTAAGCGGCCGTGCCGAGGTCATGATAGAGCCGTAATTGGGCTCTAACAGAATGTTTGGTACTGTTGTAAGCAAACTCTAATATCGGAAGATATTCCTCCCAATTAGTCTTTTGTTGACGTATGCACAAAGCATATCCTCCAGCACTTCATTTTCTCTTTTTGTTTGACCGTCCATCCTTGGTATGGAGGTGATGGAATACTGCTCTCCAAAACTCCATCAAACTTACTATTCTGGTTGCAAACTATGTCGAAAGGAAGATCGTAAAGTTTAAATAGCTCCTCTACAAACAACTGTGCCAAAATTGGCGCTGTAACGGTTGCTTTGGTTGGACTGACATGAGCCATTTTGGTCAAACGGTCCATTGTGACCCATATAGCATCATGACTCTTTTGGGTCTTAGGCAGGCCTACTATGAAATCCATGAAAATATGAAAAAAACCTACACCGAAACTACTCATATATTTTTGTTGCCCTACTCATTTGCGATCCATATATTATATGTATCCTTGGGTGGCCAATAGAGGAATTAAAATTTTGAATCAAAATAAAAACTCAACTATTGTAGAAAAGTCTAGAGCAAAATAAAAGAAAAATAAGGAATTTGCCTCAGAACTTATAAGTCTACCAGATTAAATTTAAGCACCCTCAATAAAGATGGATCTAAACAACTTACAAGCTAGTGGGGGCCAAAGAAGTGATTTAATATCAAATTAAAGCAAAACATCCCACAGAAAACATACAATAGAGAACAAATTACAAACATACCGATATGGCAATGAAACATGATCTAAGCAAAAGGAAATATCGATGATTTATGCAAGAGTCTATTGATAGCACGGCGATTTGAGCAAGCTAAATGATTTAAGAGCTAAGCATCTAAATAATAAACCATCAAATATGGGGTACCCCTTCGTATTTAAACAAGTTTTGGGTCATATTGTTTCAGAGTTACTGTTAGAGGCCCAATAAGGATCATAACATATGACCAATTGCCAAGTCATGCCAGTTAGAGGCTCAAGTGCCTAGAGCATAAGGTGTAATGTCAACATATAATGTTGGGACCTAGGCATGTTTTAAATTCAACCCTCAACTATAAGTGTTGTGCATGAATGGCTCATAACTAATAAAGACTTTAAAACTTGATTTGAGATGCTAATATTAAATAAAAAAGGATGATTGATCCGTTTGGATTGGGCTTTTGCTTTTGGATGCTTTGAGATTCCAACAACTCATCTTTGCTTGATCCATGTTGTTGTTGTGCAGGTTAACTCCGAAACTGCTCATGCTGGACATTTAGGAGGTGCTTTGGTGGGTGCTGCTGCATGGATGCGATTAAGAAGTCGATGGAGGTAATATAAGGACTATTTTATATAAGTTGTTGCTTAGTAGTTGTGTACTTCTTGAGCAAGACGCAATTTTTGTACTCGTAGTCAATCATACATCTACCCTCTACCATACAAAAGGTTATGAAGATCGTCAATAGAGTGCCATGTGTAATTTATGGAGCTAGTACATGATGATACCAATAAGATATGATATCACATGGTACATGAGAACATATTTCAATTCATAAGTATGTGCTTTAACTCATACTTATATAGTTTTGTGCTACTAGTTCCATTTATGAACATCCTGCACAGAGATAATAAATTTGTGTTTTTTGCGGCATATGGATACACTCCATCTGGTGCACTTTTGTTCCTTGGAATCACCTCTTTTCACACTCTAACAGACCAGTTAAGTTGAAGATCCATGCACATGCAAGGGATGATAGCTCTGCCATGGTGTGTTGTAGCCTTGCATGCAATTTTTTATTTAAACATAGTATTTTCAATTCATTTGTAAAGACATGATACATAGAGCATTTGGTTATGAAAAAAAAACATGTCTAGTGTGGGTCTAGTGTGGGTCAAGGATGTATGAATCCATTTTTGATATCATGATTATGTCATTCCAATTTGAATTGCACTTTGATACATCCTGAAATGTCTTGTGAAATGCTCCTATACACTCCTATGGTGCAGTTGGGACATTGTAAATTGGTTGATAATAGGCTAGTCATTCCAAAGGATCAAGAAACTCTTAGCTCAAGGGATCACCAAAGGCCTTTGTTTTCCAACAGCCTCACAAATATGGCTTGCTCATAGTTTTTTAAGTGCAGTATATTCAACTTTGATTACAAGCTATGCTATTCACACTTTAAAGTTACAAATATTGTTGCACCTCCTTGAAAGTGAACATGGGGAATATACTTGATAGATGAAAAAGGAAAGTGTGTAAGACGACAACACATCCAACTCGTATTTGCATTATATATTAATCAAAAGATAAGGAGCCAACGTGTCAACATGGCCTTTTACGGAAGTTAAGAATGAGAAAACATTGTTGAGTTGTTGGTTTGTTGACATGTAATATGAAGAATTTCTAAAATATCACTCTAGGAGTGAGCCTAGTCACAATACGATATAAAGGCGATCTTCTACAATCAGTTGAAAAAGAGTTGCTTTCACATACATGAAGTCGCTAGCTCGAGTCACATCTATCGTGTTGTTGATGTTTGAAGCCTTGAGATCCTTGGCTAGGCCTAATTAAGGATGTACATATTGTGCTTAATGATGCTAGTGCAAAGTAACTACTTGTTGCAAAAGAGAAAGGTCAAGATTATAGCATTGGATGAAAAGATATCAAAGCATAAATTTTCATGGGAGAAAACTATTACAAAGGATTCTTTAGGCAAAGCACCAAGATGTGCCCTTATTTTGTGTCCATACTTTCTCAAATGGGCCATCTAGGTTAAAAAATAGCCCCACTTAAGGTTAACTGTCTTCCCAATATGCAAGATGTATTACCTCGCAACTTTACTTTTTACTATGACTTGTTAGTTTCCAAATTGGTACGACTTTTAGCCCGAGTCATATCTTCCACAAGGAACTTCAGCTCTATCTACAAGATGGTTTAACTTCACTTGCAAGTTACACAATGCATGGACATATTTCACTTAGTAGTTGATTGTGGAAATTTTGATTAGGCTTACCATGCAAAGTAGAACTTGGGTAGCAAGTCATATAAAATGCTATATGGTGATTTAAGCTATTAGTACATTATAATATAGTTATTGACTACTTGAATAGGTATTTCATTGAAACATGAGCCATTTATTGCAACAAATTAGTTTAAGTGCTAGGTTTAATGTAGGAATAATAGGTTCAGTGTATGTGGTGGATCCATGGCTTGATGAGCTATGTTGATTGTATTTTCCATATCATTTGGACCATTCAGGTCCTAGTTCTATTGGAGATACTTTCTTAGATAGAGTATGAACTAGTCTAAAGGGCCTTTTGGGGTCCACGAGGGTGATAATTAGATTCACTTTTTAACTTTGCGACGATAGCAGTAAGCTACTGTGACTATCTACTACTAGCAGTGGTTTCTTGTGAGGATGCCATGTTTAGTCCCCTCGAGTGCTCTTGTCTGCCTTAGTCTTAAACCGTTCATAACGTTATTGTCAGCCATTGTGAAAGCGATAGTAAGTACTTTAAGGAGAGTCTACCATTCATTGCTTATACAAATCTAAAGCGAATGGTTTAATGTACATACCATGCTGTCCTTTGAAGGATAGTAAAGTATATTGCTACTTATGGAACAACTACACATTCATGCTGTCCTTTGAAAGATAGTAAAGTATACTGTAAACTGTAGTTATCAAACCAGACTATCGTCCATTCATATCTATGATAAGGAGTTTGAATCCATACAACCATTCATGAGATAGGAAGTGCTTCATCACTGGTCATTATGAAGCACTTGCCTCAACCTACCATATATGATGCGTAACTATCATTATCATGCTTTGTGAAGTATGTGGAAGGAAGTATTGGTTCATCGCTAGACAGCTTACCATATATATCAACTTTTTGATTATCTTGCTCAAGATAGATCGCCGCAGGTCCATCGTTGGACAAGAAGATGTCTATCTTCAACAAACCTCTCCATATTTGAGTAAGCTTCATCGTTGGTCCATCGTTGGACAAGGATAGTATATGAAGTAAATATCATGCCAAAAAAGGTAGTATGAACCCTCACTGATCCATCGCTAGACAGCGGATTCATACCTTCCCATTTATCATATAGAACACCTGATAACCTTCATAAGTATACAAGAGATGAATGCAAATACATGAAACGAGCAGAACCACATACCGTAGAGTTAAAGCAAATACCTTCAAGCCAGGGAGGGTGCCATCTCTTCCAACCTTCTTCTCACCGTATAGTAGAAGAAACTCCTTCGAGAACATGCTACATATAGTGGTTCCGTAGGAAATATCGTGGAAGCTCCCTTTCAGCCAAAATTGGTGGGAATTTTTTTTTTTTGAAAAGTATAAAAAAAGGTTGGGTTGGCAAAAAGTTTAGGACCCTCATATCATAAATGTTTGTTTATAGCATGATCAAGGGTGGTAACTTTAGATAAAGAAGAGTCCATATGAGAGAGAGAGAGAGAGAGAGAGAGAGAGAGAGAGAGAGAGAGAGAGAGAGAGAGAGAGAGAGAGAGAGAGAGAGAGAGAGAGAGAGAGAGAGAGTAAAGCATTCACATAGTTCCTCTTGCTTAAGCAAGACCAACTTTTTTGAAACCTTTATTCATAAGCCAACAAGATAAAGTATAGCTGAAAGGTAAATACAGTACAATAAAGCACCATAAAGCAAGACTTATTTCAAGACATCCAGTTGGTACCTGCCACCATCCCACAACACAAAATCACGCGAGTTAGTATGTGAGGAAGACAAGTGTCAATGTTGAATGTCAGTTGTTATCCATGTACAAAATAATAATTGCTACTTAATAGCTTGATTAAAATAAAACACATAGTCCAATCTTCCCATTCACTTATAGTTTTTAGCGATAGGCTAAGCCGTCATATTACCCTATCATGGCAAAAGCCATGTTGATCAGTGTAACAAGCATTAGACCATATCAATAATTACTTCTTATTACAAATCAGATAAATGAAAGGATGCTTACTAAACATATGCAAATTGTTTTTATGAGAAAATATAAAAAGATGAGCACGTACACACGTACACTGATATTAGATCAAATCCATGCTATGCTTACCCGTGGACCCGTAAAAGAGTCGTGTAATGGTGTCAAACCCCTTGGGCATATCCATGCTTTCCAAAGGGTGTTCAAGCTGGATTGCTAGTGTAAACTTGAAAGGGTACGTGTAGAAATTCAAATTCATTAACATTGCCATGTTTTAAAGAAAAAAGTAAAGAGTCAATGACATGTATAGTCTCAATGAATATGTTAGGGCAAATCCATGCCATTCTAACATCACAGACTATAGTAACCCTTGCGCAAATCCATGCAATATAAGAGTATAGTAAGTCAAAGACGGGTGCATTTTAATGTATTGGGTTAGTTTAAAGATCATTTGAAACACATTGTGTAAGATAGCAAGAAAACTTCATTTTAAGGAAGAGCGATAATAGCTATAATACTCGTTTTTGTAATTTCTTTGATAAAGTCGAGATGCTGAAAAGATTTAAAAAAATTAATCTCATACCTGGATGGTGGTGGCAGCGTAATCCTGAGAAGATGATGCCATGATATACTCGGTACTATCGTTTCTATTACCACAACAAGATGAGCAGAAAAACATAAGAGTGCCAGTTAAGATATAAGGAGATTTTTAATCATGTTTAGTATACTTAATCACAGCCAGTATGAAAGAAAACGATAATATTATGGTTAGTTTGATAAGAGCTTGAATGGTATCATACCTGTGATCGGTATAAACTTTGCTATTCTCAAAAGATAAGAGTAAAGCTTTGGAAATGTAGACTGCAAGAGATTATCATGAAAGAATTACAACCAGTAGAAAAAGCTCATAGCAATTACTCGGCTAAGTAGAGTAATCGAAGACAAGATATCTACGTTATCAATTGCATAACTATAGTTTAGAACAGAGAGTAAGTATATTAAGGTTTGATAAAAGTGTATCTAGTAGTAGTACTGTTATGTATGAGTGGAAGATGTATATGGTTGCTAGCATCGTGTTCCTTTATCAAGAGATCATAATGTACTGGAAAGAAATGTATAATCTCAGTGTGGTCGTTGTAAAAACCTCAAGCAATCAAGCAAAGAGAAAACTAGTTTCCTTATTGAGTTGCTATGGAAGCCTTGTTGGGTTACCAGCGCATTTCTACGTAGACAAAAATTCATAATGAGAAGCAATACTTCAAACATTCACTCATCATGCATACTAAGCAGATTGTCAGCATGCCATCGCTGTCTTCCAGGGTATAACATTTTCGACAAAAGTAAAGTGGAATGCTTGGACCACATGCGCACTCATCAATGGCCCTCTGAGACCAAAGAGAACATTTTCAACAGTGGCCAATAGTGATCAAAGAAAGCATTCTCAAGAGCAGCGAACAGTCATAAGAGATCGCGTTTATATAGGCGATCAACAGCGTGCCATAATCACTATCAATCACTAAGTAATAACATAAAGATTGCAAATAGTATCATCTTAATGAAGAAGAGAGACAAGGCGTTGTTCGTCTGCACATTCATTCCACACATAGCGATAATCAAAAGCATTTGGTTGATAAGAGGTGTACATACTTGAGCATGTTGATGCTTGAAGAAGGAGTTTTGGGCTGGGCGCGTCCAAACTCCCTTTGCAAGAGATGAGAGGAGATAAAGAAGATGAAGAGAAGAAGAAGAAGAGATGAAGATAAGCAGCACTGCTTAGAAGAGCCGAAAGGGCTTCAAAGCAAAGCAATATGTATTATAGCAAAATTAGTGCGTTAGTTTGAAGCTTCATGGAAAGGACCTTACATTTATGAGGGTACCATTTAAAACAAAGCTCCCGCTAAAAGTTTACACCTTTTAGGGGTATGTCACACACTTAGAAAATTTTAGCAAGAGGGGATGGTGTAAAATTAGATACTACTCATGAGAGAGAGAGAGAGAGAGAGAGAGAGAGAGAGAGAGAGAGAGAGAGAGAGAGAGAGAGAGAGAGAGAGAGAGAGAGAGAGAGGACCCACCAACCGACCCGTAGCTAGTCAATCCCTCAGGGTCAGTTAGCTCCCAGAGGGAAAGCTAACTGTCCACCAAAAGGTTTGAAATATTGTTAGGTAGTTCAAACGACAAACCTAAAAAATTATCTTGTTTGAGCAGTTTGTCAATGATAAGAAAAGTCTGTTTTTAAAGAAACTATTCCTTTAAAATGCATCAATAAGTGTTTGTACTTCATTAATGAAAGTGAGTTGCTTATCACAATAATATGTAGCGCAATCACTCGTGAAATGATAACATTGTACGAATTAAGAATAGGTTTGTTGGAAGAAAGATGTATGTATTGTAAAAATTGAAGAGGCAGTTCCTTTCTCTTATCAAATTTGGTAAGGTGTTTTTCCCCGGTATCTGGGTCAAAAGTAACGGTAATATTCAAAAAGCGTATAATATCTATATTTTTGTGTTGCAATCTATTTCAAGAAAGTTCAAGGGGTAAATCCAAAATGGATTATCGCTTAACATTTCTTGGGATTTATCCAAAAAATGATTGATGTCAGCATTGTTTATAAAGCATATGTCATCAATAAATCTAAATGAATGTTTGAAGGTATCTATATAAGCAGTTTGCCCAAGTTTGGCAAGTCTCTTAATGAATTGTATTTCAAAAAAGGAAAGATACCAATTACACCAAATGGGTGAGCAAGAGAAACCCATAGGGATGCCACGGATTTGATGCCAAATGTGATTACCTAGTCTGACAATACAATGATCAATAAGAAAAGAGTTCCAAGTACAAACATTCATTACATCAACAGTTTTCCAACCCAATGAAACTTTAATTTTTATTGTCTGGTAGCCATTTGTAATGAATTTGTGTATTTTTTCGCATGGTTGAAAGCAGAGTGGATTAACTTATTCATAATCGTCTTCAGGGCTTCTGGGCCGTCAAGTGGAATATTTTCATAGCATTTGGAAATATCAGTAGACCACATCTTATAGATGCGCTCAGGAATATTGAGGTAGAAATCAATAGATGAATGACACTGCCAAAAAAGAGTAGTATCCACATTTAGGTAGCTCTTGTATGTGGTTGTCTTAAGGCCTGCATTTTCCATCAGGAAAGGATGCAGCATACCAAGAATGCCTCTTAGGAAAATAACGATAATTCTGAAACAAAAATCATGGGCATTGTGGATCCATCTAAAAGATTCTTAATGAGCTTTATAAGTACATAATAAGTAAGGTAGATCCTTGTTTCCTATGAATTCCACTTGTAGTAACGCATTTAGCTTATTATTGATGACTTGCAGAGCAATGGGTACAAAGGTTGTTTGCATAGTCGGGAAAAGGTGTAAAATCAGCACTACTTCTATGGCCAACTTTCTTACAATGTTTATGCAAAGAAAACATGGGTTGTGTTGTGCTTTGTCTATACCATTGATATATAAGTGTTCAGTAAGCCATAGGCATTCGTTGTGGGCTTCGGTCAATTTGACGGTAGAAGTTTTCTTTGGTGTGAATCCATTTTCTATTTTAATTTTTTTTTAAAGCATCTTGTTTATAAAATAAAGCAGGCTTATTAATAGTATCCATTTCTAGTCCCTTATATTCAGGTAGTAATTTCATAAGCATAAACCAACCATGATAGAGTTCAGAAGCAATACTTTTAATGTCTGCTACTTGAGGAATGATATGATTCAGGCCTTTATCCAAAGTTCGTCTAAGAAAAGTACTCCTAATAATATTGTTGTCTGTAGACACAACATGACCAAATTTATTTGAAATAAAATTCTTAAAACGTCTAGACATAAAACAACAGCATTGTTGCATTTTCTCAATCTCAAAGTTACAAAACACGTCAAAAGGAAAATACCAATCATGTTTGACATCAGGAAGATATGTCCAACCGAATGTGATATCATAAAGGAGTCATGAACAATACCAAATAATTTTACTAAAATATGAGCCTTAAACTTCTTCACATGGATAGTCTCAAAAATCCTATTACATAAGTGTAAAAAAAAGCTTTCCCTTATTGTTGCAAGTACTAAGTTGTTGTTGGCCAGCTGCATTTGTCATGATCTTCCTCTTTTTCTTTTTCTCAAAGCCCTACATCCATGTCAATTCCTGAAGAAGTTTAACTTTTTCACAAGTAGGTCGTTCTTCGAGCTGCTTCCTTGTTTCTCATTCTGCCTAGTAGTAAATTTCTTTCTCTTATACGTGCCTTGCCTAGAAATGACCGAAGAAGGATTGTTGAGGTTAAAAGCACCACTTCTTTTATTTGGGTTTTGAAAATACTTGTCTTGAAGAGTGGAAAACCTAGGTCCTTTTAGGAGACGTTCAATTTCACTAACTCAATAGAGGCATCAATCATGTGTTGGCGGATGAAAAGGAAAGCAAGGTGGGCCTTGACCACATCTCTAGCTGGCTTGTGAAGCCAAAGGAAAAAGACATTGACTTGGTTTTGTAAAGAAGCACCGGAAAAGAATTTGTTGAGATTATTCATCATGAACCATACTACGTGGTCAAACCAGATAACGGAAGAATTACTCTTGCATTTATCACCACAACGACATTTGAAGAAGGGTCTTTTCCAGTTCCATATGCGGGCTTGATGGAGATGCATATGGTTGAAACCAGTTTCAAAGTGTCCTCTGACCCTGGCCTAGGTTTGCTCAGAAGAACAACATGAAGGTTCAAACTTGTTCATTCATATGATGGTATCAAAAGCAATAGGGGTTTCTAGGGAAGAGTTTTTATGCATAGCGGCAAGCTTACATGTTTGTACTTCATTTGTAGTGAGGTGAGTAAGCAAGGTCCAGAGTTCGATAGGTATAGGAGAAAGGAGATTCACAGTGGGGAGGCTCCAGAGTTTGAAGGACGTGAGGGCGGATTTGATTTCAATAGTGCGGCAGGGGACCATAGGGATTTGGCAACATTTGGATTGGAAAAATTCATAAGCAGAGAGGCCACCAATGTCACAAATCTCTTAGGAGAATTGTTCAAGCTGTGATGAGCTATCCTCATCAAGATCCTCGAATAGTAGGAGTGGCAATCTCAGAAGAGGCAGAACCATTTTCCAAAGACTTCTTTTGATGTGTGAATTAAAGAACTTTCCGTCCAAATTTTTTCCTCAATAGCAGCAACAATATCACCAGAAAGGGCTTCCACAGTAGTCAAGGAATTTTTTTTCTTAACAAACTCAAGATAGATCTTAACCCAGTTTAAAGTGTGAATTTCACATGTGTGGAGTGTCCACTAAGTGTGATTTAGATCTCCTAATGTGTGTGAATGCACAATGATCAAGATTAGATTGAGATTCAAGATCTATCTCACTCTCAAAGGCAAAAACACACTACCACATGCATTAACTCAAAACCAAAGTACATACACACGTGTGGGAAGTGCTCCATTTGACACCCTGCGTGTGTAAGTCCAACCCGATGATCACATAGTTATTTGATAATTAGGAAGTCAATAAAAGGAGTTTAGACCTGCGACATTTAAAGTCCTGCAAAAAGGCCTAAAGTCCTTTTATTGACTTCTTGATTATCAAATAACAATGTGATCATCGGGTTGGATTTACACACACAGGGTGCCAAATCCCTCTCACTTCTTAACTAGGGTTAGGGTTGCCTCGGGATGCCCAAACCCTCCATCATTGTTGTAAAAACCTCAAGCAATCAAGCAAAGAGAAAACTAGTTTCCTTATTGAGTTGCTATGGAAGCATTGTTGGGTTACCAACGCATTTCTACGTAGACAGAAATTCATAATGAGAAGCAATACTTCAAACATTCACTCATCATGCATACTAAGCAGATTGTCAGCATGCCATCGTTGTCTTCCAGCATATAACTTCTTCAACATAAGTAAAGTGAAATGCTTGGCCCACATGTGCACTCATCAATGGCCCTCTGAGATCAGCATTCTCAAGAGCAACGAACAGTCATTAGAGATCGTGTTTATATAGGCGATCAACAACGTGCCATAATCATTGTCAATCACTAAGTGATAACATAAAGATTGCAAATAGTATCATCTTAATGAAGAAGAGAGACAACGCGTTGTTCGTCTGCACATTCATTCCACACATAATGATAACCAAAGTCATTTGGTTGATAAGTGGTGTACATACATGAGCACGTTGATGCTTGAAGAAGGCATTGGGCTGGGTGCGTCCAAACTCCCTTTGCAAGAGAAGAGAGGAGATAAAGAAGATGAAGAAGAGATGGAGGCTTCAAAGCAAAGCAGTATGTTTAATAGCAAAATTAGTGCGTCAGTTTGAAGCTTCATGAAAAGGACCTTACATTTATGAGGGTACCATTTAAAACAAAACTCCCGCTAAAAGTTTACACCTTTTAGGGGTATGCCACAAACTTAGACAATCTAGAGCAAGAGGGGGTGGTGTAAAATTAGATACTACCCATGAGAGAGAGAGAGAGAGAGAGAGAGAGAGAGAGAGAGAGAGAGAGAGAGAGAGAGAGAGAGAGAGAGAGAGAGAGAGAGAGAGAGAGAGAGAGAGAGAGAGAGAGAGAGAGAGAGAGAGAGAGAGAGAGAGAGAGAGAGAGAGAGAGAGAGAGAGAGCCCACCAACCATCTCGCAGTTAGTGAATCCCTTAGGGGGTAGTTAGCTCTCCGTAAGGGATAGCTAGCTGCCCGCCAACACCATCAATACTGTGTGGTAAGACGTAAGATGAACCATGAAATGTATCATTTTGAAGAGGTTTATTGATGATAAGGCATAGTTTATCTCTCATAAAACCATTTCTTTGGAAAGCATCAACTAGAATTCCTACTTCGTTTATGAAAGTTTGTTGTTTGTTACAACATTACATTGCAGCAACAACTTGAAAAATAATAATGGTCTTGTAAGAGTTTTAAATTGGTCTATTAGAAGCCAAATGTATATATTGCAGGAGGGGAAAAGGTAATCTCTGTCTTTTGTCAAATTTGGAGAGATGTGTGAATCCTATCATATGATCAAAGGCGATAGAAATATTTAAGAAACTAACAATGTTATCTTATGAGGACTTCCGTTCTATTTCCAAAAAATCCAATGGATCTATCCAAAAAGGATTATCCAATGTTCTTACTTGTGATTTGTCCATAAAGAGCTCAATATGAGGGTTATTAATGAAGCATATGTCGTCTATGTACCTAAATGAATGCTTGAAGTCGTTCATAAAAGTACCATGCCCTAATCTAGCTAGTCTTTTTATAAATTGTGCCTCAAAAAAGATAGATACTAGTTACACCATGTAGGTGAACAAGAAAAGCCCTTCGGTATACTACACGTATTTGTCTCCAAGTTATATTTCCTAGTCTGACAATGCAGTTGTCTATTAGAAAGGCATTCCATTGGCACAATTGATCAATATTGATAGTGTACCATTCCTCTTAATGTTTCATTGACCACGACCATTTAAAAACTTTCAGCTCCCATACCCACTTATATATGAGTTGGTCATGTTTGGCATGTTTGAATGCATATGTTATAGACTTATTTATAATAGTTTTTAGTCCATCTTGACCATCTAGGAGTATGTTATCATAGCATTTAGAAATATCTAGGACCCACATACTGGTGATCTTTGGTGGTAAATTGAGATAGAAATCAATGGATGACTCACATTGCTAGAATAAAGTTGTATCCACATTTAGGATACTCTTGTACGTTTTTGCCTTGAGGCATACACCTTCCATGAGGAATGGTGACAACATACCAAGAGCTCCTGAGAGGAATTTGGCAAGTCTGGTAAACAATTGCGAGCATTAGTAATTCATCTAAATGATTCCTTGTGGGCTTTGTAAATACATAGTAGATAAGGTAAAGTGTCATTCCCTATAAAATTCATAGGTAAGAGATTGATAAGGTTATCTATTACATACGTCAAAGATTTCGTAACTAAGTTATGTCAATCGTTGGGAAACAGAGTAAAGTCTGGACTATTTAGCCTATCAATGGCTAATTTCTGTACAAAAAAGATACAAATGAATTAAGAATTATTTTGTGCTTTATTAATGTTGTTGACATAAAGGAAATTGGTAAGCCGTTGATTTTCATCGTTGGTAATCTTTAATTTAGCTGAGCAAAACATGTTCCCATGTAGCTAATTATGTTTTTTGATAAAGTCCAAGGCAACATTCTTACAAAAAATAGCATGCTTCTCAATCGTAAGTTTATCTAAATGTTCATGAGTAGGCAAGAGTCTCATAAGTTTAAACCGTCCGTAGTAGAGTTCAGAAGTAACATCATTGATATTAGATTGTCGTAAAGTAGTATAATTTAGACCTTTTTCCAATGATTTGCGTAAGATTAAGCTTTCAACAATAGTACAATCAGTAGAGACTACATGTTCAAATTTTTCTGAACCATACATGTTCAATGTAAAAAGGCGTGGAGTTGTAGTTTTGATTGATTGATATGCTATGTTTTATATAACTCATTTTAAGTTGAAGGATTTGTAAAATCACTTCATATTTCCATGGCACCCATTGGCTCAGTGAAATATTTTCTGGACTCAAAAAAGGACCATATCTTCTATTTGATTGGTGTACTGATAGAGATAAATTAGTTTGCCAATTAGTCCTCTACTGTACAATGGCATGTACTAATAACTAGTGGTCTTGGCAAGTACTTATAGAAAAAACTATGAGCTTTACTTCAACTTGTGCAATAAAAGTAGATGATATATGCAAAGCTCCACAATGATATATATGGCAAAGCTCCACAATGATATATATGGCAAGTAGAACTGGACAAACATTTTATATTTAGATTTTTACCTTGTTGTACTTAAAGTACATCAAACATGAAAAAACTAAAAAAAGCAGAGAGTTTGTCCGCCTCTTTAAATAAAAGTTGGGGGGAAATGATATTATCACCATTCTCAAATTCCTTACAATTTCTATTTAACCAGATGTTCCAGAGAGAGATGGGTTTAAGACGTTGCCAATAACAATTAATACAAGAGTCAACAAAAATAATTGTGCTCATGAGTTGGGTTTTGACTAACATTGTACACAGTTTTCAATTAGAATGCCAGATTGCAACTGCAATTTGTGCGTCAAGAAAAAACTTATAAACTTAATCTGAGAAATCAATTAAGAAAAAATCAAAGGACCTAACGTACCATGCTACAAACTAAGTACATGAGATAGAAAGATTTCTAGATTGATCACATTATATAATTCTTATCAAGTAGTTCATAAAGTCTATGGAGGAATATTGCATAGCATTCATTGAGAGCCAAGTAAAGTACTGCATAAGACCTACCTATAATTTAACATAGGAACAACACATTACTATTTTACAACAATCGTATATGTAGAAGGCACAACGGTTGTAGAGAGAGAGAGAGAGAGAGAGAGAGAGAGAGAGAGAGAGAGAGAGAGAGAGTTGAACGGAAATTACCTTTGTATGTGCATGAGAAATTATCGGTCAGCCATAAACTTTATAAAAATTGGTAACACAAAATGAGATGAAAATATTTATAAAAATTTGACGATTATTTTTGTTTGAAAGGATCCATACATGGAAGTACGAGATCTATGTTCATGATTCCCTCATTTTAGGGTTTAATTGTTGTGGATGTTTGTTGCAATATTGGAATGTGATGGATGTTTGGCATGCCAAAACTTACTTTGAACTTGAATGAAAGACACTATAAGATTGAGAACATCAACATTGACCAAAAAGAGTTTATCAAATACGTCATTATGATTTGCAACTTCAAAGATTTTGAAAGAAACCTAGCCTACCTTATAAGAATGTTACAAAATAAGGTCACCCACACTTTTCAAATTGAATATCCATTAATATTTACATTTATTTCATGCTTCATTAACAATCTTTTTGAGATTAGGATAAAAAAAGTCAAATTGTTTTTTTTGTATGAGCTACCATATTTTTTTGAGCACAAATGTCCATTGTAAGACGAGTAATATGCCAAGCATGAACAAGGAGCAAATGGCTCCTATACGTTTATGGGGAGTTGTCGAGATTTGAAATCTTTTGAGAGTTTTGCTTTTATTATACTTAAATTGCATCGGGTTTTTGCTGACATGTCAATGCACTACTCTTCATAGTGAAAATGGAGCCATCAAGAATAAAGTGAAAATGGTTGCATTGGCTATCTACATAATTGGGTCAATCACAATGCCATTAAAACCTTATAAGTACTAGGTATCCTTCATGATGAGGCTAGCTACTGGTGGTAGTAGGCTAAGCCCACCGAAACTTGCTACAAGACTGTAGCCAGCCTTTGAATGAAGGATGTCTGATGTAGTTGCAAAGGGACAATTGAGATGAAATTTTTTTGTGAGGCCCTGCCATGGCCTATAATTAGGCTCCTCCTGACCAACACAACATGTCATGTGTATGTTTTGTACCTTCACAATTGCTAAGAGTACAATTTTGTACCCTCACAATTGCTATGAGTACCTACCTGTGCTCGTGAAATATTTTTAAGCCAAAGTTTAATAGACCTACAATGCTTCAATGAGAGCAGTAAAACATCACAACGAAAAAACCTACAATTATGAAATCTATATATACTAAAAGAAATTGGGTTTCCGGGTAGTGAGAGGCCTCGAGAAAGGGTCAAGGCCACGGGCAGGGGCTGGGACGATGGAGGTGGGGGTGGGATGCTGGCTGTCCGCCCTTATATTTTGAATTTGCCCGCGCGCCAACGGGCGGGCAAGAGTACTAGTTTTTAACTAAAAGTAATTGAAACTTTATTAATTGAAAAATGCCAATTTCAAGCAATTAATTGACTATTAAGAATTTAGTGATTTTTGGTGAGCACCATTACATGCCCATTTGAACTAATGCCACGTGGCATTTAAGATATAAATCTGAGTGCAAAATGTGGCAGCAATAGCAATGTGGCCCTAGTTCCTTAAAGGACACGTGGCATTCGTTCACTAGTGAACATTGCTGGCAAACGAAAAAAGCAAAATTCTAAGAATCTAAAAAATGGTGCAAATTGCAATGGTGGGTTTACCTTTTTCGTGCAAATTTAAATAAAAAATAATAAAGAGCAAAAGATTTTATGAAATATCACCGAAAGGATGTCTATTATACCTTATTTATCTGTCTTTTCTCACTTCTTTTAATCATTTATTGATTATCTCTTGCATTTTCCCCATCATTTTCTGTCTTTTCTCATTATTTTCTTTTGCAATTCTCCTCTGGCATCTTTACCCATTTCCTTTTTTTACTCTCCCTTTTTTACTTTTTTTGATTTTTTTTAAAAATTTTCTCTTCTTTTTTTGCTCATTTCTTTTCTCCTCTGCTTTCCTTTGCTAGGGTGAAGGATGGAAATGGCATCTGCAGTGGAGCACCACTCTTAAGGATCTTCTTTTTATAATATATTACTCTGATTGATCTGCATTAAAGAGGTATGATCTGGATTATAGAAGCAGTGAATTGGGATGTTTTGCCACTTTGTTTGTTCAGGGAAGCTCATACTGATCTGGATTAAGGAGGTATGATCTGCATTATAGAGGCAGTGACTTGGAAATTTTTTCCAATTCTTTTTGCTCAGGGGAAGCTCAAACTGGAGCATAGTATCTAATATGTAGTGCTACTTCCCAACAACATTTATGCTCATTCTTCACAAAATATTTGAGATGCATTAAACCCACAAACTCGATTTGTGGGTGGGTGTTTGTGGGTGGGTGATCTTTCCATCCTGCTGTTTTATCTCTTGGCTTTTGAGATGAATTGGGTAGAAGCAGCAGAAGAAATATATATGAATTGGGTAGCAGCAGCAGAAGAAGATAGTGTAGCTCACAAGGCAGAAAGAAGGAAGCTTGGTAATTGTAGTAAAGCACAAAGAAGGAAGCTTTGTAATTGTAGCAGTAGTAGTTGTAGTAAATGGGTTGTGCTAGCTCAAAAATTGACGATCTGGAGGATGTGGCACAATGCAAGGCAAGGAAGCAGTTTATTAGGCAGGCGGTGTCATCTCGTCATGCTTTTGCAGCTGCGCATGCTGCCTATGTGCAGGTGCTCAAGAACATGGGTGCAGCATTGCGGCAATTCGCAGAGACAGAACTCTTAAATCCCACCCCACCTCCCCAGCCGCTGCGGCCTCCGCCTCCTCTCCCTCCCCAATTCCTCCACCCTCCCACCACTCTCATCCGATCACAAAGTCTGCCTCCAGGTATGCTTCAGAAGCAACCTGCGTCTTCAGCTCAGAGGTCAACAAAGACGCAAACTTTAGACGCAGTTGGAGAGCAACTGGATTGCAATCAGGAGCAGCAGGAAGAAGAAGAAGAAGAGGAAGAAGAAGCAGAAGTGGAAGTAGAAGAAGAAGAAGAAGAAGAATGCTCGGAGGCAGCGGAAGTAACAGAATCACTGGCAGATGAGCAGCAGCAAGAGACTCAGGAGTATCAATGCGATGAATGCTGCGAGGGAGTGGATGACGAAGAGGATTCAGATTTTGCTGAAGATACGACTGTTGTAAATGAAGCAGAGGTGAAAAATAAGATGGTTACATATCCAAATAAAGAGCTGGCAGTAGTCCTACCAGCTCCAAGGACAGGAAGGGATCTCATGGATGCAATCAAACAGGTGGATGATTTGTTTCTGAAAGCTTACGGTAGTGGCATGGAGGTTGCTAGCATGCTAGAGGCACGCAAGGTTCACTACGAAATGAACTTTGTCGACAAAGGTATGTCTCCAACAGATGTATGTATGATGATTAACGGTGTGTGCACTTGCATTTCTATTTGACTTCACCTTCTCGGTCTCATATCCAGAGTAATACGATAGTGCAATTCTTCACTATTGAACCCTCAAAATATGAGCAATCAAATTTTTTGTCTGCTTGCCTCTTGTTACTGATTACAAGGTAGTCTATTTCTTCTTCTTGTTGGGACAAGAAACATCTCAAATTACTTTTCGTCACTAAAATGGTTGTGTGCGCGTATGAGATGTAAACATAGAGTGCCTAAGCCACCCACTATGGTGTTCAGATATAAATATCTCTATGTAAGAATTTTTACTCGCATGACGACAATCGAAAGGATTGGAATTTTTGGGGCTTCTAGTATGGATAGACTTCTGCAATTAATCATTCACAGCCGAAAGTGCACACAGATGTATGTAACTTAGTGCTCTATATAGTGAAGACCTTAAAATCGATTGTGTCAAGATTCATCAGTATCAGGAGGAAAAGTGTGTCAGTTTGCTCATAGAATCGTCTGCAATAAGGAACTTTTCTACATTTGGTCAATAATAGAGCTTTTCAGTATTCTGGAGTGCTACAACATCATCTAATTTCACTATTTGACTGTTGCTGCCTCGTGATTTGAACTGAAAACTTGAATACATGTCCAACAATGTCAACACTGCTGAAAATCTTCAAACCCCACATAGTGGTGATGCGTCTTGGTTTCCAAGGGGGGCTTGAACCTGGGACCAAAGAAACTTTGGATGCCAAGCTAACCAACTGAGCCAACTCTTGGGTATTCCTTTCATAATGATGACCAGAGAGGATATGGAATCCTTTAAGACTTCCTGTGGAGATAGATTCTGAAATCAGACATCCACATTGCAGAGTGCACAGAGATGGATGCGAAATAGAGAACTTAAAAAGCAAATTTATTTCGACTAATCAGAACTGGGACAAAGGTTCGCACATGGGTTGCTCATAGAATCATCTGCAACACAGGCATGGAAGTTGCATACCTTTGGCAACTAACCTATTCACGTACTGTACTTGCTGATTTTCTTATTTGACTGTTTTCATCTGGAAACGTGAACGCACTAGTACAAATAACATTCAGACTCCACAAAGTGGTTTGAGCTATGAACTTGATTTTCTGAGCAGTCAGTGCAAGCTTCTGCATAGAATTTTGAAAAAAAAATATTACTTCTGTATTTCATCTAGAGTATATATCCTGTATTTGGTATCCCCGCCTCCCTCTGGATTTTCTCAAGTTGAGCTGAAACCTGCAGGATTTTACGACCCTTCGCGAAAGTTGCTCAATGTAATTTCGTGGGGCCATTTGCCTCGTAAAACCAAGATGCCTCTTGCATCCAGGGATGGAAATGATGAAACCGAAGGTCCTGAAATTCAAGGAAGCCATGCAGCGCTACTCGATAGGATTTTTGCGTGGGAGAAAAAGCTTTACAATGAAGTGAAGGTATGTGCTGTTTTTCCTTGAATATCTCCTGGGTTCTATTCAACATCATCAATTTTGTCCTTGTCACCAGACCTACAATTAGTTTAAGTTTTTTCCCGACCTTGTTTGTTGTTTCTTGCATCCAGCATTTTTCCAAGTGATTTTTTTTGGTTAAAATAGGGCACAGAGTACTAATTGACAAACTGTTTCTCTAGTATACTCTTGATGGGCCTTTTACAGCTACTGTAAGAACTGTTTGACTTTTTGAGCTGTTGCTTATAGCAAGAACTCCTATTCCTTTGAATGATTGATCTATTTTCAGAATGTTGGGTTAAGACATGGTTATTCATAGTGGGAATACAATACTTTGACCGAGACTTCTCATGTGGCAGCTCATTAGGTAGATAGGACGACACTTCCAAGCACAATGCCTTAGTTTTTGTTATTATGTGGGAGACGTCTTGAAGTGCATTCCAAGTTCCTCAGAAAGGTTGAGTGGTTGTTCTAGAAGTTATATGCAAGCTTTTGGTCCTAATGCATGGAAATGGTTTAGAGCTTTGCAACTAACAAAATTGTTCTTTCTACATCCAGGGTTTTGAAATTATCAGGCTTCAGTATGAAAGAAAGTCTGCTGAGTTACGAAAGCTGGAGAGCAAGGGAATCGAAGTAGGACTTGATGAAATGAAGGCAACCATCAAATTCTTGAGGTTACGAACTATGGTTGCCTTACAAGCTGTTGACACAGCATCTACGGCAATTGCAAGGCTAAGGGACGATGAGCTTTATCTGCAGTTGCTGCATTTACTGCACGTGTAAGACTCTGACATCATACAAATCAAAGTTACTCAGATATATTATTCGATTCCAGTACTCTGCATGTGCTTGTGGGTGGCTTAAAATTGTGTCACTATTCACCTTTACTCTGACTAACTCAATACCGTCGCTCCAATTTCTCAGTTTTCTTGGACATGTTGATACTTAGAGTAAAGTGCAACTTAAAAGTAATCACACACAATTAGTACGATACGATATGAACCTTACTATTCAGTCAAGGAATATAGTCTTTTTACTATTACATACGAACTCTAGTCCCTATGGGTATAGGGTTTGAGTGTTCAAGTAGTAAAACAAATGTGTTTCCGAAAGCCTTGCAATCCCAAAAGAAATTCAACGCAGCAAATAGCCGGCTCCCCAGGCCACCCAAAATCACAGCATTGGCTTAAACTCTTGAACCATGTGAATATGGAGAATATGAATTTACAAAGAGTTTCTGCTGGTGTACTTGTGGGCACTCATTGTGCCTCGGCTGCAGCACCTTGCAAGGGTATCTTTGAACTTCTAGATTTCGCAGCATGATTATGCTACCACTTGGCACAAAATCCCATGAGTCAATACTAGTTTTGGTATGGCAGGCGTTGATCTGACAACAAAGCGTGAATTGCTATTTTCTTCAAGATTGAGTATTCATCGAGGTATCTACGTATCTAAGCGTCTTTCAGTTATATGTAACCATGTGTGTTGCATCTCTGCTCGTAGTTATATTGCTAGTGTTTGATTATGCCTATTCTTAGTTTAACATTGCAATGACTGGACTTATGCAGAACAATGAACATGTGGCATGAGATGTATCACAACCATCAAGAGCAGACTAGTATTTTATCGGAAATGGTGAAGCTAGATGATCTGTTAAGAGCTGTTGACCAGACCTGTAACCTGCACATGCTTTCCACCCAGCAATTGGAAGGTGTTCTGAACGAGTGGCATAAGACTTTCAAAGAATTCATACCAAGTCAACGAATCTATATGCAGAACCTGAATGGTTGGCTTAGGTTGAACTTAGTTCCTCTTCAAACAGCATCTGGGGAGAAACTAGACCACCAGCTGACAGACTCGCCTACTCCACCGATCTACAAACTTTGTCAAGAATGGCATCAGGCACTTGAGAAATTGCCAGATCAGATAGTCTTGGAAGCCATCAATAGCGTTGTGGAGATGGTGCATGACCTGGTTGAGCTTCATCTGGAAGAGTTGCATCGCAAAAAAGTTGTACAAGCTCTTGAACGGCAGCTGGACAAGAAAGTTACTGCTTTGGAAAACTATAAACGCAAGTACTTTGAACCTACAGATGTGGCGGAAGAACGGCAAGATCTTGTTGATGATCCCCTCCAGGAAAGGAAGAATGTCATAGATGAGCTTAGGAAGAGAGTGGACGACGAGAAAGCTAAAATTTCAAAGGCTGTGCAAGACTCTCGGAAGGTAACCAAACAAGTTTTCTCTTCTGGCCTACCCGGCCTCTTTGAGGCATTTACACATTTTTCAAGCATTTGCTTACAGATGTACCAGGGACTGGACAAGCCTGTAACTACTGCAGGATCTCCTTCCTCAACTGATACTACATGAAACCTGAAGAAGTTTGCAGTCGTGAGATAGAGCCTTACAGGCTGGGCTGATCGGAGTCCTTGTAGAATTGGATCATACAAGCTGGGCTGATCGGATTGCTTGTGGGAAATGATTATACATTATGGGCTAAAGAGATCTTTGAGATCGAACCATACAAGTTGGGGGCTGATCAGATCACTTATGGCATTGAATCATGCAACATGGGCTGATTAGATTACTTTTAGGATTGAATCATACAAGTTGGGTTGATCAGATCACTTCATTGAACCATGCAACAGGGGCTGATTAGATTCCTTGTAGGATTGAATCATACAGACCGGCCTGATCATACTGGTTGAGAAAAGCTGCTTCCAACTCTTGGATGCAACTAAGACCAGAGCTTCAAGAATTGATAGCAATTGCAACAGTCAGTCTATCTAATATTCTTACATCATGCCATGCTTCTGGCCTTGACAGGATGTACTGATAAACAATAACTTAAGCTATATTTAAGTTCATACATTCATAACTTGCTTGTCATAAAAGCCTGGGAAAAAAGTTCCGACTTTCCTCTGCAAAGGTAAGACTATCTATATGTTTAAATTTGGTGATTGTCTTGTGGGGAGCAGCATCCCGTTGCAGCTCCCCAGTTATCTTAAGTAGCTGCTTACTGTGAGTGAGTGAGTGACTGTGTGTTGAGAGAGAGAGAGAGAGAGAGAGAGAGAGAGAGAGAGAGAGAGAGAGAGATGGAGATGTTGTAGCCTACTCCCCCCTCTACAATGCTGCATGTAGATGTGATGAATGGGGAATTGTTTTTGCTTCCTACCTTTCCTATATATGATTTCATTTGTTTGTTTATGTTTTATGTAAGTGTACAACTATCCATTTACTCATAGGTGAAAGTATCAATGTTTGTCAAATAGCAACACTAGATACGGGAGTTGCTTGAAATGGCAACCCTATGACACCCATATCTAAGCCTTAAGGCATTGTTCGGAAAAGCCGGCATCTCTTGAGAATGCAACGAGCATCTTTTGTCGAAAACCGGTTTCATGAAAAACTTACAGGAAGTTGACTTTCAAAAAACCAATAACTTAAAGTTTTAAATGTAGGATATTTTATGTTTGTAATTTTTATATGGAGGAAATTTGTGTATAGTAAACAAAACTTGGCTTACATAGGTTTATTGAGCTAATAAAATAAGTTATGAATGTAATATTCTGATGGCAAAAAATATGAGATAAAAATTTCAAAAATAGATAACTTAAAAAAACGCAGGTTATTAGAGGGAAAGCCCAAAGAAGTTTCCCGAACACTAACCTTAATAATATCCCTGCTTTTATTAAAAATGATGGGAAAACCCATGATCATACAAGAAGATTATAGTATTTAAAATAATACCGTGAAACGGCAAAAATGAATTAAGCTACTCAATAGCTATGTAAAAATTTAAAATAGTGAGCTAATTACTCAAAACCAACTGCATGATGTAAATCACTAACTAAAATACATTCAGTAATAGGTAATGCAGGAAGCTTTGAAGTAGCCGCTCCTGCAAACTGAGCTCCTCGAAGAATTGAAAGCGCCTGTGAACGTTGTAATGCAATAGAAATATGCTGACGGTAGAAAGAAACAATGACAGATGGTAAGGTAATGCTTTGTCCTTGGCATTTCACCAGAAGCTCTGCACATATAGATAAAAAACCTCCTACCTTAAGGTTGTAACACTAACCTTAAGGTAGTCGTGGAGGATAGTACTACGAGATGTAGTTGTCATGTATGTTGACCTACTTATGTGAATGAATTGCCTTTGTTGCTACTTGACATAGTAAAAAAGGGAGACCCACTTACTAACTAATAAGTGCCTTACCATATACATGTGAGAGAGATTATGAAATAGGATATAAGTATGATTGCATAAAGCTTGAAATAATTGATGCCACATGGCATCACTTTGCAAGATTGTTTAACATGGCAATCTCTTTGTAGCTATTTGTTTTGAATGGTCTACTTTAGTTTGTGATATTGCTCAAACTAGACTCTATGTTAATTATAGGTCAATTGATGTAATTGTAGACAATTTTAATGATTGAACCTCATACAAATCTTAGACATGATTGTTTATATTGTCCAAAGCATTCTGTAGTATGTATGACCTTGTTTTTCGAAAGAGGACATACAAGAAGAAAGAAGGTTTCTTTGAACTTATGCCAATGACAAAGCTTATTGCAAAAAGCTGTAAGGAAGATGAATTTTATTTTTTAAAGTAGCTAATCACACACATGTATGTTGTAATACTTTTGCTACTCTTTGTTTTTCTAGGATTTTAAGGCCATAATATGGCTACAATCTAACCAATGAAATGTTTAACATGATAAGATACGGTTGCAGAGCCATGCTCCTATTTTACAAGAAGCATATGCAAATGACAAGCAAAAAGTTTCCTTGCACTTTCACACACTTGATTGTTAGGACCACTTCTCATTAGTTGAAGAACTCCCTTGTCAACTTAAATGCTCAAATGCTATGTTTGGATACTATCATCACACCTCGTAATATGAGGCTACAACAGAAGACCCAAGGAGGTGCACCACATTACTAGCAACATTTAGTGTTGAGGCCATCCAAAACTTGAATTTGGCATTGCTCCTAGTC
This sequence comes from Diphasiastrum complanatum, assembly GCA_029204225.1. Classification (NCBI taxonomy): domain Eukaryota; kingdom Viridiplantae; phylum Streptophyta; class Lycopodiopsida; order Lycopodiales; family Lycopodiaceae; genus Diphasiastrum; species Diphasiastrum complanatum. The sequence goes on from CM055105.1 coordinate 11,484,602, forward strand.
AAGTTTGTGAGAACTGACAAGGAGGAATTGGGGGTGGAGGGTTCGCATTCATGTTCCACAAGTTAAAACTATAGTATTTCTTTGTAGGCACTTTTTTTTCATCAAGTTGTTTCTTCTCCTCAGACCCTTGGAGTTAAGGCTATCATTAGAGTTTAGAACTCAATGACAATCAACTAGTCACTTAAGATGCCATGTGTGGATATTTAACAATCTCATAAGCACCCGAAAAACATGGCATAAGCTAAGGCTGTATAGGAGAGTGCATGGACTTTTGATAACATTGTTTTTGGATCTCGAGATCTTGACCCCTAATTAGGGTGGATCCAATGATCTATTAGGTTGGATGTTAGGTTTAGGTTATGATGAGTTCAAGGAAGCCCTAAAATGCTCAGATCCGAGCTACTTATGTATAAAAATGTGATGGTTTCTCCATCAATTTAATGAGTAAAAATTTGGTTTTCCTTCTATCATTGTTGTTGGTGATCTTTATGCTTGATAGTTGCTATTTGCATTTGGTTATTTGCACTTGTGGAATTTATTAGGGAGTTGAGGTAATTTTCTTTGCCTGTGGCAGTCCGTACACTCACACGTGTGAAGGGAACTGCAAGAATTGGAGCCTTATAGTGGAGTTAAAGCCAAGGAAAAGCTAGTAAACACTAAGTTGGATGGTGTTTTGGTATTGGATCTATTCAAGGTGCTTCCTCCATCATTTCACAAGTTTATTAGAGTCTTTTTGTTGTATTTTCAACATGATATCAGATCTATTCATGAAATGAGCTAGATTCTTGTAATTTGATTTTCTAGCATCATAGATTTTGGACCAATTCAAGCATTGATTGATTCTTTATGATAATCTATGATTTGTATCTCCAGTATTGATCAAATTAAGTTCTTGTATGATCTGATACAAAGGGGTTTAGGCTTCTAAATCCAGGTTCAAGTCATTTCTTATCTGCAAGATCAAGTTAGCAAGTTTTGCTTGCTTCCTTACATTTGATTCAAAATGAGTTTTGGAGACAATCTCGAGGAGTAGCATTCAAGCATTGGAGAGGTAGAAGGATCAAACTTTTTGGAACTGGTTTAGGTTGTTCTCAAGTGTATGAGAGACCTCCTAATACAAAGCATTTTGTACGTACTCATTTGTACTACTCATCATTAAGATCAATTTCTTTTTGTCAAAACTGTGATCTTTTTAGCTTGTGCTTGGAAAGTAAATTTTTTTGATAATTGCATAAAGGTTCAACCTGATTTTATAAGAGTGATTGAGAGTGGCATTTATGTGCATTTAAATCATCTTTTTCTCAGTTTGATTGGATCTTTAAGCATCAGGCTTGTTGCCAAGGGATATGCCCAAGAGAAGGGCATAGATTATGTGGAGACTTTTGCACCCATCACCAACATGGCCACAATAAGGCTGATTCTTGCTCTTGCCTCTCATTTTGGATGGATTCTTTGTCAAATGGATGTGTCAAATGCATTTCTTAATGTATTCTTGGAAAAATACATCTTCATGGAGTATCCCCAAGGATTCATCAAACTCGTGTTGGAGGACAAGGTTTGTCATCTACAAAGGGGCATCTATGGCCTGAAGCAAACTTCTAGGTCTTGGAATTCAAGACTACATCATTATCTTATTTCACTTGGTTTCTCTCAGATTTAATATGACCCTAGCTTATATCTTAACTTTGATGACCATGGTATTGTAGTTTTGCTAATCCATGTTGATGACATCATCCTTAGTGGTGGAATTGAGAAAGTCAAGGTAGATCTTTCCTTAGAGTTAAAAATGGTAGATCTAGGTGATCTTCATTATATTTTTGGCATAGAGGTCATTAGAGGGTCTGATTTTATCTTTATTAGTCAAAGAAACTATGCTCAAAGTTTGCTAAAGAAGTTTAAGATGCAAGATTGCAAGTATGTAGAAACTCCTATGGAGCAAGATGTAAAAGTGTCTAAAAAAGATGATGAAAGATCTTTCATGGACATCACTTTATATAGACAAGTTATAGGCTCCTTAAGGTGGATTACTATTACTAGGCCTGATCTTAGCTTTAACATGTGTAGATTAAGTCAATACATGCAAGATACATTGAACATTCATTGGAAGAAAGCTAAAAGGATCTTGAGGTACATCTCGGGTACACTAGATCTTGGTATACTTTATGGAGGTGATGTAATTGACTTGCATGCCTATAGTGATTCAAATTTTTCAAGTGACAAGAGAGACATAATATCAACAAGTTCATATGCAACTTTCATAGGTGATGGAGTAGTTTCTTGGCTAGCAAAGAAGCAAGAAACAATCTCACCCTCTTCAACTGAGGCCGAGTACAAGGCACTTACTACAACAAATAAGGAAGTGCTTTGGATCAAGAGTCTACTTGGGTAGATAAAGATTATGGATCCAAAGGATGTACCAATCATCCATAATGACAACATTTCAGCTCAACATCTTGCATCAAATCCAATTTTCCATGCAAGATCCAAACACATAGAGATTTGTCATCACTTTGTGATGGAAAAGGTGCAAGCAAGGGAGAACTCTTTGGAACATGTATCAGGTAGTGAGTGTGTGGCTGATATACTCACTAAAACTCTTAAAAAAGGAGCATTCATAAATTTAAGATCATCTTTTGGAGTGATCACAAGATAGTTTGGACCAATTTTGGTCATATGACTTGTAATTGGCAATTTGGCCATGTTATGCCATGTCACATATGCCAAATAGCATAGAATGATTTTCAAGAAGTTTATTCCACATCCTAAGTTGTGATGGCACCTTTGACATGAGGCCAAAATATACATAGATAGGTTAGAGAACAAGTAGGAGCCAAAAATAACAAGTTTTATATTGTTTTTGGATCTCGAGACCTTGACCCCTAATTAGGGTGGATACAATGACCTATTAGATTGGATGTTAGGGTTAGGTTATGATGAGTTCATAGAAGCCCTAAAATTCTCAGATTTGAGCTACTTATGTATAAATATGTGTCTCCATCAATTTAATGAGTAAAAATTTGGTTTTCCTTCTATCATTGTTATTGGTGATCTTTATGCTTGATATTTGCTATTTGCATTTGGTTCTTTGCACTAGTGGGATTGATTAGGGAGTTAAGGTTCCGTTCTCTGTTTGTGGCATTCCGTACACTCACACATGTGAAGGGAATTGCAAGAATTGGAACCTTATAGTGGAGTTAAAGCCAAGGAAAAGCTAGTAAACACTAAATTGGATGGTGTTTTTGGTATTGGATCTCAATTGGATCTATTCAAGGTGCTTCCTCCATCATTGCACAAGTTTATTAGAGTCTTTTTGTTGCATAGCCCTTTTTAGCTACTGCCCGCCTAGACCACACCCACAACCATGGCTCTAATACCATGTTGAAAGTTTTTACACTTGATGTAATACTTAATAAAATAAGAATTTTTTTTTTTCTAGAAAGCCCTTTCAATGCTCTACAACTATAGTTATTCAGATGGAATTATAGAGAATAGAAGGTAGGGAAAAAAATGAATCAAACAGGGCAAAAAAAAATACAAAAATCTGGAAGCTTCTGGTTTTTGACAAGTTTACAAAATTTTGTGGCCAACTTAAAAAATTTGTAACTTGCTCAATATTGAATGGAATTCAAAATAAATTAGACGGAAAGAAAACCCTTTCAAGACATGGCATTGCTACGGATTATTCCAAGATCAAAGTCATCATCGAATTGCCGCTGCCAGGAACAATTCGAGGGGTTTATGTGTTTATGGATCATGCCAATTACTATCGAATATTTATTTTATTCTTTACGGATTTAGCAAGACCTATATACAAATTGACTACTGTACCAATCTGGACAGTTGAGGCGTTGGAAGCATTTGAAAAATTGAAGAAAGCTTCAGCTTCTACACCAATATTACGAGCTCCAATTTGGACAATTGAGTTTCATGTTCATACTGATGCATCAAAATATGCAATTGGATCCGTTTTGACGCAGCCAGGTGAATACAAGAAAGATTATCCAATCAAGTTTGCAAGCCACAGCTTACAGATGTTGAGAAAAATTATTTGACAACAGAACGAGAAGCATTAGCCATGGTTTTGTCCATAAAGAAGTTTCGACGTTATCTAATGGCAACACATTTTGCATTTTATACTGATCATCAGCCGTTACTTTATTTAGTGAACAAGACATGTAATACGAGGCGTATTTCAAGATGGCTACTTTTATTGACCAAATTTGATTTTCGAGCTGTGGTTCGAAAAGATAAACAACATTATCTGGCCGACCATGTATCCAGAATTGAATATGCACCAGTTAATATCAAAGTGGATAATGAACTACCAGATGTTGTGTTGTTCTATGTTGAAGCAGTACCGAGTGGGCAACCGATATTGTTGAATATCTGATGCTAGGCCAACCTAATGACTCCTTGACAAAAGTACAAAAGAGACAATTGATTCTTAAGACACAATCTTATCAATTGATTGCAGGAAAATTGTATCGCTGAGGAATGGATGATATTTTGAGAAGATGTGTTTTGCCGCATGAAGTACCTGAACTTATCATGTTTTCTAGAATGGGCGAAGGACATTTTTCAATAGACATCACTGTTTGCAAACTTTTGCAACCAGGGTGTTGGTGGCCTAAACTTCATAAAGATATAAAAAATTATATTCAGTCATGTGATGTTTGTTGTTGGAGGGTTTGCGTATTCCAAGGCAACCCTAACCCTAGTTAAGACCTCCATCTCTCATCCTTTCTTTGGATTTATCAATTGTTGGATTTGTTAGTTGTTGGGATTTATCTTTATTATACTTTTTGTGAGAGATAAGAGGAAGAGAGATAGAAAAGTAAGTTTTTCCTTCACTGAAGTAGTGTTAGTAGATCGTAGTGTTAATGGTTAGCTTGCATTTAGACATCTTGGTCTTGGCATGCTAGGGTTAGCTTTGCATTATGGATGTGATTTGTGAGAGTTATGTCCAAAAACGTTCAAAAAATGAGTGGTGATTGTATTTTTTGTTTTTTAATTTTTCGTTTCTTTTTTATTCAATTTCCGTCCTATTTTCTGTGATTCCATCAACCCACATGCTTTTATGATTTGGTGCCTTTGCAACATTCATTGAAAAATTAGGACTTTTTGGTTATCCAAGAAACATGAAATCATACATCTCTCTTAGCCAAGCTCGAGGATAAAGAGGTCGAAATTGTCTCCAAAAAATAGATTGGAAGTCAAACTATGTCTAATCTCATATACAATAAAAGATAAAAACAATTGCAAGTTGAATTTGCCCTTTCTACTATTTTTGATGATGTTTCTTCGAGTTTGAATGAAACTTTAATAACAAAAGAGTCATTTGTTGAAATTAAGAGTGCGCATGATGAATTGCTTGAGATTGATACTTGTAAAATTATTGATCCTCCTTCAAATAATTACTTGCTAATTGGTCTTTAAAATCAAGCTTAATAAAGATGGTAGTGTGACCAATTATAAAACAAGACCAATTGCCAAGGGATATGCTCGATCCAAGGGGATTGACTATGATGAAACAAATGGCATAGTTTGTGTGGTGATTCCATCAACTCACATGCTATTAGTGATTTAGTGCCTTTACAACATTCATTAAAAAATGAGAACTTTCTTGGTTATCCAAGAAACAAGAAACCATACATCTCTCTTTGCCAAGCTCGAGTATAAAGAGATTGACATTGTCTCCAAAAAATAGAATTGAAATCAAACTATGTCTAATCTTTTCACTTGACCAAAAATGAGATTTTGTTTTCGCAATAACTATCATTTGAAAGCATCATATGTCACTTAATTTTCTCTCTCTCTCTCTCTCTCTCTCTCTCTCTCTCTCTCTCTCACACACACACACACACACACACACACACACACACACACACACACACACACACACACACACACACACACACACACACACACACAGATGAAATTTTAATCTATTTTTATTTGACTTTGCAAGAATCAATTTCATTAGCGACAACATCTTCCCATTCATCTCCTCTTAGAATAGCATTATACGTTTTGCACTACCACATGATAAACATGAATCTCAAAAAATAAACATGGTGTTTCAAAATGATCAAACAAATATTGTTATAAACAAAAGTGTTCTATTAATAAAGTATCTCACAAATAATACCTTCCATTCGCGTCCTCTTGCAAAGTCTCATTTTGCGTTTGTTATTTTTCGTCCCACCTTTAATACGTTTTGTAGTGTGCCATGCATCCACTCTATAGTGCATTGCTTGGGCAATGGCTTAACATCACGTGAGCTTGTGGCTATGTGTCTACTTCTATTATGTCATTGGCCCTTTACCCAAGGTCCTCTCATTTTTCTCTTCTTCGTATAGGTCTAACAATTTATCCATAACTCCATTATTATAAAGCATGAATGTGGAAATTTTTTTCTCGTTGGAAGGGTGTCAACTTATGGACCTTTCCCATCCCTTGATATTTTTCACCCGTTACCTCTTCAGGCGCTTCTTGCTTACGCCACAATTGTGGAGTAGATGGATGTAGTTGATGCACAATTTCAGTAACATAAAAGATAGATTCATATACTAACTAAATCAGATTTGGAATTGCTATAACCAACTTCAAGTGATAACAACGTACCTGTGGATGATGATTCATGGGAAAGAGTTGATAGCATAAAAAAAAACTTTCATGATTTTCACTTTTGAGAATAAAATTAGTTTAAGGTGTGGATGATGATTCATGGGAAAGAGTTGATAGCATAAAAAAAAACTTTCATGAATTTCACTTTTGAGAATAAAATTAGTTTAAGGGGAAAAGAATGTTATGTCTATGTCCAATTTAAAGAATTCTAAATAATCTCTATTAAAGCTATATTTGCCAGTGCCCAAAAAATGAAGGTAATATATTAATCACATAGGTGTGTATGAGATCTCTCTACTGTGTACGTACTCTAGTCTTTCGTGAAACTTTATTTGGATGATTTGGAATAGATCTTCTTCGCCCTGACAGTCGTAGAATACTGGAATCTTTGCCTTCGGAGCAGGTTGCTTGAGCTTTGCTGTAGGGAACCCATCTGCAGCGGACAAAAGCCTCCTACTGAAGATGTTCCAAGAAAGACCAAGCATTGAACAGATAGAAAATCTGCTCAAGAGACAGGCTCATTGACGGACGATGGAAATTTTACCTCTCCTAGAACCGAGCAGATATTTGAAGCAGGCTTAACTTGTCGGGCATCAGTAAGCAAAAAAGACAGAAGCTTGTCATATGCTGCATCTAATTTCATACCGTATTTTAGCGTGTCGTCTTAAGCCTTATTCTAATTAAAATTTTAAACCAAGTCTTTGATTCGATTTTCATGGGATAAATCGCAGTTAGACGGATTTATAAGCAAAGTCAAGTTGTGCACGGCTTTTTTTTGCAGATCTGCATTAGTAGCTCCTTGGAATATTAAAGATAATGTTTCACTAGGAATGTCATTGGGCACAATATTGACTTGCAAATCCACTGAGCGTATAATGATGAACAATAGGAGCTCAAATGTAAAGTGTAAAATAGTAAAGTCTTTGATGGTGGACATTCAAAAAAATTTAGATAAGACTATAGTTCAGGGTGCTTGTGATTTTGCAGGTATTAGCAAGGAAGCATATGCAACAATATTCAAACTAATTAGAAAAGCTTTTAAGCAAGTTCAAATTAGACAATGCACAAAACTTGTTGTGTGCATTAACACTTAATGCCTTCGTTAATATATCTGCAACCATGTCCTGCATTCTATAGTATGTTAAGCTTACCTCCTTGTTGAGAACCTTGCCCCTGATGTAGTGATATATGATTTCAATGTGCTTACTCCTAGAGTGAAATCTAGGGTTGGCCGATAAGGCAATAGCACTCTGATTATCACAGAATAAAATTGTAGGGTTGTACTGATACAAATGAATGTCTGACAGTAAATTTCTCAACCAAAATGCTTTCTTAATAGATTGAGAAGCAGCAATGTATTCTACTTCTGTAGAAGAAAGAGCGATAGAGGTTTTCTTATGACTATTCCATGAGATAAGACCGTTGTTGAAGAAGAATGTAAATCCAGATGTGGACTTATGATTGTCTACATTTCCTTCCTAGCTTGCATCGGAATATCCATTGAGTTGATGAAGATTGTCATTGATGACTTCTCCATAGCAGATGCACTGGTCCATGGTAGCTCGAATATAATCCGTGACTCTTATAAGAGCCTTCCAATGGGTAATGCTAGGATTAGCCATATATTGGCTGAGTGAGCTTACTGCAAAAGAGATGTCTGGTCTTGTACAGATCATTGCGTACATGAAGAATCCAAGTATCGATCAATAAGAATACTCTCTCATCTGCTCCTCTTTTTGCTTGGTCTGGGGACATTGGTCCTTTCACAAATGCAGGCCTGGATCCATCGGTGAGTGAGCTAACTTACAATTCATTAGATTGTATCTGTTAAGAACATTGTGAAGATACCTTTGTTGAGTGATATAGATCAGTCATCTCGCTCTGTCTCTGTGGATCTGAATTCCCAAATAGAAGTGAGCTTCGTCTAGATTAGTCATGTCGAACTCTGAAAACAGCATCTGTTTAGAATCCTTGACCAAATTGGTATTGTTGCTGAAAAGCAACGTATCACCCACGTATAAGATGATGATAATGAAGGATTGTTGCATCGACTTGGAATAGATGTTGCAATCAGCAGTGCTTGGTTGGAATCCTTGTTCGATGAGGAATGTGTTGATCCTCCGAAACCAAGGCTCTGGCAGACTGTTTCAAGCCGTAAAGTGCTTTATGGAGTTTACAGACGTGATTCTTCATACCTTCCAAAACGTATCCTTCGGGTTGGATCATGTAGATGTCTTCTTGTATAACTCCATTCAGATAAGTTGTTTGCACATCAAGTTGATGCACTTCGAGGTAGATAGTTGCAACATATGATAGGAGGGTTCGGATCGACGAATGCTTGATTGCTGGACTGAAAGTCTCGTTGTAGTTGACATTGGGGATCTAAGTGAATCCTCATGCTACCAGTCTTGTCTTCCTTCAATCAATTGCTCCATTGGCATTGTCTTGATCTTGAAGATCCATTTGCAATCAATGATATTGTAGCCAATAGGAGCTGTGACTAGTGACCATGTCTGGTTCTTGATCAGAGAGGAATACTCTCTGTCCATAACTTCTCTCCAGAGATCAGAGTGTGGTTGGCTAAGTGCCTTTTCGAATGTTGTCGGTTCTTGTAACAAGAGACATGCAAACTCAAGAGTATACCATGTGGGCTTTGTGCGCATCGGCTTAATTTTCTGGGAGGAATCAACTGATGAACCACTACTGGGACTTGTTGCCGAGTAGCAGCAACGTCTTCGTCTGATTCACTGTCAAATAGTGGGTCGACAATGGACACGCTTGAGCCAGAAGCTCGGATTGTCGTGTCAATGGCAGGTGATGAAGGTTCTCCTGGAACAATATCTTTGCCTTTGATGTCGATGAACTAATCCTCGATAAAAATTGTATCTCGGATGTACAAGACTTGCTAGGTATCAGGATGATACAACTTGTATGTGTTATCAGATGAAGTGTATCCAATCAGGATGGTCTTGAGACCTTGGAAGTCCAATTTCTTTCTCGTGTCTTTCAAGATCTGTGTGTAGGCAACACATCTGAACACTCTTAGGTTATTCACAGAAGGCTTAGAGCCTGTCCACACCTCATGGGGTGTTTTGCCTGAGAGGGCCTTGGTCGAACATCCATTCTGGATGTAAGCTGTAGTGGAGATAGCTTCAGTCCAGAATCTCTTGGGCAGCGATGCATGCGCTAGCATACATTTGGCTGATTCAACCAAGGTATGGTTCTTCCTCTCGGCTAAGCCATTCGACTGAGGATTGTAAGGAGTGATGAATTGCTACTCAATGCCTTGGCTCTGGCAGTACTCCTTAAACTCAATAGAGATATCCTCTCCACCATTGTCTGACCTTAAGGTCTTTATCGTCCTTCTAGTCTCCTTTTCTGCATGCTCCTTGAAGTTCCTGAAGCAATTGAAAGCTTCTGATTTCTCCTTTATAAAGTACACCATAGTCCTTCTAGAAAATTCATCAATAAAAGTTATAAAATACTTTGCATCCTTCAGGGAAGGATTTTTCACCATGCCACAAATGTCTGAATGTACAATGTCTAACAATCCTCTAGCAGTATGTTGATGGCTTGATCTAAATGATTCCCTAGTTTGTTTACCAACTAGACAGTCTTGACAGACAGGTAACTCAACTTTATCACGAGGATAGTTGAGATCAAAAACAATAGATTGTCTAGACATTTGTTGTACAACAACATGATTCAAATGACCAAGTCCATAATGCCAAAGTAAACTTTTATTTGCATGAATAGAAGTACTGAGCGCCTGACTAGGGCAAAAAAGCAATGACTTAATTTATACAAGTATCCATGCCTCTTTCTGAGAGTTAGGATCTTGCCTGTCCTATCAACTACTTTGCACGGATCACATTCAAATTCTACTTTATGTCCTAGATCTGTGATTCTGCTTACAAAGAGTAGATTCGTAGATAAATTGGGTACATACAGGACTTTAGAAAGTAACTTAGACTGATCATCTGCAAAGCTTAATCTTACAATACCTTCACCTTTAATAGCTTGTGTGTTATTATTGCCGAGCTGAACATATTTACTGGCACTATAGGGTGTATAGGACTCGAAACAGCTAATGAGACTGGTCATATGCTGAGTGGCACCGGAATCCATAAACCAAGAACTGTCGCTGGATGCTCCTTGATGGCTGGCCATGAAGGCATCATGATCCGCTTCTTGAATGGGTTGTGGAGCTTCTGTAGCTGCATTTGCCACTTGATTCGACTACCCCTTGTTGTTGTTCTTTGCTTGCAGTATCCGGCAGTCTTGAATTTCGTGGTTGTTTCGCTTGCAGTATTTGCAGAACAGCTTCTTCTTTGTCTGCAGATTCGATTGTTCTTTGTGTTGTGCCGGTTTTTGGTCTTGCTTTGATTGTTTCGGGCCCTTTTTTTTCTTCTGCTTAGTCGTGCTCTTGTTGGTGTACAAAGCGTGAGAATCAGCTGAGGAACTTGAGGCTTCGTTCCTCCATGTATCTTCCTGCAACAACATTGTAATGACTTTCAAAAGAGTCAGTTCTGGATGTGTCGTGATGATCGAGTCACCATGCTGTCGTATGAGCTTGAGAAGCTTGTAAGCAGTTGCATCATTGCATCTTGATCGTCTATGATAGATCCGACAACGACCATTTGATTCAACAGGTTTTTGAATTGGTTGATGTGATTCTGCAGGGAATCACCATTTGCCATCTTGAGGGAGTAAAATTTCTTCCTGAGATGTAGCTTGGAAGCTATATCTTGCACTTTGTATAGTGTGCTCAAGATGTCCCAGACTTCTTTGGATGTCTGGGCCTTGGATACATGGCCGATCTGAGTATCTGAAATGTTGAGGATGATCAACGCGAAAGCATTTCCATCCTTCAGCTTCCATCTGGTGATTGATGCATCGTTTGCTTCGAATTTCCCTTCTGCACCTGCAACAATGTCATACAATTCTTTAGCCATTAGCACTGTTTTCATCTTCGACTTCCATAAATGGTAATTGGCTCCATCAAGCTTGTCCATGATAGGATTGGCTTTCCCTTGGGAATCCATGTGGAAGATTAGTCTAGGTGATAGAAATAACTATTAGTGACTTAAGTATGAAAATCTAGTGCAAAAATATAGAACAAGAAGACAATTACTCTATCAACTAGTAGAGTCTTGTTACTGTGGAAGCTTATCAGGCTATAGAAAATAGCTCTGATACCATGTTGGGAAAGAGGGGTGTGAGAAACAAAAATAGCTCAAAAAGAAATGAACACGACAAGAAGAGAACACGAAACTCGAAAAGGAAATGAACTTAAACAGAAAGTGTTTGTGCGCAGCGGAATGAGCCATCTCACTCTTAGCATGACTACGCCTATCAGACATGAACAAAACATTAGTGATAGAAATCACGTTCGATCTGATTACATAGCCAAACATTAAGCAACAAAACATCAAAAAGATGATTTGTCGCAAACAGCTAGACAAATTATTAGTCGCGAATAATTCGCAAAGAGCTAGACTAAGCTCGACTGATAATCAGTCGCGAAAGGCAAGGCTAAATATTAGTCGCAAACAGCTAGACTAATAATAATTCGCAAAGAATAGACTACTAGATTAAGCAATAAGAGAGTCAGACAGAATGTAGAAAAGCATAACAATATTGACACAAATTTGAATGCAGAACAAACAAAGCCGTAATCAGATTAAGTATCAAATTATACAGGTCAATAATGCTGGTGAGCACAAGACAATAGTGGACGAAATTGCATGCTTCACAAAGCTAATCCAATCTGTAAAAGGAATAAACCTATTACTGACAATACAAAGGACCGATGTGCAAAAACATCTACTTCATTTATTTCTGATAAGCTTCTGATGCTATTATGCTTGTTGCTTGTTTCTCATCTAAGTTCTCACTCCAGAATATGCAGATGGTATTCAATATATATACATATTTTTACAGGTGTGCAGATGAATAAAGTACAAAGTGGATGTGTTGTCTGTGGGAGATCGTGGGTGACTGACATCATTGTCAAATCTGTTAGCACAGTTGCATGGGATGAGCGTGAGAAGGCCGCGACATCAGCCTTTGCTGAAATGAATGTTGATGAAAATGCAAAAAGGGCGACACTCTGACAAATGCCTTAAGATTTGATTTACAGGGTACAATCACTTTTTCATTAGGTCACCTTCGGCATTTGTAGGGCAGTGTCGTCTTTTTCGCTGTCACAAATCACGTGTAAAAACATAGTATCGTCTTTTTCACCTTTTTTGCCTGTGGAGATTTACTTGTATTTATGCAGACAGTCGCGTCTTTCGCCTGTCTTATTTTACATGTAAATGCAGACTGTGTGACAACATGAGTAAAAACGCATCATGAATGGAGGCAGATTAAAATAGGATTTTAGGCGAGTAGAGGAGATAAATCCAGCAACAGCTTCTGCCCATAATTTCTTTGGAAGAGAGGCATGGGCCAGCATGCTCTTGGCACTTTCAATGAGTGTCTGATTCTTCCTTTCAGCTACACCATTGGACTGAGATGAGTAGCTTATTGTAAATTGTTGTTGTATTCCATTGGCCTTGCAGAATTTTTTAAATTCTGTGGAGATAAATTCTCCCCCTCCATCTGAATGTAGAGCTTTGATCTTTCTCTGGGTCAAATTTTCTGCTAATGTCGTGAACTGTTTAATGAACTTGAATGTTTCTGATTTGTTCTTCAAAAAATAAGTAGCAGTCCTCCGAGAGAAGTCATCGATGAAGGGTAGAAAATAAAGAGCTCCCCCCGTGGAAGCAGTCTGCATCGGGCCACAAATGTCACTGTGTACAAGATCTAGCAAGCCTTTGGAAGTATGAACTGAGTTAGAAATAAAAGGACTTCTAGCATGCTTGTTGATTATACAACTTTCACATGGAGAAGTTGGCTTGCTGATAGAAGGCAGATCTTGTACTAGTCCTTGAGTTGACATTTGTGGAATACTATTGAAGTTCAAATGGCCTAATTTGAAATGCCAAAGTATGTCTGATGATTCGAAAGTAGAAGTTTGAAGAGCTTGACTGTTGGAAGAGTAACAATGGCTGAGTTTGTAAAGATTGCCACTCCTTTTCTCGAAAGCTACTAGAATTTTTTGGGATTTGTCAAGTATTGTGCAGCCAGTTGTATCAAATTCGACCTTCCGACCTAAATCAGTGATTCTGCTAAGTGAGAACATTGGAGAGTAGCTTGACTTCACCTTTCTGAAATTCAACTCTGACTGTTCCTTCACCTTGGATTGAATGTGACGAGTTGTCTCCAAGTTGTACAACTCGAGAGTGGGTGAAAGATTTATAATATCTGAACTAGTCATGATGGTGAGTCATGTGTTGTGTTGCTCCTGAATCAAGATACCAAGAATCAATATCCTGTTGTTTTCCGACCTTGGTCATAAAAGTTGCTTCATCTTCCTCTTGTTGCTGGGTCGAAAAACTGGTTGAAGCAGAATTTGCTTGTTTTTGGAATTGCTTCTTCTTCTCATTGTTAAATTTTAAAGTTTCACAGTCTTTGATTTCATGTCCAGTTCTCTTGCAGTATCTATAGAATAATTTCTGCTTTGGTTGGAAGGATGAAGAGTTGGAATTCGACCTAGAGCCTGAATTTGACCCAGAGCCAAAAATTTGACCCTGACTGCATATTGCTCTTCTTTTTGGATTTGAACTTCTAATTTTTTGAATATAGAGCTTGAGGCCATGAGCCTGAGGGAGATGCAGATTTTCTGATTTCCTCTTGTAGAGGATTGACATTACTTTTGATAGAGTAATTTGCTCCTGGGTTGAGATTATCATGACCTGATTTTCATAGGCTTCAGGAAAACTCGATAATAGAGTCATAATAGCATCGAAATCTTCAATGACTGAGCCAATTGCAGCCATTTGCTCCATAAGATTTTTGAAAGCCTTGATGTGACTTTTAACACTTTCTGCTTCAGACATGTTCAAGTTGAAAAATTTCTTCCTCAAGTATAACTTGGATGTAACATTCCTGATATCATATAGGGTTGCTAGGATGTCCCATGCTTCCTTGGCTGTCTGAGCATTTCGTATGTGAATTATCTGTGTATCCTTGATATTGAGAGTAATCATGGCAAATGCCTTGTCATCTCTCAGTCTCTATTTGGTGATAATGGCTGCATCACCTTCTGGCTTGACTTCTGTGCCGTCAACAATGTCCCACAGTTCCTTGGCTAATAGCATGACCTTCATTTTGAACTTCCAGAGATGATAGTTCCCTCCATCGAGCCTTTCGATTAGAGAAGATGGATCCATTCTGGCTGAGCGAGATCGTTGGTAGTAACAAGGATTTCGGAATACTGTTGGTTGCACGCTTGCTAGTTCGTTGTCTTGATAGAAATAAGACTAATAATCTGCAATGAGAAGCAGATTACTTGGATGCCCGCTCTGATACCATGTCGGAAATCAGTGGGTATGAGTGGAAGCTAGGAGCGAGCTTGATGCATGGATTGGAAGCGCCACAGTTAGCAACAAAGTAATTGAAATGAAGGATTCATACAAATGAGCAATAGAACAATAACAACAGTAGGACAAATTGCACTCTGACTATTATCAACAATGAGTACAATGACATGAAGTTATAACTTTAGCTTGTTGAGCATGATAACGTTGATACTGATTACCATATTATCAGATTCAGAATATCAGAAGAAGTTTTCTGATGAAGATTCTAAGTTTGATATAGCAAAAATATCTACAACTAACTTGTATTGAATGTTATCTTCTATATTAATTACAGCTGCCTTGTAACTATAAATACATGTACAAAATAGGCGGACTATCAACGCGAAGTCGTTGGGTCGGATTTCAAACCGACAGCATCGAAAATTACATAGGGTCGGATTTTATACAAAGGATCGAAAAATTTACACTAGGTCAAAAAATATATTGAGGGTTGAATTTTTTGGGGTAAAAAAAACTAGACCCGATCCGCCGATCCGATCCGATCTAGCGCCAAACACGCCCAGATAATTTAGTGAAGGGTTAGGAAAAATCCGAACTGATCCGACTCGACCCAAGGTCAAAAAAATCTTTATTTTGAAGGGCTTCTTAGGATGCTTATTAACAAAAGGATTTAAGGCTGAGCATTGAAATCCAACACTTCAAAGTGAAGACAAACCAAGATGGATCAATCAACAAGTACAAAGCAAGGTTGGTGGCAAAATGATATGCACAAGAGTATGGAATTGACTATGATGATACCTTTGCACCCGTGGCAAAGATGGTAAGCATTCGGGTCATTATTTCTCTTGCAACACTTTATTGATGGAATCTATGGCAATTGGACATCACTAATGCATTCTTGAATGGAGATCTTGAGGAGGAGGTGTTTATGGAACAACCTGGGGGGTACATTTCACATGGCAAGCCTAATCATTTGTGTTTTCTACAAAAGAGTTTGTAAGGACTTAAGCAAGCACCAAGGAGTTGGTAAACTAAGATTAACACTTTTCTACTTTCTCAAAAATTCATAATGAGTGAGTATGATCATTCACTTCATTTTAGATTTGTTGAAAATAATGTTACTATTCTTCTAATCTATGTGGATGATATCATTTTGAGCGGATTGCACTCAAATAGGAGTTTGAGGTGCATGATCTTGGTATTTTGCATTATATCTTGGGAATAGAGGTATTTAGAACTTCTCAATCTACTTTCATTTGTGTTTTCCATAACTTGTTCTCTCACAAAATGATAAGCCACTTCAATATGCTTGCTCCTTGCATGAAAAAAAAAAAAAAGATTTCTTGCCAAAATTTGGGCTGAAAGGTTATCACAAAAGATGATTGGAAAATTTTGAAAATCAGCAAGTTGAAATCCATTACCATCCTTTTGATCCAAAGCATCTCCTTTGTGCATGAAGTTAGGGCTTTGTACTCGGCCTCACTAGATGATAATGAGATTGTTATTTGTTTCTTCGACATCCATGAGATAGCTCCATCACCTATGAAAATAGCATGGGCACTTATGAATTGCCTATCCATTTGATCTCTAGCAAAATCCAAATCTAAAAATCTATACAAGTTAGGTGATGATCCTCTATAAACAATGCCAAAATCTCTAGAACCCGAGATGTACCTCAATACTCTCTCGCTTAGCTTCCAATGTGCCACACTAGGATCATGCATAAATTGACTTAGTCTACCAAGTTCAAGGATCTTTCATTACCTTCTATAGTGAGCTTTACATTTCAATATGTCTCTTCAAGGGAGTGTGTGGCTGATATCTTCACCAAAGCATTGGAAAGCATAACACTCTTGGAACACAAATGGACGGGTAGCTCAGTGGTAGAGCACCCCACCGGAATGGGGGAGGTGCTAGGTTCAATCCCTAGCCCAACCACACACACCAAGTGTAAAAAAATTTCACATGGTATCAAAGTCATGGTTGTGGGTGTGGTCTAGGCGGGTGGTAGCTAAAAAGGGCTATACCTTGAGGGGGAGTGTTAGAAAGTGTCAAGGCTATATCCCTTTGCACAACACTCTAGGAACACAAATGGACAGGTAGCTCAATGGTAGAGCACCCCACCAGAACGGTGGAATTCCTAGGTTCTATCCCTAGCCCCCCCAATGGTTGAAAATTTTTGCTACCAGATAAGTGACAGCATCTGTTCCTAGATTGTGAATTTTACAAACTATTTTAAAATTATTAATGATTGGATTTAATGATTGCATGATGTTTGAATAGTCAAAAGGATGATTAGATAGTGATTTTGGACCAAAAATTAGGGTTTTTGGACTAGAAATGGGCTATAAAATCCAGATTTGATTAAAATCAAAAAATTTAGTACCTGAATGTAATGGATTTATAGGAATTGGATCATATTGCACTTATTTCAGGATTTATCCCATAAATTTTGGTCAAAATTGGTCATATTTGGTCAAAATACATGGTTTTTTTAATGATTTTTGGACTAATTTTATGGTAAATCTCAAAATTCTTAGCCAAGAGTTGGTAAGCATGTTTTAAAAGGTGTAATGAATCTGTCCTAGGTCTTTCATGAAGTTTGGTTGGATTGGACACCATTAAGGAGCTTAAAACATCAAAATATAGTGTATTTTTGGTGATTTTTGGGTATGAAAACCTATCAAATGGGGGTCTGAACCTATTGGTTCTCATTACAAGCTTAAAGATATGATGGATTTCCTCTAATTTGAGACATCATGCATCCAATTTGGATAGGTGAGCATTAGACACCATCATGTTGAAGGAGGCCAAAAATGCAATTTTTGCATAATCTGAACTTATGATTGTTTGCTGGACTTGTTAGAAGCTTCTATACCTCTCTAATGATCTTAATAGAGTGCTTGTAACCTCTTATTGGATGCTTAATGGGCTGGAGTAGAATTTTTTATGATACCACATTCCCAAAGTGCGCCCTACTACCTGAATTTTGGCCATTTACTGCTCATACGTGTGAAGCCTAAATGGCAGGGTGATGTGGCAAGTGCCTTGTCTCCGTCTGTACTATGCTTTACAGCGACCAATTTGGGGTCCTGTAGAGAAAATTATAGTCGTCTGAAGTTTGGCAATTTTTGAACTAAATTTGCAAAATTTTGGAAATGTTTTGATGCATAGATGCTTGTAACTCAGTGTAGTGCTTGTCTGTTGATGAAAATGTATGGATAGACCTGTATGCATGCTTGGATGCATGTTGCATGCATAATCAGTAGATTGATCAATAGAATTCTTGCATGAAGCTATTTTTGAAAATTCTAGATCAAAAAGCAAATTTCCTAGTAACTAGGCTATTTATGAAAAAAAATTCATTTTTTCGAAAAAGTCAATGCATGTTAAGTTAGATGCATGCAGGATGTTTGAAATGATTTTGATTTTGATAGTGCTTGTGAATCTGATAAATCGATCTTCTTAATCGACTTTCACAGTTGGTCCATTTCGAACAAATTTTGGACATCCCAGTTTTTCGTAAATATTTTTAGTTTTGGTCCTAAAAGTTGTTGTTGTTTAAATCAGTTTGATATTGATTTGGTAAAACTTTCTCAATTAACTGAAAGACCTTGTTGAGTAATATCGGCCAGTCATGAATGTTCTGAACTTTTCACTTATTAGTTGATAATTGAATCTTGACTAATTAAGCTAATTTTGCATGTCAGAAAATCAATTTGACATATTATAATGCAAATGCAGCTCTCGATGGTCAAGTGCCAATGCCTATCTCTTTGCAAATTTGCTAGTCGTTAAGCAAAGCGCTTAATGAAATAAACAACAGGAACACTTTAAGGGATCAACAAATGGAAGTACTGTTGAATCGAGTGAAAACTTTATCTGCACCGAATTTGGGCTTTCAACTTGAATCTTTTTCAGGGGAGAAGAAAGAGAAAAAATCCGAAGTTGTAGATGACTGGTTAACCAAGTGGACCAGTTATTTTAATCTACACAAAATTCCTGAAGAAAAAAAGACTGAGAGTGTTATTCTATTCTTCCATGGGAAAGCTTCGTTGGAACTAAAAATTTTGCTGTCTGTGAGGGTTCACTGGTACTTTCTCATCTTTTTTTCACTGTAAACTCTCGCACAGGCACTTAGACATCAAAATAACTCTCACAAGCTTCTCTGTGTCCTGGTCTCACTAAGATGGAACTTCAGATGGCTTTGCGAGAGTTCTTATGAAGATTTGAATTTTTTTGGATTTTTTCAAGGGTTTTTTGAATTTTTTTATGATTTTTCTCTGATTCTTACAATTCGCTTGAAAGTAACTCTCGCAGGCTTCTATGCAGGTCAGGGACAGTACCCTGGAGCTGCTGCTAGTCATGCAAGGGTTATTTTCACTGATTCTGGAGATATAAAAATCTGATGAGATTTTAGGCTCTTTTTTCCTCCAAAATACAGCTTGGTGTGTTTTTTGGGTTTTTTGGCCAGTTGGTTTGGGTTTCAAGCCCTTAGAAGCTGTTCAGGGCCTCCTCTACCCTCTCACACCTCCTCCACTAGCTGTGAACAGTCCAAATACAAAAAAATACAGAAAACTAATTCTAAACACCCAAAAATCTTCCTAAAACTACTCTAAAAAGCAAGAAAATAACTAAAATGCAGCTAAATTAGTTAGTGGAAACCTATCCCCAGCAACGGCGCCACTGTAGGGTCGAAGATCTTGCGTAGTATAGCCCTCCCGCCTATCAACAAGGGTTAGATCACTGGATAGGTACCTAACTATGCATAGATGTTATTTTTAGTTAGTTTCCTACTTTCTCCCTTAATTCTACTCACCACTAATACTACTCTTCCTTAACTCTACTCCTCTACACTAACATTCATCATGATTGTAGGTGAAAGGAAAGGAATGATTAGAAAAGATGGAGGGAGAAGATGATAGAAGAGAGAGATAGAGGGAGGGTGGAGGTTAGCTCAAATGTACATTATACTTGCTAAAGGAGAAACATAAACTATTGAAACCAAAAAACATGAACTTGAAAGCAATTGAAAACAACAAGAGCAATAGCAAGCATTGAATTGCAAATGAGGATGCTTCTCTTCCAAAATTGGTAGAGTTCCTCCTTCTCATTAAGCATGAAAATAGTGTACAAATGGTGCCTTTTTATAAAATGGGGAAGGCCCTTGCCCCTCAATCCTATTGGCTAATATTCACAATGATCCTATCCATTCATCTTGGACCCATCTTGATCCAAGGGTCCACAAAAAGTACATTGGTAATCACAAAATTCATGTGAGTCCCAATTTGGACTTAACTCTAAAAAGTAGTCTCTAAGTTTAAAAATGACTTTGGGCCTCTAGTTTTATTTTAATTCCAAGGCCCACGTCAAGTTTATTTTATTTACAGCTTTACTTGCGTGCTCATTGGGCCATGGGCTTACACACGCAGGATGTCATGCCCTCACAACACATTTAATTGAACGATTTTATTTAATTACACTTGTTGGGAATACCCCCAACAACGCCGCAGGGAGGGAATATGTGGTGACATTCTGAACTATAAAAGTATATAAAAAAAGTATTGCGACAAATACAAAAAAATAGAATGATAGATAATCATAGATCATTCTCATCATTTACATCATTTTCGTCATCACACAAGTCTTGCCACTCATATGAATCTAGGTCTAGGTATAATTGTAAATTTTCGATCGTGTCTCTTTGATGATGTGAGCTACCCTCATACTCAATCTCCTCTTCTTCTAATTCTATCTCATCCAAACGTGGGCGCCTCAAATTACCTCCAATTTGGCCTTGTACGATCGTAGGAATCTCATCATTTTTATTTGTACCTTCTGCTCCCATCATTTCGACATCATTTGGAACTTGGATGAGTGGTTTAGGTTCTTCCAAAATGTCGTCAAAATTGGGTGGTGGTTCGTCGTGTGTATCCAATTCAACAATATATTTTCCTTCAAACACGCATTGTTTTCTTGCATTAAGTTGGATCACATACCACCATCTTGGGTCTATTCGAACTAGATGGAATATAATCTACCAAAGAATTAAAAACAATTAAGTTACTCTTACAAGATTGATACATAAATAATTGGATTGCGAATATTAATGACATTGAAATTTTAGAGTCTCACTTGTTCTCAATGTCATGGCAATACTAAATTGTCATGAGAATTCATCAATATACATTTTGTTGAGCCGATTTGAAAAAACTTCGAGTTATCATTTCTAATCGTGGCGTTGCTTCCACGATAGATGACCTTAAACCATTTTACGTCAAAAATAAAGTATTTGTCGTTAGTCTCGTAATCGACTTCATAAATATGTTGCAATATGCCGACATAGTCTAGGTCGTCCGAAATGACATTAGGGTCCCTCGCACTAGAACGACTCTCTTGTTTAAAGTTGGCCATTATACCACAATCATATGTACGTCTCTTGTTGTCAACTCTGTCAACACGATAATGGTGTCCATATGCCCACATGACAGTGTGTGATATATACTAAAACACAAAAAAAAAAAAAAACAAATGTGTGTAATTAGAAATACTGTTCATATATTGAGTAGTACAAAAACAAAACTTCACAAAAACAATATTATACTAACCTTTCATCCACATCCGTGAACAAATTCTCATTCTAATTCGGTCACTTCTTCTCCATTTTCGGATGCTTTTAGTATCGTATCAAAAACCCATTCACGAGAGCATTTTGAAGGTAAAGGCTCCAAAGGTTCGTCGTTCTCCTTCTTCTTCGATTGATATTTCTTCTTCGTTTCAATGTTAAGTTTCTTTCCTTTTTGGCTTCTTCATACCTTGAAATCCACTTTTCCATTTATATAATATGAATGTGTCATGAGAGTCCATCGATATACATTTTGTTGAGCCGATTTGAAAAAACTTTTAGTTATCATTTCTAATCGTGGCGTTGCTTCCATGATAGATGGTGTTGAAAGTTGGCCATTATACCACAATCATAAGTACGTCGCTTGTTGTCAACTCTGTCAACACGATAATGGTGTCCATATGCCCACATGGCAGTGTGTGATATATACTAAAACACAAAAAAAAAAAAACAAATGTGTGTAATTAGAAATACTATTCATATATTGAGTAGTACAAAAACAAAACTTCACAAAAACAATATTATACTAACCTTCCATCCACATCCGTGAACAAATTCTCATTCTAATTCGGTCACTTCTTCTCCATTTTTGGATGCTTTTAGTATCGTATCAAAAACCCATTCACGAGAGCATTTTGAAGGTAAAGGCTCCAAAGGTTCGTCGTTCTCCAACGCCCTCCTTCTTCTTCGATTGATATTTCTTCTTCGTTTCAATGTTAAGTTTCTTTCCTTTTTGGCTTCTTCATACCTTGAAATCCACTTTTCCATTTGTCCACAATTATATAATATGAATGTGTCAATTTTCTCTTTTAATTGAGGTGAAAGTTTTTTTTGCACACCATTTCCTTGTGATACTTCACCCTTAACACGTTCATCTTCTTCTTTACACCACATTTTTCTACTTGCAGGATGCAATTGTGAGATTATTTCGGTGATATAAAACAAAGATTCCTATACAAGCCAACTTTCTGCAATGCTACCTTCTGGCCTTGCCTTTTGTCTCACAAAGCCCTTCAAAACTTTCATAAAGCGCTCAAGGTAGAACATCTCTTCGACCAAATGCACTAGAAGATGAACTTGTATATCCAAAAAGAAAGTTGGAAAATCTCTTTCCAACAAACATACCATTTCGATCATTTGGATTTTCATGGAATCCAATTCACTATTTTTTATTTCTTTTGAGGAAATCCACCTGCAAGATTGATAGTACATTAGGTTGTTTAACACATAAAAATATTGAAATAACACATATTTATACAAGTGCTTAAAAAAATATACAAACCTAATCATCGATGACAAATTGTAAAGCGTATTTCGTACGTCATCGTTGAAAAGACCTTGAATAGAAAGTGGAAGTATGAATTGCAACATCTTATGCCAATCATGTGATTTCAATCCACTTAATTTACCATCTTGGGTAAATGACTTGCATAAAGAATGCGCATAGCTTGTTGGAGTTCTCATTTGTTTTATGACATGTTTAACATATGAGAGTTGCTCTTTTGTAAGAATCCATGGCACGCTAGATAGAATCTCATCTCCACTTTCGGTGTATTGAATCCAATAGGGTCTTTTCACATCAGCCGCTTGTAGATCTTTACGAACTGCGAAGTTGTCTTTTATGCCAATGATGTGGTTCCATAAGGATTCACCGACGTTTTTGAATATGTGCATAGGATCCAATAGATGGTTTATCAATAAATTTCTCCAATAGGGTAATTTATGAAAAATAGACAACCGTTTCATACCATCAATGGATTTATTCCATGAAGAATTAATGTCGTGATGTTTAAGCCATTCACCATGCCATTCCACTACTCCCATGCGTGGGGGTGGTGGTGTAGTTAGAGGATTATCTGCTCGCCCTCCAAAAAATTGCCTATTCAACCTTCAAAAAGGATGATCAGGCGGCAAGTATTTGCGATGATTTTCGTACACCACTTTTTTTAACATATTTGTGCTATGTCGACCCTCCAAAAGTGGTCCACAAATATAACATGCGTTGTAACCCGATGTGGTTAAACCTGCTTACTTCATAAACCAAATTAAACATAAGCTTAGTTAAATATACTCAAACATTAAACCCTAAAATGGATTGGATTCATTATATAGATACCTGAACATTCATTTAAATCGGGGTAGTCATGCATCGTCCACATTAGAATTCCATGAACAACAAAGTTCCGTTGTTGTAAAGGTGACACGCAATGTGACGTCCAAAGACGTCACAAAAAAAGTGACGTGGACGTCGCATTGCGATGTCCCGAAACCCTGTCGGATTCCGACGTCTGTAAATACAGAATGATAATAAAATTTCTTCGGCGGATGTCCGACGTCCATCCGACGTATACTTGGACGTCGGATTCCGACGTCTTGGATAGTTGTCAGAATCCGACGTTTGTTAACAGAATGATAAAAAAAAAGGTCTGACGTGTGTCCGACGTCTATCTGACACGTTTGGACATCGGATTCCGACGTCCCAAATTAGGTAAAGAAAATAAAAAATGCATAAAAAACAGCGCGCGCATTTTTATCGGGATGTTCTTGGAGTTGAATTCTTGGAGAAGCGATATTTGTGAATTATTTTTAGAACAATATTTTTGACTTGCATCCAACATTTGGATCAAACAACAAACTAAGCATGAGGTATTTTTCATTTTATATTTTATTGCATTACTTCATGTCCATTATGAATGACAATACTTTATTGCATTGCCTTGTGCACATCATAAATTTCATTTAGATATTGATTGTTGGCACATGGTTTTAATTTCTTAGTTGGTTATTACGTCAATCCACATCTCTAAATTTGACATTGCAATTTTTGAAAAAAGAACATTGCACATATAAAAGCAATGGCAATATAGCACAATCATTTGCAATAATAATATTTTCATAATATTAATCAATGTATTACAAAATTGGTGCTTTAATTTCGCACGAGTCTTTCTAGATCTAACATCAACTAAAATTTATAAACCTAATCTACCTGTCGTCGTCGTGACGTCTAGTCTGCATGAACACAAGCAAACAAACTACAATAATATTTAATGCTTGATCGTGTTAAATTAAATAAAATTGACGTCAGAATACAAACCACATTAGTATGAATACAAAAACTACTACTTACATTTGGAGGATGACCCTCGCTCTTTAGTTTGTCGACTAATGCGTTGTACGATTCCCTGTAGCATATTCGTATTTTTCCTTAGTTGGCAGACATCCATAGTCCGCCAACATCCATGCATTCAATTTAAGTTGAAATTAATTTAGGGCTACGTTGAAGCAGCTAGTCATAATGCATATTAAACAATAAAAGCATATGAAATCAAAAATAAACTATAAGAGTAGTGTAAGTTCACTTACCATGCTTGTTTGCAATCTCGCCTTTCCGCTCGAGCCCGACCTAGAATTGCCTATCCCATGCATCCTAGCAGCTGCAACATCTTTCTGAATCTTGTATTTATCTGGTGTTCGTTCATCCGCTTTCACACGGTTCCAATCATTTCTTGAACACCAGGAGGGCTTGGATTTCCCGTCCCTATAAGCTCGTCGTGCCATATCACGACGATGCCTAATCCATAAGCTCATATGCTTATGAATTTCCTTCTCCTCGAATTTCTCTTCTTGTTGGAATTCGTCATGAAGGGTACCAATAACCTGTCATTTATCGGCGGTAGGTTGTTCGTACCATTTACTAAATAATCCGTCGTCAAAATGGCGTTGGCATAAAGAATAGAGTCGGTCCAAAACCACCCTCCCTTTTCTATTGGCAATTGTATTGCCTTGAGGATCCACATCACAATAAGGATTTGTGGATGACTCTTCGGTGGGGGCTGCTTGTGAAGGACCACTCTCATCTCGGCTAAGCATACTTTGCAGTTGTGTTTTCTGCTCAAGAGTTAATGATTCATATAAATTTTTTACAGTCTCCCAAGCTTTCAGCATTGCCTGACCCCGACATGATTACTACATTCATAAACATACAATACATTACAATAAACCCTAATATATTGAAATGAAGTAGAAAAGAAAATCGATTACAGAACTTTAATGCATATTGGAGTGGGACTTTCATACTTGTGTTAACAAAAGAAGAGAAATATGCATGTAGAGCTCGAACTTGCACGAAGATGCAAAAGAATCATATAAGTGACAATCTATAAGAATAGTATTATCTAAAAATTAAAACATCAGAATCATAATAATTTTATGTTATTTGTGTTTTGTACTTGTGCATATATGCAGTTTATCACAACGAGATGAATTACATTCAGATCAGTCTAGCGATGAAGACACTACTCAAGTTAACAAGGTAAGTAATAAACATGCATGTTTTCTTGTTCATAAAAACTTTGTTATTATAAGTTAAAATATTGTGCCAAAGTGACATGTACTTGATTTTTGTTTCTCGTAAAAGAATAATCAACTTAATTCTAATGATTATGACGATGAGGTGCAACACGTTGAAGCAATGAACAACATGTTTGAATCTTACTTTGAAACAAATGAGAATGATGATATACGTGCATCTTCTAATGAAAACGGAGATCACAAACAATTTGAGATGGATGAATATGAGATTCTATTGCGCAAGGAGGCAGACACTCCTCTATATCCTGGAGCATCCAGTTCGAGACTAGCTACGTCAATTCTTTTTCTAAACCTTCAAGCAACATACAAATGGAGTGATCGTAGCGTGACATCCTTATTCGGGTACTTAACGCATAACACAACTATTATACTTTATAGCGTATTTACATTAAGTTAATTTTTTTTCTTTTCTAACAACTCACATTGCTCTTTTTTTAGGTTGTTGCATCAAATACTTCAAAAGAAAATGTGATACCTAAAACACGAAAAGAAGCATGAAAGATGATGACCATGCTTGGAATGGATTATGACACAATACATGCATGTCCAAAAGATCATGTTCTATATAGAGGTGAGCATTCAGAAAAGCTTCAATGTCCAATGTGTAACGCTTCATGTTTTCGAGATGACGTACAAGGGGATAAAGTGCCACGAAAAGTGTTACGACATTTTTCAATTATCCCACGATCGCAACATTTATTTCAATGTAACTCTTTTGGCATGTCAAAAATTGATCTAAGAATGATGTGATGTGAGTACCAAGTGATTCACCTGCATGGAAACATATTGAAGACCAATGGCCTGATTTTAAAAACGAACCTCGTAATTTGAGATTTGGCCTTGCTATGGATGGCGTAAATCCTTTAGCATTCAAGCATCAACTTGGTCCACATGGCCAGTTGTGCTCATTAATTATAACATACCTCCATGGTTGAGTATTAAAACGGGACACTTGTTATTGGCTTTATTGATTCCAGGAAAGTACAAGGCCAAGAACATGGATGTGTATCTTGCACCTTTGGTCAATGAATTGTGCATTCTTTGGAATGGTATTCACGCTTACGACATCTCAAGACCTTTACAATAACGAAACTTCGTTGTTCGTGGAATTCTAATGTGGACGATGCATGACTATCCCGGTTTAAGCGAATGTTCAGGTATCTATATAATGAATCTAATTTGTTTTAGGGTTTAACGTTTGAGTATATTATTTTTTGGAGGGCAAGGAGATAATCCTCTAAGTACACCACCACCCCCACACATGGGAGTAGTAGAATGGCATGGTGAATGGCTTAAACATCACGACATTAATTTTTCATGGAATGAATCCATTGATGGTATGAAACGGTTGTCTATTTTTTATAAATTACCCTATTGGAGGAATTTATTGATAAACCATCTATTGGATCCTATGCACATATTCAAAAACATCGGTGAATCCTTATGGAACCACATCATTGGCATAAAAGACAACTCCGCAACTTGTAAAGATCTACAAGCGGCCGATGTGAAAAGACCCTATTGGATTCAATACACCGAAGGTGGAGATGAGATTCTACCTCGCGTGTCGTGAATTCTTACAAAAGAGCAACTCTCATATGTTAAACATGTCATAAAACAAATGAGAACTCCAACAGGCTATGCACATTCTTTATGCAAGTCATTTACCAAAGATGGTAAATCACGTGGATTGAAATGTGGTGTGAAGAAGAAGATGAACGTGGTGTGAAGAAAAAAATGAACGTGTTAAGGGTGAAGTACCACAAGGAAATGGTGCGCAAAAAAAACTTTCACCTCAATTAAAAGAGAAAATTGACACATTCATATTATATTAATGGAAAAGTGAATTTCAAGGTATGAAGAAGCCAAAAAGAAAAGAAACTTAACATTGAAACGAAAAAGAAATATCAATCGAAGAAGAAGGAGGGCGTTGGAGAACGACGAACCTTTGGAGCCTTTACCTTCAAAATGCTCTCGTGAATGGATTTTTAATACGATGCTAAAAGCATCCGAAAACGGAGAAGAAGTGACCGAATTAGAATGGGAATTTGTTCGCAGATGTGGATGGAAGGTTATTGTAATATTGTTTTTGTGAAGTTTTGTTTTTGTACTACTCAATATATGAATAGTATATCTAATTACACACATTTGTTTTTGTTTTTTCTTTTTGTTTTAGTATACATCACACACTGCCATGTGGGCATATGGACACCATTACCGTGTTGAGAGAGTTGACAACAAGCGACGTACATATGATTGTGGTATAATGGCCAACTTTCAACAAGAGAGTCGTTCTAGTGCGAGGGACCCTAAAGTCATTTTGGACAACCTAGACTATGTTGGCACATTGCAACATATTTATGAAGTCGATTACGAGACTAACGACAAATACTTTATTTTTGACATAAAATGGTTTAAGGTCATCTATCGTGGAAGCAACGCCACGATTACAAATGATAACTCAAAGTTTTTTCAAATTGACTCAACAAAATGTATATCGATGGACTCTCATGACACTTTAGTATTGCCGCGACATTGCGAACAAGTGAAACTCTAAAATTTCGATGTCATTAATATTTGCAATCCAATTATTTATGTATCAATCTTATAAGACTAACTTAATTTTTTTTAATTCTTTGGCAGATTATATTCCATCCAGATCGAATAGACCCAAGATGGTGGTATGTGATCCAACTTAATGCAAGAAAACGACTCATGTTTGAAGGAAAAGATATTGTTGAATTGGATACACCAACGAACCACCACCCAATTTTGGCGACGTTTTGGAATAACCTGAACCACTCATCCAAACTCCAAATGATGTCGAAATGATGGGAGAAGAAGGTACAAATGAAAATGATGAAATTCCTACAATCGTACAAGACCAAATTGGGAGTAATTTGAGGCGCCCACGTTTGGATGAGATAGAATTAGAAGAAGAGGAGATTGAATATGAGGGTAGCTCACATCATCAAAGAGACACGATCGAAAATTTACGATTATACCTAGACCTAGATTCAGATGAGTGGCAAGACTTGTGTGATGACAAAAATGATGTAAATGATCTATGATTATCTATCATTCTTTTTTTTTTTGTTCATCGCAATACTTTTTATGTATACTTTTATAGATAGAGTTGAATGTGATAATTATAATACCCAAATCTTGCGATTATATCCTATTTCAGAATGTTGCCACATATTCCCTCCCTGCGGCGTGTAGGTTTTTCCATGCAAGTTGGAAAGATTAGAACCTCACCTTTAACGGGAGAAAAGTAAGGGCTACACACCTTCCTAGGATTGGGGATTTTATAATTATCTACATTTCACCTTTGCATATTAATTAATTACTAGTGTATGCGATTATATACGATATTGCTTTGAACAAAATAAAAATTATGAATTACATTTAATTTCTTACTATGTTAGATAACGTATTCTAATAATAAAACAAATTGAAACAACACAAACTCACCGGTAAACTCACTTGAAGCTTAAGTGCAAACGTGCAATTGCTCGCTCTTTAAATGCTTGCTCTCTCTTTTTTGAATATTTTTGTCAAATACACAAGCAATTAAAAAATAACACTATATTACACAATTGAACCATTATTATAAGCAAATTCAAACATACAATTACCATCAAACACTATCTAGTCGTCTACTACTCTAAATCTTAATCAAAACACACTCACACACACACACTCTCTCTCTCTCTCTCTCTCTCTCTCTCTCTCTCTCTCTCTCTCTCTCTCTCTCTCTCTCTCTCTCTCTCTCTCTCTCAAAATCTAATATAAATTTTCTATCAAACACTATTTATTTATCTATCACTCTTAAATACCCTAAACTAATGCATAATACAAAACACACACACACACATACACATACACACACACACACACACTCTCTCTCTCTCTCACTCTCTCTCTCTCTCTCTCTCTCTCTCTCTCTCTCTCTCTCTCTCTCTTAAATCTTAAATCAATGTAAAATGCTAAACATGTTCACTCTCTCTCTCTCTCTCTCTCTCTCTCTCTCTCTCTCTCTCTCTCTCTCTCTCTCTCTCTCTCTCTCTCTCTCTCTCTCTCTCCAAAAGAAATATAAATCTAACAATCTATTACTACCATAGACTATGTATTTATTAATAATCTTAAATTTTAAATCAATGCAAAATGTTAAACACACACACACACACACACATCTTTTTTTTCTCTCTCTCTCACACACACACTTTATAAATTTAACAATCTATTACTACCCAACACTATCTATATCCATTTGTCTATTAACCTAAATTATAGGTCAATGCAAATTTCAAAACACATACACATCCTCTGAAACACACACGTACATTATCTTAAATAATTCTAACAATCTATCATAAACAATATTTATAAATTTCTATCAAACACTATTTATTTATCTATCACTCTTAAATACCCTAAACTAATGCAACAAGAATCAGAGAATCTAAGGAGTCGAAATCAAAAGTAAAAATATTCGAACTACCTGCGAATCCTGTGTTAAAGGCAAGATGACACAGGCAGATCTTTACATTATCCCTATGGAGCGTTATGATCTTATCCTTGGTGCTGATTGGTTTGCATCTCTTGGAGCCGTTACATTGGATGTTCATAAAGCAACTAAGGTACTTAAAATTGTGCATTCAGATATTTGTGGACCATTTGGAGTATTGTCATTGGGTGACGTAAAGTACTTCATTACACTTATTGATGACTTCAGCAAGTTTGCTGTAGTATACTTTATACACGTACAAAATCTGAAGCTTTCGAGAAATTCGTTGAGTATACGAATTGGGCTGAGAAGTAGACATGCAATAAGTTGAAGCAGATTTGCACAGATCGTGGAGGTGAGTACATTTTCAACGAATTCAAAGCTTACTGTACTCATCGAGGTATTATGCATACGAAGGTTGCATCATACACACCTTAGCATAATGGAATAGGTAAACGAAGAAATCGTACACTGATGGAAGCTACTAGGTGTATGAAGGCTCATGCAAAAACACCAAAACAGTTGTGGGCAGAAGTAGTGGCTACATCGAATTATCTTCAGAATTGTATTCTGAAATCTCGGATACCGGATAAAACTCCTCATGAGATATGGTGGAAGTCGAAGCCAAACCTTGCACATGTTTGGACATTCGGATGCGTAGTGTATATGCACATACCAGACAAACTGAGAAAGAAATTCGATGAAAAGACAGAAGAAGATTTTCTGGTAGGATTCGAGTTACATTTGTCATATTATCATGTCTGTAGCCAAAACTGGCAGAATAAAAATGGTTCGAGATGTTAAATTCGATGAGTCGAAATACATAACAGACAGTGATCTAGTCGGCTATGAGATTCTAAAAAACTATTATGAGCTACCAACGACGACAAAAGTAAAACAAGCAGATGATGAACAAGAATTACCAGATTTAGAGGGAGTTCAAGATCAAGTACCTGACAGACTCAAACATTAGAGGAGTTCTCAATATCAAAAAGACCCTTTAAGGAATGCCATGTAGGATATAGAAAAATATCGAATAAAAAAAAACAATATTGTTTATTTGCTTGCCCACACCACTCCCAAGGCCTCCGCAACTCCCAATGATCTAACCACAGCGTCTATAGTCACAGTTAAGAACTGTCAACAGTTCGCAGTATAACTTGACTAAATTCAAAAATATACCCTCCATTGGTTATGAAAAGGGCAATATTTTCACTGGATCTAGAATATGATCGCCATCTGCAAATTCAAATCAGGAAAAATTACAAAATATGTACATATGCATTCCTTCCATGAGAATGGAAATATGAGCGCCAACTACCTATTGGAATGAAAAAATGAGCGGCATTTTCAAATTTGAATCAAGCATACAAGCATGGAACTTGGATTGATCGTACATAGTATATAATATAATCAAAGATGAGTATTTGGTTTTGCTTCATAGAATCTGGTCATAGTACTTTGATGCAACTGATTACTCTATTATTTTTTTGATGATGACATTGTATCATCTACATGTGGATATCCCTATTGATTTGGCACCTTTGCAGAGAAGAGGAGGCAAAGGAATTCAAATATCTGTTGAGAATCGTTCTCGTTATAGAGCAGAAGGAAAAAAAAACTTGGATTGTGGATAGATGGAACATTATATCCACAAGATCCAAGCGCTTTGACATATCCCACATTCTCTTCACACTCCTCAAAAACTAGCTTGGTAAGATCAAGAAATTTGTGAATCTTTTTTGAGTGGATCCTTTGGTATGCATATGAAGTAAAAAAACCAGCAAAATGATCCAACATTGGAGCACCCTCACCATATCCATGATAAGATTTCTTTGGTAGAAATCATTTGCCAACATCTTTGAAGAGTATTCCACCAATTCGCCACTATATCCAAGTGCTTCCTCTATGCTTTTGATGATATTTGATTTGAAAGTACCATTTGCATGAAGATGGCTGCACCATGTGAAAATTAGAAGCTTCCATGCCTCATAAAGATCACAAAGATCATAGAGATCAAGATCACAAGATGAGCAAAAGTGTTGATTATCAAGATTAAGCAAACTAGCTTGACTAGTCCACATACTATGAATTTTATCCATGATGGATCTAATCTTGAAATCAAATGAAATCTTGATCTTATTGAGTCTAAACACTTGCTCAAGGATGCAAGTGTCCTCTTTGGATGCTTCACTTAATCTCAAGAGAAGTTTACAACATGCCTCAAACCATGTAAAAGCATGATTTTTCAAACTATGAGCAACAAGCTCATTCTTGCTCTTTCTAAATCCAAGAGCATACACTTGACGACTCAACCACTTGCTTTCTAAATAATTTTGAAACATATCTAAGCCATGAATGACAAGTAATATGTCCATATTAGAGGCATGATACAAGACAATCATTACCTCACTCCAACTATGAGATGTAGAAACCTCATAAAAGCATTGGATTTGCAACTTGTTGATGTTTGTGATGACTCTTCATCAATCTCCTCCTTTGACTTGTCCTTCATAAATGTTGATGTTGCTATTTGTCCCTTCCTCTTGGCTTGTATAGCCATCCTAGCTCTCTTTTTGTACTTTTGGACCTCTTGGGGCTCTTGAGGCTCCTCCTCAAGTCCTAGCACAATCTTCATCACATCTTGGAGCACCAAAATGGACTCCATTCTATCCTTCCAAATAGAATAGCTGGAGGTAGATAGTCTCTCACTAGATTCCAATAGAAAGGAACCCATAGATGCCATGTAATAGTGAGGACTCCTTGTGATTTAGACAATAAAATGTTGCTTCTCTCTCACTATAGGATCCTTGATCCTATGCAAGGTCTTGCAACAAAATGTGAGATGGGTCTCACTAGCTCTACCAATCTTTCTCAAACTAGATCGACCTCTCATCAATTGGAGTATATGCAAAGTCTGGGTCAAACTATCTTTGGCACGTGTAAAAAAATCCAAGAATCCACAAATCACTAAAATACAAGCCAATTGTATGAAAGAAAGTGGCTATGACCTCAAAATGATGACTAGATCTCAAATAGATGACATTGGCAAGCCTCTTCTTGAATTTTTTGGTCAAACTAGCAAGATATGATCAAACCAAATGTGTCCACACAGGTCTAGGTGCCCTAACTAACCCTCTTCAAAAGCTTATAACTTTTGATTGGCTCTATCAAATGGATCAAAACAGATTGCTACAAAAACTAGACAAAACTAGCTTTCAAACAAGCTATCTAGCACCAAATTTGGATCCAACTTGGAAGAGAACTTTCCAAATGAACTTGGCTATACTTCACACATGCCCGAGCAAGGAATTCCGTACAGTACCTGAAATGATTCAATCATTATGATAATGAACACTCTTGTGTTGAAAATTGTCACTTCTCACTTGACATTGGTTCATGTAAATATTGATCAAACATTAGAATATGTTGATGATATGATTTCACACGTGTGGAGCATGTTCCCATGTGTGAAAGGATGTACTTTTCATGTTTGTATATATCCAAATTGATTTTGTATCATTCTAGTTAGTGTGAACATGAAATGACTAGTTTTTAGTCAAGTTGACTAGTCACCTACAAATTAGCTTTTCCTTGCATGTGCATGAGTAAATGCTCCCACATGGCAAGTGGATGTTCACATGTGTGTATAGAGTACTAGAAGATAAGAGTTGACCATTTTCCTTAGATCCTATTTTGTAGGGAATATTCCTATATTCTAGGAGACTAGCTTTTTGGATTTTAGTCATATTCTAGAAGGTCAACTATTGGATAAGGATCAAGGATGGATCAAATGGATAGATATGAGTGATGTGGCACTCTTCACACGTGTGAAGGCCTGCTAGGACTGTACCAGACTCATGGATGTACTTGATCCATAAAAGGATCATCATTTTGCTAAGAAAATTGATGAGACTTTTGCACTCTACACTTTTGTGAGATTTCTAGTCATTTGTCTTGTGATTTTTATGCATGATTGCTATCTAGTATCATTGTACTTGTTGTTTCAGGTGCAGTCCGTACAGTGGACAGTACTCCACACGTGTGAAGCCGCTCTCACTAAAAAATGATGTGTTGATCCATTGCTCTTGCTTAAATCCAAGTGTAGTGAATCTAGATCAAGATCTAATGTGTAGAACTTGATAGATTCATTGATTAAGCAACCAATAACTCTCTATGATTGTAAAGTACAATCATTATTGTCCTAAAAACTGTAAAATTTATCATGGTATCAGAGCTAAGTAAGAGAGTGATCATTGAATCATAAATCTTGTAAAGATCATTGGCAAAATTTGTTTTTTGGCCAATACTAGTGAGGGCGAGTTCTTCTAGAGTGATAGCTTGTAATCATTTGGATCAAAACGACTTGGAGGCTGTGTATGTACTTTTCACACGTGTGAAACCGTACAGCAACTTTCAATTCAAGTTACTTTGTGTTTTTTGGTCCCAAAATCACAATACTAGTTCATTTTTGGTGCTTTTTGAAGCATAGTATTGATCTAGATTCATTCTAACTAATGCCTATGACCAAATAGTGTTTTGGATCATTGAAGCATTTCTTTTTAGAGTCTAAGATCAGATCTAAGAGGCTGATTTGTTCAGATCCTTAGTTGAAGTGAAATCTCTAAGAAAAGTGTAAAGCAATTTTTTTTTGTGAGAGTGAAAGCTAGAAATTTTTGGTAAGATCTTTGAGTATCATTCAAGCTTGTGTGTTAGTTTGATAGAGACAAGCCTATAGGCATTCTAGTAAGCTTTAGGCCACTTCATAGATCTTTTAAAATTCAAAAATCTTTGTGATTTTTAAAAGAGCATTCATTCTAAAATGTCATCCATGGGTGGATATTTGATGGAACCAAGTGAGAGACTCACTTCCACAAATTATTCCATTTGGAAAGTGAGAATGGAATCACTCCTAGTGATCCATGATCTATATGACATAGTTCAAGGAGTAGAGGAAGAGCCTCAAACTCCCCAAGAACAAGCCAAATACAAGAAGAGAGCAAGATTAGCTCTACATTGCATAAAGTTAAATGTATGCAATGACCTCTTGAAAGAGGTGTCTTCTTGTACCTCATCCAAAGAGGCTTGGGATTCATTAAAGAGCATTTATGAATCCAACAATACTTCAAGAATCCTCATGCTAAGAAATCAAGTTTTCCAAAGCATGAAAGGAAGTGGAGAGAGTGGACAAGAGTATGTTCTTAGGATCAAATCTCTTAACAAGGAGTTAAGTGCAATAGGAGAGAAGATCCAAGATCAAGAACTAGTACAAATCATTTTGAATGGTCTAAGTGATGAGTTTACCAACTTAGTCCAATCATTTGCCATTCAAGACTCTCTTCCATCCATTGAAAAGTTGCACAATGTTCTTGTGGCCGAGGAGAGTAGGCTTCTACACCTCAAGACAAGAATGGATAGCATGTCACTTAATGGAGGAGAGGAGAAAGCTAACTTTACATCTAAAGGCAAGAAAAAGCAAAATCCATTCAAGAAAAATCAAGGCAAGGAGGCCGAGATGAAGAATGGAGGATCTACCTCCAAAGGCAAAGTGAAGAACAAGGCAAAACTAAAGTGTTTCTTTTGTGGAAAGAAAGGACACTTTGCCTCAGAATGCTACTTGAAGAAGAATCAACAAGCCAAAGGAGATCAAGGGAACATTGCTCAAGAGGAAGAATATGAGGATGGATTCAACACATCCTTAATGGTTGCATCTACACCAACTTCAAGTCAAGACACATGGTGGATAGATAGTGGGGCTAGTTCCCACATGTCCTTTAACAAGCATTATTTTTCTACTCTTCTATCTTGTAATGACTCTAAGAAGTCAATATACACTGCTAGTGATCAAGCATGCAAGATAGATGGCATAGGATCTATACCTCTTTGTTTAGGCACATCTAAAAGGATAGATCTAGATAATGTTTTGTATGTTCCTACCATTTCAAGAAACTTGCTTAGTGTAGGACAATTAATGGACAATGGACTAGATGTACATTTCAAGAATGGAGTTTGTTCCATCTTGAAAAATGATAAGTGCATAGCTAGTGGCATTAAGCAAGGTAGACTTTTCAAGTTGGATGCTAATGTTGCAAGTGAAAGTGTGAACTTGGCTAGGGAGGAGCTAACTCAAGTGGAGCTTTGGCATAAGAGATTAGGCCATCCTAATCTTCAATCTATGGAGTCAATGGCAAGCAAGGAACTAGCTCTCGGCCTACCAAGAGCTTTCAAGAAGTGTGGAAAAATGTGTGAGGCATGTGGCCTTGCAAAGTCACACAAATCTTCTTACAAGAAATCTTCATCAAGATCTCTCTCTCCCTTGGATCTCATACATTCTGATGTACATAGTTTTTCACATGCAAGTAATGGAGGTGCCTTGATGTATGTAACTTTTATAGATGATTGTACTAGATTCACATGGATTGAGTTACTATCAAAGAAAAATCTTGTTTATGAAGCTTTCATTAAGTTCAAGTCTCTAGTAGAGAAACAACTTAGTACTTCTATCAAAGCACTAAGATGTGATAATGGAGGAGAGTACACCTCCAATAAAATGAAAGACTTTTGTGAGATCAATGGTATTAAGTTACAATACACTTGTTCCTACACCCCTCAACAAAATGGGGTGGCCGAGAGGAAAAATAGGAGTCTATGTGAGTGTGCAAAGTCCTTGAGGCTTGATGCATCACTTCCCATCTCATTTTGGGGAGAAGCCATAACATGTGCTAATTATTTGTGTAATAGACTTCCTAGTAGTGCTATAGATGGGATCTCACCTTATCAAGCCTTGTTTGATAAGAAACCCAATGTAAAATATTTTAAGATCTTTGGATGTACTTGTTATGTACACATTCCTTTGGAGACTAGAAGGAAAGAAGATGCTACCTCCTTCAAAGGAATCTTTGTTGGCTATGGAGAAAATAGCAAGGGATATAGGATATATGATCCTACATCCAAGAAAGTAAAGGTAAGCAAGGATGTACTTTTTGATGAGTCACAATTTGCTAAGAGCTTGTCAAATGGATCTAACCCATTGTGCATTGAAGATCTTGACAAATCCGAGGAGGATCTTGACAAACCCGAGGAGGATCATGACAAACCCGAGGATGGAGATTTGGATCCAAGTCAAAAGGGGCCAAGAAGATCATCAAGGAGCAAGGCCGAGCCCTCAAGGCTTACCTATGTGGACAAGGGAAAGCAAAAGGAAGGCTCTACATCTTCTACCTCTTACTCTTTTTTAGCTACATTGATTGAAGAACCATCATCTTTTGAAGAAGCATGTAAATCTAAAGTTTGGAGAGATGCAATGCAAGTAGAGTATGATGCATTAGAAGAAAATCATACTTGGAATCTTGTAAATCTTCCAAGAGGAAAGAAACCACTTGCATGTAAGTGGATTTATAGAATTAAGTACAATCAAGATGGATCTATTAGTAAATACAAAGCTAGGCTTGTTGCTAAGGGATTTCTTCAAATAAAAGGATTGGATTATGAAGAAACATTTGCACCTGTAGCTAAGCTTGTAACTATTAGATTAATCATTTGCATTGCTACTTTGTTCAAATGGGATCTCTACCAAATGGATGTGACAAATGCCTTCTTGAATGGCTTCTTAGAAGAGGAAATCTACATGATGCAACCCGAGGGCTTCATCAAGATTGGTGAGGAGCAAAAGGTGTGCTACTTAAGGAAGAGCCTATATGGCTTGAAGCAAGCACCTAGAGCTTGGTACTCTAGGTTGCATGATTTTCTCTATTCCCTTGGCTTTGTACTAAGTGCTTATGAACCTTCTTTATATTTCAAATGTAATGAAGGAAAGATCATCATTTTGGTTCTTTATGTTGATGACATCATTATGACAGGAAATGATGATGATGGCATAGGCAAAGTAAAAGTTGACTTATCTAATGAGTTCAAGATGGTAGATCTAGGCTTCCTAAAGTTTATACTTGGGATAGAAGTGTCTAGAAGTAGCAATTGTACTTTCATAAGTCAATCTAAGTATGCTACTTCCATTCTTGAAAGATTTGGTATGAAAGATTGTAAGGGGATTGACACCCCTATGGAGCATGTTGTGAAAGCAACTAATGAAGGTGATGAAGCATCCTTTGAGGACATCACTCTCTTTAGGAAGCTTATAGGCTCTCTAATCTATTTAACCATCACTAGACCTGACTTAAGTTTTTGTGTAAGCAAGTTGAGTCAAAGTATGCAAGCTCCTTTAATTCATCATTGGAAAAGTGCCAAGAGAGTACTTAGATATGTTTCTAGTACTAGATTTTTTGGTATACTTTATGAAGGATCTAACTTGCACTTGAGAGCCTACTCGGATTCAGATTTTGCAGGTGACAAGATGGATAGGAAGTCCATTAGTGCATTTGCAACATTTCTTTGTGGAGGAGTGATATCTTGGCTTTCCAAAAAGCAAGATACAATCTCACTATCTTCTTGTGAAGCCGAGTACAAGGCATTGACTTCAACAACCAAAGAGCTCTTATGGCTAAGAAGACTCTTGATGGAACTACATGTGCTAGAGGCCGAGGAGATCCCTTACATATTTTGTGACAATCAAGCTTCTCAACAAATTGCTTCAAATCCTATCTTCCATGCTAGAACAAAGCATATTGAGATAGCTCACCACTTTGTGAGGGAGAAGGTACAATCCAAGGAAGTGCAACTACATCATGTACCATCATCCGAATGCATAGCTGATATCTTAACCAAACCATTGTCCAAAGATCCATTTTTTAAGTTAAGATATGCTCTTGGAATTGTAGATAGATGTACACTAGATTTGCCAAGTTAGAAGTGAGGAGGAGTGTTGAAAATTGTCACTTCTCACTTGACATTGGTTCATGTAAATATTGATCAAACATTAGAATATGTTGATGATATGATTTCACACGTGTGGAGCATGTTCCCATGTGTGAAAGGATGTACTTTTCATGTTTGTATATATCCAAATTGATTTTGTATCATTCTAGTTAGTGTGAACATGAAATGACTAGTTTTTAGTCAAGTTGACTAGTCACCTACAAATTAGCTTTTCCTTGCATGTGCATGAGTAAATGCTCCCACATGGCAAGTGGATGTTCACATGTGTGTATAGAGTACTAGAAGATAAGAGTTGACCATTTTCCTTAGATCCTATTTTGTAGGGAATATTCCTATATTCTAGGAGACTAGCTTTTTGGATTTTAGTCATATTCTAGAAGGTCAACTATTGGATAAGGATCAAGGATGGATCAAATGGATAGATATGAGTGATGTGGCACTCTTCACACGTGTGAAGGCCTGCTGGACTGTACCAGACTCATGGATGTACTTGATCCATAAAAGGATCATCATTTTGCTAAGAAAATTGATGAGACTTTTGCACTCTACACTTTTGTGAGATTTCTAGTCATTTGTCTTGTGATTTTTATGCATGATTGCTATCTAGTATCATTGTACTTGTTGTTTCAGGTGCAGGCCGTACAGTGGACAGTACTCCACACGTGTGAAGCCGCTCTCACTAAAAAATGATGTGTTGATCCATTGCTCTTGCTTAAATCCAAGTGTAGTGAATCTAGATCAAGATCTAATGTGTAGAACTTGATAGATTCATTGATTAAGCAACCAATAACTCTCTATGATTGTAAAGTACAATCATTATTGTCCTAAAAACTGTAAAATTTATCATCTTGATCCAAATTTTCTTGAGATAGTATGGGAGATGCAATCAACACTCTTTAGATCTTGAATTTCATGAAATTTTTGAAATTATGGATGATAGATGCATCAAAAGCTTAGGTAGGCTCTGATACCATGTGAAAATTCACACATGTGGGAATGTCCTAATGTGTGAAATTGATTTCCTAAGCTTGGCTCATGCACTATAGATCACCTATTGATTGAAATCCAAGATCAATGACGAGATCTAAGGCAAAAAGACCATTCTACATGCATTCATTCATTACCAAAAGGTGTTTCACCCATTTTTGGGCTCATCTAGAGAGAGAAGACAATACAAGCAAAATTGGCAAATCTCAAATTGACTCAAAAACTCACATTAATTAATGAAGGAAATGAAAGTACATATAAAAACTCGTGGAGATCCATGCTTGATTCTTATTGGAACCCTTAAACATAGCCTCTCTAACCCTATTGGATGTGTGATGCAACATCCCTCACGTTTGATTGGACCCTTCCAACACATCTCTCTCTTATGATTGGACCCTTTGAATTTTGCCACTACATAGGGTGCATCGCTCATCAAACCCCTTCTCTCTCACTTTTTTTTTGTAGATTTGAGCATCTTTGGAGCGATTGAGGGCGATTGAAGACCAATGCTTGAGGGCTTGAAGATCAGTGCTTGAGGGTGCTTCAAGATCAGCTTGAAGATCATTGTTTGAGGGTTGGTGCTTGATTTTTGTTAGTTTTGCTTTTTGTTTGTTTGTTTGGGTTGGTGTTTGTTTGAGAGAGAGAGAGAGAGAGAGAGAGAGAGAGAGAGAGAGAGAGAGAGAGAGAGAGAGAGAGAGAGAGAGAGAGAGAGAGAGAGAGAGAGAGAGAGAGAGAGAGAGAAGAGAGAGAGAGAGAGAGAGAGAGAGAGAGAGAGTGTTTTTTAAAATTTTGCATTGATTTAAAATGGTTTTGAATGGTCTTCTAATAGATTATTAGTAATATTTAGGATAGTAGATTTAGGATTATTAGATTTGTAATCTGTGAGAGAGAAAGAGAGAGAGGTAGATGCATGCTTGAAGATATTGAAAGATTTTGGAGTCTTTTTTTTAAAATAAAGTTTTAAGAGAGAGAGAGAGAGAGAGAGAGAGAGAGAGAGAGAGAGAGAGAGAGAGAGAGAGAGAGAGAGAGAGAGAGAGAGAGAGAGAGAGAGAGAGAGAGAGAGAGAGAGAGAGAGAGAGTGTGTGTGTTATAATAGATTGTGATAGTGTTTATAATAGATTGACTTTTGATAGTGTTTATAATATATTGTTAGAATTATTTAAGATAGTGTTTAACATTTTGCATTGATGTTAAATTTAAGATTATAGATAAATACATAATCTATGGTAGTAATAGATTGTTAGATTTATATTTATTTAGGACTAAGAATGAGAGAGAGAGAGAGAGAGAGAGAGAGAGAGAGAGAGAGAGAGAGAGAGAGAGAGAGAGAGAGAGAGAGAGAGAGAGAGAGAGAGAGAGAGAGAGAGAGAGAGAGAGAGAGAGAGAGAGAGAAGTGTGTATGTAGTGTGTCTTGCATTTTGAATTTAAGATAATAGAGAGAGAGAGAGAGAGAGAGAGAGAGATTTGATTTAGGGTAGTAGATAAATAGATTGTGTGTGTGTGTGTGTGTGTGTGTGTGTGTTTGTGTTCAGCATTCTGCATTGATTTAAAATTTAAGATGTGAGATATATATATATATATATATATATATATATATATATATATATATATATAGAGAGAGAGAGAGAGAGGGGGGGGGGGGGAGAGAGTGAGTGAGTGAGTGAGTGAGTGTGTGTGTGTGTGTGTGTGTGTGTGTGTGTGTGTGTTTTGTATTATGCATTAGTTTAGGGTATTTAAGAGTGATAGATAAATAGATAGTGTTTGATAGAAAATTATAAATATTGTTTATAATAGATTATTAGAATTATTTAAGATAGTGTATGTGTGTGTTTGAGAGGATGTGTATGTGTTTTGAAAT
This sequence comes from Diphasiastrum complanatum, assembly GCA_029204225.1. NCBI lineage: Eukaryota > Viridiplantae > Streptophyta > Lycopodiopsida > Lycopodiales > Lycopodiaceae > Diphasiastrum > Diphasiastrum complanatum. The sequence goes on from CM055105.1 coordinate 11,526,844, forward strand.
TTGCATTGATCTATAACTTTGGTTAATAGACAAATAGATATAGATAGTGTGTTTTTTTAATTTGTTTTATTATTAGAATATGCTATCTAACATAGTAAAAAAATAAATGTAATTCATAATTTTCATTTTGTTCAAAGCAATATCGTATTCTATTGCATACACTAGCAATTAATTAATATGCAAAGGTGAAATGTAGATAATTAAAATCCCCAATTCTAGGAAGGTGTGTAGCCCTTACTTTTCTCCCATTAAAGGCGAGGTTCTAATCTTTCCAACTTGTATGGAGAAACCTACACGCCTGTAGGGTCGAAGATCTTGCGTAGTATAGTCCTCCCGCTTGTCAACAAGGGTTAGATCACTGGATAGGTATCTAACTATGCATAGATGCTATTTTTAGTTAGTTTCCTACTTTCTCTCTTAATTATATTCACCACTAACACTACTCTTCCTTAACTCTACTCCTCTACACTAACATTCATCATCATTGTAGGTGAAAGGAAGGAGAAAAGATGGAGGGAGAAGAGAATAGAAGAGAGAGATAGAGGGAGGGTGGAGGTTAGCTCAAATGCACATTATACTTGCTAAAGGAGAAACATAAACTATTGAAACCATAAAGCATGAACTTGAAAGCAATTGAAAACAACAAGAGCAATAACAAGCATTTTATTGCAAATGAGGATGCTTCTCTTCCAAAATTGGTAGAGTTTCCTCCTCCTCATTAAGCATAAAAATAGTGTACAAATGGTGTCTTTTCATAAAATGGGGAAGGCTCTTGCCCCTCAATCCTATTGGCTAATATTCACAATGATCCTATTCATTCATCTTGGATCCATCTTGATCCAAGGGTCCACAAAAAGTACATTGGTAATCACAAGATTCATGTGAGTCCCAATTTGGACCCAACTCTAAAAAGTAATCTCTAAGTTTAAAAATGACTTTGGGCCTCTAGTTTTATCTTAATTCCAAGGCCCAAGTCAAGTTTATTTTATTTACAACTTTACTTGCGTGCTCATTGGGCCATGGGCTTACGGGCGCAGGATGCCATGCCCTCGCAACACATTTTATTGAATGATTTTATTTATTTACACTTTGTTGGGAATACCCCCAACAGGACCCACGGCCTGAAGTATTGTCAGCCCCTCGACATCTGCCGGTTTAGTTGAGCGTTTTCTTCGCCTGTCTTTGTTGGATGAGGTAGGTGGTGACGTCCTCCATAAAGTTGAGACGGTCCAATTTCTTCAAGTCCTTTGGCATGTGAAGAGACTTGTGGCCCCCCCGCAGCCAATCTTGGTCGATCCATGTTTGGAATCGGCGTGTCCATGGATCACCCTGAAGCGCAGTTCGGTAATAGACACGAGCTATTGGCAGCTGATCTTCGATTTTGTCTAAAGGTAGCACCTTATTAACATCAAAGAATATGGATGGGAGAAAATTGTCCCATTTAGTTTCGATCCCCATCAGATCTTCCAAGTCCCGGGCGTAAGTGGCTGCCGCGCGGACTGTTGGATCAGGGCAATTGATATATTGGTTGGAAAATGTGGGTAGAGCCCTTCTGGCATCTACATTCGTAGTCCACCCATATTCTGATGATATTACTGGCCAATTGAAATTTTGCAGTGTGATCTTGTCCAAAGGGGTGCCGCCTTTCGTCCATTTGGATCTTCGTGGACATGGCAAGAAGTGCGCGTTCACCCGTAATTGTTGTGGACTCGTCACATAGGCCCTGATGGCCGCAGGGTCTCTTTCGAACAACTGCTGACGCCACTCTGATTGTGGTTGGAGGGCGGGTAATACTTGCAATTCGTTGCCCTTGATTGTCTGAGCAGAAAACGATATCTGTCAGCCGCCTCTTGATGACTCGTGGGGATACTTTGATAGAAATTCATTGATTTTCTCCTCCACGGACTTTGGTCTTCGGAAGGCCCTGACAGATATCGTGCACGAACCTCTGGATGATGTGGCTTGGCTTTGGCTGGTAGTTGCGCCTTGGCCCTGGTCTTGCGTCTCAGCACCATCTGCCCTTGATCCTGGCCTTCGGACCCTTGATTTTGTCAAAATCCCCCTGTTGCTTGCTGGCTCTGGTCTTGGCTTGTACTGGCCTGTGCAGCGTCAAAAGTAGGTGGCGATGGAATTACCACGACGGTGGGCTAAGCCTTCATTTCCATGAATTTTTGACAAGCCTTGAGGGCTTGCTTGGCCTGAGCGAGCTCATGCATTGTGCTTGTCCGATATTTGTTGAACTCTGCCTGGTAGCTGTTTAAGGTTTGGCGATAAACCTGCACCTGACACCGTAGAAGATCATTTCTGATTGAGAAAGCGGCCTTGAGTCCGGTGCAGGTTGAGCTAACCAGGTGAGCTTTTCTTCTTGTAAGGCTTTGACCTTCGTCCTCAGGCGCGTATTCTCTGCTTCCAAAAGGTTTAGTTGCGTCTGGATGGGAGCAAGCCATTGGGACGCTTCAGATTGAAGCTCCCGCACCTTTGTGGATGCCTCTATCAGCGCTTTGGAGAGGCTTTTGTGAGAAATTGGCAAAAATCTAGCTTGGTATTTTTTTATGATAGAAGTTTGTAAGTGGATCTCACATTTCTGGAGGATGTTCCCACGTGTGGAGAATTGTAAAGTAAATAAAAATGTTTGATATAGGGGTCTCATAGACTTTCATAGTCAAGCATTTAGGTGTAGGATGTTGATAGGGTCAAATTTGGCATAGATGGCAAATTATCCATTTCCACTTGTAATGTCACTATTGAGCCAAAATAGAGTAGGAGGCCAAACTTGTGCCAATTAGAGTGTAGACAAGTGTAATGCTTTTGTTTGATGAAGTTTAAGAGGTCCAATAGGATTTAGAGGTGGAACCGTGAGTGGTCCAATAGAATTTGAGGTTTGCTTGAAAATGGTCCAATAGAATTTAGAGGTGCATGGATCAATGGTCCAATAGGATTAAGAGGTGACAAAGTGTGGTCCAATCATAGTTAATCATAGTGGTAACTCATGGATCTACTAGTATCATTGTACTCCTCGTTTGGATCTAATTGATTTTGAGATTGAGTGGATTTTGAGTGTAAGTGATTTTCTAGCTTTCTCTCTCTACCAAAGGAGAGCAGCTTGTTTTTACTTAGATTACTTTTGAAACACTTTCCACATGAGTGATTGAGAGTTGGAAGTGATTGAATGCATGTAGTAGTGTGTTTTTGCCATAGAATCAAAGATAGATCTTGAATCTCAATCTAGTCTTGATCTTGGTGCATCTATACACCTTAGGAGATCACAAGTACATGTTGTGGACAGTCCACACGTGTGAAATCAACATGGTATCAGAGACTACCTAAGGTTACCATGAATTTTGATCCATTTAAGTGAAAACTATTCATCAATCTTGAGCTAGAAATTGTCAAGGTTCATTTTCCTAGCTATCTTGTCCAATTTTGGATCAAAAGAGATCAATAGGGCATTGATTGGGTCTGACCTGGTACTGTATGGAATCAGGTGCTCAGACATGTGTGAGTAACATCCAATTTCAGTTTGGGAGTTCTCTTTCATGGTTGATCCAAAAATCTTGCTAGATAGCTTGTTTTGAAGCTATTTTTGTCTAGTTTCTGATGCAATTAGTTTCACTCCATTTGGTTGTGCCAATCAAAAGTTATAAGCTTTTGAAGAGGGTTAGGTAGGGCACCTAGACCTGGGTGGACACATTTGGTTTGGTCAAGAGATTGCTTGTTTGATCCAAAATCGTAGTTGAATGCTTACCAATCTCATCTGTATGTGATCTAGGCACTGTTTTGAGATCTTAGCCATTTTGTTTCATGCAATATCATTGTATTTGAGTCAAATTTGATTTCTTAGTGTATTTCACACGTGCTAAGAGTGTTTGATCCTAACTTTGCCCATACTCCATCATTTGATGTGAAGTAGATCTAGTTTTGAAGAGATTGAGATAGCTAGTGAGAATCATCTCATAGTTTGTTGCATCTTCTTGCATAGGAGATGGTAGCACACCATTATTGGATCCTATAGTGAGAGAGAAGCAACATTTTTTGTTCGTCACTTTTATTTATCTCCACTTTACATGACTTCAATGAGTTCATACTTGTTGCAACCAAGTGAGAGATTGTCTACTTCCAATTATTCAATATGGAAGTTGAGGATGGAGTCCATCTTGATACTCCAAGATGTGATGGACATTGTACTTGGGATTGAGGAGGATCCTCAAGTCCTTCAAGAAGTACAAAAAATACAAGAAGAAAGCTAGGATGGCTCTCCACTACATTAGGATGAATGTCTCTAATGAGATATTGAGGGAGATTGGTGATTGTTCTACATCCAAGGAAGCTTGGGATTGTCTCAAGTCCATCTATGAGGCTAAGAACACCTCTAGGCTTCTCACTCTTAGAAATCAAATCTTCCAAAGTAGTCAAAAGAGTGATGAGAGTGCATGTAATTATGTTTTGAGAGTCAAGGATATTCATAGGGAGCTTGCATGTATTGGTGACTCAATCAATCAAAGTGAGCTAGTCCAAGTCATTCTCAATGGCTTGAGAGATGAATATGACAACCTTGTCCAATTATATGCCATTAAGGAGGAGCTACCAAGTCTGGCGGCCCTTCAAAGTGTTCTTATTTCTGAAGAATCAAGACAAGAGTACAAACTCTTGAGGATGGACAAGCTATCACTCAATCATGATGATGGCAAAGTTCTATTTGCCAAGCACAAAGAGAGGAGCAAGAAGCAACATCATCACTTCTCTAATGACAAAGCTAAAGACCAAGATGGAGAGGAGGAGGATACCTCTCATGCTTCTAATTCGAATCTCAAGAAGAAGAAGATCAAGTGCTTTTATTGTGGCAAGAAAGTCTATTATGCCACCAATTGCTTCAAGAAGAAGAATCAACTCAATCAAGCCAACATCACCAATGAGAAAGAAGACTACATTGCAAGTGATGGAGAAGGCTCTCTTATGGCATCAAGCTTCTCCTCTTCCACTTTCAACAAGGATGACTCATGGTATATTGATAGTGGAGCATCTTCACATATGTGTGGCTCCAAGCACTCTTTTTCATCAATTATGCCTTATGATGGAGTCAAGAAGACCATATACATTGCAAGTAAGCATGAGTGCAATATTGATGGAGTAGGGATTATTCCCTTGAAGCTTGCATCTTCCAAAGATCTCTTTCTCAACAATGTTCTTTTTGTCCCAAAGCTTACAAAGAACATCTTAAGTGCTGGCCAACTTCTTGATAGTAGCTTTGATGTCAATTTCAATATTGACAATTGTGTGATCAAGAAGGATGGTGATATCCTTGCATATGGATCAAGATTTGAAGGCATCTACAAATTGGATCCAAGTGAGAATGCAAACTCTCTTGATGTTTCTTATATGTCCAATATTTCAAAGGAGGATGATCACACAATATGCACATATCTTCTCTCTTCAAGTATTATGGTGTATGATTATTCCTTATTATTCAAAGCATATGTTGGGAAGAAATTCTCATTGAAGATCAAAGCTTTGAGGAGTATTGGAGCTCTTGAAGGAATAGCACCATATGAAGTTTTATTCAAGATGAAGCCTAAGGTTGATCACCTTAGTGAACTTGGTAGTGCTTTCTTTGCACATATTCCCTTGGAAACAAGAAGGAAGGATGATCCAAGCTCATGGATCATGATTGGATACTCATCCATCAAGGAGGCCTTTAGTGTCTTTACACTATCTATTTCAAAAGTGATTCTGAATAGAGATGTCACATTGCATGAAGATTCAATCTTGGAAGTGTCCGAGATCAAGGCTTCTCAAGAAGCATCACAAGTTATCTTTTTTTAAGGTATTCAAGTTATGATGGGGCCAATGTGTGAGGAGGAGCTTCTTCTTCATATGATTTCAAGAAGATCTTCAAGATGCATGGCCGAGTCTTTATGGCTCACCTTACATGGCAAAGAGGGGCATATTTCATGTTTTATCTACTACAACACATTCATATATGCTTCTCTTCCTTTGCTTGAAATGCTATCTTGCTTCATTGAATTTTTTGGATCTCAAAGTTCAAGAAAAGCTATACTAGTTTTGTATGATGTTTATGGTATGGACATGTTTCTTGTCATTATTGACTTAGATGTGTTTCCAATACTTTTTGAAAGCAAGATATTGTATTGTCAAAAGTATGCTCTTGGTTCTAGTAAGAACAAGATTGAGCTTGGTAATCACTTTTTTGAAATTCATATTTTCACATGTTTTGAGGCAAATTGTAAACTCCTCTTGAGATTAAGTGAAGCATCCAAAGTGGACACTTACATCCTTGAGAGAGTAACTAGCCTAAAAAAGATCAAGGTAGTCTTTGATATCAAGATTAGATCCATCATGGATATAGTTCATTGTATGTGGACTAGTCAAGCTAGAAAGCATAATCTTGATAATCATCATTGTTTCACATCTTATGATCTTGATCTCCATGATCCTTATGAGGCTTGGAAGCCTCAAATTTCTCTATTTATAGTGCATCCATCATGCAAGTGGAAATTTCAAAGCAAAGATCATCATCAAGCATGGAGGAAGCCCATGATCATAGTGGCATATTGGTGGAGCACTCTTCGAAGGCATTGACAAGAGATCTCTACCAAAGAGATCTTATCATGGATATGGTGAGGGTGCTGCTATGATGGATCCCTTGGCTGATCTTCACTTCTTATGCATACCAAAGGATCCACTCAAAAAGATTTACAAACTTCTCAAGTGATCTAGTACCTTTCCAAGCTATTTTTTGAGGAGTGTGACAAATTGGCAAAAATCTAGCTTGGTATTTTTTTATGATAGAAGTTTGTAAGTGAATATCACATGTGTGGAGGATGTTCCCACGTGTGGAGAATTGTAAAGTAAATAAAAATGTTTGATATAGGGGTCTCATAGACTTTCATAGTCAAGCATTTAGGTGTAGGATGTTGATAGGGTCAAATTTGGCATAGATGGCAAATTATCCATTTCCACTTGTAATGCCACTATTGAGCCAAAATAGAGTAGGAGGCCAAACTTGTTCCAATTAGAGTGTAGACAAGTGTAATGCTTTTGTTTGATGAAGTTTAAGAGGTCCAATAGGATTTAGAGGTGGAACCATGAGTGGTCCAATAGAATTTGAGGTTTGCTTGAAAATGGTCCAATAGAATTTAGAGGTGCATGGATCAGTGGTCCAATAAGATTAAGAGGTGGCAAAGTGTGGTCCAATCATAGTTAAGCATAGTGGTAGCTCATGGATCTACTAGTATCATTGTACTCCTCATTTGGATCTAATTGATTTTGAGAATGAGTGGATTTTGATTGTAAGTGATTTTCCAGCTTTCTCTCTCTACCCAAGAGCTATTGATGATTTTATCTCTCTACCCAAGGAGAGTAGCTTGTTTTTACTTAGATTACTTTTGGAACACTTCTCACATGAGTGAGTGAGAGTTGGAAGTGATTGAATGCATGTAGTAGTGTGTTTTTGCCATAGAATCAAAGATAGATTTTGAATCTCAATCTAGTCTTGATCTTGGTGCATCTACACACCTTAGGAGATCACAAGTACATGTTGTGGATAGTCCACATGTGTGAAATCAACAGCTTTGAATATAGTTGTTGAGGCCCTCCTCCTTCTGCTGCAACTTGGCAATCTCCTGGTGCCATGCTTGTTCGTGTTGTTGAGCCAAAATCATCTCTTGTTGTAGCTTGGTAAGGTCTGCTCGTAGTTGTGTGTTACTCATTGCCAGATGTAGTAACCTGCTTTCCAGAATGGCTTTGGTCACTATCGCATCCAGGATGTATTTTCCCAGAGTTTGGTAAGCCGTCGTTAGATCTGTGGGAGCAGCCGGCACACTGGCACTAGCAGGGGCTTGTGTTGTATCGGCCCCGATGACTTGTGGAGTACCGTCGTCATTGTCTTCTATCAGGTTCTCATCGGACCTGATGCCATCTGGGGCGGTAGGATCAGCCCGATCTGGTGATGGTGCAAACACTGTTTGGACAAATGTGTCATCAGGCAGCGGTTCGTTGCCCTCGGCAGCCTTTGTTGGCGAAGCGGGTGGGGTTTGAGAAGCAACTGTGGAAACAGGGGTGAGGACGGTTTGTCCGAACGAGAGGATGGGAGGAACATAAGGGAACTAGATGGTGGTGTGGAGTATGGAAGAAGGTGAGGATGGAGTAGAAAGCGTCTGGAGTGGGGGTGAAAATTTGATGACTTGCATCCACGCCAGAGTGTTGGGAGACAGTTGAGAATCAGAAGGATTGAATGGAATGGAAGCAACAGTGGCGACAGGAGTGATGGAAAATGCGATGGTGATGGATGGAGTAGTGGATACTGGAAGAGAAATATGAGTGGTATCAACTGAAGAAACGATGATGGAGACAGAAAGAAATGTGGATGGAATAGGAAGAGAGGTAGCGACAACAAAAAAGAAGTGGCGGTTGTTGATGGGGTGGTTAGTGCGGTAGTGGAGGTGCGCCTTCAGGTAGCAGATGGAGATGTGGATGTAGAGGTAGCGCCACGCATTCGTTTGCTGGTCGTTGTGTTATTAACTGCAGGTTGGGAGGAGGTGGATGCTTGAGATGGCAGATAAAGGTTAGTATGTGGCACGAGGGTAGACAAAAGGGATGAGCATCGGAAACCACGCACTTTCGCCTCGAGAAGTGCATTGGGGATTTCTGGTGCGGTTTGGGTGACGAAATGTTTGATCAATCTTTTGGCATTACGATGGGAGAAGGGCTGACGATCACCTAACATAATGCCAATGGTAACCATCGAGTCGACATTAACCTTGTACGTTGTACCTTGGTACAAAAAGTGAAAACGAGATTTTTTCTCGTCCCAGGTGGCATAAGCGTGAAGGGCGAGGCCCATGTTAATCTTGGAATGGAAGAGCGCCGGGTAAAAACCCATTGCCGCTAGAAGTGGACCGACTGTCTGTAGCCATGGTTGGATCAGAAAATCAGAGGGTAGAGGCCAAATCTGTGTGGCCTCGGGGATGTCACGCTAGATCACCTATTTGGCGCCAGAGTCTTCAAAGGATGAGGAGGCCATGTTAGCAGTGATGATTAGAGTTTTGTTGATATTCTTCCACACCATGATGAGCTACTAAATGTTGCATGGCTACCTACTAATGAATCAGACGATTTATTCATTGATGACGAGAACGTCTTATAAATTCAGAATTGCCCAAAAGATATGGACATTTCTGATATTCAGATCCTCAACTATATGGAAGCACTTCCCCCGAAGACCTATCCGCAACATACTTCCAAGGTGGAATCCGTTGCCAAGGTTACAATTGAAAAACGTGAGACAAAATTCTACCGTCCCAAACGCCCACACTATCTATGGGATATCTGTGAGGAGGAGACTATCTTTCAAATTGATGATGAGATCCTCCATGACATACCAACTATCTCTCCACCATCAAAACCTCAACCACGTGGTCATACTATGAAAGAGAAAATGAAAAAACTACTTCAAATTCAACCGCCAGGTGGCCTCACCATTGTTCGAGAAGTTCCTGAGATTGCCTCTAGCCCTACACTTGTCCCCAGAAAAGCACCATCTCGGCAAGATAAAGACAAGGCCCCCCTCGAATCTCCAGCCCATGATGTGCATACTTTAAGGATTATACGATCAAGGATGTCACAATCAGATTACCCCAAGCTCAACGTGAGCCCATTGGTAATTCAGCCTATGAAGACCCTACACAAACCATAACCCTTTTTCTGAGTGAGCCAAATGAAACCAACGAATATCTTGTCCACGTCGGAGCTCATCTCAATCGCGAACAACAAAGATGGCTTGAAAAGCTCCTGCGAAAATATCGACATATCTTTGCCTGGACCTATAAAGACATGAAAGGCGTCTCACCCCAAGTAGTTGTGCATCGTATCCCGCTTAAACCGGGTGCAAGGCCCACTGTGAGTCATCCATACAGATGCAATCCCATCTATAAGGCCAAGATCAAAGAAGAATTACAACACCTCTTAGATGCGGGATTTATCTATGAAATTGAGCATACTGAGTGGGTCTCTCCAATTGTCATCGTCTCCAAGAAAAATGAAAAACTCCTCTTATGTGCTCGTGTAATAGCTAACACAGGAGCGTGGAATTGTCGTCCTTCCGATGGCATCCCTGTTGGAACTGCTGGTTGTTGTATTGCAATGAGGTTAAGAGGTGCACTGGTTCCAGGTTTAAATGGACAATTCTTGTAACAGTGTCCATAACCGTATTCTCGGTAGAAGGATGTATATTGTCCCTTGTAGGGACATTCTGCAATTCTGTGTCCTTTGCCGCATCCGTAATTTCTTCCACCTTGACGTTGAGTTTGAGCTGCATAGGCCGCAACATATTCATTTATGGCAGGATCCATAAATGGTTCATCTGGTCCATACCATTGTTGTTGTTCAGGTTGAGGTGGCATTTGCATCTCTGGTTCTGCTGCTGTCAGGTTTACATGGGCCACTTGTTGATTGGCTGGCCCTGGTGGAGCAAGTAAGGCCATACGCTATGGTTGATTTGGTGTGTCGTACTTTGGTGTCGCGTTGGGTGCCCCTTGATGGTAAGGATAGGAAGTCTGATAAGGACTTCTCTTCTGTTAAACAATCCGGGAGTTGAACGGGCAAAATGTCGTATTGTGCGATGTTGCATTGCACAGATGGCATAATCTATGTGTTAGTCTCAGATTTTGCTTTAGGACTGGACACTCGTTCGTTGTATGGTTTTGCATGCACACTGAACACCATACATTTTTTCTTCTTGGATACTGCAGCTGGTTTGGTTCCGGTTGATGTGGCGTTACTGCTACAACTCCCTATAAGGCCTTCAATTTCTGGTCAAACTGCACCGTAAGTTGTTCCATCTGCTGTTTGTGTAATTTTGTCATTTGCTCCAATAGCAGTTTGGTGGATAGAGCAGATGCGTTTGATGATGATGATGTGATCGAGGGATTAGGGGTGTGGGTGAATGGATATTCGTCGTCAGATCCCTCATCCTCTTCCCTGATGGCATCTTCCATAGCTTCTTGCAGAGTAGCGTATTGCTCCCATCGTTTCAGTTCTCTTCTGATGCTTCGTGGTAGTCCGGCTAGGAACCACATGATCACCGCATGATCGGGAGCACTCGGATTGTAAGTGTTTGACCTGCTCAATATAGTCCCTGACCCTTTCTCGTTTTTCCATCTTGACTTTGCTCAGCAAGAGGAATGGGTCTTCCAGGAACTTTCTTGGTTTAAAGCGCATAATGAGAGCCACCTTAACCGCTTCCCAGGTGGATTTTTCTTCCTCTGACAGGTTAAAAAACCAATCCTGAGCCACTGCCAATAAGGACATAGGGAACAACATCAGTTTCCCCACAGGTGTACATTCACCGTAGATTTCACAAGCTTGCTCGTAGATCTGGAGGAATCTGATGGGATTTGATGATCCATCGTATTTTGGTATTTCCATCCGTGGTGCTCTCCGGACTGCTTGTAAGGGAGCGACAGGTACGGGTTGGCCCATTGGATCCATTGGTGCTAGTTTCGGTTCTGCCTCTTGTTGCACAACTACTAATCTAGGAAGGTGTGGTGCTTGATTTGCTATCCTTTGTGCTATTGATCGTCCCGATCTCAGATTCATCTGATAAAGTGATTGGATCTTGCTTATACAGTAGGATGCAGTCTGGATCTCTAAGGATCTGATCAATTTTATCGGCCGAAAGTGAATTTTAGTCCCCTTACGGTGGTTTTTCCTTGATAACTCTTTACTCCTTGCACTGATTGACCTGAGATTTTGACAGTAGTTGGATCTGATGCAGATCTTTCCACTGATCAAGTCTGCGAGGGTTCTCTTGTGCGAGGGTTGGCTGTGCAAGGGTTCTTTAGCTGTTTTTGCAGGTAAAAAACTTGATATTTTTCAAATATTTGGGAAGTAACTCTTGCAAGGCTCACAGTAGCTGGGTCTGGGTCATATCTCACTATAGAATTCTCTGCGAGAGTTAACTCTCGCAAGAATTAAAAATTTCACTGTCTACGAGGGTTCAAAACCACTTTTTTGGCTTGATCTTCACCAGATCTCCACACTAACTCTCGCAGGCTTCATCACTGATGTAATTGACATTCTGAATCGATTGAGAGGATTTTCGAGAGTTCTTACTAGAAGGATTTGCTAGATCTTCACTTTTTAGTGATTTTTTTGCACTTAAATCCAATTTTCTGCTCACTGGTGTCGTGATCTGCAACCAAAACCTACCACATGGGATGAGTTTATGGAAGTGTTCAAAAAATCATTTGTGGTTGTAGATGACTCAGATTTCTACCAAAGATTTGATAACTACAAAATGCTCTCATTCGATACAAAAATGGCACTATAGCAGTTTATCCTAGGTCTGCCTGCATATTATCAGAATGAGTGCAAGTGTAATGTGCTTCAAACTTTCGATGATGTCGTGTGAGTCGCGAAAGCGTATGATTTCACAGTGGTGGCATCTAGGAAACATTTACAGGTTAATCCATCTAGATCATCCGGACCTAGCCAGAAGAAAGGAAAGAAAAGAGTTCGTGGGAATAATAAATCCAAGTATTTCGATGAATTGGATCAAGCTGCATCTGAGTTTAGACAAAAGAAACATTTGTCCCAAAAAAAGGCTAGAAGGACCAATGTGTGTTTCCATTGTAGTAAGCCTGGACATGTTATGAGATTCTGCCCAGAACGATAGAAAGGCATACATTCTTGCCAAATGATTTATTTCGTTTGAAAGGCATTGTTAATGGACATGAAGTTAGTATTTTAGTGGACAATGGATCTACTCATAGTTTCATTACCTCTGTCTTGTGCAGAAACTTGGCCTGAAAATTGAAGCCAGTAACCATAGATATCGAGTATATCTAGCTTCAGGTGCGGAGTTGGAGACATGGGATGTTAAAGCTCTAAGACTTCTAGTTTGGATCCAAGATTATAGAGAGTTAATAGATGTCCATGTTTTAGATTTAGCACATACGAACATAGTTCTAGAATACAAGTGGTTATTTAAATTGGATGTGGAATGTCCTTGCTCTCTATCTCTTTTCCTCCATCTCTCATGCTTTATTTGTGATTGCTAGTTATGGGATGTGAATGTTATTGAATAAGCTTATTCTTATGCTTTTTGTGAGAGAGAAAGGGAGAGAGAGAAGGGTAAGTTTCTATCATTGTGGATTGTAATATTAATGGATGTAGGATTAATGCTTACTGTTAATTGTGGATCTTTTATGCATGCTGGATTTTGATCTATGCTATCGCTCTCATGGGATCGAACCTCGCATGACATCTAACCTCGTCTCCTTGATGCTTGTGTGCTTGGATCTAGGGTTGAGGATAGGGTAGGAAATAGCTCCACAACATGCGTCGACAGTACGTCAAGCTTACCTCTCTGTCGAGAACTTTACTTTTGACATAGTGATATCAAATCTCAATGTGCTTACTCTTAGAGTGAAATCTAGGGTTGGTCGATAAGGCAATAGCACTCTTATTATCACAAAACATAATTTTCGGAGTAGCTGATTTAGACTAATCTCTGACAGTAAATTTCTCAAGCAAATTGCTTCTTTAATAGTTTGAGAAGCAGCAATATACTATGCTTCTATGGAGGAAAGAGCAATAGAGGTTTGTTTTAAATTGTTCCAAGAGATAGGACTGCCCTTGAAGAAAAAATGTAAAGTCGACTGTGGATTTACGAGTATCTACATCTCCTCCCTAGCTCGCATTTGAATATCCACTGAGCCGATGGAGATTGTTGTTGTCGACCTCGCCATAACAGATGCATAGGTCTGTTGTAGCTCGAATGTATCGCATGACTCAAATAAGAGCCTTCCAATGGGTGATGCCAGGATTAGCCATGAATTGGCTTAGTGAGCTAATTGCAAAAAAATTGATGTTAGGTCTTGTATAGACCATTGCATACATGAGAGATATCAATTGATATGGATACTCTCTCATTTGCACCTTTTTTTGCTTGGTCTAAGGACATTGGTCCTTTGACAATCGCGGGCCTAGATCCATTGGTGAGTGAGCTTCTTTACGATTGAACATATGATATCTGATAAGGGTATTATGAAGATATCTTTGATGAGTGATGTAAATCAGTCGTCTCGCTCTATCTCGATGGATTTGAATTCCTAGATAGTAGTGAGTCTCATGCAGAGCGGTCATGTCAAATTTAGAAGACAACATTTGTTTAGCATCTTTCACCTAATCGGTACTATTGTTGAAAAGCAATGTGTCGTCAATATACAAGGTGATGATAATGAAGGAATGTTTCACTGGCTTGAAATAGACATTCGAATTGGCAACGCTTAATTAAAAACCATGTTGTATTTTAAATGTGTTAATCCTCTGAAACCAAGCTCTCGTTAATTGTTTCAAGCCATAAAGTGCCTTATGAAGTTTGTAAACATAATCTTTTTTACCATGGAGAACGTATCCCTCGGGCTGTATCATATAGATGTCTTATTCAATAACTATGTTCAAAAAAGTTGTCCGTACATTGAGTTGATGTACTTTGAGGTCGGCTGCAATAGCACATAATAGAAGTAGTCAATTTTGAAGAATGTTTGTGAATACAATGCAGTTGTTATTCTCAGAATCATTATGATCTGCTATCCAATTGAGCTCTCTGGGATACAATCACTAATGAGCTGAGTCTATTCCTTAACTAAGGAATACTCTATACCAAGAATACTATATATTCAATGCACATAATTTTAATTGATGAGCCTTGATGATTCACCAATCATGCGTCTTACAAGCGATATAACTTAAAACAATTAGTTTATGATGAATCCTCATCACACTGATTGTTTTACCAATTAATTCCATTCAGGAGTAATCAACTACTCAAGTTAATTGCCAATGACTCATAAATCTTAAATGTATAGGTGCAGAATTCAATTATACATTTAGATCATTATCCAAATCATTCATAAGTTAACCAATAAATCTTCCACAAAAAGATTCGTTAACTCTGCAAGTATCTATCTCAACAATACTTGATCATATGTTTATGTTCATCGACTAGGTTAAGTGCACCAAATAACCCTAGTAACCAGGAATACACAGTAGATTCATACAAGATTAATCGTGCACATATGTGAATAATCTCACTATGACCCCAATACATAAACACATTCTTATCTGGTAGATTCCTCCAGAATCCACATATGTTACTCACATATTTTACCGAGAATCTTGTAACTCAACTACTAAAGAATTTCTATTTCTCATGAGTAAATAACATATCCAAAAAATCTCTAAGACAAATAACATTCACTCTCAGCAGTTTTCCAATCCAATTTACCTCTAATAACATAATTTCTTCCACTCAATCAACCCATGTCTAATCCTAGTACTCAACTAGGATTAGATTGATCTAATACATATATCTCAAACTTAAATTCTAATCAAATTTAGTCCTATTCCAAATTAAATGAAACTAGTAACTTTTGACCTTTCACTGTACTATAGATAATGATCCAAATTTCAAACCAGTTCTAGTTCCAGATTGTTTCACACAATCTCTAGAGAATTTCTCTTATTCAAAAAGTCCCAATTTGGTATCTTACTTTGAATCTATCTGAAATTACTTTCAGAAAAATCTCATTTCTATACCACAGTTGGTTCTCTTCCGAAACTATGCAACCACCAACATATCCTCAGATAGAATTTTATCCCATCACTTCACCCCTCCTTTTAAAGGAATTATCAATTTCTATAAAAGTTAACTGGAAAGATGATATATGAAAATATCGAAATCCATGAAAAGTCAGTAATAAGTGCATTCCATAGAAGGCTTCACTCTATTACAAGCAAAACTTTTTTCTCAAATATTTTCAACCCGAGTGACAGTACTATCATTCCTCTGAAATCCATTTATGCAAAAGAGATATTCTAGGTTTAAATCGAAACACGATCACCTTAGAATCTATCTGAATTCCAAGTCTATTCACATAAGTAGTAATTTATATGCCATAACAATCTTTCAGAAGAATAACTTCATGCTGGAAAGAATCATATAAACCAGTCTGATGTCTAATATTCGAAAATTTACTAAGAATTAAAGGATTAATCAAAAAAGTGAAAATAGATTTGAGGGTTTCCAATTTTGTAAATAGTGAGATACCACATTCGGATCTAGACTAAACCTCAATTTTTTTTTAAAATACCCCACATTTTATGAATGGTTTTTCTTTTTCCCATATCATGACTAGGTACTAAAATACTCCATTGATAATCAAATCTTTACAATCCTAGAGTTTCCTTTTCAAAATTACTGATGTCCCATACTAGCAACTCTTCCTTCCTGGAAAACCCTTAACCGCCTAATCTGATATTCTAGAGAACCATAGATCATCTAGTTGTCCTATAGTTCATATAGGATATTATCTTTTGTTCCCAAAAACTAGAGAATCCATTTATTTAGATGACGGGCATGCCTATCAGATGGATACCACATCCTTTTCTGATCCTATGATCTAAACAAAAGAATTAACATGGTTCAATATTACATTCCAATCCTTCCAGGTTAGTGATAAGCTTCGAAACCCTACTGATGCATCAACTCTAGGAACAAACTTTTGTCAACTAACAGATCCAACATAATCCATGTATCAAATTCTACTTCTAACATCATAATTGACATCCAAAACTGTGGATAACTCAATGCTTACAAAGATATCAGTTATAAACGCAGTTATTCCCAAGGATTACGAAAATCCTAATTGCGAAATACATTTTCCAAATACTTTATTACCTCCGATGTCCACTCTTCTTCCCCCCTTAGGATTTGCAGTCCCCTGAAAATCTATATCAACTAAAATGCTAAGAAGATATACAAACACTAGTAAATGTAAAAAGCGAATTATTGTAGGAAAAAGTATGAAACAATTTCATTTCTATCCTATGCTTGCGTTGAATCGTCGATATACAAAAATCATCCACTAGTATGAAAAACAATACTAGTCTGATCTTTTGCATACAATTCACCATAGGATGTAAACAGGAAATTGTAGTGGTTTCTTTCCTTGCCTAACCTCAAACCAAGATCTAGTCAATCTAGCATCAAAGAGACGAAGTTAGTTGTCACGCGTAGGTTCGTTCCCATGAGAACGATAGTATAGTTTAGATTTCAACATGAATGGAAGATTCACATCTAACTCTAACATCCATTAACCCTAAACATTAACACTACATCCATTAACACTATGATCCATTAACACTATGCATCCACAATAAGATAGCTTACTCTTTCTCTCTCATAAAAAGTATAACAACCTGCAATCCCAATAATCAATCAGATCCAACAATTAGCAAAATTCAAAGAAAACATGAGAGATGGAGGAAAAGTGATAGAGAGCAAGGACATTCATCAATCCATTTTTGAAGAGAACCAATCTGCTTTATTGAAATGAAAAAATGAACATGTGTAGGAACTCGAGTTGGTCCCTTTTTATATAGAGAGGAGGACCCTGGCCTCTGAATCCTATTGGTCTGTTTCTACCTCCCTAGTTATTCAAATATAAAAAAGAGTGAGAACCATCCAAATTGGAGGGAAACCAAACTTTATTCACTAATTTGACATTTAGGCCCTGCAACATTAAAAGTCCCGCAAAAAGGCCTAAACTCCTTTTATTGACTTTCTAATTAATCAAATCTCTATGTGATCATCGGGTTGGACTTACACACGTAGGGTGCCAGATCCCTCTCACTTATTAACTAGGGTTAGGGTTGCCTTGGGATCCGCAAGCCCTCCAACAGTATCCCCCACCAAAACTGGTGGTGGTCCCACGACACCTGTGAGATGCAATTATTGGGGACTTTTATTGGCTTCGCGTCGAATCTTTATTAAATGGTACTGCACCTTCTCCATAAAGTCGAGGCGGGCAGTATTGAAATCCAAATTATGAAACAAAAAACAACGATGGGCTCCTGCAATCCACTTTGAGATCGTCCATGATGTGAAGCGAGATTCCCAGGAGCCTCCCATCATTGCTGCACAAAAATAAAAACGAGCAACCGACAATTGATCTTTGACATTCTTTGAGGCCATCGACTTATTTGGATCGAATGTCAAAGGAGGGAGGCCATCGTCCCATCTGGTTGTCACTAATGCCAACAGAGTTAGATCTTTTGCAAACAGTGTCGATTGTTGCACCATGGGATCTGGAGAGTGGACATACTCTCGCTGGTACGCTTGTAAAGCCTAGTGGAAATCCACTGATATCATCCAGCTGTAGGGCCGATGGATGATTGGCCAATTGGGCATATGGATTGTGATCTTGTCCATAGCCAGTCCCAAATCTTTCCATTTATTCCTTCTCGGCATTGGCACATATTAGGGATCTACCCACAATTGGCGAGGGCTGGCCACATAACTTCTGATTGATTTCGGAGTTTTTTAAAAAACGATAATTTTCCATGCCGGCTGCTGAAGAATTGTGGCATGACCGGTAAGGGGATTTGTGGTCCGGCTTCCAACACCTGAGTGACTACTTTTTCATAGGCACTGATGGTTTTTTTAGCCTTTGCCAACTCAGTTGAAGCTGCTCCTTTGAACTTGTCAAAGCGGTCTTGGAATCCCTGAAGGGCCACTTTGTACATTTATACTTTCTTGAACAAATACGTGATCTTCATCGGTGTTATCGGATGATTTGGTATTCGCGTCTGAAGATACGCATCACGCTCAAGGGTGGTCGCATCCAATTCACCTTGGAGAAGTGTGTGATCCTGCTCTGCCATCTGTAGTTGACCCTTTAGCAGTTGCACTTGTTGCTTTGCATCCTGCACGGCCTTGTCCACTTGATCCTGTGCGGTTGTCAGGGCATTTTGCAGGCAGCTAACGTATCCTTCAAGGCGATTAGCCTGTTGCTATGCCATCTTCTTTTCAGCTTCAGATTTGTCTTCGTGCTACTTGGCGATCTTCAATTCTCTATCCAACTGGACAATCTTCTGGCTGATGAGAGTGTTTTTCGATCCCAGATTTGAAATTCTTTGTTCCATTTCTTTTTTCTTGTCAAGCATAGACTAAATCACTTCTGCAAGGCTTGAGACCAAACCGAGAGCATTACCAGCATCTACTGTCATGGAGGCGACATCAGCAGGAGGACCTGATGGTACCGTCCTTGGTTGGCATGAAATAGGTGTCGGTATTTCTTCTTCTTCAAAAACATCTTCCTCTTCAAAGCCCTCAGACACGGTGGCGTCAAACTGCTTCGGTGATTTCGCAATTCGGTTGACCCAAAATGTGGCCAGACTGTCTTCAGCTTGAAGTTGCTAAATTGACTCTTCAACACCAACAGTAGTATCATGGATTTGTTCGAATTCTCTTTCAGGGTATTGGAGTTCAAAGGGCGCAGGACTCTGGGGCTTTTCAAAAACTTCGGAGGCTCCAAGGGGGTTGGAATCATCGAACATATCCATGAAATACTGCGTGTTTGGTGATATAGCTTTGGTGTGCAGAGTGAGGCGACTTGGGCAACTGTGATGGGAATGGTAGCCCCAATGGTCACAAACTATCCTTGAGTGGAAGCAGAGATGAGAGAAGCATTAGATACAGGGAAAATAGGAAGTTCAGTGCGAACAGCAGCAGGGGGGGAAGCGCAGCTGACAATGTATGCCTAGTAAGACGTCGTGACACGAAAGACGAGTTAGGAATGGCGATCTCGCTGCATGGACGACGTCGACTATGTGAACTGGAGGCCTAGTGGGATGACTCGGTCGGTGCTTCTTCATAGACCGAAAGCGCAGAATTCAGGTGGAAGCCATGGATTTTGTTTTCCAGGTGAGAGGCAGCTAGAAAAGACAACAAGGAACCAGCAGCGAACTGCTACTTAGTATTGCTCTTAATAGCTTGTTTGAGCTCACCAGAAATAGTCTTGAACCAGTTATATGGTTTAAGAGGGGCCTTGGCTATCTTGGTATAGGACTCAACTATCCTGTGGAGGACCTGTGAAGTGATGTGGTCTTTCCTGAGGTTGCCAACCATCAAGAAATTATTTAGTAGCTGGGCAACATCATGTATGGAAAGCTCAGTGACGGCATCGAGGAGGTATCCGTCATTGGTCTAGTGCAGATCATTGGTTAGGTCGATGTAAGGCTTAATAGCCTATTTGGCCTGCTTATGGTTGGGTTAGGCTTGTGTTCTAGATGCTATACCTATGGCAGCAAGGGCGGCCTAAGTGATTCGCACCTTGTGTGTTGCTCCCCGAAAGGTGATATAAAATTTGGATTTCTCTTCCTTCCACGTACTGAAGGCAAGAGTGATGAAATCCATGTTGATTCTCCTAGAAAAGGCTCTCTCATGAATACCCATTGCGGTAAGCAGAGGCTTCGCAAGGGTCATCCACTGAGTGACTATGCTTGTGCTAGGAAGTATCATGATGTCCGTTGCAGACGGGACATCACGATGGATAGTATAACGCGGAGACTGGGAAGTATCGGTGGAAGACATGATGATCATAAATGAAAAGTAAGAAGTGCAAAAGTATATCAAAAAGTAGTTCAGAAAGTTTGGAAGGCTTTGGTTGCGGAAAAAATTCGCAAGAGCTTCGCTAGCACAAGTGAGGAATGAATCAAGTTTACCCAACTTATAGGTGAATTTGGTTACACTGAATACTAGTTTGGCTGATGAGTTCTGAACCAAAATTGGCATTTATGTACTGTGAATAGGCTATAAAAATCTCGACGAAGGTTTCTGGGGATCTGAACCTATCAGGCGAACGTTTTCCAAGGTTGGCAAAGGATGAACCTTCGCCGAAGAGGGTCACCCAGGTATTGTCATAAATGCATTTTTTCAAAATTTGAACCTATGGCCAACCTAATTTTGACATTTTAAGACCATATTGCTTGTCAACGAATAATGAGAGTAAGGTGCTCGGCGAAGGGTCCCGAAATGACATATTGTTGATCATTCGCCTAGTTCCAAAAATGGATTTTTCCTGGCCAAGAACCTTTGCCCACCTCAAATTAGATAAATCTGAAGTGGATGTACAGTCTGAGAGCTCAACAAAGGTTTCTGATACTGTATAGGCAACATCTGACCAAAACAAGAATTTTCTAAGTCATTTTTCATCAAAAATACCGTTTTTTTTTTTTCCCTACTGATGACTTTTCTGACTTTTGCTCATCAGTCTTTTCTCACTTTTTTTTTCTTTTTTTTTATTGTTTTTTTTACAAAAAAATCTAAACAATCAAATATTGAAAACAACAAATTAAAAAACAAATAAAATTAAAAATCATTGAGATCATGCTTGTTGAACTGGCGGAAAATGCTGCCAAAAGTTGCATCGGCTGCCATTCACCAGAGTATCAAATCGTTTTCCATCCAAGTGCTCAAGAATTATTGTGCCATAGTTCAAGATTTCCTTCACTTTATACGGGCCTTCACCAATAAACTTCAATTTTCCCTTGACAGCTTGGTTTTGTACATCAATGCAAGATCTCCTACTTTTAGATCCTTTTAATGCAATCAACGATCGTGCCATGCCTTCCGGCGGGCTTTCTCTGTTGCTAATGCATGAACTGCCATCAATCGGGTTTCACATAATTTATGCAACGCTTCATGATGTAGTTGTAAAGACTTATCATCATTTAATTGTTCTGTTGTCGCTATATGTAAAGATGGGATTAAAAATTCAATCGGCATGACAACATCTTGACCATAGACCAATTAAAAGAGTGTTTGATTTGTATTATTTTTGTAAGCAATTCTAAATGCCCATAATGCTGTATACAGTTTATGTTCCCAATCAGACCGACTCGCTTCAACTGTCTTCGTCATAATAGTGCAGAGAATCTTATTGAAGATTCAGCTTGGCCATTCCCTCTAGGATAGTAAAGGAATACTAAATCTGTGTATAACAAAAAAATCTTCGAATAAATACTTTATTGTTTGATTAACAAAGTGTGTACCCCGGTCACTACAATCTCGATCGGACATCCAAATCTAATTAAAATATTTTCATAGAGAAACTTGGCCGTATATTTCACATCAGCAACTTTGACAACTTTGGCTTCAACCCACTTGATCATATAATCAGTTGCTATGATAATGTATCTGGCCTGAGATCCTTGCGCGGCAGAATGAATAGGACCAACATAATCCAGTCCCCATTTTTCAAATGGTGCTTGCGATAAAACCGGATGCAAGGGTTCATAATTTTGTCGAGTAGGCCGGCGTGCTTGCTGGCAAACATCACATGTCTGAATAAAATTTTATGTGTCCTTATGAAGCATAGGCCACCAACAATCTTATTGCAAAAGTTTGCGAACAGTAATATCTGTAGAAAAGTGTCCTCCGCCCATGCCATCATGTGAAAACATGATTAAATCTGTTATTTCATGCGGTAAAACACATCTACGTAGAATATTGTCTGATCCAAGATGATACAATTGTCCTGCATAAGGTTGAGCCTTATGAATCAATTGTCTCTTATGTACATTTGTCAAGGAGTCATTTGGTTGTCCTAGCATCAGGTACTCAACAATATCCGCTGCCCACTCAGGTACTACTTCTACATAGAACAATGCAGTATCTGGTAATTCATCATCCACTTCAGTATTAACTGGTGCGGATTCGATTCGCGAAACGTGATCGGCTAGATAATGTTGCTTACCCTTTGAACCACAATTCGAAAGTCAAATTCAGTCAATAATAATAACCATCTTGCAATACGTCCAATATTGCATGTCTTGTTTACCAAGTAAAGTAATGGCTGATGATCCGTATATAATGCAAAGTGCGTTTCCATGAGATAGTGACGAAATTTTCGAACAAAAAAAATCATGGCTAACGCTTCACGTTCTGTTGTTGAATAATTCTTCTCTGGATCTGTAAGTTGTCTGCTTGCAAATTGTATAGGATAATCTTTCTTATAATCACCTGGTTGCATCAAAACTGATCCAATGGCATATTTCAAGGCATCTGTGTGAACATGAATTTCAATCGTCCAATCTAGAGAATGCAGTAGCGGTGCTAAAGTTAATGCTTTTTTAAATTTTTCAAAGGCTTTTAACGCCTGTACTGTCCAAATAGGAACAATAGTCAGTTTGTATATAGGTCATGCTAAATCCGCAAAGAAGATAATAAAGATTCGATAGTAGTTCGCATGACCCATAAACACATAAACTCTACGAATCGTTGTTGGCAGTGGCAATTCCACAATAATCTTGATCGTAGAATAATCTTGATCTTAGAATAATCTGTGGCAATACCATGTCTTGATATCACATGTCCAGGTAAATTTCAAGAAATTTGTGTAGATAATCTTTAAAAGAAAATTGCATTACTCTTTGGAACGAACTTGGTGCATTATAGAGTCCAAACGACATTACTTTGTAAGCATAGATGTCCCATTCTGTCGCAAAAGCTGTTTTGTGGCAATCTGCAGGTGCAATCTTAACCTAGTTGTAACCACTAAATCCATCCAGGAAACTATAATCTTCCGCTCCAACAAGGCGATCCAAAATGCTTTCAGTAAAATGTAACGGAAAGTGATCCTTCCGCGTCACTTTGCTCAAAGCCTTGAGATTCACACAAATTCTCAGTTTCCCATTCTTCTTAGGAACAATGACAATTGGTGAGATCCATTCGGTATGCTCGATCTCATAAATGAAATCAGCGTCAAGCAATCTCTGAAGTTCTTTCTTTATCAGATCCGCAACATTAGGATTACAACAATAGAACTTTGTAATCTTTGGAACGCATCAGGTACTAAAGGTATGGTATGTTCAATAATTGACGTCGGAATACACTTTAGATCTTGATAAGTCCATGCAAATCAATCTTGATACTTAATAAGTAACATGCAGAGTGCTTGATATGGTTCAGAATTAAGTTGTGATCCAACTTGTACAATCTTTTCTGGTTCTCCTGGTTCATCAAGATTCATTGGCTATGTCCTAGCTGGACCATAGTAAATATCTTTTGAGTCTGGCACGTGTTCTTCAGTTCACGATGTGCTTTAGGTAACATGATAACCACATCATCCAATGTATAACGTATAAAATGCTCGGGCATATCATGTTGGACTACCTCTGCTTGTTCCTTTTTTAAAGGAATTGTCTTGGATCTTCGATTAGCCTTCTTAGCAGGAATTCATCATGGAGGTGATGACTTCCGAGACGATCATGTCTTGCTAGAATTTTGACTTGTAGAATCATCCTCGACTTTCTCTTTGCCTTTATCTAGTAAGGGTGGCACATTCTCTGAATCAATCTTTTGAGGGAGATTTTCCCATTTCAGGACCGTATTATAATGTTGCTTGGCTTATTACTTCGTCATTGATCCTGTGATCCTATCTTCCTTTAATATAACTACTTTGGATGGTTTTATTGTTGGTTCATCAGGAACATTACGCACTCCAAATCTGGTCAGATCCATATGTTTGAGAATCTGCTCATCCGTAAGTTCTGCATTGTCATCATAAGTCAAGGCATGACTCACATGTATGAGATCATCTTCAATCGGATTTGGTATAGTTTCCATTGATATCCTGGCTACATTCAGCACATTCAGTGGAAACGTGATTGGTGTATCCAAAGTTCGATCTAATAATGAAATCTCACTCCAATCTGATTGATTATCTTGTTGACACATATATCCTACTATACAATCAATCGTTGCAAGAGCTTCATTCAAGTTGACAGTATCCGTTTGAGAATCGTAATGAACTCCCAAATTTTTCTCTGGTCGGTCACAAGTATGATCTGTTGTTGATGAATCATCATCCTCTTTTTGAAAATTGGTTTGATAGTCCAAGTTGCAGGATCAACTTTGACTGCACGTTCACGATTTTCAAAAGTGATTTTCCCGGTACCCCAGTTATGAATTACTTGCGCAACTCGTGACCATGGATGTCCCAATAGGACTTGGTAGACATTTGGCGCTTCTGGTAAGTCCATTACTACAATAGTAATGACAAACTATACTCCCGCAATTCTGACAGGTATATCTTGAACCATTCCTCGCGGACGAACTGTCGTTTCATCAGCTAGCTTAGTGGCAAAAGTAGCAGGCTTGATCTTTGTAAGGCCCCATTTTGCACATAGCTTTGCAGAAATCAGGTTGACTCCTGAACCGCCATCTATCACGGATGCTTCCTTAGAAAACTGTCTATGTTGTATCGGTAGGGCGATATTCTTTTGTTCACTTTCCCAAGCGGCTCCGACATGGAGTACTTCATTGGATTCTTCAAATCTAGCACAAAAAAGTGGCTCCTGATGGACTTCTGGTTCTGCTTGAGTTAACTTTTGCGCTAAGACTTCTTTTGCTTTTGGCACCAACTTTAGGAACTCTCCCAATGAAATATTAATCTTACTAGATAAAATATTCATGAGTAATTCTGTTTGCGGCGCTTCCGATTCAGTCATCTTAAAGGGTTCCTCATGATGATATAACTGATCATTCATATCTATACATGAATTTCTTGGTGGCTGCAGTGGTGAAGAACAAACTTCGGTTGTTGCTTTAGTAGCTTCCAGTTCCTCTTCTTCTTGTAGATGTTTAATCCACTGCCTCATATCCTGATATCTTCGTTTTTCTACATGAAGATTAAGGTAGACTCCAGATGTTGTTGGTATATCGTTCAATGGTATGGAATCAGTAGGTACTAGATCTGCTACTGGTTCTTTCTGCTTCTGTGCTCTGGTGACCACCATCAAGAGTACATTTGATTTATTCTGAGCTACTGGTCTTTGTTGATAGTTATCAAATTTACAGGTGCTGTAGCTAGTGGTGGCTTCGGTCTTGTTGGACAGTCTTTATAGCAATGACCATAACCACAGTCATGACAAAATGGTATAGATTGTCCTTTATTTGGACATTCTGCAACTCTGTGATTTTCTCCACATGCAAAGCATCCAAGTGATGTTCTGGTCCAATTTCTAGATGCTTGTTGTTCCGCGACAACATAAATAGCATACTGTTCTGAAGATCCACCTTCTTGATCATTACCATAGTTCCATTGTTCAACACTTCTGTACGGTTCTGGTTCCATCAAATTGGCAGGAGGAGCAGAGTGCTTTGGTGGGACAGGTAAGGCTAAACATTCCGGTTATCCAAGGGCAAATTGTTGAGGTCTAGCTGCAGGATTTCCTCCATACTGTGGTTCTCGATATTCCATTTGGGCATACCGTTGCTGAATTATCCGAGGATTGAAGTGGCAAAAAGCAGTCTCATGATTAGGCGAATTACACAAATGGCATACACTAATTTCCATTTGTTTTTTCAATTGAGGACACTCGTTCACTGTGTGATTTTCTGTAAAAATAGAACACTGGACATTTTCCCTGATAGGAAAAGTCTTCGCAAACTTCTCAGGGTCTTTGTTCACTTTTCCATGGAAATCTTCCAATGCTTTGATCTTCTCATCAAATTGAAACTGCAACTTTTCCATTTGTTTCTGCTAGTTCTTTCCGAGTTTTTCGAACTCGTTGAGCATCATTTTTGCAGTAGCGTTGACATTCGTGGATGCAATAGTGGTGGATGTCATAGTAGTCTGCCCTGTTGTATAAGACAACATACTGATATTCGGCTCATCATCTAAATCTTCATCCTCCTTTCGAATTGCATCGTCTATAGCATTTTGCAAGAGTGCATACTCATTATGACGTTTCAGCTCACGTCTGATTTGTTTAGGTAAACTTGAAAAAAACCATATAATCATGGCATTTTCGTTAATCAGCTCAGGTTTGCATTCAGATTTGAGGCATTTCACCCGTTCAATATAATCTCAAACCATTTCTTGTTTTTCCATTTTAATTTTACTTAAAAGTAGGAAGGGGTCTTCTATAAACTTCCGCGGTTTGAATCGTGTGATAAGGGTTCTTTTAACAACCTCTCAATCTGTACGCTCAGTTTCATCTTGATTATAGTACCAATCTTGTGCTGCGTCTATTAAGGCCATAGGAAACAGCTTAAGTTTATCTTGGGAGACAATTTCACCATAGACTTCACAGGATTCAACATAGATCTGAAGAAATCTATCTGAACCTGTTAATACATTGTATTTGGGTAGATCCAAGCAGGGTGCTCTTCTAACAATAATAGGATTGACTTCCTGATGAGCACCTCCCAGAACAGCTCCAGGGGCAGCCATCTTTACAAATTCAGATCAAGCAAACAATGAGATTGGATCTAGATTTTTTAATCAAAAATTATCTCAGATCAAATCTGCTAGATCTATTCTACTATTCAAGAGTTTGATTCTATATCGTGAAAAAGATTTCGAAATTCAATCAATCGACACTTCTCAAAAATGAAAAAAAATCTAGAATCCAAATCAGAATATATCATATTTGATCCAACATAGTAAGAGAATGTTAGAGAAAGAGTGACAAAATGACCAGAATTTTTTATCGTTTTCTTAGTTTTCGGTGCTGCCCGCCATCTAAGTTGTGTGGTTGGCTCATTTTTTGAAGTATATTAATAGTGTGCATGAAAAAAAGCACACTGTCAAGAAACAAAACATGCGCCACAAGTGGGAGAAAATTTCCTCCAAAATTTCATGTGTAAAGGATTACACAACTCCTAAAGCCCATGATCAATATTTATAGATCGAAGTTTTACATAAATAGGACCTCTAGCCTTTTAGATTTCTCCAGTCATGTTGTCACACTAATTTGCATGTCAGCTTGTTGAATACTTGTGAGTGGTTATCCTGAGAATGACTTTGAGGAGCTTTGTGAGGAAGTTTTAGCAACATGGGCTCCTTTTGTAGCTTTTTATTGATGCTATATGTCTTGTTCTTTTTGACAGAGACTTGATCTGGAAAATCAAAACCTGAAAATAGTACTGGCAAATGTTCCCTAGGCGAAGGTTGGCTCGGCGAAGGTTCAACAGTGCTATTTTGGAAAAAAAAAATTCTCTGATCAACTTTTTTGACAATTTCTAGGGAAATAACCTTCGCCAAACTCTCAGATGCAAGATCTGACACATATAAAGCTATGGTAAACCCGACGAAGGTTTCTAACACAAGAAAACATAGTTTCTGTAGTTTGGCGAGGGAAAAAATCAAGATTTTCTATGATCTGGAAAAGAAGAATCTTTGCCGAACTCAAAATAGTATTTTACTATAAATAGAATGTTTTGGAAACTCGACGAAGGTTTTGGCGAAGGATCAAGAGTAATACTGGTATTTTTGCCAAAAAAAAGTGGCTTTTTTGGCAAAAATATGGCAATATGACAACTGATCCTTTGAAAACCCTTTTATTTTTGGTATTATTCTTCGTCGACCTAGCAGTAGATAGATTTGAATCACACCTATGCACAGTGAATCGGGCGAAGGTTCTTTTTCTGTATTTTTAGAGTGTTGGTGATTTTTTGGTGTTTTTTGACGATTTTTCTGATGTTTCTGAAAATCTGCTGGGAATTAATCTTCGCCCTTCAAACTGAAGGTTTTGTGATCAAAATCGAAGGTGTCTGCAATTCGGCAAAGGTTTTCTGAAAGAGGGCAAAAAATTATCAGCTCTGATGATGATTTTTGTCTCTTTTTGACCAAAATCTAACAGATTTAACCGATTTTTGTTGTTTTTCCTGATATCTCAGATTCAAATGGATTTTAAGATTGGTGATCTGAATAGCTTTTCCTATTTTACAATCAGATTAGATTTTACACAAGCAAATCCACCCAAATCAAGCAAAATCACTCCCAAACTAACCCTAAATGCAGATCTAACACTATTCATGCAACGACAAGATGCCTAATTCAAGCTAACCATGCACAAAACATGCTGCAAACTAAAAATTTGGCATAGCTCCCCAACAACGGTGCCAAAATTGTAGTGGGTTTCTTTCCTTGCCTAACCTCAAACCAAGATCTAGTCAATCTAGCATCAAAGAGACGAAGTTAGTTGTCACGCGTAGGTTCATTCCCATGAGAGCGATAATATAGTTTAGATTTCAACATATATGGAGGATTCACATCTAACTCTAACATCCATTAACCCTAAACATTAACACTACATCCATTAACACTACGCATCCACAATAAGATAGCTTACTCTTTCTCTCTCTCCCTTTCTCTCTCATAAAAAGTATAACAACATGCAATCCCAATAATCAATCAGATCCAACAATTAGCAAAATCCAAAGAAAACATGAGAGATGGAGGAAAAGTGATAGAGAGCAAGGACATTCATCAATCCATTTCTGAAGAGAACCAATCTGCTTTATTGAAATGAGAAAATGAACATGTGTAGGAACTCAAGTTGGTCTCTTTTTATAGTAGAGAGGAGGACCCTGGCCTCTGAATCCTATTGGTCCATTTCTATTTCCCTAATTATTCAAATGTAAAAAAGAGTGGAAACCATCCAAATTGGAGAGAAACCCAATTTTATTCACTAACTTGACATTTAGGTCCTACGACATTAAAAGTCCCGCAAAAAGGCCTAAAGTCCTTTTATTGACTTTCTAATTAATGAAATCTCTATGTGATCATCGGGTTGGACTTACACACGCAGGGTGCCAAATCCCTCTCACTTATTGACTAGGGTTAGGGTTGCCTTGGGATCTGCAAACCCTCCAACAGAAATGAAATCAGTTTTTTACTTTTGATCAGTTCCTACTAATTACAATTTTTTCAATAAAATTGGACTAATTTTTTTTTTTTTACTGATTTGGCATTATTCCATTAATATTGACAAAAAATATCCAAACTCAAAATATGAAATTGTGGGAGCAGGCTCTGATATCACTCTATGGGCGGAATTAGATACCAGCTCTAATACCACTTCTATTGGAAGAAAAACAAGGAAATTGTTATAATCAGAACTGTGAACTACTTAGAGAATGGAGTTACGAGCAATTCTTTGTGTGTGGAATCAGATTATTAGTGTAGGAGTCATAGATTGCCGTGAAAGAGAGATTGCAAAAGGAATTAGGCGTCTGAGGCAACCATGCAATCCTCTAATACTGATAACCTGATATGAAGAGAATGTAGAATTAATTCAGGCATCAGAGACAGCCATACAATTCTCTTCTAAATAGCGTTTGTGTGAGAGGAGCAAGAGTTATCATTCAACAAGAATACAAAGGTGTAGAACAATAGCAAATCTATAAATTGAAATTGTAAATACAATGATTAGACCACAATACAATTGCATTGATAAGTGCATGATCCTACTAACAAATTCAAGACAAGTGCTAAGGTTCTAAAATAGTTCTCTCTCTCTCTCTCTCTCTCTCTCTCTCTCTCTCTCTCTCTCTCTCTCTCTCTCTCTCTCTCTCTCTCTCTCTCTCTCTCTCTCTCTCTCTCTCTCTCTCTCTCTCTCTCTCTCTCTCTCTCTCTCTCTCTCTCTCTCTCTCTCTCTCTCTCTATAATCACTAACTCTGAGGAGTCAGCTACTGATAAAAGGTGTTCTCCGCTATCTGACCCTATGTATCATTATCATCTCAATACAATCACTCAATTTCATGTACATATACATATCAGCTGAAAAATCTTGTACTAACTTAACTTTACAATTACAAGATTGATTACAACTGTTAATCTAATCAGTGGATCAGCTCATTGATGGAGCATGAAGGATTTTTGGTCTGATAGTGAAAATCCGTATATTTCTGCAGACTGGAAATGCGACACTCCTTGGCCTTTTGGTCGTTGCCTTTACCTGAGGGCAGCCTTCAGGATTTGTAAGAAACCTTCGGCGTTTGGAAGACACCTTCAACGTTTGTAGGACATCGTCTCTGTCTGTAGGACAGCTTCGTCCTATTGTAGGGCAATTGTCACCTTTTTCGCCTGTTGAAAACTGCATGCAAGCAATTTTCGCGTTTGTAGAAACTCGTGTAAAACTTGCAGTGTCGCCTGTCTAAAAACTTAGTATAAAAACACAATGGCGAGTTTTTTGCATTTTTCGGATGTGGAAAAAATACGAATAAAAACCAGATTGTAGCAATAATTTGTTCAAAATGCAGACTGTTTCAAAACAGTTCATTTTCTGCAAGTTACATTTGAGAGTATAAAATTTAGAGAAGGAAGGAGGGCTGCTAGGATGAGTAGGAGTTAGATTAAACTCCAACACTCCCCCGTAAGCTAACTGCTATGAATCTGATATGCAATTGAGATTTAACATACCTACTAAAGTAGAATGTTTATTTCTAGACAATGGCTTTGTCAAAATATCAGCCAACATACTGTTTGTATGACAGTAGCTTAGTACACCATCTTGACTCTAAACTTTCTCTCTAAGAAAATGGAATTGAACTTCTATATGCTTAGTTATATTATGAGTTTGTGGGTTCAGATAAAGAGCTATGCAGCTCTGATTGTCACATTGGAGTATTGTTGGACTGATCTGTGGGAATTGCAGATCCTGCAGCAGCCTCATTAGCCAGATTATTTCCTTCACTGTTGACGTAGCTGCAACATATTCTGATTTTGTGGAGGACAGAGAAATGCATTTCTGCTTTCTGTTGTTCCATGAGATGGGTCCTCCTGCAAGGAAACAAATGTAGCCTGATGTGGATTTTTTGGTATCCACGTCTCCTGCCCAATCTGAATCTGAATAAGTGGTCAATGTGAGTGCAACTTCTATATTGTCGTTATAGCTCAAAGCATAGTGCTTTGTAGCTTGAATGTACCTCAGTACTCTTTGCAGAGCTTTCCAGTGCTATAGGCATGGATCGGACATGTACTGAGACAGTGTGCTTACTGCATATGCTAGATTAGGTCATGTGTAGATCATAGAATACATAAAAGATCCTATGATAGACTGATAAGGATGCCTACACATTTCTTGCTGATCTGCTTGAGTTTTGGGGCACATGTCTTTGGACAGCTTAGCTCCTAGATCCATAGGTGTGTCTATGGGCTTGCAGTCCTCCATGCCATATCTGCGAAGTACATTAGTCAAGTTGGATTCTTGGCTTATACTATCCTTCTGCCTGCACAATCTCTGTTGATCTCCATACCAAGAAGGTAATGGACTGCGCCTAAATCAGTCATCTCAAACTCTGATGCAAGCAGAGATTTGGTTTCTTGTAATAACTGATTTGAATTGCTGATAATTAAAGAATCATCAACGTATAATTTTATTATGACATAGCTTGATCCTTTATGTCTGAGATATACATTGTAGTCCGCAAAGCAAGAAGTAAAATTGTGTTGCAACAAGAAGTGATTAATTCTTGTGAAAAATACAGATCCTAAGTGGATCTAAACTCCAAGATCATTGGCTTGAATGCTTGCACTCCAAACTACATAAGCTAGGAATTGGCAACACATTCTATGCTACCTAGAATGCAAAGAACTTGATCAAAAAGCATTTATCACAAATGGAAACTTCCATAAACATCAAGTGCGGCCCAAAATAGCATTATACAGTCCATAATACATCAGCCTATCACTTTTGGAAAGCACCTAAGATCATACACAATAGCTTGAAGACAATACACACAACAATGCTCTCAATGGAGGAAGAAACAATGACAATGATCTATTGATCTCAATGAAGCATACAAAAGGTTTCTCCAACCTGTTCTCCACGACTTCCCTACTATTTATGGATGAGGAAGATGACTCTCTCTCCTCTCTCTAGAAGGTACTTGACCCTAGATATTCCCTATATAGGAAAAATAGCTAAAAATGGCTTATATGACCAAAATACATCAAAATGGTCTCATTTTGAAGGGTATGAAGTTTGACACTTCATCATACTGAAAAAATACAGTAAATAAAAACATTGTGGCCTGGTTCACACGTGTGAAACTCCAGAACCAAAACTATTTACAATTTTAGCCAATTTAGGCCTCAAACTAGCTAGGAAATGTTGACAATTTTCACACTCCCTCTTCAACATTGGATGCTAGTTTCAACATAGTCTTTGAGCACATTCCAAGATTAGATCTATGCATTAAATATAGGTCCTTTCCCAATGGTTTGGTGAAGATATCAGCCACACACTCCTTTGAAGAGACATGTTGAAGCTCCACCTCTTTGGCAATGACTTGATCTCTCACAAAATGGTGAGCAATCTCAATGTGCTTGCTCCTTGCATGAAAAACAGGATTGCTTGCCAAGCTTTGGGCTGAAAGGTTATCACAAAGTATGATTGGAGTCTTCTCTGGTTCCAGCAAGTGAAGATCCAATAACATCCTCTTGATCCAAAGAATCTCCTTGGTGCATGTTGTTAATGCCTTGTACTCGGCTTCGGTGGAAGATAGAGAGATAGTTGGTTGCTTCTTTGATAGCCATGAGACCACTCCATCTCCAAGATAGATTGCAAAGGCACTTGTTGACTTCCTATCCATTTGATCACCTGCAAAATCTGAATCTGAAAATCCACAAAGGTTAGGTGTAGTACCTCCATACAAGATGCCAAAATCTCTAGATCCCGAGATGTATCTAAGTACTCTCTTTCCTAGCTTCCAATGAGCCTCACTAGGATCTTGCATAAATTGACTTAGTTTACCAACCACAAAGCTTAGATCAGGTCTTGTGATGGTTAACCATATAAGAGATCCTATTAGCTTTCTATAGAGAGTAATGTCCTTGAAGGATCTTTCATTACTTCTTGTAGTTAGCTTTACATTTGATTCCATAGGAGTAGAAACAACTTTACAATCTTCCATATGAAACCTTTTTAGAATAGAGTTAACATACTTTTCTTGACATATGAATGTAGATTTAGAAGTTCTAATAATCTCTATTCCTAAGATATAATGAAGTTTACCAAGATCTTGAATTTCAAACTCTCTTTTGAGTGCCATCTTGATTTCATCTATATCTAGATTGTTACCACCACTTAAGATAATGTCATCAACATAGATCAAAAGTAAAGTGATATCATTTTCATTCAATCTAAAGTAGAGAGAATGATCATACTCACTCATAACAAAGTTTTGAGAAAGTAAGAAGGAATTGAGCTTAGCATACCAACTCCTTGGTGCTTGCTTTAGCCCATACAAACTCTTTTGGAGATAGCACACATGATTAGGCTCATCATGTGAAACATAGCCCTCGGGTTGCTCCATGTAAATATCTTCTTCAAGATCACCATTCAAGAAGGCATTAGTAACATCCATTTGCCACATATCCCAATCATAAAGAGTTGCAAGAGAGATTAGGATTCGAATAGTTACCATCTTTGCCACGGGTGCAAAGGTCTCATCATAGTCAATACCATATTCTTGAGCATACCCCTTTGCCACCAACCTTGCCTTGTACTTGTTGATTGATCCATCTTGATTTGTCTTGATCTTGAAGATCCACTTACAACCAATTGCCTTCTTGTCCTTTGGAAGCTTTACCAACCTCCATGTGTTGCTTTTGATGAGTGCTTGATGCTCATGATCCATGGCTTGGATCCATTCCTTCTTTTGAATTGCTTCACCTACACAAGTTGGTTCATCAAAAGAGGTAAGAAAAGCAAAGTTAGAGTTGTCCACCACTTGCTTTCCTTTTTCATCATAGGTTAGCCTTGATGGCTTAGCCCTTTGCCTTTGAGTCTTCCTTGAAGTTTGCTTTGGAGTGGCATCTCCATCTTCATCCAAGACATCTTGCACATCATGATGATTAGTAGGCACATCAACATCAACATCAACAACATTGGAAACATTCTCTTCATGAAAGATGACATCCCTACTTATGACAACTTTCTTTGTAGAAGGAATGTACACTTTGTAAGCCTTGATTACTTCACTATAGCCAACAAACACACCCTTCTTTGATGAAGGATCTTCTTTAGTTCTATCATCAAGTGTGATATTGACAAAACATGTACATCCAAAGATCCTACAATGCTTGACACTCGGCCTTCTACCATAAAGAACCTCATGAGGAGTTTTACCATCCAAGGAAGCACTTGTCCATCTATTACATAGATAGTTAGCACATGCTAAAGCTTCCCCCCAAAAAGACTTAGCAAGATTAGCATGTAGTCTCATTGCCTTGGCACATTCACAAAGGGTTCTATTCTTCCTCTCGGCCACTCCATTCTGTTGTGGAGTCCTAGGACTAGACATCTCCCTCTTAATCCCATGTGCTATACAAAAGTCTTTGAACCTATTTGAGGTGTATTCCCCTCCATTATCAGATCTTAAGCATTTGATCTTTGTATTGAATTGGTTTTCCATTTCATTCTTGAACTTGACAAATGCAGCAAACACTTCATCCTTACTTTTAAGAAGATAGATCCAAGTATACCTACTAAAGTCATCAATGAAAGTTGCATACATCTTTGCCCCACCATTGCTAGTTGTACTAGAAGAATGAATATCAGAATGCACAAGTTGAAAATCTTCTTTAGATCTAGAAGTAGATCTAGAATAAGCAAGTCTATGAGATTTGGACAAGGCACAATGTTCACAAACACTATTGTTTGCAACAAGACTTTTAGGGAGACCAAGAACAAGCTCTTTCTTTGCCATTACCTCCAAAGATTTGAAGTTGGGATGGCCCAACCTCTTGTGCCAAACTTCTTGGTTTGTCAATTGCTCCCTAGCCATACATCCTTCATGATTAGAGATCACACATGCATCAAGCTTGAAAAGTTTACCATGCCTCCTACCTTGAGCAATCAAGGATCCACATTTACTTATCAAACATGCATCTCCAATGAACTCCACATCAAGTCCTTTGTCAATCATTTGACTTACACTAAGCAAATTCTTAGTGATTGAAGGAATGTACAAAACATTTTCAAGATTTTCTTTCCTATTTGTTGAAAGGGAAATAGGAATAGTGCCTATGCCTTTGATGTCACATTGACCATCATTTGCAGTGTAGATGATGTTACCTTCTCCCTCATAAGACAATAAGGATGTAAAGTATTCCTTATGTCTTGTCATGTGAGATGAGGCTCCACTATCAATCCACCAAGGATCATTATCATCTATGTTGGCTAACAAACTTGAAGTCATAACAAGTGATTCACATGTGTTATGTTCTTCCTCATCTATTGTAAGATTTCCTTGCCTCTCTCCTTGCTCTCTTTTCTTCTTATAACATTCATTTGCAAAATGACCTTTTATCCCACAATAAAAGCACTTGAACTTTGACTTATTGTTCTTAGTAGAAGAGGAAGAGGAAGAGTGATCATCATGATCAAAGTTATCACCTTTGGACCATTTCCCTTTGCCTTTACCTTTGCCCTTGAATTTGCCTTTTGTGAAGAAAGCCTCTTCACCTCCACCTTGCAAGGATGCACCATCAAGCTTTGATTGCAACCTATGTTCTTCAGCCAATAAGATTTCTTGCAAGTCAACCACACTTGGCAAGACTCTTTGAATGGCAAAACTTTGCACAAGGTTAGCATGTTCATTTAGCAAACCATTCAACATAACTTGGACTATTTCACCATCTTTTATGTTCTCATCAATGCATGCTAAATCATCACTTAGGGACTTAACTCTCAAGATAAATGCATGAGCACTTTCACCCTCTCTTTGCCTACTAGAAAATATTTGTCTCCTTAGGGTCAATACCCTAGATGTGGACTTTGATTCAAAGAGCTTCTTTAAGGCATTCCATGCCTCACTTGCACTTTGACACTTTCCAACTTCCTTGAGAAGTTCATTTGTAACATTCATTTTAATGATATGAAGAGCCCTTTTGGCCTTCTTATCAAACCTTTGTTGCTCTTGAAGTGTGAGAGGTCTCTCTTCAATTTCTGCAACTATGTCCATGAGTTCATTCAACTCAAGTAAGGACTCCATCCTCACTTTCCAAGTAGAGTAGTTTGATGAACTCAACCTTTCACTAGACTCTAGCATGATCCCACCATTGGAAGCCATGATTCTAATGTTTCTTCAACTTTTAGGTTTTGTCCTAAAGCACTTAGCACTCACTTTTCTCTCAACAAATGATAGATAAAGAGATCTATGAAGATTTAGGACCCTAAAACACTTCTATCTTGAACCTAGATGGTTTCCAAGCATAGAAAGGAAGATTGAAACACATGCAACACTTTGCACACACTAAGAATGGATTACAAAATCAAACCAACCTGAACACACTCTTGCTTAAGCTCTCAAACTTTCCAGCAAGTGACCAAATCAAGTTATGGTGTGAAGAGTTACTTGCATTCTTAGAAAATACCCAAAACTAGGATGCCAAGATTACCTAGTAATGAACAAACTTGATCAACATATGATCAACACACTAAGATATTGATTCAACCTGTAAAACCACATGTAAACCACACTTCTAAAAGTTTATAAACTCCAGCAAGTGATAAATACAAGATTTAGAGGTGAATGAATGAGCACACTTAGTGAATCACAAGACTAGCTTCACTATCTTGTCAAATCTTGGTGTTTAGATGTAGATCTAAGATCACTTCACATGAGAATGTTCCTCAACCTGTTAAGAACCTGAAAACACACTTGCATAATGGTTAACACCTTCCAGCAAATGCTCCAATCAAATTACATAAGGAGAGTTACTTACATGCTCAACAAAGTACACCAAAATTTATGCCAAAATTGATGACAATCTTTACAATATGCTCTTCACAATGGAGCTTACAATATGTTCACCCAAAAAAGGGGATCTTTCATCCAAATGGGAGCTTTGCTCAGCCTTTAGGAGAATTACAACTCACTCAAAAGAGCATTTGTCATCCACTTAAGGAGAAGTTTCATCCACTTAAGGAGAGTGTTCATCCAAGAATGGAGATTGTCAACAATAGGATTGAAAAGAACATTGTTAGTATTGAATATGCACAAGCCTCACAATCACAAATGATTAGGTGTTATGATCTGATCCAAAATAGTTTCTTTTCAGCCTCTGATCTTCAATAGACCTGAAATATGCTTTTGATCCACAAGTTCAACTCACAAAACAAAGGTTAGTAAGATTTGATCAACAAAGCAATGCAAAATCATGCTAGAACTTGATCAAACATCCAAATATCACCAAAAATGGAATACTTACTGTAAATAGAAGCCAACCAGCTCTGATACCATGTGAAAAATACAGATCCTAAGTGGATCTAAACTCCAAGATCATTGGCTTGAATGCTTGCACTCCAAACTACATAAGCTAGGAATTGGCAACACATTCTATGCTACCTAGAATGCAAAGAACTTGATCAAAAAGCATTTATCACAAATGGAAACTTCCATAAACATCAAGTGCGGCCCAAAATAGCATTATACAGTCCATAATACATCAGCCTATCACTTTTGGAAAGCACCTAAGATCATACACAATAGCTTGAAGACAATACACACAACAATGCTCTCAATGGAGGAAGAAACAATGACAATGATCTATTGATCTCAATGAAGCATACAAAAGGTTTCTCCAACCTGTTCTCCACGACTTCCCTACTATTTATGGATGAGGAAGATGACTCTCTCTCCTCTCTCTAGAAGGTACTTGACCCTAGATATTCCCTATATAGGAAAAATAGCTAAAAATGGCTTATATGACCAAAATACATCAAAATGGTCTCATTTTGAAGGGTATGAAGTTTGACACTTCATCATACTGAAAAAATACAGTAAATAAAAACATTGTGGCCTGGTTCACACTTGTGAAACTCCAAAACCAAAACTATTTACAATTTTAGCCAATTTAGGCCTCAAACTAGCTAGGAAATGTTGACAATTTTCACAATTCTGTCATACCAGGCCCTGGGAGCTTGTTTAAGACCATATAAAGCCTTATGCAATTTACATACCAGACGCTCCTTGTCTTGAAGGACGTAACCTTCTGATTGATAGATGAATATATTTTCTTGTATAAATCCATGTAGAAATGTCGTCTGGACGTCCATTTGGTGAATGTCTAGATCTTCTGCAGTAGCTATAGCCAGTAAGGTACAAATAGATTGATGCTTTACCACTAGACTAAAGGTCTCAGTGTAGTCTATCTCATATACTTCTTCAAAGCCTTTAACCACCAGTCTAGCTTTCCATTTGGATATGGATCCATCTGGTTTAAGCTTTAGCTTAAAGATCCACTTGGAATCAATTGGTTTTACACCAGTAGGAGGATTGACAAGACTCCAGGCCTTGTTCTTCATTAGAGACTGATACTCAGCATCCATGGTAGCCTTCCAATTGTCTGCATCGAGCATTGACAGAGCTTCTACAACTATGGCAGGTTCATCATGACTGATGAACGCCTGAGGGACAAAATGATCAGGTTGTTGTCATTGTCTTGCAGACCTTCAAACTGCTTGTGCTTGAGTGGATGATTCTCCCTGGTGAATGACTGAGATCGTAGCATCTTGTGGTTGAACAATTGTGGGTCTAGGCCCATCGATGTTAAGTGGAGTTGTTGAGACAAACTCCTTTGTTTGAACAGTCGTAGGTTTTTGCCTAACGATGGATGGTGGAGCTACTATGGCATACTCTTGCATCGGCTGCTTCAGCTTGAAATCGTGATACTTGTCTTCAAGAAAGACAACATCACGGCTGACTAAGATCTGACCTGAATCAACATCATAGATGCGATATGCTTTATGCGATGTTGAGTAGTCGATGAAGATGTTCTTACAGCTTACTGGGTCCAGCTTCTTCCTCGGATCAGATGGCACTTGTGCATAGCAGAGACATCCGAAAACACGTAGGTGTTTCAAGCTTGGTTTGTAGCTCGTAGACAAAGCTCTATAGCCTTGATTAGTGATCTTGCTTATAGACAATAAGTTCTTTGTTAATTTGGGTACATAAAATACACCATTAAGTTGTCTAGTGATGCCATCAGAGAATTGTAGTCAAATAGAGCCTTGGCCTTTGACTTGATGTAAATTGGAGTCACCAAAGAAGATGTACTTTGATTTTGTAGCTGTGAGTGTAGACAAAAGGTCTTTGCATGCCGTCATGTGCTGAGAGGCACCTAAATCGAGATACCATTGATGAGCATCTCTACTGGGTTGATCTTGTACCATCAGCGCTCTCTCATCTTCTTGCAAATCTTTGACTGTGTCAAAGTTGCCTTGTTGCTGCTACTGCATCTTCTTTTTGGCTTCATTATGCTTGAGGATGCGACAGTCCTTGATATCATGGTTGGTTCTTTTGCAATACCTGCAAAATAGCTTGGTCTTGGACAATGATTGGTTGTGCTATTGCTATTGTGGTTGTGATGCTGTTGGATGTTCTGCCTTTAACATATTTCACTGACCGGAGAAAGAGTTCTATCACCACTCATTCTATCTGGCCATTTAATATTGTTTGACGATTTTTAAATGCGATTTTGATGAGTATCTTGCACAAACGTTCACTTGATCCATTTCTAACTATTAATATCGATTAGAAATATATCAGACAAGTAACTGATTTTAGATTTTAATCTAATATGAAATTCAACAGAAAAGGAAAAAACTTCAATTTTAACTTTTAACTGGGAGTACCTTACTCCAAAAGTTAAAATGTCATTCAGTAAAACTGCCGGCAAATTCATTGCGGTTCTCTTTTTCAATTTAAAGTTATCTATACCCAAGAAATATTTTAGCTTTAGTGAAAACACTGTGACTAAATTTGACTGATAAATTTAGTATAGTCACTCTACTAATCTAAACTCTTTCCATAGATAACGAAAAAATGACTGAAATTTTGATTGTTAAAAAAAACTCAATTTTTGGCACAATTTAAGTAATTCAAAAATTCTGACAAAAATATTGTTTCTTGAATAACTTTCACTCTCTCTAAGATCTTTGATCCTATGGAATCATATAATTAAGATACAATGGAGTTCGTTGAGGAACTCTGAATCACTCTACTGATCCATGGATCTCTGTGTGATGACTCTCACTTTTTGCTCACTTACTTATTCGTGAGTTGTCGTTATGTATATCCATGAAACATTTACAGTGACTGTGTGGGCAACGAGCGTGAAACAATGCAGTTACTAAAAAGTACTGAAGTGAACTGTAATGTAGTCTGCATCGGACAGGGCAGAGGAAGAGCTCCATTTTGAATGTGATAGTCGACGATCGTCGAAGACTTCGGGCAAGTCGAGTTGACTTGCTTGCTCTCGAGAGGATGTCGTTGTCGATGATTTTGAAGTCAGAGAAGTCGATGATGTGGACTTCGATGTCAATGGAGATGTTGCCAGGACTTCGATGACTTCGGTCATTTGATCTCTATCGTGTAGACTTCGAGTTAGGAATGAAGTCGTGCTGCAACTAGAATCGATTGATTCTATCAAACCAGGCTTGGTGCTTGCTTTAGCTCGTAGAGAGCTTTCTGCAGCTTATATACCTTATGTTCTTGGCCTTGAAGGACGTAACCTTCAAGTTGATAGATGTAGATGTCTTCTTGTATGTATCTGTTTAGAAAAGCAGTCTGAACATCCATCTGGTGAACTTTTTGATCTTCAGCAGCTACGATAGCAAGTAAAGATCGAATTGACTGAAGTTTTACAACTGGACTGTAAGTCTCAGTGTAGTCAATTCCATAGGTTTGTTCATATCCTTTGACAACTAGTCGAGCTTTCCACTTGGCTATCGAACCATATGGATTGAGCTTCAACTTGAAGATCTACTTAGTGTCGATGATCTTTGCATCAGGAGGAGCTTCGACAAGACGCCAGGTCTTGTTCTTCATCAATGAATTGTACTCAGCATGCATGGTATAACGCCAGCTGTCTACATTTGAACTCGACAATGCTTCTGCTACTGAGGCAGGTTCATCATTACTGATGAATGCTTGAGGGGTATATCAAGCAGATCTTCGAACAAAAGTCGGTTGCTGAGATGATGATTCTCCTTGTTGTGCGACATGGGTATCTTCAATGTTTGTCGAAATAGTCGCAAGTCGAGGCCTGTCGATGGTGATAGGAGTTGTTGGAACGTACTCCTGCATTGGTTGCTTCCACTTGAAGTCATAGAACCTATCTTCAAGGAAGACTACATCTCGACTGACTGAGATATAGCTCGACTCGACATCGTAGATCCGATAGGCTTTGTGTGATGTCGAGTATCCAATGAAGATACTCCTGCAACTGACAAGGTCAAGCTTCTTTCTCAGATAAGAGAGAATTTGCACATAACAAAGACAGCCAAACACTTGAAGGTGCCTTAGACTCGGTTTGTAGCCATAGAAAGCTTCGAAGGGAGTCTTTGAGTCGACTGCTTTAGTGCTTGAATAGTTCTGCAGATAGCAAGCTGTTGAAATAGCTTCAATCAAAAATTCTTGGTGAACTGAATGTTTGACATCATTGATCGTGTTGCATTGAGTAATGTTCGGTTCTTCCTTTTGGCTACTCCATTCTAATGTGGTGTATAGCTGGTGGTGAACTGATGATGAATGTCGCATGATGATAAATAGTTAGACATTTCGTTTGATAGGAACTCTCCACCACTATCTGTACGTAGGTTCTTGAGTCTTTGACCAGTCTGTGTCTCAACAAACTATTTGAATTTTTTGAAACAGTTGAATGTCTCAGACTTGTTCTTAATGAACATAATGCTGGTAAATCTTGAATAGTCATCGATAAAAGTGATAAAATATAGTGCTGAACCCAATGATGGAATACTCGTAGGGCCACGCAGATCACTATGTATCAATCCTGAAATGGACTTAGCTCTAGTGGCTTGTCCCTTTGGGAATTTTGATCTAGGTTGTTTGCCTAGTAGGCACATCTCACAGACATGTCGAATGTCAGTGGAGGCAACATTAATGTTTAGATCCTTGACCATACTATTATGAGGCATATACAAGATTGATCTCATGTTTAAGTGTCCTAATCTTTGATGCCAGAATTGGGCATTTGAAGTGCTCACATTAGTAGTAAGTGCATACTCATGACTCAAAATGTACAAATTACCTTCTCTATTAGTCATGTGCTGAGAAGCACCAAAATCGAGATACCAATCCATGGCTTCTCTAATGGGTTCATCTTGTATCATTAGTGGTGTTGGTTCTTCGTGGGAGGTTCTGGCAGAATCAGATCAACCATCCTGCTGCATCGTCTTTTTTGCTTCATTGTGCTTGAGAACTCGACAGTCCTTGATGTCGTGATTGGTTCTCTTGCAATACTTGCAGAAGAGTTTGGTCTTAGGCTTTTGATACTGTCAATTGTGCTATTGTGGTTGCTGGTCTAAATAAGTCTGCTCAACTCTTCTTGTCCTTCAAAGTTTTCTTCTTCTAGAACTATTGCTTATTCAAATAGAGAGCAGCTACCCTCATATTCGATGTAGATAAGCTTTTCCTTCTTACTTCTTCTTGCAACAAACTTGTTGTCACCTTTTGCAGAGTTAGGTCAGGAGTATTGCTAAGTAGCAATACTAAATTGTCGTAAGAGGGAGGAAGACTGGACAGAATAGACAAGTTAGCATCTTCGTCCGATACTGGTGAACTATTGCAGCTAACTGATTGAGTAGTTGTTTGAATTCATTTAGATGATCAGTGACTAAGGTCCCTTCACTCATCTTGAACGACATGAACTTCTTTCTCAAGAAGAGATGAGTCGATACATCTACTATTTCATATAGACCAGAAAGAATGTCCCATGCCTCTTTGGAGCTGGAACAATTTGCTACATGAGCTATTTGTGAATCTTTAAGATTCAGAGATACAATGGCAAGAGCTTTGCCATCTTTCAAGCGGATTTATGAAGATGTACCTTCCATGATGAATGATCTAAGAAATTGTAAAATAGTCTTGAATGCTAATAATAATTTGGAATGATGGCTCTGATACCAACTTGTTGGATTCCTACTAGTCTGATAATGCCAACGAGTTGGGTTTGAATAACTCTGATACCAGCTTGTTGGGTTTCTAGTATGTGAAATAAATAGAGAGAACTCAACATGCAAATTATAAGAGGATCTTTACCAAACTATAGCTTCAGACCTTAACTTAGATCGACAGGAAGGATATCTTGTAGGTGTCGAAGACAACCATGAAGGGAGCGAAACATAGGTAGGCGTCTAAGACAACCATGATTCCTTCAAATTTAGATATCTTGAGTGATCATGGAGTGAGTATCAGTATATGAAAGAGGAATTATCAGAAATCATTCATAGTGCAACACACATAAGAAAATAGAGAATCTGAGTTAAGCTGTTGTGAACACAACTATCAGATCACGATCTTGTGCCCAAGAATGGTTCACAGTAATAGTGTACTATGTGCTATGATCTTACTTAGCTAGCTACAGATTGAATAACTATCTCTACTTCTTATATTAATTTCACT
Source organism: Diphasiastrum complanatum (assembly GCA_029204225.1). Classification (NCBI taxonomy): domain Eukaryota; kingdom Viridiplantae; phylum Streptophyta; class Lycopodiopsida; order Lycopodiales; family Lycopodiaceae; genus Diphasiastrum; species Diphasiastrum complanatum. Next base: position 11,570,933 of record CM055105.1, read on the forward strand.
CTCTCTAAGATCTCTTATCCTATGGAATCAGATAATTAAAATACATTGGAGTTCGTTGAGGAACTCTGAATTATCGGCTACTAATCTCCATGGATCTCTGTGTGATGGCTCTCACTTTTTGCTCACTTACTTATTTGTGAGTTGTCGTTATGTATATCCATGAAACATTTACAATGACTGTGTGGGCAACGAGCATGAAACAATGCAGTTACTAAAAAGTACTGAAGCGAATTGTGACGTAGTCTGCATCGGACAGGGTAGAGGAAGAGCTCCATTTTGAATGTGACAGTCGACGATCATCTAAGACTTCGGGCAAGTCAAGTCTACTGGCTTGCTCTTAAGAGGATGTCGTTGTTGATGACTTCGGTGACTTCGAAGTCGGAGAAGTTGATGACGTGGACTTCGATGTCAATGGAGATGTTGCCAGGACTTCGATGTCTGGGAAGTCGATGACGTGGACTTTGAAGTTGGAGAAGTCGATGATGTGGACTTCAAAGTTGATGGAGTTTGTTGACAGGATGTCGATGACTTCGAAGTCGGAGACTTCGATATTGATCCTGCTTCTGCTTCAGTTGATTGATTGCACAGACATTCGACTTTTGAGAGTAAGGCTGCAGTCGTTGTAGAGAGAGCTTATATATTTACATAGTATACTTGTGCTCAGAAATCGAATTCGTGTGAGTTGAATTTGGGTGCGTCAAAATGAAGCTTAATTCCAACAGGTCAAAACAAAGAGGTTATTGATGAATAGTGCAAACCTCTATAGTTGTAGTTTAAATGTGGAGTACTATCCAATTTCCAAGAATCACATTTCACTCCATTGATAAAAATTACAATCACAAAGGTATAATCACCTTTTTTATAATGATTTATTTGGAGTTACTTTCTAAAATAAATGAAGTGAGTGATATCACTATGAGGACAAGTTTAGATGCTACTATAACAATGTCCTCTTTGAACATAATGATGAAATGTCACTAGGATGTGTTCAAATACGGATGATGCATTAATTCACTTGGAGCATCACTACTTTGGATCATCAGCAACTCTACCAATCATATCATTCACAAGGGAGACCAATGGATATATGGCTATCCATCTTCAATAAGACGTTGTCACTATCCTTATTTGTATTGATGAATAAAGAGAAAGTTCCAACATTATACCAAATGAGTTGGATGGGATCGTGACTTTAGTCAATGCATTGGAGTTATAAAAAGAAACCATTATCCTTCATTGGAGAGCAATGTATAAGGCAACAACACCGAATGCAGGGACTAAAAAGATGCATTAGGAATCGAATAGCCTATCCTTCAAGAAAGTTGTTGAGGAAGAAGACTATTGAATGCCTTGTCACATGTATGTCAACCCATGCAGAACTAATGTTACTTCAGGCAATCATGTGTATCATAAAACTCGTCTTCAATGATCTTATTAAACATATGGACAAATTTGTAGATCAAAGGTTTTTCCACAACCTTTTTTTTTACAATAATGATTTGGAAGCAGAACTAGGGGGAACAAATTCCAATCAACCAAAAATGGTTACCGACAAGAACAATATATGGAATGATCATTTCAACCTAAAGGTGGCCAAAGACTCTTTTAACTATTGCCAAAGGATTCATGGACCATGACAATTGACAAGGAACTATACGGTCTTCATTTTTTAGAGCAAAAGTGCTTAAGTAGGGGGAGTGAGATGTATTGCATATAATTAGCCCATGTGCTTAATAATCACAATGCTAAATATAGCCATGGAGCTAAATTAGATTGGAATTAGTCAATAGGATAGTTAACAAGATGGCTTGAACACCATGCTATATTTTTAAATAGCGAGATTGTAATAATGATTGTAACGCCCAGCTTAGCTAAATAAGGGCCCAAAACTCATATTAGAGGCTCAAAGGACCACTATAAATAGCTAAGGTCGTTCTAAGCATGTGCCTAAAATCACATGAGAGCTTTGATCATGCTCTAGATTCAGGCCCAATAAATTGAATGATCATTAATGATGAGGATTGCTATTCTACTTTGCCTAATTTGGTGAAGATTTGCCAATTTTATCTAATTTCTTAATTTCTTGATGATTTTCTTGATTTCTTAGTTATGGAAATTTCATGTTTAAGAATGGATTAGATGTTTGAATGCTAGGATTGGCACATGACAATCACAAATACTATTATGAGAGATCTAATCTTGACAAACTTTTAGAAAGAGTTTTGTTGCCTTTCCTTGGTTAATAACGATGGTTAAATTTTGAAGGAAGATATTGGCTAGCTTATTCAAATCTATCAGGTTTCATGTGTGACTATGAAAAAGATTATCCTTTCACCACATGGGATTTGAGAAATCCAAATACAGAATCCATTGCTCTAATTAATGCATTCTCATAAAGAAATGAATCTATCCCTCAACATGTAGTAATGCATCAAGCAGAAACACTAAATGCCATGCAACAAAGAGATGCATTGGGCAATTGATGAAGCATCCAAGTAAGAAAGATGTTGAGGAGGTAGACAAAAAGGAATATTGTTGCATGACAATTTGCCAAATTCTTGTAGAATCAGATGCCTATCAAGACAATATTGTGCATCATCAATCTCTTATCATCAATATTTAAGCTTACAGGAGAACGAGCTTGTGGATCGATGGCTAAGTAAGAGAGAATGTACTTTAACTTGGTTCTATGACATCTGACATATCCAACATACCTACTCGACAATGCAAGCCAGTCAACTAAAATTCTTAATCCAAGAACCTCAAATTTTTACAACAAAAGTACTCAAACAAGAAGAGTATCATGTAAATATAATTTTCATAAATACAATAATGGCAACAGTGATTTGTAAAACTTTGTATGGCTCAAAGGTTCAAATTAAGAAATGAAGGTGAACCTATCTTAGACCTCTATAAGCTACCAGTTAGCTCTTTATTAGTCATCATTACAAAATAGTTAAGTCTAGTTAAGTTTTAAATTTCTCAATAACAAGCCAAATTCCATCAAAGTAGCCATGAATTTTTTGGCACATTTGCTTGGTGAGAATTTTGGATAAGCATCCACTCCTCCTTCTAAATGTGAGCTACAAAAATTGCATGAATGGTAGCTCTCACGTGTCTTATTCACATGAAAATCATGATGTCTTTTACTACAAATCCTTGAAGCCTAATGATAACCAATGTCTATTATGCTTTGCTTTTTGTTTTTTCTTATGTCATTAACATGACTGTTATGGCTATTTTTGATTTCTTGTTGTGATTTTTTCTAAATGCCAAGTTTTTTAGAATCAACACATGAAATTAAAACAAATGTGATTGTGCAAAATCCTCTTTATTTAAGTTTCACTTGTTGCATCTTTTTTATAAAGAAAAACATGGTCCATGCTACCACTTTGGTATTTCAACTATGCTGGTTTCTCTTGTACCCATTACTTGAGGAAACTTGGTTGAAAATACAACTCCATTTCAAGGAGCCAATCACCATCATCATCATCACAGGATCCAAACACCTCTGATAAACTCTTTAAATCCCCAAAAGTAATAGAATTCTTGCATGACTATAGAACGTGGATATGTTCTTCAAAAATGGTCACCACCCTATTATATTAATTTAGAAATTCCTTGCGCAATATTTTAAAGGGCTCGATTATAATTTTGCACATTCTATGTATCTCATGGATACTAATTTGTACAAAGGGAGTCGTAGTACCAGTGAGGACAGCTTGAGGGCCTTGTGTCTTCTCCTGCATAATCCACACGTGGGAGATTTTTTCTTTTGGTTATTTATGATATTTTGTTTTATAGAGGTTTCCATGTAATGAATAAATGCCAAAATTTTTATTTTTATTTTTGCATTTTTCTTTTGGTTTCTTTTACACCCAAAACAAAAATTGGATACAAAATGTGCATGTGAGCAGCCAATGACAGGTTACCACATGGTACATGCAAAGTTTGCCAAAATGTGCATGTGCCATGTGGTAGCCTGTCATTGGCTTCACATGCACATTCTGTCAAAATTTTCATGTTCTATGTGTCAAATGTTTATTGGCTATCCACATGAGTTTTATGGTGTGGGACACAAAAAATTATCTTTTGATTTTACTTGAGGATTTGTCTTCTAGAGGTGCCTCCAAAACACACAGAAAAACTGAGCACCTGGCATATGTGCAGGTGGAGGTGCAATAGTGTAGCAGTCCTCAGGTGGAGGTAAAAGCCACCTTGAGCTCTGTCCCAAAGGGAAATGTGGCCATACACACCTAGCCCTTCACCCCCTAACACCTCTTGTGAGTTGTGAGGGGGAGAGTGAGAGCACTTCCCCATGGACGTGAATCACAGATTTTGTCCCTCCATCCATCTGTCTCCATCTTTTGTCCCTGTGGAAACTTCAAGTCCTCAGGTGGAGGTAAAAGCCACCTTGAGCTTTGTCCCAAAGGGAAATGTGGCCATACACACCTAGCCCTTCACCCCCTAACACCTCTTGTGAGTTGTGAGGGGGAGAGTGCTTAGAGCACTTCCCCATGGACATGAATCATAGATTTTGTCCCTCCATCCATCCGTCTCCATCTTCTGTCCCTGTGGAAACTTCAAGTCCTCAGGTGGAGGTAAAAGCCACCTTGAGCTCTGTCCCAAAGGGAAATGTGGCCATACACACCTAGCCCTTCACCCCCTAACACCTCTTGTGAGTTGTGAGGGGGAGAGTGCTTAGAGCACTTCCCCATGGACATGAATCACAAATTTTGTCCCTCCATCCATCCGTCCATCCCCATCTTCTGTCCCTGTGGAAACTTCAAATCCTATTCCTTCTTCCGATGAGCAATGGCTTCAAAGAGCCCTTTTACTCATCCTATGAAACCACTACCCACCCGAATAGAAAACCTGGTCCGGTCTAAGTCTCCACTCCATGGGAAGGTGGCCTTACATTGAACATGGAGTGCCACACTAGAAGGCATTTTGAGCCACCAAGAGCCTATTATCTCCTTTGACCCCAAGCAGCTATTATCTCCTTTCACTCTCGCCTAGGCCGGGATTTGAGCCTGGGTCTCCATGGGCACAAAAGGTGTCACTTATATTTTCCATTCTATCTTTCTCTTCCTACTCCTCCTCCTAGCTTCTTCCATCTCCTCCTCTTCCTCTTCCATAGCTTCTTCCTCCATGTTCTGCTTTCAACCAGTCCGTCTGAGAATGTTGGGCTGTTCGGCTTCCCTTTCCTTTCGTCTACATCCTTTCCATTCAAAGGCAGGATCCTGTTTGGGAAGCTTGAGAAAATCTTCCGCATTTCCATCATTATGTACAACAAAAAATGGGGTTTCTTGGCAAGCCCTGAATTCTCAGCCTTCGTCACATAGGTGCTTCTTCACTGTGCTATGCATGGCTGCTGAGGACAATCGGGAAACGGAAGCCAAGGCTCCTGCGCAAGCTGAGGCTGAGGTGGATATAGAGGCATTGGAGGCCCGTTTAGGGCTTGGAAGAAGGGCACGGAAGCAGCAGAGGAGAGTGGAAGGAATGGAAGCAGGAAGTGGGGACAAATCCGAAGCCATTTCAAGGCCTCAGAAGAGCTGGGAAGCAATGACGCTTCCTGAGAAGGCCTGGGAATTGTACGTGGGTGAAAAGGGTATGTTGTTTTGGCTGAATAAGCTTGCTTACACATCCATTTTTGTAGTGGTGGGTGGATGGATTCTTTTCAGGTTTATTGGACCTGCTCTAGGTCTGTATCAACTGGACAGTCCTCTGCTACCTCCTGATCAAGCATTCGTTCGCCCTTGAACTATATCTATCTTGTTCCAGTGTCTGATATGAGGTAAGGCTGCTTGTACCAATCGTGTTATAAAGAGCTGTCTAATTCTGATCTTATATTCGTGAATTATGGTTGCTATTTGCTACAAGGTATGCAGTATCGGTAAGGAGGGCGACGACTTCAGATGTTGGCAATCGATATGGCTAGACCCATATGTTATTGCCCCCTTGCCTACATCTTACATAGTCAGACTGGCAAGCACATCTAGCAATCTTTACTGCACTCCATCTGAACTCACTCTGAAAGAGCTCACATTATTTATGGAGTCTTTCCTAGATGATGAGTGCATTTGCTAGAAAAGCAAGGGTGTGGACCTGTTGGTAGATCTTTTATGCATATGCCCTAGATCCACTCTGTACAGTCTTGGCATTTCACTCATTGCCCTAGCATACTTCTTAAACTTTTCCATCAAACTTTGAAGATTTCTCGAAATTTTCCTGGAGCATGTCTATACCACAAGAGAGAACTAGGCATAGAGAAGCATATGAATAGTCTTAAGTAGCTAGGCAATGGACTATAACATGCAGGTGGATGTGGAATGTAGTCCCTTGGAACAAGAGAGATTTTTGTTATAATAATGATAGGGGTGTTTTTACCACTTGAGTCTTGTTTTCTCATTTGAGATATTTGGTCCCTTGACATCCAAAAGAGAAATGAACTTTCTAGCCGTAAAAGATGAGCTTATTCATTTCACGATCTAATGAAAGTTTAATGTATCAAAAAACAGCTATGAAATTTCTTCTTGTGAATGATATGTCTCTCGTGCTTTGCAAGATCATGCTGTCCATGTCATTAATTGTCAGCTAGAGATATTTCTGTGTGAGTCAATTCTTTGCCATCTATTATGTTAAATAAACCTCGACTAGATTTGTTGTCAACACAACGATTCTTCCTTCACATCCATTGCTGAGGTAAAAGGTCGATCAACAACAAATTGATAATTGGTTATTTTATTAGTTTGTGGAAGGGAGTCACTAACCATGTTCTAAAAATCAGCAGCACTACAAATTTAACTTAATTCTTTTTTTGCACTATGTGAATCATCTTTTGAGTTTAATGTGAAATTTGTAGGCTTTTCTCATTATTTACGAGTTGTCTATTTGGATGACAATTTGTTTCTCCATTTTTGAGATGGTAAATTTTGTCCATTGTCAATGTAGTTTGGCATGTTCATTTCAACAAGACTAGTTGATGTGTTTTTCAATATGTTATTACATGAAATTTATGAATTGGAATAAGCAATATTAGTTTTATCTCTTTATTGGGCTATGAGACTCTTCTTCAAAAACGTTTTTTTACAATAGCTTATTTAAATTGGCATCATCATCGCTCATGTTGCAATGGTATGCTTGGATTGCATTATGCATGGGCCTAGTATACATACTCATCATTAGTACAATGGCAATGTGCAAATGTTTTACCATTTATTTCAAAAGCCTACTACTAAGTATCAAACTCATGCACTTCCATCACGATCCAATCCTTGACACAGCGCACATGATCGAAGCAACATTGAACCTTTGCCAATTGGTTGCATTATCTTGACCAAATCGACTTTGATGTAAACTTATATGCAAATATCTTGGAAATTAACATCTCGTCCTCCTAATGCATATGTTATAGAAATAGAAATACATGAGCGACCCATCTTTTTAGTCTTTGTGAAACTAACATATATTGTTTTTTCTAGTTGTAGCAACGATTGTACTAACCAAACTCGACTTTTTATCAAACCATATTGTTCTATGCTAGACATGACAATCCCAACTTTGAATCGTTTCATTTTATCTCATTTGTTTTGAGAGATTACCATAGAATCGATCTACCTTCAATCCCATAAATGTGAATTTTCTCCATCATTTATAAGATACTTATATATGTTATTTTAACAATGTATTTCTCCACTTTTGCCTAGCTATTGTTGGAAAATGCTACACCTATATGACATCCATCGTTCATTATTCAATGTGCAAATGAGTGGAATGTCATGAGGAATGGAGTAATATATGTTTTTCCAACAAAGTCTCTTGCAAACTAGAGGCTTTGCACATGATTCACATTCTAAAGATTTAGGTCAACTGTCTACGCCAATGGTCATCATTAATTCATACGCTTAAATTATCTAATCCCAAAACAAAAAATTTGACAACACCATGGAACCACTTTATTGTGATTGTCATATACTTGATTTAATTCTAATTGTCCAAAGAGTAACTCGTATCTTCAATAATTGTGTTTGAAGATGGTAAAAGTTGAAAGGATCTTATATATGTAAATTGCTTCTCCCTAGTTATTTGCTATGTAACTAAGAAGGAACTTAGTGAATTGCACATAAGTTAAAGAATGCATTGAGATACATGATCTCATGGCATCAATCTCATGTCCTTGGAAATCTTCATAGCTCACATTCACCAAGATAAATGGAGGATTTTCCAAAGTGTTTACTCCAAAAATGACCCAAAAGATTAATGGATTTTTACTACTTGTAGGAAAGTTCAAAATTTGACCTTCTTGTAATGATGATAAAGTAAGAGCTAATCGATTGTCATTGTAGGCATAAAGAGGGGTCCATTGTCATTCATTAAGGTTATTTGAACCTTTTGGGTCGTTAAAATATTAGAGACCGTCATTGTCATTATTGTGCTTATGTAAATTCCTTTTCCATGACACCCTACTTGGAACATTTTTGTCCTAAAACATGGGGGTGCTTGGTTGAAACTCTTGTTGATTAGCTTGCAATGTTGAGTAGGTATGTTGGAGATGTCAAATCTTGTAGAATCAAGTTGAAGTAACTTCTTTCTTAATTAGCCATCGATACATGAGGTTTTTCCCTTGCAGTTTTGAGGATTCTTGAAGAAGCAATGAATGATGCCCGACCAATTTTACAATAGTTGGCAAATTGTCATGCAACAGTATTCTTGTTCGTTTTCTTTCTCAACATCTCTCTTTATATAGTTCCAATGCTTGATGCATCTCTTTGTTGCATTGCATTTGGTGCTACTAATTCATGCATTTTTAAAGTGTGAAGAACGGTTTCATTGCCTAATGCCAATGCATAAATTACAGCAATGAAATCTGATTTCAATTTTCCAACTAAATTGCCTTTAAAACTCACCAAGGCAACTAAACTCTTCTTGAGAAATTGTCAAGGTAAGTTCTCTCATAGAATAGTATTTGTAATGTTGACCACTCATTAAAAATAACTAATTAAATTGAAAAAATCAATAGTCGTATATCTTGAATCTACTATTATGGATCTAAGTAATATGTGATTTCTAGTTGCATTGATTGGATTTCATGACTTTTAATCTTGAATGAAGCCTCTATTTAAGTGTTGCCCCAACTAGGACAAATCCAATCTTGTATGATTGGAAATAATCACTCTTCATGTTTCACCATAAGATGGAATGTTATTAGCCCATTGTGAAGAGTTTTGAAATAAGGTTGTTCCCTTTGCCATAATGTTTTCTTGAGTTTGTGTAGCTCGGTGTCTGAAAGAAACAATTCAAGAATTAACTTTTAAAAGCTTTGCAAACATTTTTAATAAGTTATTGAAATATCCAAGGAAAACTCATATTTTGAAAGGCTAGCACAAGTTATATATGGGTCCTTATGCCCTTTGGACACTTATTACCTATTGGGCCTTTAAGGCTTATCTTTAACTCTATCAATAACAAAGGTGGCTCATAGGTAGGCATGCCATTTTTTTTAATTTTGACTAGTATTTTTCTTGATAAGAGATTCCTAGAAAGTTTTTGAGGATTCCCATGTTTGTATATAAATAGAATAGTCACTATTGGGACTACAAATTTTGGTGTGATGCAATTCTAGATATCGTTCCTACCTATCCTCTTGATATAATTGTAAGAAGCTCTATATGAACATTTGTGCAACTAGGACATTGTCATGAGTAGAGACCAGGTGCTTCTCATCCACATATGACAATATAATGTTGATTGCTCATCATTTGACTTGGACACATTGACAATAATGCATAGTGCATAGTGACTCACTTGGTTTTATTTTACAAAATTATCAATATATAATATATCTTTTCGATATCAAACTTCATTTGTGACTAGTGACAATACTCAGCATTCATTGTACATCAAGTAATAGATCGATGCTCTAAACATGGAGCACAAGGCTCCAAGATGTCAACAACGCATCTCAACTCAATCCACTAGTGTTGACTAAATTATTATTACAGGCCTTGGTCTTTCTTTATGATCATGTTTTGCTAGAAGTACTTGTACCAACATTTTTTTATGTGCACTTATACATTGTACTTAGAGTAGTAAGCCAAGCTTAAAGATGAAGCAAATGGCTGCAAGATGTCAAAGGCATGGTTTTAGGTTTGCATTTACATGGTAAGAATTCCGCCCAACTCAACTTGCTAGCCTTTGCTTTCTAATGATTTTTCTATTTGACATGTGAGTTGCTTGGCTTTATTTTATAATGTTTTTCTCTTATTTTCTGTGCCTTGAATTGATTTTTGTTTTGTACAACATTTACATGTTAACATGGCCAGTTCAGAGGAGTGTTGGTTGCAAAAGCTGTAGTGAATACTATTCTACAACACGACTATGATAAGAGACAACAACATTGTTACTATTTAGATTACTATTTCAAGTTTTAGTAGACATTCAATATGATTTTTAGAACTTTTTGCCCATTGGTGTTGACATTCACAATTATTCATCTCTTACAAACATGTTAAGAATGACCTTCAACATACAAAATCTCATTAAATCTCAACATTGGTTGGGCAAAGTTTGTGGGCCAACAATTAGTGGAGGTGGGCAACTTACCTGTCCAAATGATCGCTCATGTACTTAAGATACACATAGTATTGAGTTATATCAAGGAAACACATGTCACCCCGAGATTGGATTAGGTCTTATTTTGAGACATTGGTAGAAAATATGTTTCTATGTGACATTGATCTCCAGCCTAGAACATTTTGCTTCCTCCTCTTCTTTGTTGTGGAATATTAGATTAGGACTCATGAAATCACAAGCCCAAGGTTAGACAAGGAGATTATTGTTTAATGACTTGAGGATACATACGTGCTAAGAAAAATGAACATTCTCATTCTTTGACAATGGAATATGCATTTGTTCAGGTCACCCCAGGAAGTTTGTAAACAAGCTGACTTCAAATAAAGTGTCTAAAAATGTCAACACATAGGATGTTTGAATAGTGATGAAAATGTACATCCATTAGAAGATATGATGGATTTATACATGTATAGAGCAAATGTTGCACCTTGACTCGCCGAGCACACTATGCTAGTATATATATATATATATATATATATATATATATATATAAAAGTTGCAGCCACGATTCTCAACTCACGGCTTGAATAGTGATTTGTGAAGTTTTTTTTTTTTTTTGCTCACTCCCATTTAGTACTAGTACCCTCTATGTAGTTCAGAATTGCAAAAGAAATTTGTATAGGGCCTCAAAATACAAACCCTAAACTTTAAAAAAGGTGTAAAATGGCCTAAAATGGACCTTTTACGTCTTTTTTGAGTTTAGGATTTGTATTTCGAGGCCCTATACAATTTTTTTTGCAGTTTCGAACTACTTAGAGGGTACCAATACTGTATCGGGGATTTTTTGAGCAATTTCTTTTTTTTGCGATTCGCTGCAACTATGATGTGTGTGTGTGTGTGTGTGTGTGTGTGCAATGATTCTATCTAATTACATTTTAATAGCATAGATCATCAAAGAATTAACATCATAGAGAGAGAGAGAGAGAGAGAGAGAGAGAGAGAGAGAGAGAGAGAGAGAGAGAGAGAGAGAGAGAGAGAGAGAGAGAGAGAGAGAGAGAGAGAGAGAGAGAGAGAGAGAGAGAGAGAGAGAGAGAGAGAGAGAGAGAGATATTGACTCCCGTATGGTCAATTCACTAGATTTAGTTCATTTCATAGATAAATCAAAATGGAAAAAAATTGAAAATTTTGAATTTTTGGATTTTAATTCATTTAAAAATTTACGTAATTTGAAAATTCATCAAAAATTAGGAAATCGAAATCGTAAAAATGATTTGCAGTTTGATTCCCAATCTTACTAATATAATGTCAATCCGGTATGCAAGACATGCGACATTAACTACTTTTTTTTTCACTTTACGGAATTTTACGTAAATTTCAGTTTTACGAAATTTGTCAGCCAATTTTCCTGATGAAACCCAACCGTCAGAGCACATGCGTATAACCACTCAAAACGAATGTAAATCCTTCATCCATGTCAAAAACACTCAGAGAATCAACATGCAAGCAATCCATGCAAGCACGATACCACAAATTAGGGAAAAAAAAACTAGCATGCAATCAGAACAATTGTGGACTTTGCCAATTTTGCTCACAAAACTGCCAAAATTTCAAACGGCCATAACTTGAGTTATAGTGCACCAAATTAGGCACTGTAAAGCACATTACGGAGGGAGACCAATTGACCGAGATGCTTGCCACATCAGCCTAGGCTTCACACGTTTGAAAACAGGGCATCCTGAATTCTGTAGTAGGGCGCACTTCTGCAAGGCCATATGGTATTCATGTAAATGCCTACTTGCCTTAGCCTCTTCCGATGCACTCATTCGATAAGGACGCTGTGCGATCCAGGTATAAGGTCGATTTTATGATCAACTATCCTTTCGGGTGATAAAAAAACATCATTGAATTTCTGCCTAAGTTCATTATAGGCTTCAAACTCTGTAGTGTTCTCACTGAGTATATTCATGGCATTTATGTTAAGTTTTTTTTATCATTGTAGCAAATGAAATCATTATGAAAACATAAATAAACTTTATAGTCAAAATTTTTCATTATTGAATTAAGTTCTTGTTTCGAATAAGGATTAACATTTTTAGTGTTAACACTTAAACTAGCCTTGATCTTAATCAAAGAATTCCCATGCATAAAAGATAACGATTTTTCAACAAAATCGATTTTCGAAGACTTATTCTTATCAAAATGCCATTGTTGCCCGAGAACAATATCTACATCAGCTAATGCAACAAACTGGAATTCTAATTTTTCAGAGTAATCCTGTATGTGTAACTCTACATCATGAACAACATAATCCATAAACTCGGAATTGCTTCTCGATGCCATTGTCACAATATTTTTTCTCACTTTTTCGGGTAGGAAGGTTTAGCGTCTGCACCAAATTTACATTAATAAAGTTATGAGTGGATCTAGTGTTAAAAAGGACATTAACAACTTGACCTTTAACTTTATCTTTAATGCATATAAGGTCATTAGGTCCAAAAACTAAAGAACTAAGGAAACATACATCCAAATCATTACTTCGAGATAGATTACCTGAGGTAGAAATTGGTTTTTTGACGCAATCTCGTGCAATGTGACCCTCGTCATTGCACTTGAAGCACCTGTTCTTCTTACGAGCTTCACCTATATCTTTGCTTGTTGGTTTTTAAAGTTTCTTTTGGTTTTATTAGGATTGTTGGAATTGGGATGTGTTTCATTAACAACTTCCATATCCTTCCTCTTGAATTGAAAACCTTTCTTTGGCTCATTAGGCTGGTGACCCCTAGATGGCTTAGGTGTGTCATCAAAATACTTTGCAGCCCTAATAGCATCCTCTAGGGTTTTTGGATGGTCCCTACGAACATCCACTTGGTAATCTTTTGGTAACCCATCAATAAGCATCTTCAGATTTACAAAAAACAAGATCAATGGCTCCATCAAGAATTTTTTCTCAAAGAAAATGATAATGTATTTCGATGTGCTTGGTTCGCGCATGTAGAACTGGATTTTTGACATTGTGAATGCAGCTTTTGTTGTCGCAATATATAGTTGTAGCATCCACTCGTAATTGATCCAAATATGTAAGTAATTTTCGGAGCCATATAGAGCATAGAGAATTAGTTAGTTTTTATGTTTTAGACCTAGCTCGTACTGATTTAATTTTTGGATATGAATGGTTATTTTATAACTCGCCTTCTCTGATTATTGATTTTGAGAAGCATCTTCTCACTTTCAAGGAGGGTGATAAGGTACTTACTTTATTTGACAATAATTTTGTACATCCATCGGATGAGATTTCTATAGTTAATGCAATGGAAGCATTTGATTATTCACAGTATGTGCTATTTTAATTTTGGATGTTCCTTATGTGTATCCAAATAGTTGTAAATTCTTAACAATTCTTAACTCAGTAAGTTTAGATCGTGAACAAGCGATGAAAAATCAGATCATAAGTGAATTTAAAGATGTTTTTCCATCAAAATTACCTCATGGTTTACCACCATCTAGGTCAGTAGACCACACGATAGAGTTAATTCCAAGAAGTCATCCTATCTCTAGACAATCTTATAAGTTCTCTCAGAAAGAGAAGACAAAGATTTCAAATCAAATAAAAAATTATCTAAGGATGAGACATATACAACCTAGTAAATCACCTTGGGATGCTCCTATTCTTTTGAAAGCAAAGAAAGATGGAGGTTTCCGGATGTTTGTGGATTACAAGGGGTTGAATAAGGTGATTGTTCAAAATAAATATCCATTACCCAGGATGGATAACCTTGTAGATCGCTTGGGTGGAGCTCAGTATTTCACACTAACCACACAAGCCATCAACAATAGGAGAGAGAGAGAGAGAGAGAGAGAGAGAGAGAGAGAGAGAGAGAGAGAGAGAGAGAGAGAGAGAGAGAGAGAGAGAGAGAGAGAGAGAGAGAGAGAGAGAGAGAGAGAGAGAGAGAGAGAGAGAGAGAGAGAGAGAGAGAGAGAGGTAGCTCATTTGCTAATGCCTTAATCTAATGTAGAAACATGAAATCATGAAAAGTAGCAAAGCATGAAAAAATAGCAACATTCATAAAAAGCATTAGACTAGGAAGCAATAGCACATGAGGATGCTTGAGCACTCAAATTGGTAGAGTTTCCTCCACTCAATTAACATATAAAATGGAGTACAAGAGGTGTCTTTTTATTCTTTGGGAGGCCCTTGCCCCTTTGCTTCTATTGTCTACTTCATTGAGGGAAGGATAGAAATTCTAGCCCTTCAAAATAAACACAACTAGATCTATGGTGCACAAAAAAGCACACTCCACCAACCACCAATTTGACTTTGACTACTACTTAGAACTTAAACAAAACTTAATCAACTTAGACTCTGGGCCTTTTACATTATATTATTTACATGGCCCAGGTCTAGTTTATTCCATAATATAATAATTTACATGTGGTCATTGGGCTATGGACTTACGCACCATGGCCCTCGCACCTAATTTATTTATTTACAGTAATTACCCTCAACAATACATACGTACATATATACATACGTACATATATATATATATATATATATATATATATATATATATATATATATATATATATATATATATATATATATATATATATATATATATATATATATATATATATATATATATATATATATATATATATATATATATATATGTATGTATGTATCTCTATATACATAGATACATATATACATATAGTCACGATTTCGTGACCTAATAAAAGCCTTTTCAAAATATTAAATTATATTGAGGATTAAAAGTCCATATTACATTATGGACCCATTTAAATGCTAGGCCCTTATCAAGGCCCTCTATTAAGGGTATTACTGTAAAAGTTGTCTATTGTGCCTCTTGGGTACCCATACGTCTTGGAAAGGCTACGTACTCTCCCTCTCTCTCGTTGCACATTATTCTCTTCGTAATGCCGTAAGTCTCTCTCTCTCTCTCTCTCTCTCTCTCTCTCTCTCTCTCTCTCTCTCTCTCTCTCTCTCTCTCTCTCTCTCTCTCTCTCTCTCTCTCTCTCTCTCTCTCCTTAAACTACTTCTATCCTTAGAAGCTTCTCAAGACAAGAAAGAATTACAGGAACAGTTGCTTTAACTTTCAATATTAACCAAGGAAATCATTATTCTTAGTCTGACTTCCATATCAAACAAGTACTTAGAGATAAACCTATTTCCAATCGTTAATATCTATACTAGAGTATGACTCAAGTTTGAAAAGTACACTAAGCAATAAATTTCTCAATTAGGTTACACTCAACACAAGTTAGTAACATCACCTTCATGTAAAATACTTACATGAACCACTGAGTGAAATATTTCCTGACTTAGGAGATTAAAGTTAAAGAAAGTAATAATAGTTACGGTCTGAAATTATCCACAAACTCTGGCAGACAATTAGGTGAAAAGCTTCCAAGTACAACTATCTTTAGAATCCAATTCTAAGATATGATAATTCATTCACCTAGAATCTCTAGGATAATCATTAAGGTATAAAATGATTAAAACTCAACTCTGAGTATCCCAAATACTCTTTAGAGTTAAATGCTCTTATTTCTAGCACCAAATGCAAGAAAATAACATTCATTCATCTTAATAATCTTGTCTGTCTCCTATGATAACTGGAGATCCAATCAAATGAAGAACTGTACTCAAGCATCTACAGACCATAAACTGCAGTAGAATAACATCCACTAAAATAATTAAATTCTCCACAAATAAAATACTTATCTTGTGAGAATGTCAGTGAAATCCATAGGTTCTCAAATAAATACTGGAGTAGAGAGATTTAGAACACTGATCTGAATTCCTACTCAAATAATAGATCAAGAATTAATCATCACACTTAAGAATCATCACCATTCCTTATAATCCTTTGACAATAATTAAGTATCTATTTATGATCCGTCAATCATAAATATTTAGATTCATATGATTCGTCAATCATAATTTTCTGGAATCTAAAACCATACTTAATCATTTACAAGATACTAGAGTATATGTCCAACATAACTTAGGAAAAGTAAAAATCATTCCAAAATCTTTCCACTAAGAAAATACTGGATTTAGAAATATTCTTCAAACATGATTCTTTGACTGGAGTGCAAAATTTAAGTTTTATAAACCACTGGTAATTAAAGACTGGACGCATACCAAAATGACAATTATCTTCAACTACAAAAAAAAGTTAGATTACAATCTAGAATCAAATCTAAATACCCAAAATCCTGCTGAATATGGATTTATTATGATTCGTTATCCAATTGAGTGCTCTGGGATACAATCACTAATGAGTTGAGTCTATTCCTTAATTAAGGAATACTCTATCCCATATGTTCATGTTCACCGACTAGGTTAAGTTTATCAAATAACCCTAGTAGATTCATACAAGATTAATTGTGCACATATGTGATTAATCTCACTATGACCCAGTATATAAACACATATTTATCTGGCAGATTCCTCCAGAACCCACATATGTTACTCACATATCTCACTGAGAATCTTGTAACTCAGCTACAAAAGGTTTACTTCTCATAAGTAAATAACATATCCGGGAAATCTCTGAGACAAATAACATTCTCTCAACAGTTTTCCAATCCATTTCCTCTAATAGCATAATTTATTCCCCTCAATCAACCCTTCTCTGATCTTAGTACTCAAACTAAGATTAGGTTGATCCAATACAAAAACTCTCAGACTTAAATCCTGATCAAACTTACTTCTATTCCAATCAAAATGGAATTAGTAACCTTTGACCTTTCACTGTACTAATAGATAATGATTCAAATATCAAACATGTTCTAGTTCCAAACTGTCCACACAATCCCTAGAGAATTTCTCTTATTCGATAAGTTCCAATTAGGTATCTTACTCTGAATCTATCCAAAATTACTTTCAAAA
The DNA here is from genome assembly GCA_029204225.1 of Diphasiastrum complanatum. Taxonomy (NCBI): domain Eukaryota; kingdom Viridiplantae; phylum Streptophyta; class Lycopodiopsida; order Lycopodiales; family Lycopodiaceae; genus Diphasiastrum; species Diphasiastrum complanatum. Next base: position 11,588,427 of record CM055105.1, read on the forward strand.
AAATCTCATTTCTATACCACAACTGGTTCTCTCCCGAAAACTATGCAACCCATAAATTCTCAAATAGAATTTTATCCCATCACTTCACCCCTCCTTTAAAAAAAATAACAATTTCAATAAAAGTTCTACGAAAATACAAAATATGATATATGAAATATCCAAATCAAAGAAAAGTCAGTAATAAGTGCTTCCACTAAAAGATTCACTCTATTACAACATGACTTTTCCTTCAAATATTTTCAACCTGAGTGATAGAAACTACCTTTCTATCAAAATGACATAACAGTCTTTCAGAAGAATAACTTCATGCTGGAAAGAATCATATAAACCAGTCTGACGTCTATATTCGAGAAATTACTAAGAAGTAAATGATTAAAAAAATGAGATATATATTTGAGGGCCTCTGATTTTGTAAATGATGAAATACCACATTGGGATCTAGATTAAACCTCAAAATTTTCCAGAATATCCCACATTTGATCGAACATGATTACAATCAAGAAAAGACCAGTAGTTCAACTTGAACCAATTGTACCTTTGATGGTTGTTACCGGAGCTTATAAATAGAAAGAAATTCCAGTTGCTCCAGTATTTGCTGAATCTGCACTATCTACGGATATACCTACCGCCTTAGGCGTGTATCTGAATCTCAAAGCAGAAAAGAAGAGATACCAGGATAGCATGTCTCATAATGATCACAACAAGTATGACCATTCAATATGCACTTCCTATGATTATCAAGATTACTTATGCTAGAAACATAAGTCCAAAAATCACCACAACTTGGCATAATTTTTCTAATATTGAAATCAAAAGGCATTTCCATCTCAATAAGGCTAACTACTTGCTTATGGATATAAGTGTCCACTTTGGATGCTTCACTTATTCTCATAAGATGTTTACAACTTGCCTTTAAAATTGAAAACTTGCAATTTTCATCTTTATGAATGAACTTGCAAGTCCTTGTGAGACTCCAAGCCTCATTCACCTTTCTACAAAGGAAACACCTTTCCTTGGACTTGTCCTTCTTGTATTTGCATTTCGAACTTGAAGCTCCATCCTTCTCCTCGTCCCCCTTGCTTTGGTTCTTCTTGGATGGATTGGTCTTATTTTTGTAGCATCTTGAGAAAAAATAACCTCCCTTGCCACAAAGGTTGCACTTAGGATCCTTTCTTTTCTTCAATAGGTTGCCACCTATTGATGCCATGTGAATAAAAACCTGTGATATGATTTTACAAATGTAATTTGTGACTTTCAAGAGACTAGATTTGAACATCTTCAATAATCTAGAATGATCTACAAAAGGTCTAGCTCACAAACCTAAGAATCAATCTTCACACTAATGACTAGTCACTTGGAAACTTTGCTTTGATCACTAAGACAAAAGCACACAATCTTTGAATCAAATCACAAAAGAAATCAGATCCAATCTCCAATTGGCCTCATCAAATACCAATGACTCTTTCTTTTGAAAGTTGAAATGGATATGAAAAGATTTGACACCTAGATTTTCCTTTTCACTTGACTAGTTCTCTCAACACTTGAGATTCTTGAACAAAAGATGGGTTTTGTTTCAAACACCTAAAAATCAAACTTAATCACTTCTTTTGGACTCACTCTTGACCCAAATAATCTCACTCTTGAGATTTAGAATGAATTTGATTTGATTTGAAAACAAACTATACCACCAATTTTTCACAAAGCTTAAAAATTAGACAACTAGAGATTCACAAAGATCTCAACCATGCATGGATACTCAAATATGGACTCCTCCTCATTCTAGACATCAAATGGGATCACAAATTGACCCTCACACTCTCACAAAGAAAGTTGAATAGAACTAATTTGAATTTCATACATACTATGTTAATTTTTGCTCAACAAATTGAATTCAATCACTCCTATTGGATTCCACCAATTACTCTACCTTTTAAGACTTGGAATGAAATTCAAAATCAAAAGTTGTGATTTTTCTCACTAAGATATTGTGCTTCAAAGAGCTAATGCCACTTAGAAAGATTTGATCACATAGGAGAAGACAAATTCTTCACCAATGACAACACATAATGAGCTTCTAGATCTTGCCCTCTACAAAGGAAGGAACTCTTAGAAAATTGGATCTCTCTCTACACATTTGTCATAGACACCTTAATGACTCTTTTCAAACCTTACAATCACTCTAACAAATTGAGTAGGGTTGAACAATGTGACCTGGATCTCAATCTCTTTTCTAGAACTCTCAATTGAAGCCAATCTATGTCAAATTCTACAAAACATTTGCATATATGCTCTATATGCACTAGAAACTCTCAAATATTTCACTTGGAGGACAGATCCAAAGATGTTTTCTAGCAAAATGATGCTTCTAAACTTGACCCTATTACTCTTGAACAAATCTAGACTGATGGTACAATGGATTTCAACCTCTCACCTTGCATATCACTCCTTAATCAATGATTTTTAGCAAAATCTCTCTTAACTTCAACATACACTCAAAAAATCAGAGAAGATCAATTAATGCACCTATTTCAAGCTTCAATTTTAATCTTTTGGCTGATCTAATCCAAGAACTAATCAAGGTATTAGATTCACTATAGAAAATGCTTGATTTTGCACCAAAAATCACTCAAATTGGGTATGTGAGTCAAATTGTACAAATTTTTGAATTTTCTCAGCCAAAACCGGAGCTGTACGGCCACACACGTGTGAAAAGGGTTCCTACAGCCCACAACAAGATCTGGACCAAAAATTTTGAGGATATCTATCAAATCCAACTCGCTACACAAAATTTGACTAGTTTCCAAAAAACTGCTAATTTTGGCTTTGATTTGGATTAACCCTATCAATTTCAACAAAAACCCTTGTACTTGGCTCTGATACCATGTGGAAAAAGTACAAAAAGGACCAAGAGTGGATCCTAATCTGATCCTCAAGAGGGATTGGTTGTCAGATTACTTGATCTATCAATCTACTTCAGATTAAGATCAATCTAGATCAATTCTAGACACAAAATCCTAAGAAGAACAATCATTAATTGAAGGTAAGTGTACTTTCTGGTATCACACGTGTGAAACACTGTCTGAGTACGGACTCCAACTTGAAAATCAAGTACACATTGATAGAACCTCAAAACAATCAAAACAAATGTAGACAAATGGAGAGAATCACTCAAAATTGCTTCCAAAACCAAGATTGGTGTCTCACATTGATTATGGCCAAACGTGGCTCTATATATACAATAAGTGGGATCTCGTGGTACTAATCATCCCTATGATTCCACATGTGTGAAGTTGCTTTGTCATATGATGATTCATCATGCAAAATTGACACTTAGACAAAACCTTCTATTTTGGGCATTTTTGGTCCATTTTCCTTCTATATGGAGATCTACTTGGAAATCTTCTAGAAGGCAAAATTCGCCTACTTCAGCTTATTCCACACATGTGAGCTGTCCTCTACACATGGGATATGACATCTAAGATTCTATACTCTGTAGATTTGTAACTAGTCTTAACTAGTATTAAGTGGATTAGGATTCCTTTACAAAACTCTAGAATAACAAGTTTATCTTGGTTGTTGAGGGACAAGATAGTTCATTGTAAGTATTGTCAGAGCAACTGTTTTGTGAAATACGATGTATTGTCTAAGTTGAAACCTGGTTTATCATGCACAGATCTTATTCTCAGCCCTATTTGTGATCTTAATACTGAGTTGCTGGCTAGTTTCTCCAAGATATTGTTCTCCATAAACTGGACTTCATGGTTGAACATTCTAGATCTGTTTTATGATGTTTCAAGTACTTTATACAAAACCAAAGGCGGTATTGGCTGCCATTCATAAATGTCCTATGACAACCAAAGTATTCTTCCATTTCACTGAACTTCATTGCTAAATCCTAAATTCCTCCGGTAATGACAGAATATTCCTACTTTGTGCTCTCTTCATGGGGAATGACACTTATTATACTACAGTTTACTACATTTCTCTATAAGCATGTCACGATAGTTCTCAAGTGTCCATGTTTCATTCTTATGCATTGAATCTATTTTTTCCTGCATTGCCTCCCACCATTGTTCAAATTTCAGACTTGCATTGCCTTTGAGTAAGATGTGGGTTTTGTAGTTATTAGGCATCGGTTGCTTTCGCAATTTTTTACTGCAACATTCTCAATAGCCTTCTGTCCGAGTTTTTTGACTCTGCTAGAGCGTCTCAGTTGAGCATAATCCTCTTCCTCCTGAGGTTGCACTGGTTGTTGTGGGGCCTGCAATTCCCGTTCCACAACTTCTTGGTGGTCTTGTTGAACAAGTTGTTGAAATGACTCCACACAAGTTTGCTCTCCCTCTTCAGCCCAATCAGAGATGTAAGGAGTCAGATCGATAAATTGATAACTAGTAAAGTCAGCATCTTCTTGAAACGCTTCTTCATCAAACTTTACATCTCTGCTCACCTGAAATTTATTGGTTTCAGGATTATACAACCTGTATCCAGGTGAATCGATTGCATAGCCCATGAATTCTCATCAAGCTTTGACCTCTTCTCTTGAGGTACATGCATATAAGCTCTGCAACCAAATACTCTGATAAAGTGACAGGTTGGGCAGTCCAGGCCTCATAAGGGGTCGCATCGCTCACAGCAATTGTCATACTACTATTTTGAAGATAACGACTATCAAGATAGCTTTTGCCCAGAATTCTTTCGGAAGCCTTGCATGCGCCATCATACACCTTGTTGCCTCCATCAAGGTCTGGTTCTTTCTTTCGGCTACTCCATTGTGCTGCAGTGTGTAAGGCACAGTATACTGTCTCTTGATTCCTTCATTCACATAGTAATTCTTGGACTCTGTACTGGTGTATTTGCCACTATTATCATATCTCATAAATTCAATCTTTCTCCATGTTTGTGTTTTGATTGAACTCTTGAACTGCTTGAAAACAGTAAACACATCAGACTTTTTCTTCAAGAAGTAGACGAAGGTCATGTGTGTGTAATGTCTATGAAAGTAGCAAAGTTCTATGATCCAGATATAGATGGAACCTTCATAGGCCCACACAGATCACTTTCCAAGAGGCTCCTGGGCTCGTGCTCCTTCGAACCTAAATGGCTCATGGTGCTGTTTGCCCTTCAAACACGATTCACACAGTCTGATTTTGTTGTCAGTGACATCCATCCCTTCTACCATTCTGCTTCTTGACATTTTATAGAGTGTGCTCATACTACAGTGGCACATCCTCTTATGCCATAATTCGTTTTGAGGATATTGGTCACTCTGTGCTGATGGCGAGTCAAATGGTTGAGTAAAAATGGAAAAAATCGAATGGCGAGTCAGGACTCTGTCGGCGAGTTTGGAGCGAGTCAGTTTTTGACTCACCAAGATCATAGAACAAAGCATGAAGTCCGCTCAACTCACTGGAATAGTGGTGATTCAAGAAGATGAGAAAAAAGTGGAAAAATATATATAGGCGAGTCAAAAACCTGCAAAACTACAATAAAAATCAAGAAAAATACAAACAGAAAACTCATCTAAAGAGTAGCTTAGCAACATCTCCTTGGCAACGGCGCCAAAAAAATGTTGGACCCTATCCGTGCCTCCCTAATCAGTGCGATCAAGAGGGAAAAGAAGGGGCTTGGATCTCCAACTAGGTACATATTGGTGTAGTATGGGCTTCAATCCAACGAGGAGAGGGCTAAACTACAAGCTAAAGATGGACTCTAAGCCTACCAAGGGTGCCGGTCTTGATGTTGGATCTAGAGGTGGGATGGCTTAGAGGTGGATGTGTGATTCTTCCTTCTTCCTATTTCTTTTTGGAGTTTTTGGTTTTGGGTTGATCCTCTTCTGGGATCTTGGTTTCTTGGATTATCTAGGTTTCTTTGGCTCTAAATATTCCCCTCTTGAGGTTTATCTTCTCAAGGGAGGGGAGCAATGGAAATAAAACCTACCTAATGGATCTTAATGATCTCTTCCAAGGGGATTTCTAACACCTATTTTACTACTAATGTGTGATTTTGTGGATTAGATGGATGAAAGCATGAGCTAATGATCTTTAAAGAGTGTGATACAACAACATTCAAGCATTCATTCATCCACAATCAATCATACATAAACAAAAACGGAGGGCTTCACAATGTAAGAAAGGTAGGAGGAGGCTTGTCTCTCTCTCTCTCTCTCTCTCTCTCTCTCTCTCTCTCTCTCTCTCTCTCTCTCTCTCTCTCTCTCTCTCTCTCTCTCTCTCTCTCTCTCTCTCTCTCTCTCTCTCTCTCTCTCTCTCTCTCTCTCTCTCTCCAATGAAAAGTGATTACAAAATTTGACAATCCCTACTTATAAGCAAAGCTGGGGTTAGTTTTGGTTCACCCAAAAACCATGTGCCATAAAAACTTGACTTTCTAAAACGTTTTAAGCCAAATTGCATTTTAAACTACTTGGGTCCTTTCTTATTTTAGGCCCCATAGAGCATTGATCTACTTTCATTTCTCGTGCCATTGGCTTACAAGTACAGTGCACCTTCTACGGGCATCTGAACATTACATTACAAGTAGATCTAAGTCATTATGCCGACTCGGCCATGCTTTTGTTCCCGTCGTCGTAAAATATCTTGGTGAGGTGCTGGGCTTTGTTTTCGCTTTGGCTGGACTTCTCTGGCATTGGCGTTCCCAGTAAATATGGATTCTGGAACTTCTTATCTGTCATTTGTCGACGCTCTTTAACGTAGTTTGGCAACTAGATATTCGTTAGGCTCTTTTATCATCTGGAATCCGTTAGAAGAATCTTCACCAAAATCTTCTAACACATGTAAGTTCGTTAAACCTAAGTTTACAAGAAGGTGATGTAGTTGGATCTGATGTGGATCTTGCCCACTTGGAGGATTTATCGCTTAGTGTACCTTTGGAACCTAAAAGAGTGCTCAGAATCAGAGATAAACAATTGAAAAATCGTTCTATCTCTAAGTGTTTGATTAGGTGGAAGGGTCAAACTGAGGATGATGATTCATTAGAAAGGGTTGAAAACATAAAGAAAATTTTCCTAGTTTCCACTTATGAGGACAGAAGTAGTTCAAGAGGGGGGGGGGGGAATGTTACGTCCATGTCCAGTAGGTGGGATTCAAGAATAATTCTTGGGGTACTCTAGTATATAAGGTTGTTAGTTATGCCACGTCCTTCCAAACATAGTCGGTAATGTAATTTTGCATGGTGATTGACAACTTATGTGCAAGAATAGAAGATCAAATGCTTTTGATAGGAATGGAGAGATCCTAGATTAAATATTCTCTATCTTTTGGAGATTATATATTCTGGTGGAACTCGCCCATCTAGGCCTTCTTTGAGTCGGCCTACTGTTGGAAAAAGAGGGTGTGTGCTGATCAATGCAAAATTGTTGATAGGAGTAATAAGATCCTTGCACTCGGCAAGAGCCAGAGTTACTTAATATATAGATTGGCACATTGCTATTCTGTTGGATTATTCTACTTTCAGGAGTGACTCAACTGAATAATCGATCTTTAATCCTCATCCAATTATTATCTAGTTCTTCATGTTAGAATGTATGCCTCTTTGTAATCATTTATAACAGATGAATCTCTTATTGTTTTTGTCTATTCACTACAATACATATCTCTTCTGATTTTTCTGATTTTGTTTGTGTATAGAGCAATGGAATCTGATCCTGAGCCTGAAGAGATTGCATTCCTTCTTATTTCCTCTTGTAACAGCATAGAAATGACTCTTGATAAAGTAAGTTGCTGCTGGGTCGAAATAGCCATGACCCATGTTTCATAGGCTTTAGGGAGACTCAATAAAAGAGTCATTAATGCATCTAAATCTTCAATGTTTGATCTTGTTGCAGTCATTTGCTCCATAAGGTTTTTGAATGTGTTGAGATGGCTGGAAATAGTGTTTGCATCAAACATTCTAAGAGACTCATTGTATTTTCTGGTTTCAGAAGCTAGGATCCCCTCCTCTCTTGCATTCAGTCACCTTGGCTTGGGGGTGAAGTGGTTAGGGTTTTGACTAGCCATTTCCTGTTGGTTGGGTGGTTTTGTTCTACAGGTCCTTTTGGTTGCATGTAACAGGATTTGATAAGATCTTCACTTGGCGAGAGAGAGAGAGAGAGAGAGAGAGAGAGAGAGAGAGAGAGAGAGAGAGAGAGAGAGAGAGAGAGAGAGAGAGAGAGAGAGAGAGAGAGAGAGAGAGAGAGAGAGAGAGAGAATCTCCTCCCCTTTCTATCATCTTTTTTCATGGCACATTTATGTTTTGAACATGTTATAAATGAATATTAAAAATATAGTTGGAACTTGTGAGTTTCAAGTTTGTTCATCATTCTATTAACAAATACTATAGCACTCTCTAATCTCAAAAGTACTATATCTAAGAATAGAATTTGATCCTAATTTACTACAATTAATATCTTATAACTAACTGTTAATCAACATATTGCAAATAATGGTGGGGCTTAATTCACCAAAAGATCCTAGAATATTCAAAACAACTGATTTTAAGTATTTTAAATATGCCAAGAAGTACTCTTACATAGGGTGTGAAAGATGGGAATGCTCCCACTATGTTATCATTCAACTACATGAAAAATAAAGGAGATGGAAAATACATTCTTGAGGAGGAGAAAAATGGAGAGTTAGGATTCATGAAATCTTATTGGTTAGGCTTGGCTTCTCATCGTGATAATCTTCATCACAACACACCCATCCTCAGTGGTGTCTCTCTCTCTCTCTCTCTCTCTCTCTCTCTCTCTCTCTCTCTCTCTCTCTCTCTCACACACACACACACACACACACACACACACACACACACACACACACACACACACACTCACACACACACAAACATGAAGATGAGTTGCATGAGGATACGGACTCTCATCTGAGTTTTATCCCACACCACATTGGTTCACATTTCCAATATTTGCAAAGAAGGGGTCTTGCCCAATATGTATGGACAATCAATTTAAAAAAACATGTATGAAAGAAAGTTGGCGATTGGCAATTCATTGTTTATTAAATGTGGCCTACAAGACTACTGCTAAGATAATGAGAAACATGATGTGACTACACATTATTTTGTTGGTGCTTGTACACACGAGTGGAAAGGACGCTTTGGTATTTAAGGACAACTCAAGTTTGTTTATTGAGCCCAAACTCATTGCTTGACAACTTCAAAGTTGGTTAACTTCCCAATGCCAAATTTGCACTCCATGCTTAGTAAGTGCAATGCCAACAACACTTGCCATCCATATCAATCTAAAAAAAGGAGATTGCCATGCAGTTGTGACATCCCCCTTCTAAATCGAGCCTCCAGCTATCTCTCTTGCCCATGAGATTCTATCCAGATTTCATCTCTCCTCCATTCCATTGGTTATGTTTGAAAATAAAGATAAATGTAAGAACAGGGATGTAGAGCACATCAAGTGGAAGCCTTGGGTGTGTGTGTACAACACAACTTCAACTCCAAAACAAGATTGTCTCTTTAAAATATGCACGACACTCCTTCGAAGTCAAATATGAAAACAAGATGTCCAGATTGCCCTTCAGATGCATGCATGACAAGAGATGTTGCCGCCGCACTTGCCTAAGCATGTACTTTGGAGTGCAAAGACTCACCCTCACATAGCTTGAGAGCTATGAAAAGCCATGTCCAACACACAAATGGTGTGGCTCCAAACACACCAATGTTGCAATCCATCATCTTTTTAGACACACTACAATGTGTGAATGAAGCAACCAATCAGCTTCTCAGGGCGTGTATGTGACCCCCCAGGTCAAGATCTATAAATAGCTCCATTTACCCCGGGTTACCACTCTCATTTTGCATACAGCTACCTTTGCATTTCTTCGGTCGTCCTTTTGCGAACGCCATTCATTCATTCGTTCATGCCTGCCTTCCTTCTTCTGCGCCTCCCTTTCTCTCCTCCTCCTCATTCCGACAAGTAGCTGGCGGCCCTGGGGGATTGCCATCGCCATGGGCGGTGACTCCAGATTCCTGCCTCACACCCCCTGCCGTGCTTGCCAGGGCGCCTCTGCATGTCTGGATGGCTTGTTTTCGCCTCAACAACGCTGATCGGATCCTCCATTTATCGATTCATTCCTTTTCGGTGGTTGTACAATTTGCCGTTATGCCAATCTATTCTCACATCACCGCTAGGTTTTCAACTTGCCTTTGATCTCCGCTTTCAACTGTTGATATTAAGAAGATTTTGGTGCTGGCTCAGTTGCAACAATGGTGAAACCTCTTTATCTCTCAGAATTTGAACTTGTGGCCTTATTTTGGTGGTTTTTTCCATTGATGAGCAGATCTTACTTGTGGTATTGCTCCGTTGTCTCTCAGTATTGTTGTGGTTTATCACTTCACTTGCTCCTTTGAGATTTCTGGTTCTGGTTTTGCTTCATTGTTATCTATAGCCTGATGGTTTTTCCTTTTCATAGTTACTGTAGGCAGACGGTATCAGGTTGAAATTTGGCCTTATGTCGAATGCTCAGGTAAAACTGATCCGTAAGTGTCAGGTTATTCTGGCTGTTTCTATTAGGATTTTGCACCATCATCAATCTCGTGAAACAGTTTGGTATATGCACTCTCGAAATGCTACATCTCAATTCTCTCAGTTAGTATTGTCATGGATTTTGCACTACTGCTTGGAAGATTTTCACCTGTTTAAACCTTTTAATTCCTTCTATGAAGTTTTGCTCGTTAGGATAGAGTTAGTGTTACTAATCATTCCTTCAATTTAAGTATTTTCCATTATTCTTTCATTGCTTTATGAACCATTTCATAATTTTTTTTTAAAGCCTTCTTGTCCTACAACTACAATTTCCTTTTTTAAATGATAAACATCAAATTGAGGTTATACGTATAGGAAGGATTCTCAAACTTTTCTTGAAAGTGAGGTTTTCAAAGTGTATCTCTTACTAAATGTCGAGGTAGTGAATTAACATGGAATATAATGCTTGCAGGCTTAGAGTGAGAACTTTGTCGTTGGTATTGAGATTCAAAAGGGAAGTTGGATCATGGAGAGGCTCCATAGAAGAGATGAAAGCATCGCAACCTTGTATATGAAGACATCAATTCTAGACAAGCCTAGAGTATGAATCTATCTTTGAATTTTTTTTAGCTAAATATACTCCAATGTTACAAGCAACATTGTTTCTTTGAACAAGAATGATGTTTCAAATCATGGAATATTCTTCTGTGTGTTTCTTTTATTATTGTAAAGTAAGTGTGCATTGTAACATATTGTGTTTGTGCTTGATTGTATCTGAAATTTTGTAGTGTTTTTTGTGGTATGTTTTTAGTTGGAATCTAAGTTGCTTCAAAACGTGTTTCAAGAGTGGGGAGCATTCCAAAATGTGATTACGGAATGAGTGCGTGTGTAATATAAACACAAACAAATTTGTAGTTTGTATCATAGATGCAGCGCGTTTCAGAAACACGTTTCGGGAATTTCAAAACAAATTTCAGAAACGTTTTTTTTTAATTTTAAATTTTTGGTTTTCTTTTATTTTGTTTTTTGTATTCTGCTTTTTTAAATTCCAAATTTTTTGTATTCTGTCTTTTTTTCAAAAACGATTCTGAAAAACGAAACGTGATTCTGCAGAATCGCGTTTCGCTGCATCTATGGTTTGTATAGTGCCTAAGTCTTGTTAACCATGCAAGGTTGAGAGGGAGATTGGGGGAGCTTCCTAGATGGTCAAAATTGAAGAGTGCAAGCTCTAATTGAAGCCAACAATAGGGAAATAACAAGCGTAGGGCTTGATGTGTGCATGATAGGGTGTGCACTAGTACAGCAGCCATGAAATAGGCAACTATAGATGTAGATGATTAGATCTCTGCCTAGAGATGGAGGAGGACTCGCGGGGTCATTAGAGCCATATTTGGAGAGGAGAGATTTGTTGCAAGGCCTGCTAGGGGAGATGAGGCAGAGGAGGATGAGAGGGACGGTTGAGGAGGGTATGAGGTTAGAGTCCACAATGGAAATTGAGCCTGTGGCAATGGAATAGGTTGATCCCTTGCCACTCCTTCACAGCTTTAGAGGAAGCCCCATGGGCTTGGGTAGGAACAAACCATCTAAATACTTTTCGGGTTTATTATAATGTCTTTTGGTAGATTTTTATGATTTGAACTTTTTTTTCCTCGACTTTCAAAGTTTATACAATTCAAATTGTGGACTACTTCAAGAAAATGCATATTTTTTACATTTGGCATCATTCACAACTTGATTCTATGAGAGGGCTTACCCTTAGGTTTGATTCTACATGATTTATTCCCATAGATGCCTCATCTTTGGGTAGTATCAATAATGTGGTTTTAGTATTTCTTGTGGCTGGTCTTGATTTGTTTCTTGTCTCAATGTATTTTTTGTTATCTTAGTGCAAGCCTACAACTCATGGATTGCTAATTTATACTAATTGGTTTTTGCTGAATGAAAGATCTTTAGAATCAACTGTGTTTGAGCAAATCGAAGTGATGATACACATTTTTCATTATGTTTATGAGAAATTCGTTTTGTTGGCTTTGCTTGAGTGATAAGCTTCATTGTGAGTGATTCTTATGTTTCACCTCTAGAGAAGTGATAGAAACTCAATACTTTGGTCTTTGCTCACCCAAAGTATGAAGCTACTATGGACATGCATTTGTGTAAGTGACATGCATATACTCTTGGGTGGTGATGACATGATAGAAACACAATACATTTGTCTTTGTGCACACAAAGTATGAAGCTACTATGGAGACACATTTGTGCAAGTGACATACATCTTCTCTTGGGTGTTGATGGCATGTTGTAGCATTCTACTGTGTGTTATGCATGATGAGTTGATGGTCCACTACTCTAAGTCGTCTCCACAATGTTGAAGATTGCATATGAGTGTCGTCCTACAATTAATGTCGATTTCTCTTGAGGTTTAACTTTTTTGAAGAAGTGATAAAAAGTGGTGTGGAGAAGTGTAGGCCGTGACATACCGTTATGCATGTGATTTGCCCTACTCTTAGGCACAAATGATGTGAAAAAGTATGTAACATATTGTTCATGCTTTGCATGATAAGGTTGATGGTTTAAGACTATGAGTAGACTCCATAAATATAAAGATTGCTTATTCTATATTATATTTGTATATTACATCAAATTGATGTTGATTTTTAATTTCGAGTATCCTCTTGAAGTAGTTTATGCTTATGTTATGGCCGATTGTACTATTTCAATTGTAGCTTATTCAGGTAAAGTTCCTTAAAGATACCTCTTCAATATGCCATTGTAAATTTTCACCATGTCTTTCTATATTCGCATAGTTTGTAATTTGGTGAAATTCAATTTCATTGGGTGTCTTCACTTAATGTTTTGTAGTGTCATAGGAGAAATTTTTTTTTTCATCGTAGTATCATAAGTTGGTGTTTATTTTTCTAGGAATTGTCTAGCATTTATTGAAGCATAATAATTGCTACAAGATTCTTGTCAAAAGAAATGAGCCTTTGATGTGAAGAAACCAACATGACAATTTTAAGTCAACAAGAATATGAGAACTAACTTATGCACAATAACAAGCATCCTTGAGGCTTGAACTAACTTATGCACACAACAACGCACATGCACAAAAGTTGACATCCTAAAATAGCTTAACTGGCTTGGCATCAAGTATTTATACGTGCAACAATATTTTGGAATGTTATATCACTTCCACTTGGAAGGTCTTAAAAAGTTTCCTATGTTGACTTGTTTCGATCTTCCTGTTGAAGTTATGATCTAAGTTAATTATATTTTGTTTCCTTCTTTGTGACCATATTTCAATTGCTCATGAGATCTTTGTCAAAAGATAGAGCTTTTGCCATGGGAGTAAACTAGGAGCTTATTTGAGATAGTAGTATCTGTATCCTTTGTAACGTTTCCCAGGCCTTAAGGGATGGTCGTAGACCGATATACTAATTATTCTTTTTTTTTAGGAGGATTCCATGAAAGGAACTTCAAGATCCAGAATCAAGATGTTGTTTTGATGATTCTTTTGATACATAAATTCGACAACGCATTCTTTGAACATTCCAATACATGAAAATTGTGCTAGTAATACTTTTGAGATGGGATAACCTAATGAGTGTTGCTTAGCTGAATTTTGTGATTGAATTTCGAAGTTTCTAGGTAGGAATCTTGCCTACTAGTAGTTTTGTGATAGGAATTTGATAGCCTAATGGATATCGTGACATGAATGAATTCATGATTCATTATAAGAATCTTTATTGATGAGAATGGCTTAGTAGATGAAGTGTAGAACATTCCTTACGAAGGTCAAGGCCATTGGGGTGCCAAGAAATTTCATGAGCTAGTTTGAAGCCTACGTGAGTTTTGAAATTTTACATGCAAAAAGGAAAACCTGATTTTGCAGGTCAAAGTCTAGCCATCGTACAAATTAATATTGGATCTGTGGCCATGAAAGGAGATATGGCTTATTCACCGACAAATCGAGAAAGAAAACGAAATGGCTATTGCATTTAGCTTAGGTAGAACATAAGGTAAATTATAAGGGCTCAAAATCATGCATTACCCTTACTTACAAGGATGGATCCTTTTTGAAGGAGGGCACACACGAGAACTAGATGGTTGAGAGAGGCCAATCAATAACCCTTGAGTAGGCTTTGTTGTAAGCTATGACGTGCTTGTGGGAAAAGGTGTTGCCAACCAACCCTTAAGAAAAAGAACCCTCTTTCGATTCTTCACATGTAAATCCAAAGAATAATAGATTATGACATTTTGAAGGCTTTATGGAGGATGGCGGAGAGTATAAGGCATGCCAATTTTGGAGCAAGTGGGAGATGGCTCTTTAGTACTAACCTTCATAATGATGCTATACATGATGAACTTGATGGCCTAAGATTTTGTGGTTGAACTTCATACAAATGTATATTGCACGTTTTTTTTGTTATGTCGGGCATTATACTAAACATAACATCTATGCATTTTTCTAGCATATTAGCGGACATTAAGTTCTCATTTGAGATCTGTCCAAGTTATGGCCAATTAGGTTTTGCTAATTCTTCTATCTTTAGTGCTGTCTTTTGCCCACCAGCTATGATTTCTATTTAGGTTTTGAGCAAGCCGAAGTGTACCTTCTCCTTACTTTTTTCATGAGGAAGTAGGGACTTCATCTGATTGACTTTGCTCTTTAGTGATAATGTTCATCATCATTGAGTCTCCATGCTATGCATGATGAAGTTGATGGTTTAAAACTTTGTGGTCGGACTCCATAGAGTTGAAGGTTGTGCATTTCCTTGTTACGTTGGGTATTATGACAAATGTGCAAGTTGGAAGTAAAAATCATATACACTTTTCCCATGCATACCACAAATTTTTTCTCAACATAGCAGTTGTTTCTTGTACTTCCAACTTTGCAAGGACTTTTTTGTTTTACTCTACTTCAATTTGTATTTGATATGAACTAACGAGTTTTGTTTGTTAGATCTAGAATACGTTGATAAATTATCAAGACTTTGTTTGTTAGAACAAATCAAATAAATATGCATAGAGAAGGCGATTGGAATCAATATATAGGCAAAACAAAGTTGTTATAAGGGTTGGAGTAGTAGGTATCAAAGTCACAAATTATCTATGGTCAAGGAAGTGCTACTTTAGTCCCAAAGTGCAAATATAATCGTAATTATTGTGGGAAATGTGGACATGCCACTACTAGAGAGAGGTTATAAGAGATGATTGGGATACTATTTTAAAGGAATGACAAGGGAAAATGATGAATTATTCTCTGTTCTTTTAGCTATACATACATCTATAGATGTTTGTTACATTGATTTGGGAACATCTAAACATGTCGTTCCAAGGAGTAAACCTAGTAAGTTTGAAGAACCAAATAACGGGCTACAAGTGTGCTTGGGTATTAACACCACACATGAAGTTAAATGAAAAGGGGGGAGTACCCGTCAAGCCACCAATGGGTGAAATCAAGTTCCTAAAGAATTTAGTTTATGTAACTGGGGGCTTAGCAAGAAATTTTATTTCAGTTGGAGCTTTTACGAGCGACATATGAAGGTGGAATTCCATGTATAGACATTCTTGGTAAAAGACAAGAAAAATAATTCCAGGGCTGTAGCAAAGGGGATAAAAGAAGATTTCTTGTACAAATTGTATGCTATAATTCATCATTGACAAGCACTTTCTACAATGGATGAAAGTCAAAGCAAGATGTGGCATGAGAGATATTGGTTGAATTTTCAAAGTTTACAAGTGCTGAAGAGGTATAATATGATGACTTTTTCAATTCAAATAAATTTCTAGTTATGGGTAAGCAACACAAGCAAAGCTTTCCTTAAAGTGTGAGCATATATGGCAAAGGTGGGTAGAATTTTCAAATTTAGATTCATTTGGACCAACTCAAATTAGGTCTAGAGGGGGTGCGCAAGTAAGCTATGGTTCTATTTCTGAAGTTTTAAGATCTCTTGTGGAGAATTTTATAGAGAAGAAAACGAAGGCACTAAGATAAGATAAAGGAAAGGTGGGTACAAATCAAATGAATTTGTTGATTTCTGTAAAGCCAATCACATCAAATGACAATATAGTCAACAAAATAGTATAGTTGAATTTAAGAATAGAACATTGAATATTGCGAAGAGTATGCTCAAAGGAAGAGGTCTATCAAACTCCTTTTGGGCTGAAGCATTTCATACGAGAAATCCGATGGAGGCCATTGGAATTGGATATAAATTTGTGAAATTGGATATATTCTAATTTCAAAAATAGATATATAGCACAACTTAGAGTTGTTGGGTGGACGACATATCCTCACGTTCCCAAGGCTGAGATTTAAGTCTAGCTTAAAAATTAGTAACATTAGTGGGCTACAATAATGGGAAGGTGGACATATTGAGTATCACAAGTCATCGAGATGATATTGGCACAATCATAGGGTGTATATTGAGTACATGCTTCCTCGGGTTTGATTCCTTCGATGACTTTTGTAGGACTTCTATTTAGTAGGTACCCTACTATATGTGTATTACTTTTGATTGGAAATAGCTTGGTAGACCTTTTTATTCGATTAGCATCACCAGATCCAGCGTTGAGCTCTTGTAGAAGATCCCTGGCTAAATTCAATTTGCCTCTTTCTCTGCAGTGCTCTGATTTGTACTCACGTCCTTTATCTGATCTTTGTGTCTTGATTTTCTTCTTTGTTGGATTATCCTTGAGAATTTGAAATTGGTTGATTTACTTAAAAGCTTTTGGCATAGAGAATAACCTCAAGTCTTTCTTGTGAAATCATCTACGAATTCCATAAAGTAGTACAACCCCTGTGTAGACATAGCTTGAGCAATTTTGAATGTACCAACTCTAACACTTCCTTGCCTTTTTGGAAACCTTTGCATGTGTTGCTTACCCATAACTCAAGCCTCATGTACATAGTTGCGACCATGTAATTCTTTTCCTTGTTTTTATGAAGCACTTCTTCTAGTGAAATTTTACCTTCATACGTTGCGTTCTGAGTGCTTAAATTGAAAGTAGATTCTTTGCTAAGCCTTGTACACGGACATTATTCTAGAAACTTTATTCCACTTGAGGTAGCTTGATGGATATGCTCTCTTGTCCTTTTAACTTCATATGTGGAGATGTTACCCAAACATACTTGTTATATATCATTTAGTTCTTCATAGTAAGCCAAGAATATTAAGAGTCATTTGTTAGATGCTCTTGAATCAATGTACCAACCACCCATAGGTGAATGTGCAACTAAGACAATAGAATCAACTAAGACCAGAAAAAGAAAGAAACAACCACTCGTAGATGAATGTGCAACTAAGACAAAAAATAAGAAAATTCACGTGGCCGAATCTCCTTGTTTTTTTGTGCATTCCCATTAGCACAATTTTCTTGTCTCTTATATATTTTTCTTTTGATCAAATTGTTCATTGTGACATTCAAAAGAAAGGTCCATATTCTCCACAATGACTTGACCTTGGTGCTTTGAGATAGAAGCAAAGTGGTTCCTTGACCGTCACATAGTTGCCAGGGAACGGGAACGTGACCCTCAGGAATGGGAACGTTTTCGGGAACTTGGGAACATGGGAATGCCATTTGAGTTTGAAAAAATTAGAAAACAATAAAAATCAATTAGAACAAACTTCCAAGTTCAGACTTCAAGGACTCAAGGGTCTAGTTATAGATAATAGACATAAGTATTAGAAATGGATGCCATGTAGCAGCAAGAGTTGGCTGCGTGCATGTGGAAGGATAGGCTAAGGAACATCATGGCTGTAAAGAGAAGAAGCAATGTCTGGTCTTGAGCCCGGGGATGAAGTGATGCGGATGGAGTGGTGCGAGTTGTAGGACCAAGAGGTCGTGGCGCAGGTGGGGCATCCAAGGATGCTGCAAAAGTAGCAAGGGTAGCCCTCTTCACCTTTGAAATAAGAGGACAAGCATTGATCCCTTTCCCCTTCTCTCCTATCGGTACCTCCACTCTTTTCGTTATTGTAATGCACTTCCATTTTGTTGTCCCTCCCTTCCTAGCAAGCTAGCTAGTGTAACCTCTACTTCTTCCCACCATTTCGATGCTGAGGCTGATGTTGACATTTTCAAATTTTAGTGTGAGGCAGCTAGCTGTTATTTGGATTTTGGAGATGCCCTCAGCCTTGGGCCTTGGTCAGCAGCAGTTGGAGGTTCAAACTTCACAGTTCACCAAAATACTTTGAGACTATAGTTGAGTTTTAAAGGAAAAAAGTTGCTCATATCCAATTGAATAACCGATTATCATGAATTTAAGTTGCTAAAATTACGCAATTGCCAAGGGTGTAGGCACATTACAATGGATGGCTCCTTGAGTTTGACAAACCTGCATTCAAGGATTCTAGAGTCCTGAAATGTCAAGCCTAAGGGTCTACTATTGTCACAATCGAATAGATAATTAGCCATATATTATCGTAAATTTTTGGGGCAAAAACACAACTGTAAGTCATGAGGAAAATTGTCCACCCCACCATAGATGCTTGCAAGTTATATGCACGCTCCCACAGGCATGGCTGCATGCATCATCACAAACCTCACCAACATCCGTCCATAGTGTTTTCTTATCACATCACATTATTCGGCTAGTATGCATTGAGAAGTGCAACCATAGCATCATATTTGAGCACTCTAGCATTGAGTCCCACAAATTGATTCAGTATGCATAGGGTCTTCGTCTCTGCCAGAAAAACCCTTGGTAGCCTTGAGAAATTCCGCCAGCCTTCCATTCTCCTTTATACTGGACTTCCTTTGTTTCTTCCAAGCAGGGATTCAAGGAGTTTCAGTGCAAGTCGCCTTGCTGCAATCTTCATGCAAGGTATTCCTCCTATGCAGGTCATTCTGCAGGCTTGTGGTTGCATTTACTTAAAGACAAGAGTGTTGAAAAACTTCGCGCAGCAGATGTCGACGGGTTTTATAAAAAATAACGCAGATCGATTTTCGCATGGGCTGCAACACTCCTTTACGGCTGCATTATTATCTTCTAGTGTTCACCCTGCACAGAGCAGGGCTGCTTCGTCATGTAGCAGGGCAGTGAGAGCTTTACATGAAGGTTCCAATGCTTTTCACACATCAGTACTTGCATGCAGTAGCTGGGCTACTTCTCTCATGCTTGGGGAGGGCCCAATTCTCAAGAAATTGGGCCATTAACAAAGCACTGACTTAGGGACCAGTAGCAGGTCCAGTAAGGTAAAAATATCTGTAACTGACTTGAGCGTCTTTAAGACTTTGAGCTTATTCAGTATTCCATGTTGTGTTTAGAACATTTGTGATATTAGCAATATGTGCGCATGGGTCTACTTGGCAAATTAGGGCAGTTGTCTCTTGATTATATAATGGGCTTTGGTTAGATTTTGGAACTGTATTTCCTTGTTGAAGTAGTTGACTAGAGGTCATTTGGCCCATTATATGAACAGTCTCAGGTTGCTTCATAAGTATCTAGATTCTACCACCCAACTGTCCCTTTCCTGTATAAATTTACAATGATCAAATACAATTTTGTCAAATTGTTTTTGGTTGTTTGAACTATCTAGTTCCTCTATTAAGTGCTAAAAGAAATTTAGCTATCTTTCATCCTATAGTCTCGGCTTGAAGAAAGGTATCCATTTTCTTCCCCTTGACATTGGCTAGATTATGGAATAGCATCATCTGATCCTAACCCGGTAAAAGTTAGGCTACAAGAAGTCATCCTCTTTATTGACCAGAGCTTTTCAAGTCCTCCAAACTCATTTTAGGCCTCAAAATCATGTTAGAGTTGGTCAGGTTTGATTGTTGACAAGTCTCACTGAATTGACAAATTTTCAAGTGTTTGTTTGGGATGACTCTTTTGAGGGCATCTTTAAATGTCGCAATTAAATCTGTGGTTCCATATTGAACTTGTTCTACCTTCACATACAAGGCATATAAATTTTGTTTCCTGATGGCATGATTGAACTTGCTACTTTTGCTCCAGGTATGTTACTGATCCTATTTAGTACATAAACATCAGTTTTTTGAAACTTGTTTTATCTGTATTGAATCATGTAGCATTTCCGCTACATTAAGCAACAATTTTTATTGTCTGGACTTCTGACAATTTTATATGATGAAGAATTGCAACATCAGCTGCAACAGACGTTGGATAAAAAAGAGAAATTGAATGTTGTTTGTTGATCATTCTTCTAAGATGAGAAACCAACATTTTGAGTTTCATTTTGCAGCAACTTTAATTTGAAAAGCTTGGGCCTTGTTTGAAGTTTCTGTGTGCTAAAATTCTTCCTTCCTTAAAACTCGTAAAACTGAGAATGTGGTTGGAGAAGGCAACAACCATGTGCATCCTATGAAGCTTTAAAAATAGGTCTTCTGATGTCATATTATGTAGTCAATGTCATGAGCTCATCTCTTTCTTGCCAAGTGGCTGGTTGCCTAGCTGTGTAGCATCACATTCCACTGTGTATTGAGAAGACCTCTCTCTGTTCACATTTTCTCAACTCACACAAGTCTTGGCAGACCTTAGACATTCATGCATTACATTGGATGTGAAATTTCTACAATTCAAATGTTTAATAAAGATAAAGCTGTTGGTATAACTAAAGAAGTTACCCGCATGTGGTGCCAGAAATTGGAAGGAAAGTTAATATGTCACATATGATAAATTAAAGCCTATCTTTAATGTTCATGAGACTTGGACTCTATTGTTCTATCCTTGTGATCCTAGTGAAGACAAATTATTTTTCCTCCATAGAGGGTGACAATTCTTGGGATTTTGATTGATCAGGTAACTTCAATTTTGGACGGGAGGTGTAGAATGCATGGACCCACTGATGAGCTCGATGATTCAAGTTTCTCAAAGGTAATGCTTTGATTTTGCTGTTAAAGCGTGGAATTTGATGCATCATAGGAAGTCTTGTGATAAATTAAATTCTATTTTAAATTCTGATGAGACTTGTACTGATTGTCATTGTACTCCATGAATGAAATGTGTTCTGTTGTCATGCATTTGGTGTTATTTCAGATGGCTTTCAAGATGGCCTCTATATTGTTCTACTCTATTGTTCTATCCTCATGATCATAGTGAAGACATCTTCTTTTTTCTCCATAGAGGGTGTCAAATCCTTGCTGTGAATGTGAAAGTTTTGTGAAGCTTGTTTGAGGTGGCTGTGTAGATATTTTAGTTGTTTCTTGTGACTGTGAACCCCTCTATCAAGTTTTAAAGTTTGATGGTGATGGAAACCTATTCCAACCTGATAGAAAAAGCTTGAATTCTTCTTCTCACTGGTGCACGTTTCTCATGATTTTCTATCACTTTCAGACTACCGACTTAATAAGAGTTACAAACTGGTGTTTTATCAGGAGGCATTGGAGGGTATAATCTCCAATGATACAACCAGGGAAGAGGAGCATGATGTCAAAGATCAATCCAATAAGAATGGTCAGCATTTAGTTTTTCAGTTCAGTTTTCTTCTAGAAAGAGTTTGCAAATAGCCTTTTGAAGGTACTGTGTACGTCTTGATGTATTGTCTGCATTAGTTTTTGATTAGGTGATCAGGCTGCAAACAAGAAATATTCTCCATAAAGGGTTTTTATATTTACTTGATCTTGCAGAAGCATGAAAGGTGATTGATGCTTATTGCTTTGCAGGTGATGCAAATCAAGATACACTGGCTTTGACTAATGAAGCTTTCATGACGACTAGTGAGAAGCAGAAAATTGATGAACAAGCAAATGCTCTGGTAGCAAGTGGATTGAAGGAGGATGATGAGGTTTTGTCAACTCGGGGAATGTCAGAGAATGACGTATGCCTTGAGATTGACGGTGCAGAAAAGACTGATGAAAAGTCGAAATCAAGCAGCCGAAGGGGTCGCTCTAAAAGAAAATTTCTTCGAAATAGCTTAGCGAAGAACCTTGGTAGTGTGGGGATTGACAAACAATGTGCTGTTTTGGATGTGGTGCAACTTGCTAAGGATGAAGCCTCTACCACTAATGTTGTGATTCGATCAACCTCTAATGAGGTTCAAGGGTTACATGTCGAAAGTCCAGGTTCCTTTGCTGCAGGATTTGTGAATGGTGATCTTAATGCTTCCTCTTATCCTGAAAAGAAGTCACCTCATGTATCACAGAAAGATTTGAAAGTTGAGAACGTGAATCTCAGCAGCTTACCAAAGAGCAAAAACAATTCTGGGAGTTCCGATGTAGCTACTATCAGTCACTCAACAGAAACTTGTACAGAACTTCAAAATATTGACTGTCCTAGGACTGTTGCTAAAGAGAACAGATGGACACGATCAAAAAATGTAGTAGTACCCTCTCAAACTGTTCCGGAAGCATGTGATAGTGTTTCCAGAGATGTCTGTTTAGAGAACAGGCCTGTTGAGAAGCAGGAAGCTGATGAGGATTTTAGGAGAGGAGGCAATATTGTTGCAGTTGAAGACAACAATCACATTCACCTTATTAGTAGCTACCGGCCATCGCCTGAAAACTGCACAAACTGGCCAGGTGCTGCAATTGGAGTAGTTTTGGGGAATGCTGGAAAAGAGCTTTTCTTGGATCATGTACAAGATTCAGCCTCTGTGTTCTGCCAAGACACAGGTGATACTGGTAAGGGTAAAGCTACAGCGTTCATACAGTGTGCTGCAACAACCATATCTGAAAGTAGCGAGGGGAATGTTCAAGCTAATCTGTCACATACAGAAACAAAGGGAAGCTACTTGGAACCTGGACAAGCTTCCAATGTAGAAGATTGCAAAGCTAAAGCAGATGCTTTATATGATCAGACAAGTACAGAGGCAAATATATCAAAGGTGATACTTGAAGAAAAAAAAAATGTCCTGCAAATTGACTTGATTCAATCAAGTCCACAGGAACTGAAGGATGTGCCTCCAGAGACTGCAGTCTCTGATGATTCTAACGAGGCCCTTTTAAAGAAAGAAAGTTGCTCCATCAAGTCTACAGAAACTGAGATTACGTTGCCTGTGGACATGCATCTTTTTCATCCTTTGGAGGATAGAGTAGCATCTGTTGAAGGTGATTTACTCCTGCTTTAGGATTATTCTTACAATGTAAATCACATTATGACTCAAACATACTTCACAAGAAGCACCTGCAATTTAATAATCTGCATGTGACTGCTTTAAAGTGGCCTCTTTATGATGGTACAATGCTGTGTGCAAATTAAATAGATTTCACTAGGAGTCTTATTAGTTTCCATTGAATATTAAAAGCCATCTTTATGAGCAATTTCATGTTATTTTTAATGTTTCATAACCTAATAATTGCTATATTATATTCCCATTTAGCAGGTGCACCACGTAGTCCACATCTCGAGGTTTACCTGGAAAGCTCAAAATTGACACAAAATGATGACAGCTCTTTTCTACTAGTGACTAGTGACATAAAGTCCACCAAAGTATCTGGGGTTCCTTTGACTGTACCTTCAACAGTTAAATCAGATACATGTGCTTCACAGCACGAGGAAGAATGTGCTGAGAAAGTGGAGGAAGGGGCTTCAAAAGCAACAGTGAAACTAATGGAAGGAGCTTTGACATCTGCCATATTTCCAGAACAGGAGTCTATGACGTCGGAAGGATGTGAAGAACTGTCTCCCACTATTCCTCTGACTGAGGAGGATGTAAGCTTGTTTACTTCATCACAAATAGTCATCTTTATTTTGTTTCACATACTTTTTCAGTTGATTGGTTGCTTATTACGTGTTATGATATTGGACTATCTGGTGGATAGATTGATAAAAGTAGCATGTCAATACAGGTAAAAGTCTGTGATATATGTGGGGATGCTGGATATGAGAACTTTCTTGCTATTTGCAGTGCTTGCAGTGAAGGAGCAGAGCATATGTAAGAAAACCTAGCCTGGTAACTCAAAAAAATTCTTACATCTATTATGCATTCTTGAAGGTTCTACTTTTTATAATCGTATTTGTATTTTCTTTGGAGACTAGTTTGTTGTTTTAGCTTCTTTTGGGAGACTCTTAAGAGTATTTTCATTTTAGTGTAGAGAGTATATACTGCTAGTTGGTGAGTTTTGTGGATCATGTACTGGGTGGATGTTGAATCCAATTGAATATGTCTTAGCAGTTACTGTATGCGGACTCGCTTAATGGAGAAGCCAAAAGGAAACTGGTTTTGTGAAAATTGCAAGGGCAAGCAAGAAAGTGGTGGTTTAAGTACAAAGCTTTGGGCTCAGGACAGAATTATCAAAGAAGCTTGTGAAATCAGTAACCAAAATCATATGTTGAAGAGGAAGCATTCTCTGCTTTCAGCAGAACACAGGAAAGATGCATCAGGTGATAGAGTAAAAGGGATCTCTAGCTCTCTTTCTAAAGGAGATAATTCGGCTGGCCCAGCAGTGGACGCAGTTGGTGTTGCATCATTGAATAAGCATGTTACTGAGAATGCTGATTGTCTACAGCTAGCTAGCAGACGAGCTCAGGCACAAGAGAGTATGCTCAAAGGGAAAGAAAGTGATAAAACAAAATACACTCTACATACGGCCAGTGAATCTATGAGTCGTCCTTTGCCCACTTCAATCGATGTCTATGCATTGAAAAGGCAGGATAGTCGAAATAATAGCAGTAAAGTAAAATCTAGTGCCATGGGGGTTAGCCCTGTCTCAAACAGAACAGAACTTGGTAAGCGAAAATCATCAGCACCAGTCAGTGATATGGTTGTCCCTGCTCTCAAAAGGCAAGCTCTTAAAAGTGGCGATTCCATGCAAGCAAGAGTCTCCACTATGGCTCGGCCCGAAAAGCCAATTAAACATTCCTTGAAGGGATTAGAAAATAGTAAGGCAAAATCAATGCCACTTGCTGCACAAGGGAAAGGACCTAATGGAGGAACAATCAGCAGCAGTGTACTTTCCAAAGGAAAGCTTGAAAATAATGCTATGTTATTGGTTCCAGCAGATCCTAAAAGTTTCTCAGCCCAAATTGTTAGGACTAAAAAAGATGGCACTCTAACTTCTCTGCCTGCAAAGCCTGGAAATGTGGCTCAAGAGAAAACACGTGTGGCTGCAGAGGTCCCTGATACTGATGGACTACTATTGCAGTCAAAGCTTGAAACTGACGATGCCATTGATTCAGCAAATATAAAACAGAATTTCAAAATCACTGCAGATGGTGGTTTTTCAAAATGTCAGCCAGATGTAAAGGCACTTTCCCAGAGCCTTACATTTCCAAGAACCAAACCTGTGTTGGCCACCGCTTATTCAAGAGAAACTGTTGCTGTTGGTGATATTCAGACTGAAATAGGTAAGGGCATTATGGCCTCGTTGATCATTTATTCTAGGATGCAGGTTTTGTTTAACAGGCTACAGTTTCTTAGATTAGAGAGCTGCAAAGGGAAGAAGTGTTCAAACATTTTAATTAGTTTATTTTTCCTTTGCAAATATAGGAGAAACCAGAACAGTGAGCCGAGATTTGCCTCATTCAACATCATCTCCACATGTTAACTCCATGCTTTCCATGCGTGCTGCTGATGCAAGGGATAATCCCATAGCCTCACGGGTTGTTTCTATTTCGGTGCCCCCTGGAGCGACCCGATGCTATAGGTGCAAAGAGACTGGGCATGCTGCCAAAGATTGCAGTCGGAGCTTGTCTAATCAGGTTCCTGACTTGAGGCCAGGTGTTTCCTGGGCTACGCCTACTTTTGTCAACGGGGCTGCAAGGACCCCTCAAGAAAACAAAGAAGGAAATCTGCAAATTGGATCACTTATACGTCAGTCCAATTGTGAAGAACCATTTCTAACTAATTTGGCTAGGCCCCAAAATGTCATTCTGTGGCGGTACGTGTTGCTTAGGTTAACAGTGAACTAACAAAGTTACATAAAATGTGCATCTTGCTGTTTTCCAGTATTATCCTAGATGTGTTGGTAGGGCACATTAAATTTTTATGTTGATCAGGTCATTTCTTTGAAGAAAGTTCTACCTTTTCTGAAATTGTGTAGGTTCTGCTGAAGTAAAGGCATAGTTTGCTAATCTTGTTAAGAATGTTATGTGGTTGGAGAAACATTTGATCATTGCATTTGTTTCTATTGCAGAGGTGGATTTGAAGTAGTTGAGGAAGGTCGATCAATCATTTATGATGGAATACAAGCCCATCCATCTACTAAGGCGGTGAAGGAGGTATATGATGCTGCAATGCTATTACCATCTCGACTTAGGCTGGAGGAAGTGCAAGCTCATTTCCTCCCGAATCCACCAGATGGTGGGCTTATTGCTCTGTACTTCAAGGCAATAAGTGCTGACAGGTCAGTGAGAATGCCTACTACTTACCTATGAAGCTGTGAGAAGGTGCATTGTTAGTCTTATATAATATAATTTCTCTTACTGCAAGCAAATCAAAGTACTGGAAGCTTTAAAGTAGTATTTTGAAGCTATGGGAAGGAACTGTGCTCATTTCTTGCAATTCTTTTATGGTGAGCAAATCAAGCTTCTAAAGCTTTTCCAATTTTGCAGTGCTGAAACATGTATGAAGCTTTTGGATCATATGACAAAGCATAATTTAGTTCTGAGAGGTCTTACAACTACTGCAGAACTTCTGGTTTTTACATCGAATATATTGCCACGAATTGAACAATGTAAGTTTTGGGTTGGAATTTTGATGCTTGCTGGCGTTTTTAAGCCCTTCGAAATGGGATGCTTTTTTTAATTTGTATTTATGAAGGACTAGGTCTATTGCTTTAAATTTGACTGGTTTAGGATAGACATGGCATTTAATGAGCCTCATTCTTTGGATTTGTGTCATTGTTCCGACTCTTTCATGCTTCAGGATGACATGATTTATTTCATATTTACGTTCTTGTCTTTCAATTTTCATGTTGGTCCGTTATCTTTTCTGCTTCTCAGAAGTGTTTTATGAAATGTTTTTCCTATCAAGTTTCTCTCATTTGGGCTCTGTCACAGGTTGGAATGGAGAGAAGTTCCTATGGGGATTGTTTCGAAAAAGAAAGTTGTCTACTCCAAAATCTGGTGTCATCTCAAATACATGGAGTCGTCAGAATTCTATTACCCCAACGAGCTACTTCACTAGGGAGAACAGTGAAATATACCCCTCAAATTTTACCCCAACTGTCCTTTCACAACGAAATTTTGCCTCACAAGTGATGGATGTAAATACGTTAGCAGTAGAAAACTTGGATGCAGCTGATCAGGGTGTGGATAAGTTTAGGGTGGACCACACACAAAGTGCATTGCCATCCTCTAGCATGACTGTGTTTCCTGATGTTCAAGAGTTACAACACCAGTTTGCTCCTTCAAAACTGACCTTACAAGCACGAGATTCTCTTTTGGGTCAAGGGCTATATGAAGTTGAAACGTCAAAGATATTCCTTAAAGAAGCTCCTGTCTTGTCAAATATTCTAGCAAATGATTCTCTAAATGTTATCTGCAAGTCTCCTGTGGATTTTAGAAAAGAGATGGGAAATATTGGCTCTTTGCCTGGCTATCGAACTTCAGCTGGAATTTCACGTGATATTTCTAACTCTACTTGGCAGAGGTGTTGCTCGAAGGTACTCTCAAGATCTGGCTGTCCACCCCTTGTTTTTTTTGCCTGGTTAACCTTCAGATATTTATCATGAATGTAGTAATGAACTCCTTTTTTCACAAAGATTTCACCTGCTGTGGCATTTTAGGTTTCTGAACTTTGATGTACAATTTGTTTGCTATGTCTTGCAGGCGTTCATCAGTGCTGCAGAAAAAGATCCCGAGCAAGAACTCCAAGTCTCAAGTTTGGCATTTAGGTCAGCCAATTTACTCTCTTCGTCAGGAATGCAAACCAAGGATCAGTTTCTGTCACATCAGTTGCATTCTTTCCCGACTAGACTGACAAATGACATTTGGGATGATGCAAGGCCTCAAATGCTTTACTCTGCTGGTCCTAGTACCAATAAATCTGAAGGGCAATTGGGAGTTCCATTTGTGGAGACTAACTTCAGGATCGAGGATAAAGAAGTATTTCCAGATTTATATGCAGGGAAAAGACAAAGTAAGGCCTTAACAATTTTAGAGTCTTTGAAACAAGCTTCAAAATCAAGTTCAAGGACAACAGATGAGCAAGACGTAGGAGCACTACATAGGAGTTTTGATGGATTTAACAATAAAAGCTATGACAAGATGTTGGATCTTGAAAATCTGGTAATAGATAGGCATGAAGACATTCAAGGAAAATCTGAGTCTCCTGAACACTCCATTTCTCGCTCTGGCTCCCACTCTCTCTCACCCTTGCTTTCTCGCTCTAGGACTCGCTCACCTTACAGGCGTAGCAGATCTAGATCCCCATCTTCAATTCAACATGGTTCAGGTGATCATTCTCGGCAGCAAATCCTGAATTCAGGCCCACAGTCTATGAACTCAAATCTTGGACAAGTGGGGCAATGTGTACAGTTGGCAGGACATCAAGTTGAAGGAAAAACATTGGGCAGAGGGCCAGAAAGAAAAGGATCAAATGCTCTATCAAATCAAATGAAGCCCAACATGCATTTCGTTAATGAAAGAACCATGCATGGAGATGCTTGCAAGGATGTTTGTTGTTGTACCAAAGAAGACCGCTTTTTACGATTACAGGCTTCAAATTCTCAAAATAATCCCCCAAATACTTTTGCTGGCAGATTAGATCCAAGACAAGACTTCAAAGAATCAACACATTCTGAAAATGAATCTGCAGAGTCTTCTATCTCCTCAGGAGAGCCCTTCAATGAACAAAAGCTCACTATTGATGCTTCTCCAGGTACTAGACCTCGATTCATTCCCATTTCCACTTCAAGTTCTCTAGAAGCAGGTCACGTGGTTATAAATACACAGGAGAGAAGGCAGGACCCAAAATGGCCTGCAACTATGTCTGACTATGCGGCCGTTGACCCTTCAACGAGCAGAGAAATTCAATCAATTCAACCAGAAGCTTGCACGAGTCTGAATTTGGAACTTGGTTTGGGTGGTGAAGATAGCAACCCTCATGAGCTACGTTTGATAGAAAAGCTCTCAGGCTTTGGACCAACACAGAATATGTTTGCTTCAAAATCCAAATTGGTTAATGCAGATTATCACAAAGGCAAACTGCGAGTCCCTGGAAGAGAGTGGAAACATTATAGTCATGCTGGACTTGTTGATCCATCACTTTCCCTTACGCTTGCTGCCCCTTTACATAGACAGGAGGGTTTCTCTGGTGCTGCTCTTGAGGATGGAACTTGTGTAGATAATGCTGAGTGCCCTCTTCAGCTATTCAAATGATGGAAACTGTGAGAGAGTTAGGAAATTGATAGTAAACTTAGAGACGGCAGGTCCTGTAAATGGTTAGGTCAGGTTCTAGAGGTGTTTATATCCCAATTTTCGGCAGTTTCATTATTTTCCATTAATCTTGATATACTCCAATCTTGCTATAATTCAACCATTATTGATATTTGTAAGTAGTTTGTGTTCTTTGGTCCCTGTTGATACCAAACAACGAGGCCACCTCTTTGAGGGCCTTCAATTGTACATATGAGCTTAGCCAACTTGGTGGTTATCTCCACGTGTAGAAATCCACCATTCATATTTTTCGAAATCTCTTGTATTCGGTGATTATAAATGAACACTTTGTGAGTAATCTTCTTGCAAGGATTTTTGGCAATGAGTGGAATCTCTTTGATGAACATTGGAATGATAACCTGATTGATGTGTTGGAGCACTTCCAATTGCAGGTTACTGTTCTGTATTCCTAAAGAGCCGAGTATGTTTTACACTTCTCCATTGTTATTTTGTCTCATGAAGACGACAGGCTACTAGCTTGAGCCTTGACTAGCCATGTATCCTAATCACCTGATGTATCTTTGCTGCTTTTATTTTCATATCGATGGCCATGCTAAAACATATAGAGAAGATTTCAGCTTTCATTCTTTATGCAAGAAAGTTTCTCAAATCTGTAACGCTATTTCCTCAGCATCGGTATCACTTGAAATGCCATGTGTACCAGTTGACTGTTCTTCTTGTGCATTATATTGCTGATAGCATCATATTCACTTGTTATTACCTGTAAACCTTACAAGAGGAAATCTTTCTCATGCAGTGAATTTTAGCATGCTGTAGCATTGATAATTGCATTGTAAATTATAGCTGGTGTCATTGAAGTAGAATGCTCTACTTGCGTGCCAGCATTATTCTGTAAGGTAAATTTAAAGACGTATCATAATGAAGAAACAAGCAAAGTAAGAAAGGTATTGTGCATTTATTCCCTAAACTTCTAAGGTTCAATCCCAAACCTTCTCATCAAGTTCATAGCTTTTGATACGATTCACTTTTTACTTTACGTACTAGTCACTTTAAAAGTTCTCCTATCATCATAGATTCTTCAGTTTTCAGTTAGATGAGACTAGTAAGCTGAATCTTCACCTGGATTACATGTTCTTTCACTTGAGTCAACTAGTCAGGCTATGCAAGTATTCATCCATTGAATTTTAAATATGAGGATATGCATTGTTGAGCCTTTGGTGGTCTGCCTTTAACCATCACTACTTATCCAATTTGTCCACTTTATTAAATTGTTCATGCCCTGATACAGTCAATAAGAATGACTTTGGTTTACGTATCAAGGGTGTGGCCCGCAATAAGTGGTGGAGTGTTTGGAAAGGCTTCATTCAATCTACTTGAGGTCAGGCATTGGCTGGATAAACGAAAAGTATGAAAATAATTGCTAAATATAATTGTTGTAAATCATTGCTAACTGTTTGCTTGATTATATCTAAATCGTGTTACATAGCTTGAAATTGCTGAAACTGTTTTAAGATATCAAAGTATGTCTAGTTTGTTGGCTCGCCCACAAGGGAGAGACTAAGGAATCACATTCCGAGATTGCATCCTATCTAAAAGTTAATATTTTCCCCTGAACTTAATGATTTATTAGGTTGCATGCAAAAGCTAAACTATCCAAAGAAAGGTTTTTTGAATTGCACGTTGTTTCATTTATTTTGCTTGCATGTGTCTAAATCAACAATTAATGAAGCTTGCACATAGCTAAGAGTGTCCGGTTGATCTAATTTTTCCTTGGCATTGATGGACAAGGCCTGAGTATAAAGCAGCCCCTTTTTTCCAGATTTGGTTGATATTTCATGTTCTCTTTATTGAGCATGATCAAGTTGCTAATTATTGAAGAGTTCTTCCAATATCAGTTTTATTGCTCAATGGAACACTAACAAATTTGATTTGATGACTCAATAATCACTTAACTCACCTTTTTTTTTTTCGAACCTTTCCCTCGCCTTTCATACTATCGTGGGGTTCACTCTAAAATACCACAGATGTAGTCGCATTGCAACTTTTGGAACTTATCAAATTAGACCAAGCTCGTTGATCTAAATGTACAATGTCCGTCCATTCTTTGAGTTATTTGAAGTTATCTATGACCCTTGACATCTCGTGAGAATTGTTACTAATTTTGGCCTTGCGAAGACGAGACTATTTGTTGAAGTGGTAAATTGAAGCTGAAATAAAAGCTGAAGCTAAAAGGCATGTCTTAAGTGTGTTAAATCCTACTTCGCAAAGTAGGATTGTCCAGGTTGGTAGTCAACCTAGGCAGGAAAGTGCTACTATCAAGTCCAAGTTCACCTTACCATTGATGTAGCTTCAATGTTCGAGAAGAAGTGAGTGAACATTTGTTTGTCTTTCTCCACATAAATGTAATGCGTATTGTGTCACACCAATTCTAACACCATGTTTCTCATCCTAACAGACAGGTCAATGATTACATTTTCCTACTATAGAGAGCACATTTATACTAAAAAAAGGAAAACTTGGTAAGGATTACAAACATAGACTCCGTTTAACTAAAAACTCATTCAGGCTATGAACCTCAAATGACGTTATTGATACCTATACAAGGATGGAGCCTCTCTAAGCTATCGAGACATGCAACATAGTTCAATAGATTGCAAGTGTCATGGGTATTCTGTTAGAAATCCAGAAATTGCAATATTGATGGACAAACTAGGATTTGAACTCGGGACTTCCCTCGTACAAGTTGGGATGTGCTCACCACTAAGCTATCCATCCTATTTGATGGCTGATTTCTCTAGAGTGTGAATTGATATCTCTAACATGCCTCCTCACTCGGTTGGTGTCCTAGTGTCACTTGCCCATGACTTGGGCCACCCTTAACTATGGCTTTGGCAGCATTAGTTGTTAGGGCTAACTTGATGCATGTTAAAAATCCATAGATCACAATATGGATGGATGGGATTCAAATCCAGGACCTCCCTCATACAAGATGAGATGTTCTACCATTGTGCTATCCAACTTGTTTGATGGTTCTCTCTAGATTGTAGATTGATAATTCCAACATCTACTTGTGAAAGTTTCAAAAAAAAAAAACACAAAATGTCAAGATCCCATGACCTTTAACCTTGAAACATGAAAAATGCAATTGAAAACAACTTCAACTTCTCTGCTGGGGTGGTTTCATCATAGATCTCACATGCCTACCCATAGATCTTACTTTTAATCCTTATCTCTCTTGTAACTTTACGTAGCTGGAATTTGTTCCAAATGGATGTCACTAATGCTTTCTAGAAAGGTTACTTGGATGAGGAAGTCTTTTGAGTAAAAGCTTGTATGGGTCTCAAGCAAGCCCCATAATATTTGTATGCTCGATTCCATTCTTTTTAGGGTCGAATTTTGACTCAGGGTCGAATTCGAACTCTTCATCCTTCCAACCAAAGCAGAAACTATTCTGCAGATACTGCAAGAAAACTGGACATGAGATCAAGGATGGCAGAAATTTGAAATATAATACTGAAAAGAAGAAGCGTTATCAACAGCACATAGTGCTTCAACTAGTTTTTTGACCCAGCAGCACGAGGAAGATGAAGCAGCTTTTATGACCAAGGTCGGAGAACAGTAGAATATCGATTCGTGGTATCTTGACTCTGGAGCAACACAACATATGACTCACCACAAAGACTGGTTCAAGCACTAGAAATTATGCACCCACTCTCAAGTTGTGCAACTTGGAGACAACTCATCTCACACAATCCGAAGGAACAGTCAAGGGTCGAATTTCAGAAGGGTGAAATCAAGGTGCTGTCCAACGTTCGCCATATTCCAAATCTGACCAAGAATCTGCTCTCAGTTAGCAAAATCACTGATTCAGGTCAGAGGGTCGAATTTGATACAAATGGCTGCACGATCTTTGACAAGTCCCGAAAAGCTCTAGCTTTCGGGAGAAAAAGTGGCAATTTGTACAAGCTCAGCCACTGCTACTCTTTTAAAAGTCAAGCTCTTTACACCACTACGTTTGAATCAACTGATATGCTATGGCATTGTAGGCTGATATTCCCTGTGAATATTCTAGCCATATGGTAATTCAAGTTAGTTCAAGTCATATAATTAAAGCAGCTCTAGCTTAGGTCCATTGGGGGTCTGTTCCATGGAACCTAACTTATATACATAAGTCACATGGTCCATTGGGGGTTTGTCCCATGGAACCTTTTGTAAGTGACTTAGTTCTATACTTAAATTACTACGGCTTGTAACTTAACTAAATTATCAGGTTTCGAGTTTTTGACGGTTCTTTGTGAAACAAGGGCCTCCAAGTATAAGTCAATGTGGAGAGCTCATTTGTAGGTGAACACTTGTAGAGGAATTCTACATTTTGGATTTTCCCATCTCTCTTGTGTCTCCCCATTGTGGATCTTTCCTTTGGTTGTAAACTATTGTATGGAATGTATTGTTGAGTTAGTTGTCTCCTCTTGGTTGGGTAAGCCTCAAAAGAGGGTTTAGGATAACCACCTTAGTTTGGAAGGAAATGCCTCAAATTAAGGGTTGGGATTCAAGGAAGATCAAGGTTTCAGCTTTAGATTTAATCTTAGCCACTAGTTGGGGGGCAGCCATAGTGATTAATCTAGGGTTTCTTAATAGTATCTTCTCATTTGTGTTAGCAACAAGATGAGCTTATGCAAGAAAGAGTGGATCTTGCCCTCACAATACTCACCACCCTATCTACCTTTGGCATTTTAGCTTCCTAAACCATGCTAGTTGGATTGAGCCTTAGTTCATGCTAGTTGGGAGGCAGCCATAGCTTGGATTAGTTGGAGCCATAGCTGGTTGGGATGTTGTAAAGCCAACATTGGCGCCGTTGCCAATTTCTTGCTAAAATGATTCTTGTTTCTAACTATTCTTGCTATTTAGTGCTTGTTTTAGTTTAAGATCCATCACTCATTGCTCAAATAAGTGTTTTTTTATTTTTGGTTTTCCTTTTTGTCTCCTGAGAAAGCTTCAAAAATACAAAATACGTCCCCACTCGCATAGGTGCACACGGGCCTTCTTGCAAAGCATATCCATCATTCTTGCAAAGCATATCCATCGCCCTTCTCCCCATGGGTTTCGTCCTCGAACTACGTTTTCAAGCTGCCATCAGCCGCTTTTTACTTTTGTTCTACTTGTTTACTAGCCTTCTTTCTCAAAATCTTTTCATGTTCCTGTAAGAAGAGTTGCACCTGCAACTGTGATAGTATCTCGCTGTCCGTCTTGCATAGGCGAGGATAGTTGAAGGCACGCCCAACCAATCGTACATTCTTCAACTCCTCAAGAGCAGCTGCCCTTGATGAATCGGTAGCTGTGATAGAATCTCGCTGTCCCTCTTGCATAGGCGAGGATAGTTAAAGGAGACGCCCAACCAATCGTTTGTTCCGTTGTTGTATAACACCTTAAAGCCGTGAAGGTTCAGGAGATTGCTTAGGGGTTTCCCACTGAACCGATTTTGGGACAAATCAAGAAGCTGCAAACTTTTCAGATTTGCTATCCAAGCTACAATGGCTCCATCCAACGCAAAGTTGGAGGCAAAGCTTAGGACACGCAGGTTTGGCAGAAACTCTTGATCAACACCTGAATTCTCAGCTGGAAGTGCTCCTTCGAGCCTGTCGTGACTAAATTTGACAACTAGAACAGCACTCAGATTTAGAAGAGATGCCAGAACTCTTCCCTGGAGACTGTTACCTTTCACTACAAAAATCTGCAATTGATCCAGTAGCCCTAGCTCTTCAGGTATACCATGGGTTAGGAAGTTGTGGTCGAGGTTTATCAGAGAACCTGGAATGCTGCCTGTAAGGTTATTATTGTAAAGGTACATCATATTCAGAAAATGCATCATTCCGATATGAAATGAAAATGTGAAGAGAGGATTGATGATTTGAGTGGAATGGCAACAAATCGAGTCAGTGCAATATGTTTGCAACTGTTGCAGAATATTCATATCATAGTTAAAGAGGAAGTAGAAGCTCGTGATTTCTATGACAACAATGGTGATTCCGAAAATGCTCTATCTACTCAGAAGAATAAATCTTCTAAGAAGTCTAAGTTGAAGAGGGAGTCGTCTAAAAGGAATGAGTCTAAGACAAATGATCAACAATCAGAAAAACGACAGAAAAATTCTAGGGAGAAGAAGATTTGCAATAGATGCAAAAGATCAGGTCACATAGAAGATAAGTGTTCGTTAAATCCAAAGATTGAATGCATTCATTGTCATAAATGGGGTCATGCAGAAGTAGACTGTTATCAGAATCCCAGAAACAAAAAAGAGGAGAATCAAAGCGAACCTTCAGATTCAAAAAAGACAAAGCAGAATGTTCTAGAGCAGCAGAAAATAGGACAACAAGGAACTTAGCAGCTTATGTTAGTGCTGATCAATGTTGTTCAACAGATTCTAAAATTCAAGAAGTAGTACTTGATTCGGGAGCCACCTCACATTTTGTTTCCTCGAAACAAATATTGTCTGAGTACAAGAAGATGATTTATTCGAGATTCATTATACTTTAAGCACGTGGTTGATGGAACTGGTGTACTATGGCTGGAAACAAATCAGGGTGACAAGAAACTAGAGGAAGTTCTCTATGTCCCTACTCTTGATAAAGATCTTCTATCTGTAGCAAAGATAGTCGATACAGGCATGTCAGTAACCTTCACAAAGAGCTCTTGTAAACTGTTCGAGGAAGATTCTGATAACCTAGCTGCTAAAGGCAACAAAGAAGGAAATTTGTATCACTTGAACATTCGAACTCGAATCCAACAAGCCAATCAAACTCAAGAATCGACAGATATACTATGGCACAAGAGGCTATGTCACATGAACATGGAATACAAAACACACACACACATTCTCTCTCTCTCTCTCTCTCTCTCTCTCTCTCTCTCTCTCTCTCTCTCTCTCTCTCTCTCTCTCTCTCTCTCTCTCTCTCTCTCTCTCTCTCTCTCTCTCTATATATATATATATATATATATATATATATATATATATATATATATATATATATATATATATATATCACACACACACATCTTAAATTTTAAATCAATGCAAAATGTTGAACACAAACACACACACACACACACACACAATCTATTCATCTACTATCCTTAATCTTAATCAAATCACACGCACACACTCTTTCTCTCTTTATTATCTTAAATTCAAAATGCAAGACACAATACATACACACTTCTTCCCTCTTCTCTCTCTCTCTCTCTCTCTCTCTCTCTCTCTCTCTCTCTCTCTCTCTCTCTCTCTCTCTCTCTCTCATTCTTAGTCCTAAATAAATATAAATCTAACAATCTATTACTACCATAGATTATGTATTTATCTATAATCTTAAATTCTACATCATTGCAAAATATTAAACATTATCTTAAATAATTCTAACAATCTATTATAAAGAATGGATTTGTGAATGTCCTTGCTCTCTATCTTTTTCCTTCCATCTCTCATGCTTTCGTTGCATTTGTTAATTGTTGGATCTAAATATTATTGGGATTGCATGTTCTTATGCTCACAATAACATATCGCGCAGATTCCGATGTGGGCGTCCAACGTATGCTCGAAAATTTCATAATCCGTCGCAATCCGACACGTCGAAGTCTGACGTCCCAGTAAAAGATCCGAAAATCAAAGTCCGGCGATCGAAAATTATGGGCGGCAACCAATTTTTCAAAGGCACGTCGGAATCCGACATGTCGGATTCCGACTTGCAGACGTGAATATGACCTGCCATAGATTTTTTTTAAAAAAATACGTGTAATCTGACGTGGACGTCGGAATCCGACGTCCACGTCGGCAAGCCAAAAAGCATGTCCACAGCATTTGGCACCTGTTGTCCGGGCCTGAGTGGGCACAAACGTCGAATTTCGACGTGTTTGGAGGACGTCGGATTCCAACGTTTGTTTCAAGTTTCGAATTCGCGTGATCCAGCGCCTTCTCTCTCACTTTGTTTTTTGCATATTTGAGCGTCTTTGGAGCGATTGAGGGCAATTGAGGGCGATTGAAGACCAGTGCTTGAGGGCTTAAAGATCAGTGCTTGAGGGCGCTTGAAGATCAGTGCTTGAAGATCATTGTTTGAGGTTGGTGCTTGATTTTTGTTTGTTTTGTTTTTTGTTTGTTTGTTTGAGGTTGGTGTTTGTTTTTGTTTTAAGAAGAGATTGTGTGTGTGTGTGTGTGTGTGTGTGTGTGTGTGTGTGAGAGAGAGAGTGTGTGAGAGTGAGAGAGAGAGAGAGAGAGAGAGAGAGAGAGAGAGAGAGAGAGAGAGTGTGTGTTCTTAAATTTTGCATTGATTTAAAATGGTTTTGAATGGTCTTGTAATAGATTATTAGTATTATTTAGGATAGTAGATTTAGGATTATTAGATTTGTAATTTGTGAGAGAGAAAGAGAGAGAAGTGTAGATGTATGCTTGAAGATATCGAAAGATTTTAGAGTCTTTTTTAAAAAAATAAAGTTTTAAGAGAGAGAGAGAGAGAGAGAGAGAGAGAGAGAGAGAGAGAGAGAGAGAGAGAGAGAGAGAGAGAGAGAGAGAGAGAGAGAGAGATAATAGATTGTGATAGTGTTTTTAATAGATTGATTTTTTATAACCCTGGCCTCAAAATCCTATTGGTCCATTTCTACCTCCCTAATTATTCAAACTCAAAAAAGAGTGGGAACCATTCAAAATTGGAGGGAATCAATTTGAATTTGAATTTGAACCAATTTTGGTGGGAGTCCCAATTTCATTCCCTAACTTGACATTTAGGCCTGTGACATTAAAAGTCCTGCAAAAAGGCCTTAAGTCCTTTTATTAACTTTCTAATCAAATAACTATGTGATCATCGGGTTGGACTTACACACACAGGGTGCAAAATCCCTCTCACTTTAACTAGGGTTAGGGTTGCCTCAGGATCCGCAAACCCTCCAACAGTATCCCGCACTAAAGCTGGTGGCGGCCCCA
Organism: Diphasiastrum complanatum; assembly: GCA_029204225.1. Lineage (NCBI taxonomy): Eukaryota > Viridiplantae > Streptophyta > Lycopodiopsida > Lycopodiales > Lycopodiaceae > Diphasiastrum > Diphasiastrum complanatum. The sequence continues at coordinate 11,627,115 of CM055105.1, forward strand.
TGACACCTACCTAATGCAGTTACTGTGGGCTTTTATTAGCATATCAAATTCCAAAGTGGAAAGGCAATCATCCCATCACGTTGCAACGGACGTCAGTAGAGTTAGATCTTTTGCGAACAACGTCAATTGCCTCATTGTTGGATCGGGAGAGTGGATATATTCTCGTTGGTATGCTTGTAGGGCTCTCTGGAAATCCACTGATATCTCCCAACTGTAAGGCTGGTGGATTATTGGCCAATTCGGTGTATGGATGGTGATTTTGTCCATGGCCAATCCCAAATCCTTCCACTTATTTCTTCGCAGCATTGGTACGTAGTATGGATTTACGTGCAACTGGCGAGGGCTGGCCACATAACTCCTAATTGATTTCGAAGTTTTCTCAAATATTGTAGTTCTCCAGGCCGGCTGCTCTCCCAATGTGGCTAACTTATCCAACTCTTTGTCGGCCTCAATTTCAGAGGTCTTAAACTTAATGACCCAACCACGACGTGAGGACTCATGGGGATGTTGCGTAAGAAATTATGGAACTGGTCCTCGATGCTAATTGGTCTTCTGAACAATGATTTGGTCCCTGAGGTAGATGGACCTGTTTGCATTGCCTGTGGAACTGGTTGTACTTCTTCTACCTTTGGTGCTCCACCTTGTTCCATGCCTGAATCCAAACCTGTATCCAATCCTGCCTTTTCTAGTTGTTGAGGCGAGAATTGTGGCATCAATGAGATGTTGATTTGAGGGTTAGAATCCAAAACCTGAGCAATAATATTTTCATACTCATTGATGGTGATTGCTTTGGCCTTTGCCAACTCAGTTAAGGCCGTACCCTTGAATCTGTCAAAGCGGCCTTGGAATCCTTGAAGGGCCACTTTATAAGTGTCAAATTTTTTGAACAAATATCCGATTTCTGTTGGAGTTACTGGATGATCAAGCAGCGGGAGGTGAAAGCGCAGCTGAAGATGTCTGTCTAGTCCTTCGACGTGACGCAGGAGGCGAGTCAAGAATAGCGATCACACTGCGTACACGTCGATGACTATGTGAGATATATGTCTGGTGAGATGATTCTATCGGTGCTTCTTCATAGACAGATAGCACGGAATCTGCAACAAACTCACAAAGCCTGTCCTCCAGGTAAGAGGTGGATAATAGAGAGAGGAGAGAGCCAGCCGCAAATTGTTGCTTGGTGTTCTCCTTGATTGCCCTCTTCAACTCTCCAAAAACATTCTTATACTAGTTATAAGGCTCGAGGGGCCTAGATTCTATCTTGTAGTTGAACAGCATTGATCAACACTAACATAAGCTGCTGAGTTCCTTGTTGTCCAGTCTTCTGCTGCTCTGGAGCATCCTACTTTGTCTTTGACATAGTTTGAATCTGAAGGTTTGCTTCGATTCTGCTCCTTTTTATTTCTGGGATTCTGATAATAGTCTATTGCTACATGACCTCATTTATAACAATGAATGCATTCAATCTTTGGATTTAATCAACACTTATCTTCTATGTGACCTGATCTTTTGCATCTATTGCAGATCTTCTTATCACAAGAATTTTTCTATTGTTTTCCTGATTGTTGATCATTTGTCTTAGACTCATTTCTTTTAGATGACTCCCTCTTAAACTTAGGCTTCTTAGAAGATTTATTCTTATGAGTAAATAGAGCATTTTTGGAATCACCATTGTCGTCATAGCATTCACGAGCTTCTACTTCCTCTTTAACTCCGTCTATTGCCTTTTGAAGTGTCATTGTCACATCTTTCGCCAATAAGGTTCGAGTTGTGTGGAATGACCTGGGTAGGGCTCGAAGAAAATAACTAAGCTATTTTTCCTTTGAAATTGCATATTTCGTGCCAGAATTCTGCAAAGAAATAAACAAATCTTTAATCTTTCGTACGAATCTGGTCAGGTCTTTGTCGTCCCACTGTAGGTAAGTTAATTGGTCTTCCAAGAACATGATCTGAATCGAGTCTCATTCTTGGTTTGCAATTCTTCCCATAAATCTTTTGCGTTCAAAATTGATGTAAGATCTAGCATTATATTGTCATGCACTGAAGACGCAACAATTGCTATAGCTTTGTCATTTCTCAAACTCCATTCTCGAAGTTCTTTGCCAGGAGTAGTTATTGGCTTCTGCTCTATTGGTTCTACCCATTGCCAAAGACCTTCGCCCTTCAATATGAGTGAAGTCTTTAATTTCCAAATCAAGTAGTTTGAACCTTTTGGATCCAAAATCGTAGTGATCTTAGCTTGAACATTGCTGATCGACGACATCTTCTATTTTATGAATAACTCCAGATGCAGCTTGCTGATGGATGTATGAAGAATGCTCAAAGGGATTGGAAGATACCATTGTATCGACTCTGACTTGCTCTAATACCACTGTATTAGTTCTAGAAGCTCTGATACCACTGTATCAGCTCTAATCCTGTACGCTCTGATATTACTGTAGGAAAAATAGTAATTATTCTTCCACAGAGAATACGATAAAAGTTTGAATAAATCAAACTAATATCAGTGTCTTCAATCGGGTTTGTTTCTGATCTATGTACTGATGAAACAGTTTTTACTTTGATTGAATTTGCGTGCGAAAATAATATGCAGAATTAAGAGACAACTTAAGACAATTTTAGAAAAACAGAAACTATTGATCAAAAACGAATTTATAATTCTGAATCAGAATCAGTATACATCTCTTGTTGTCTTATCTTGTTGTTGTATCTCTAATTGAGTGAGTCTGAGAGTCTCTTCAATGTGAGAGTGTGTGAGTGTTTTACAACAAGTAGTGCACATGTATTTATATTGCTATTGGACAGGCATTAGGAAAAATATGGACTCAAAATGGACCCTTTAAAAAATTTGACTATAGACAAGAGAGAAAAAACTTCCGGCAACATCTATGCTCGTTTTTTATTATTCCGAAACTGCCCCCGCCCAACTTATATGGTTAACATGTAGCCTTAATTTCCATAAGCAAACGTGATAATATTGCACATTTTTCCCTTTGAAAAGCGCTCCGAGGAGTCCCACATCCTTGGAAAAATGTGCAACTGGCGTCTGGAATCGATGGGCGTAATTGCACTAGTGTGTGCTCATTCACTTCTTCTTTGTATTTCCAGGTGATGGTGCAAGAGCTTTCCAAACCCTAATATCGGTTCAACGCGCAGATGTGCTATCTGACTGGTTAAACATGCCATCCATGCGTTGAATCGATATCAGGTTTTCTTTTAAAACACTCTAACTTCTTAACCGTAATCCAATTGAGACGAACATGGTGCCATTAGAAAGAGCTCAACGAGAGCTTTGTAACGGTACCCTACATGACCTTGTTTTGAGTTACAGTTAAAAAATTATAGGCAGTCAAAGTTTGCAAAAAAAAAAAACTCTCATCTAAAAAATATATATATTTAAAAAAACTAACCATAATATCAGTTCAGCGCGCGCCCTTAGAGTTTGAGCGGGCTGAAACCCTAAGGGAACGCGCTGAACCGATATTAGAGTTTTGGAAATATTTTTATTTTTTGGAAGTAGCTTGACGAGAGCTATGCAAAGGCACCAGAATGACCTAATTCCGACTTACGGTTCAAAAGTTATAGCCAGCCAAAGTTTTGGGACCAGAATGACCTAATTCCGACTTACGGTTCAAAAGTTATAGCCAGCCAAAGTTTTGGCCCCAAAACCTTGGCTGGCTATAACTTTTGAACCGTAAGTCGGAATTAGGTCATTATGGTGCCGTTGCAAAGCTCTCGTTGAGCTCTTTCGAAAAAAAAAAAATTCCAAAACCCTAATATCGGTTCAGCCCATGCCCTGAGGGTTTCAGCCCGCTCAAACTCTAAGGGCGCACGCTGAACCGATATTAGGGTTAGTTTTTTGAAATATTTTTTTTTTTAGATGAGAGTTTTTCTGCAAACTTTGACTGCCTATAACTTTTAAACGTAACTCGGAACTAGGTGATGTAGGTGTCGTTGCGAAGCTCTCGTCAAGCTCTTTCTAGTGGCACCATGTTTTGTCTCAATAGGAGCTATAGATAAGAAATTAGACCATTTGAAAGGCTCTCGCACCATCTTTTGGAAATGCAAAGGAGAAGTAAAGCCCGCCGATTCCAAGCGCTAGTTGCACATATTTTCAATGGCATGAGTCCCCTCGGAGCGCATTTCAAAGGGAGAAATATGCAGGAGAACTATAGTTTAGAAAAACTAATGCTAGTTAAACTATTCCAGCAGATATTTAACATACGAGCAGCACATATTGTCCAATGAAATATTTTTTCCTGCCCGACTTTTTGAGATAATAAAAAGTAACCTGAAAACTTGAATACTTTTTTCGTCCGATGAGCACTGTTACAGTGTTGTACACATGTTATAAGATTATTGGTCCATTTGGAGGCTTAAAGCATGTGAAGTCAACAAAAGCATCTTTACAAAGGGCCCATTTTGAATCCAAACTTCCCCTAATGTCTTTTGGCCTTTTAATTACAGCTCTTTTGGCCTTTTAATTCTGTAACAGTAGATTTAACCGTTTACGACAGTTGATAATCAAATAGATGCTCTGTTTCCAAGGTCGAATAATTTCTGTTCACGAATATTTCACGACAGTCTGTCTCTTTCTCACAGGTTCATGTTTCGCGAATTATTCACGATAGATAACAGTCTTTGAGCTTGAAGAAGAATCCAGAACTTACATGTGAGCTTTGAACAAGAAACAAAATATTTTGTGACAAGATTCTGCTCACGAATCTTTCGAGCTTCAACAAGAAACCACGAGCTTCTACAAGAAACTGTTTCGTGAATCTTTCGAGTTTCAAGCAAGATAAATTTTGTGAATCTTTCAAGGTTGATCATGAATAGAAATGTTTCGAGTTCGCGTCCGTTTCTAATCGTTTGTCAAGTAAACTGCGCACTTTGTTAGTAGAATCGAGATCTGTCTAATCAGATGTTCTACAGCTCTCTCTCAAAGTGGGCAGTTGGATTAACCCCAATCTTCTTCGCTGCTTCTCGAAAAAAACTTTACTGAGTGGCTTTGTAAAGATATCAGCTGTCATTTCCTCTGTGGGTATGAAGACTGTCTTCAGTATCTTCTTCTCGAGTAAGTCCCGAATTACACGATACTTGATAGTTCGTTTTTGAGTGAAATACAAGACCTTTCATAAGATAGATTGTTGAAGTATTATCCATTAACAAGACATGAGGTTCAAAAATAGATTCATCAAATCCTTCCAACATCTGTTTGATCCAGATCAGCTCGTTTGTCATCTGGGCTGCTGCTACATATTCCACTTCACAAGAAGATTGAGCTACTACTGTTTTCTTCTTGCTTATCCAGAGTATGGCTGCGCCAGATACTAGAGTACAACCTCTTGAAATACTTTTGTTATCATTCTTCATGGATGCCCAGCTTGCGTCACTATGAGATTCGATGTGAAATCTAGCTTCTTTTGAATAATACAGCCCATAGTCTTTTGTTTCCTGGAGATATTGTAGTACTCTCTTTGCTAACTTCCAATGCAACGATCTTGGGTTCTGATTATATTGGCTGCAAATGCTATATCAGGTTTGGTGTTGTCTGCAAGATATAACAATGATCCAATCAGCCTACAATAGGGTGTACTGGCCATTCACTTCTCTTCCTTGAGAGTCTGCGGACAATCTGTCTTGCTCAATATTGTTCTAGGTATCATGGGAGTATGCACATCTTTGCATTCGAGCATGTTGAAGTCTTCAGCGTGTCATCAACATAGACAACTAGAATGATTATTTCATTTTGGACATGCTTGATATAGACATTTGATTCAACAAATAGAGATATGAAGCCTAAAGAACCTAGTGCTTCGTCTTTCTTTCTATACCCTTGTCTTGCTGCTTGTTTCAGACCATAAATGCTTTTATTCATGTGACATCTGTGTACTGGATATTCTTGGCTTACAAAACCAAGTGGTTGGTCCATGAATAAGTCTTCTTCCAATTCTGCATGCAAGAAAGCAGTCTTCTCATTCACAATATGGATTTTCATATCATGAGCCACTGCATACGCGAATAACAAGCAAATTTATGTATGTTTGACTACTGGTGAGAAAGTATCAGTGTAGTCGATTCCATACTTCTATGAAAATCCTTTAGCAACTAACCTTGCTTTGTATCTGATGTTTTCTCCATCTAGAACCTGTTTTGATCTTGTAGATCCACTTGCAGTTAACTGGTTTTCTGCCATCAGTAATAGGTGCAAGTGTCAATACATTGTTCTTATACATAGATGACATTTCGTCCTCCATTATTGCTTGAATCCAATGATCTTTATCTGGTCCATCAACAACTTTCTCAAATGTTTGAGATTCGTCAGAGAAACCACAAAATTCGATGGCTGTATTAAAAACATCCTGACCATACCTTTCTGGTGGTTTTTATTGTCTGTCAGATCTTCTCACATGTGGTTTCGAGTTTGATTTTGTAGGATTCGAGTTCAATTTTGATTCGACCTTGTCTGTTGGAATTCGAGTTGGTGACATTAGAGGAGTTCTCAATATCAAAAAGACCCTTTGTAAAGATACTTTTATTTTTTTTCTTTAGTTTCGACCGTCACCAGGCCCAATCAAAATGCACAGATTTGAAATCTACGTAACGTAGTTTAAATTAACTAAAAATAAAAATGCAATATAGAAAACTTTGAAATTTGTGTCCAAGCAGCATGGACGTATCCCATTGGTTTCTTCTTCCTACCCGACACGTGCTAATCTGTCCGATGTCAATACCTCAAGTTAAATTTACTTGACTATGTTGGTTAGTATAATGAAATTTTCTAACTATACTAGTTACAATTATAGAAATATAGTATGTACAGTTACATAAAATATGGTATACGCAGTAACTGTGACTATGTTGGCATTCACATTAGATTAAATGTGATACGTTGAAATTAAGTATCATATCAGAGAGATTTTTGGCGCTCAATCTTTGAAAATAGCAATGGCAAGGAGACCCAGATCTACAATCGAGTCTGTGATTCTTTACAATGAGAAAGATGAAGTTGATAACTGGAAGCCAACAAAATATACGAAGAACTCATGGGTATTGCTGCATCCATCATCTAAGGGCAATTTTCGACAAAAGAAAAGAGCAAAAATAACTTACAATCTTATTGGAAAGCAAAATTTTTGGAGTTTAAGACTACCCCAGGAGGTCAATATATAACATAAGTCTTAGTACAACATGTATATATGCATTCAGAAATCAAAGTACATGATATCAATCCTCATGATCATCAAAAATGTAATTGTAAGTATATCAAAACATATGCACTCTACAGCAATCATAGGTGATTTTCTTTATTGATGCTCTTCATATTATGATTTAAATGCTTCAACATTGTTTTTTTCTTTTAGATTTATATCCATCATGCATAAGTGAATGGGAGCCCGCACAATCAATTGCAGGAATATTAGACGTGATTCACTCTGATGTTGGAAAGCTGCAATACAGCCTACTCCTGACAGCATTGTTTCTGAATTCTTGAGATGCAAGCTGCTCATTGATATTAGAAATTCTATGAAGATAAGCACATGCTCAAAAATTGTTCACCTACGAGTGCTAGTGCTCGTAGGACACCAACTTTATTTGTTTGCAAGGATTTATCAGATGAGACTTTGTCAGATCTCATGGATCAAGGCTGGGATAGTAAAACAAATAATGACATAGAATGCAGGATTAAAACGTCCTCAATGATCTTTCATTATCATATCGAAAAGCAAATGCTCAGTCTCACATTTAGCTACCAGAGATACAAGAAAATTAAAGGTACATGCAAGACTTTGAACTAAATGGTCACACAAACCGAATGGAGATAAGCATTATCTACAATGAGGAATATTTGACTATGGTTGAGGTGGAAGAGCATTGTAAGCTTGATTTTATCAGAACAAAGCTCATGCTATTACAAACCAATCTACCGACATATTTCAGATTTATCATCAACGGAAGACTCGTAAGTAGTTTATGTTTATTGCCATTTCAAAATAGAACAAAATAATAGAAAATGTCATCATTTACAATTGCACATTCACTAATATTTGCCATGTCACAGATGTGAAAAAGACAGGAGCTGATAACGTGCTGCAAAGATCTACCTACAACAATCACCATTGTGGGAGAACAATAGTTTCAAATAAAATTTAGTAAAAATATGTGTACACACTCTTTCATTCAATAAATGAAAGTCCAAGTTGGGCATCAGTACATGTATTTTGTGCTCCCAAATTCATAAACTGGAGCAGCATTTGATATATCAATGTATATTTTTCTATGAATTCTATACATGTATTTTTGTTTATGCTATCTATATCTGTTCTGATCTTAATTTAGTATAACTACATCATCCTTTGCACCATCATCAATAACGGGAGGCTGAAGCCTTGCCCTAGTCAGTATCCTCAGGATAATTTCTTGTCTAAATCTGTACACCTGGCTTGATGTGTACTCAAGAAGTGTAAACTGCAAAATAGAACATTCATATATTAGTAATGGCCAAAAACATCAACAAAATAGAAAACTAATCATGATTCCAAAATAAGAATAAATAGAATTTATTACCTTAGAAATATCAACATTTTGCTAAAGGTTGAACCACTCAAAAAATAACTTTGCATTGTATAATGTGTACCACCCACGTCTGAATGAATCATTTTGCTGGGGTGACTGCAAAATAATTTAGCACACAAGAAATCAATCATGAAAGAGAATGAATTAGAATGAAACAATTACATTAGAACACTGATTTCAAAATGATATTAAGAAAGACAAAGTTTACCTCCAACCTGACGATCTGCCAGTCCACGGAATGGGGAACATCTGTAGGAATATATTTACTTAGATATGGAAGGTATATATCTACATCCTTATGCGTATTTCTTGCCGAATTCATCTTGACACAAAAATCTTTAATAATATTATCTACAGATAGACATCAGGTTTAAACTCCAGTGGTCACTGCAAAATAAGATTGAAATTTCTGTAGCTGCAATTCTGAGAACTATTTCCATTGACAATGCCAATGTTAATGCATAAAACAACAAGAAGCATTTAATATATCTTACTTTGTATGATAAGGGATGAGCAGATAATTTGTTGTTGGTGTGAATCCACTTGTCAGACACTGTGACATTATTATTCTCCTTGAAGGCCTGAAGCAAAAAGTTACTCAGCACCAGCAACTCATTGGATGAATCTCTTGCAATGTCATATTGCAAGAGTGTAAGCCCAGACTCTATCACAAGATCACTGATAGAAGCCCGTCTGTCTTTGAGATCCAAGTAATCTAGAACTCTAAAATTAATACTAAAATCAAGTTCATCTAGTCTAAAACAAAAAGGAGTACCAACTGTATCTATAGCATCGGATATGTCTTTCTCAAATTTAAGATAATCATCCGAATCTATATATGTATAAAAATTTGGAGGAGGAGGAGGAGGAGGAGGTGGTGGATGTGTAGTATCTATAGGAATTAAAGGGGTATCCAAAAAAAATGTAGTTATATTTACAACATTATCAACAACAGCGTTATCTACAATGGATTCCGGGTTAGGCTTCACAGAATTTGTGGTGTCTACCCTCCTTACTTTCTTCGGAGCTCTCTTGGGGGCTGTCTGCTTCCTAGACGCTTCGTAGGAAGATCAGTGCTATCTAGAGGAGTTGGTCTAGGAGCAACATGATGAAATACGTGTAACCTACAATACCTATCCCTCATTCTCATCAGGAGCTGAAAATCCTTGGGCATTATGGTGACTCTCTTGGAATGGATTGCAAGCAAAAAAGAATCCTCAAAAAAAGGCTAATGTATTCTTTAGCAGCCTCCTGAAGGCACTGAAGAGCACTGGGTGTGAATCTAACTAGTTGTCCAAGATCATTTCTTGTGATGTTGCGGACAGCACGGTAGCATGGAGCTCTTGGGATCAACAGAGTTGTTGATCTCTGATACTTGCATATATCAGAGAGCCACCTGCTGCGGTTGCTCGTTCTAGGTCTAGCGGGTGGTGTAATGGCAACCGCAGGGGCTGAAGATGAGCCAGGAGAGAAGAAGTCCCTCCTTGTCTGCTTTATCCTATCCATGGATGTGTACTATGGGATAGCAGACTTGTGCGTGATGGTTAGGATGAGCAGGGAGGGATGATAAAGACCTCGTAGAGGACCGATATGTACGGACAGAATGTACGGTATATCAGACCTGTGCGAGACGAATATAAGAGAGAGCGATTAGTTTTGAAAGAAGATGCAAAAGTGCGATATGGGAAGACACATAGGCAGATGTATCGGACTTGTGCGCATGGAAGGCGATAGGAGGAATATCGATTGTGAAGGACGCGCACAAGTGCAATATGCAGAGCGAAAAAAAAAGTGAAAAAATTCATCAAAGTTTGTGATTTTATATCGTGGTTTGCACGTGCGAAAGAACATCCTGTCACACGTGTGGGAGTTGTACGGACAAATGCGAGAGCGACATGTGTCACGCTATCACATTACACGTGTGGAGTTTGTACGAGCAAATGCGAGAGTGACACATGTTGTCAAGCAAACAAATGAACACGCGACATGTGTCCAGGTGTCATTTCACACGTGTCCAGGTGTCACCTCACACGTGCCAGTGCCTGTAGTCCAATTGAAAGTAGACACGTGTCCTTTGTCCGTTGATCACACGTGCAAAATTTAGTATAAATGGCACGAAAAATGATTAATCTTTTACCTTTTCTATTCTCGAAATTTGCGGCACATCGCTCTTGTGATCGCGCATTGTTGTCCGTTTGCTTGCAACGATCACACAAGTGCGATACTCGGTATCTGCCTGCCGTACATATCCCTCTTGTGCGCCATCTTGATAGTTAGTTTTGTTTCAGTTCTCCCTTGCGCACAAGTGCGATATTCACGTTACTGCCATGGCCTCTTCCTCAGGATCCCTACAAGATTCAGGCTTGAGTTCATTTCTTAGTGAATTTGGGATTACTGAAAACCTAGACTACTTCCACAGTCTATTCAGACCATATCTACATGTTTTCAGGACTGCACAACCAAATTCTGACGTACTTTATGAACATTATATTAGATTCAAAGATATACTTAGTAAGCCTGTTTTCTCCATAGGTCCACTGCAGTACATGCATTATACTGATCTTGTTTATTTCTTCTCAACTTTCAACGTAGACCGGATAGAATGTTCACCAAATTGTTTGATCTTTTCAAAAGCAGTTCAATGTGTCCGTATTGCAACAAGAAATGTTGATTGGTTGAATATTAGATTGGTTTCGTACTTTTCCTGTTATTTTGGATCCCAGATGATGAGGAAGTTTCTATTGCTGACCCTCCTTTTGCATCATCCTCTGTTCAGTCAGCTATTAAGGATATTAGTCACTTTCTTATCGACACTCCTGATAAGGAAAGTGACTTTATTGATGTAAATACTGATGTTCTTCGGGATTTTTTTATTGGCCAAAATACATCTGATGATGAATCCAACCCTATAGAAGAGTCGAAATGTCTTTTCAATTTGTCTGTATTTTATATTAATGACGATGTATATTTTACTACTGCTGATTTATGTAAATTTTTTGACTATCGTGAAGACGAGGTTCTATGTTTATTATCTGGCACAATTTTCGAATTCTCCGACTTTGTAGATTTTGAAACAGATGATCTTGTTGCTGGTATTGATTTTGATGATGAGGAGGGACTTATGACTGGTGAAGAATGCCTGACTAAGACTTTATCAAATATAGTTGAGGATGGACGAGGCAGACCATCCGATGAAGAATTCACGGCATTTCAATCCCAGATGGGCTTCCCTCGTCCATCATTAATGCATTTCACTGATGATTCCACTTCAGTACGTGGTCATTATATTGATCATCCTGATCTGGTTGCTGCTGATGATGAAGAATGTGTAAGTGTTTTTACATTCAATATATGCCTTCGATAAGAATGTTCGAATGGATTAAATTGTTATTCACGAAAAATGACATATAATAGGTTATTACAAGAGATTGGGACATTCAATATTAGAGGTAATGGCAAAAAGAGAAGTAGTTCTTGGCCTTCCAAAATTTCTTTCTAACATCAATAAAGTTTGTGAACATTGTACATTGTCAAAGGCACATAGGCTTCCATATAGGCACAACTTTCCTTACAAGCATAGGATTCCTTACGGGCAATAACCGTAGTGCCTTTGTAATAGGTTTCCTTACAAACTACTTACGAGTTTCTTATGGGCTCTTTACGAGTTTCTTATGGGCTCTTTATGGGCAGTGACTACCATGCCTCGTAAGAGAAAGCCTTATGGGCTCCTTACGTCTTTCTTGCGGGTAGTGACTTCATTCTTTGACGAAGTTCAAAGGCTTTAATTCATAAGCTTCCACTTTGACTATATGAATGAAACTAGATTAACTTATTGGAGTTAGGGAGAGAAGGGAAAAATCCAACACCCCCCTTAATCTAGATCCATGAATGCCTTTAGCTTCAAATTTAATGATGCGCAAAATCTGTTGTGTGCATTTGTGCTCAGCTCCTTTGTAAAATCATCTACTGTCATGTGTTGTGTTGTACAATATTTCAAGCTTTACTTGTGACTGCTCCATGAAATAGGACCGCCATTTAGAAAGAATGTAAATCCATATCCGAATTCAAGAATATCTACATCTCCCACCCAGTTTGCATCTTGATATCCACTGAAAATGTGGAGTTTGCGGTTGTTGACTGCTCCATAATAGATGCGTTGGTCCGTCGTAGCTCAAATGTATCTCTTCCTCTTATGAGAGTCTTCCAATGTGTAATCCTCGTATTGGCCATGAATTGGCTTACAGAATCCGGATCCATTGGTGAGTGCGCTATTCAATAATTCATCAGATTATAACTGATGAATGTATCTTTTGTTCAATGATAAGGATCAACATTTGTTCTCTGTCTAAAATGCAAAATGTGTCACCATCAAATAATGTCGAAACTTCTTAACTGAAAAAACCATGGCCAGCGCTTCTCGTTCGGTGGTAAAATAGTTCACTTCAGCATCATTAAGTTGTCAGCTAGCAAATCGAATAGGGAAGTCTTTTTTATATTCACTCAAATGAGTCAGTATAGATCCCTTGGAAGCATTTGTATGCACATGGAATTCTATTGTCCAATTAGGCGCTCGTAGTATCAGTGCAGAAGCTAAGGCTTTCTTCAACTTTTCAAATGATTCAAAAGACTCAAATGTCCAAATTGGTACAATAGTCAACCTACATGTAAGCCATGCTAAGTCTGCAAAGAATAAGATGAATATTCGATAATAGTTTGCATGGCCCATAAAAATGTAGACTCCTCTTATCGTTCTTGGTGGAGGTAATTCCACAATCATTTTGATTTTAGAATAATCCGTAGCAATACCATGTCTTGAAATGACATGTCCAAAAACAACCCCAGGAGTAACCCAAATCTGGCATTTCTCTGGATTCAAGAAAACCTGGTACTGACTGTGAAAAATATCAACTAATTTATTTTAGTCAAGTTGAGTTTATTTGGCAATTTTGAGGCCAATATGCATTTTCAACTTAGAAATAGACTTTATAAAGTTAATAAGGCCTAAGAATAGTGGATTTACTATTTTTGAAAACTTAGGCAAGTTGATAAGGTCGAATTTGGACCTACTCTAATTGGTTACTAAAGATGCATTGAATCTAGTCATGTTAAATCCAGGGTTTGGAAGAGATCTAGAAACATCCATAAGTAGATAAGCTTGTGTTAGAGCATCCAAATAGGGCAAGGTTGTGATCTATCTTTTTAACATGGTATCAAAGCTTTGTTACAAGCTATAAGTGGAGAAGAAGCCATTTCTAGTGAGTGATTTGGAGGTGTCATCAATTCTAGAGTATGCTAGAGTGATTCTTTGTCAAAATCAAGCATTTTCAAGTGTAAAATGGGGATTTTTGTTATCCAAAACTCAATTTAGGTCAAAATACTTGTAGTAGGTCGATTTTCCTCCCTACTAGTTGGATTGTGGCGATTTTTGATGCATAAGAAAGGTCTTAGAACATTCTTCAAGATTCTATATCAAGTTCATTAGAGAAGTTCCCATAGTTAAAAGGGCCGTTTGTCAAGAGTTTTTTTTTTTGCTCGCTTTTTATGTCCATGTGGCCCAATCAGTTCTTGACATAGTGGCTTCTATGTAACATAACTCGCCTGACCCAAAAAACACAATTCATATTTGGGAAGCTTTGAATTTATGGTCCGGTAGATTGGAAACATACTATAGGCTGGCATGTGTGGCCACTGGTTGACTAAATTGCTCGGGTTAACCTCAAGTTAAAGCTATCTTGGGACTTACAAATAACAATTACTACAACGAAGCACGAAACCATAATGTTTTAGTGCCTATTATGCCCTGGACTCTCATATTGACATATTCAAACGTGAGACTCTTCAAGCTATGGCGATGAGGAGACCGAGATCCTTGATATGCTCTGCAATTTTTTATAATGAGAGGAAAGACGATGGAACATGGATTGCCCTTGAATATCATAAGGCTTCTTGGGTATTGATGGATCCATCGGCGAAAGGGGCCTTTTGCCAAAAGAAAAAGGCCAAGTATACATATAAATCTTATTGGAAAGGTCGGATTATTGATTTCAAATTATCCCCAAGAGGACAAACCATTTTAGAGGTGCTTGTTCAACATGTTTATATGCATTCAGAACTTAATGTGGATGCTGTAAATCCACGTGATTTTTGAAAATGTAATTGTAAGTATCTTAATCTTTTGGGTTGCTTGTCATTTTTTAACATGTAATTGTATATATGAATGGGAACTTATTATGATTTTGTATTGCATATCTATATCCATCAAATATACATGAATGGGAACCTGTAAACTCCCTTTCAGGTATCATAGATGTCATCCATTCAGAAATTGGCAAATTGCAATACAAAGGACGAACGACAAAAAAACTTGCAGATTCTGGAATATTTTTTTATGATACTATGTATATTCTAGACTTAAATGGAGGAATAGGAAAACTAGAGTGTATACATATACCTAATTTTCAAGATAATGAGTGGTGGATTGCACTCAACGACAATATAATAAAGTTTTTTCGTTCCAAACTATATAATGATGTACAAAAGTCACTCAAAATTAGTACCAGATTAAAAAATGTGCACTTAAGCTGGTTTGTTCCTATATCAATGTTTGTCATCTCTTTTTCAAACATGGAGGTGCGTCAAACTCCCACATTGTTTGTTTGCAAAAATCTATCACAAGATTTTTTATTTAAATTCATGGACAAAGGTTGGGATCAAAAATCCACTATAGATATAGAATGTAGAATCAAACATTCATCCATATGCTTTAGATACAACATAGAAAAGCAAATGCTTAATATGGTGTTTCATTATCATAGATGGAAAAAACACAATGGTACTTGGGCCCCATTAGATCAAGATCTAGATAGCATTGGACACACTATCGTATATGCATTGATATCATGGCAAATGGGGATTTACTTACTAGTATTGAGGTTGAGCGGGATTGGAACTTATTCTACATTAGAATGGAGCTGATACTTTTACAACAGGATATCCCTGAATATTTTAGTTTTATATCGAATGGAAAATTGGTATGTAATATCTATTTATCAATATATGAATTTGTATTCGTTATCCTTTTTTTTTCGCTATTATGATCACTAACTATACATTGAATAATGTGTGTGTAAAAGACATTAAGAGAAATTCAAATGCAAAGATTTGGGAGGAATTGTTTAAATAATAGAGCAATCATGATACAAGACACCTTGTAGATGTTTGCAAGATTTGTAAAAACTCTCATAAATATCAACATCTTTTTCAATTTCTGAGAATGTACATGTGTGTCATGTATTTACAATGGATGTTTTCATGAGGCAGAATCCTCTAGCTCGGCCATGATTGGGTCTGCCAACCCCCAGTACTCCTGTTGCTACAGAGGTTACCATAATTGATGAACTTTTAGGAGAAGCAGAGGAGGCTAGGCTAGCACAAGAGTATGACCCTGCCAAGGCCCGTGCTTTGTCAATCTTGTCGAAAATCAGTGGGATAGCAGTGGAATAGAAAAACGGATGGTTGTAGATCGGAAGTGCAACAGTTACCAGCAATAATCAAGATGAATAAACAGTAGTAATGTTCTAATAGTACAAAAACATTAGTCTGAAAAATGTACTCGTGATAAAAATCAGAAGGTGAGTACATGGGCGTGAAGCTGGTGACGCAATTTAGTCAAGCGCTTTCTTTTTTTAGAGCTTCCGTCTTTTATAGATAACTAACTGAAAGATATTTATTTACAAGATATTTTCAAGTCTTTCAGGTCAGTGCTTTTCTACCTACTTAATTAATTACAACCGCCTTGTAAACAAGTAGGTGAACTGCCATAAAGTCTTGGATTGACTTTTCCCTGATGACAAAGTCAGATAGGACTCATCAGATAGTTTGACCTGGTTAGATAGTTTGGCCTGGTCCGAATTGTCGGCCTGGTCCAAATTGTCGGCCTGGTCCGATTTGTCGGCTGTCTCAGATTTGTCGGTTGCCTCAGATTCAGATTTGTTGGTTGCCTCAGATTTGTCGGCTGGGTCAAATTTGTTGGTTGCCTCAGATTTGTCGGCTGGGTTAGATGTGTCGGCCGAGTCAAATTTGTGTCGGCCGAGTCAGATTTGTCGGTTGAGATAGATTTGTCGGCTTCCTTATATTTGTCGTTTGAGTCAAAAAAATTTCAGGATGCTCATTACCGAATGGATTTGGTCTTGAGCATAGAAATCCAACATTCCCCCTTAATGTGGATTCTGAAAAATGTCGTTAAATATGAGATGGTGCTCTTTTGATAGTGCTTTTATGAAGTAATTTGCTGCCATAAGATCTGTCCTGTAGTAAACCAATGACACTTCCTTGCCTTGCACTTTTTCTCTAAGATAGTAATACCTGATTTTGATATGTTTGCTTCGAGAGTGAAATCTTGAATTTAGAGATAGTGCAATTGTGTTTTGATTATCACAATAGATTGTCGTTGGATGTGGCTGAGCAAAGTCAATATCTGCAAGCAGGTTCCTTAGCCAAATTGTCACCTTGGTTGCGTTTGTGGCAGCTATGTATTTTGATTTGGTTGATGATAATGCTAATGAGGTCTATTTTTGGCTGTTCCATGAGATTGGGCCTTGATTGTATAAGAATACAAATCCAGAAGTGGATCTTCCAGTGTCGATATCTCCTGCCCAATCTACATCTATGTATCCTTCGAGAACATTGGCAGGTTGGCTACCTCCATACCAGATGCTAAGATGTTTTGTTGCTTGAACATATTTCATGACCTTTATGAGTGCCTTTCAATGGGTTGAACCTGGATTCGATAGGAACTAGCTAAGTGAACTGATTGAGTATGCTGGTCGAGTGCAGAGCATTGCATACATCAATGATCCGATAATGGAGTGAAATGGATATTGCTTCATTTTCTCCTTTTCTATCTTAGTTTGAGGGCATTGTTCCTTCGATAATTTCAGACCAGGGTCGAGTGGAAAGTAACTTGATTTCCAGTTGGTCATTCCATATTTTTCCAGCACATTAGTGAAATATCATTGTTGACTGATATAAATCTGTCTGTTGGATCGATTTCAATGAATCTGGATTCCAAGGCAGTAATGGGCACATAACAGACTAAACATTGTTGTATTGGTTGAGTGACATATGAGCCCTCAAACTTGATTGGACCAATTGATGTATATCTCTCTTTTGATTGGACCCTAACTCTCATGCCAACACATAGGGACATGTCGCACGACAAATCTCTACTTGACAAATGTCATGAGCCTAACTTGAAAAAGGCTACATCACAACCTACTTTTGGTCTAATCATAACTTGCCATGTGTACTTGCCTATTTTGCCTCTTATGCCAAAAAAGGCCAAATCACCTACTTACACTTGGATAGATGTCTCTAAACTTTATCTACCCCTGACTCAACATGACTAAGCTATTTTTTTTTCCACACGTGGGAACATGCTCCACACGTGTGAGATTTGTGAAAATTCACATGTGGGAATGTCCTAATGTGTGAAATTGATCTCCTAAGCTTGGCTCATGCACTATAGATCACCTATTGATTGAAATCCAAGATCAATGACAAGATCTAAGGCAAAAAGACCATTCTACATGCATTCATTCATTACCAAAAGGTGTTTCACACGTGTACAGACTTCATAAAATAAACTACGTCCTAACAAGCTCCTCTCCTTGGGAAGAGAGAGAAAATACCACTTTTGGGCTCATCTAGAGAGAGAAGACAATACAAGCAAAATTGACAAATCTCCAAATTGACTCAAAAACTCATATTAATTAATGAAGGGAATAAAAGTACATATAGAAACTTGTGGAAATCCATGTCTGATTCTCGTTGGACCCCTTGAACATAGCCTCTCTAACCCTATTGGATGTGTGATGCAACATCCCTCACTTTTGATTGGACCCTTCCAACACATCTCTCTCTTATGATTGGACCCTTTGAATTTTGCCACCACATAGGGTGCATCCCTCATCAAACCTTAACCTGACATGTGTAAGCAACCTAACTAGCTCAAGTTACATCACAATTGAATTTTGGCCTAATCATGACAAAACATGTGTACTTGACCATTTGACCTCTAAAGCCAAAATTGGCCCCATCAAAGTTCTACACCAAGATGCTTGATACAAAATCTTTATGATACCCCTAAAGTTAGCATTATAAACTATTTCTAACTATTTTACACATGTGGGAACATGATTTACACATTTGAAATGTACTCGCAAACATAAAATCATAAAATAACCAAGATAGATTTTTGAGTTGAAAGAGGATCATGATATATTATCATGGATATTCTCAAGGACATCTTATCCTAGGATCATCAAGGACCATATGGATGGAGGACTTCTCAATGTTCCAAGAGTTGGAGACTTCAATGTTGAATGGCACTTAGCAGGTGATTTGAAAACATTGAAATGTATGTATAATGTCTCTCACGGTGCTACATCAAAACACCCTTGTTTGTACTGCATGAAAATGGCAAAAGATGTAACTAGGAGTACAGGAATTATTAGAGAATATGCAAATCCAAACTGGAAGCCTGTGCTGTCTATCCCCTTAAAAAAGGTGCATGTTTGCACTCTTCATGCAAAAGTTAGATCAATAGAAAAGACTGTTTCTCTTCATATAGTTTTTGCTTGGAATACTAAGCCAGCATCATTAGCAAAGGAAGCTATCTCTCGATTAGAAGATGTTTTATCAAAAGCAGGACTCCATGAAGGACATGTCAAAATTCAAAAAGATGAAAAGCTTTCAGGAAAGAATGGGAACATGCCAACTAAGCCAAGCATAGGAGGAACAAAAGCACGTTGTTTCCTATCAAATCATACTGGTAAGGCTTCTAATATTCAACACTCAGTCTGGACAGATATTATTGCTGCCACTCAGGACTTCGAGTAAGATGACAAAACCAAAGTACTAAAAGTTGATGTATGGAAAAAGTTTGATAATATGATTGCTATTTTAAGAAAAGAAAAATACTCTGATATTGATAAGAAAGCTGTCCAAAGGACTTGTGTCGAGTTTGTTAATGCAAATACATATGGAAGCTTGAGTGTATGGTCATCACAAGGGATGGAGAAGTCACACTGGCAAGCATGAGCAACATTTCATCGAGATACACAACATGGAGAAACTAATGAAAAACAAAACTACATTTGTCAATTGTTTCAGTGGTTCTACCACAGAGTTCAGATTCGACATATAACAAAGTCCACACAATACAACAAGTTTAGAAAAGCATGCAAGTTCATACCAGAAGAGAAAGTTAGATGATTGCTGAGTAGAAGATCATCATTGTCATCAAATCATGACATGTTCAGAATTGCTTTGCAAATTCATTGAACAAGAGAGGAGAAATACTCAATGTAAATGTATTGATTGTATTATACCAAAATACAAAGTGTCAACTATTCATCATCAGATCTTGTGTCAGATTCTATGGCAGTATTGTCATGAAGAAATTCTCAGCTAGCGTATGCATCTAATAGATGTGCATTATCCTTATTTTCACTAAGCTCAATATAAGTGGAATACAATGAATAATGGGAGCTCCTTAAAGGAACATTCCCATCTGTAAAGCCTAAAATATTCAAAACATAAGATCTTTTGACAAAAATGATCTTATTTGTCTTAACAAATTTATGTCCTCCTAGGTAAAATGATAAAGCTTTAACTGCCATTATAAGACTCTCCTCGACTGGGTTCAGCTTGGAATGAGCAATACAGATCTCATTCTTCAGGAAATGCCTAAGATAGTGGCCCAGTCCACTGTCCCTCTGGAACGAGGATGCGTGTTGTCTGAAACCACCTCGTCTCACAACAAAATCATCTATTATGAGAGCATCCCGCAATAGGAAATATGTCAGTAAAAACACATTCAGTGATTAAAAACATTCTAATGCAAAGAAGAGTTATAAATGAAGAAATATATAACAAGGAAACATTCAAATATAAAGTATCGAGGACATCTACACATACACAGTTGATTTTTGAACTTAAAGGATGATCCTTAGATAAAGACATTTTTAATCAGAAGGCACTTATTCTGAAGGACTTAACTGAATCGACTTGAGCCATTGTCAAAGTAACACAAATAATGAATATTTGGGAATGGGTCAGACAGTCAAGCCTTATCCAAACAATGTGCCTTTTCACGTGTTCAACGCCCATTGTTCTACAAGAAGATGCATAGATAGAAGTACACTTGTAATTATCTTATTATTATAGAAAAATAGAACAGACATGCCTTATTGCCTAACGAACAAATTATCTGAGTTTCGCGTCTATATGTATCAGAACACTCGACCAATCCTACACTGAGTTACCAAGTTGTTGAGTTCAGAGAGGAAGGAAGAATTGAGTCGAGCTTTTGAGTCTCCTAAGTCCTTCGCTCTCATATATTGTCTTCTGTGCTGAGTGCCTACGTGTTTAACAGTCTATAGTCTCGCACCTTCGAGGATTTGATGTATGATTGGTCAAACATTTAGTTCGAATACTACAATATTTGCATGCATGTTAATCTCGAACTAAAGTCTTTAAATTGATTATTAGATTCAAACTATGTAATTGTTTGAACTACACAATGGTTCTATGTTCTTTAAAGTGATTATGACTTATGGAATCACGATTACATCTGAGTCTTGAAACTTTGAACTTTAACATTCTAAAGGATCAGTTGCACAATTGTGACTAGACATAGAAGATTTAGTATCACACCAAGGTGATACTCTGCTGTTGAGAGCAGAGTGCCTGTACTCGATATATTGAGGTTTGAGACCACTTGTTTTTTCAAATAAGTCGATAAAAACAATTGTTGAGGATTGTTATTCGAGGTTTTGCATGATTTTTCTGAGACTTAGTGTGAGAAACAACTATGTCTAATCCTCTGTTCAAGTAACTGTTTGCATTGTCTCACAAACTTAATTAGAAGCACAATTCGATAGAATCGAACTGGCATACAAGTGTGGAGAGAGAGAGAGAGAGAGAGAGAGAGAGAGAGAGAGAGAGAGAGAGAGAGAGAGAGAGAGAGAGAGAGAGAGAGAGAGAGAGAGAGAGAAGTATTAATGTGAAACCATGGTAGAGAGTGCCTATGTGCACTTGTAAGTCACAAGAGTGGCGAGGCCTCTTAGAAGTAGTAGTAGCAAGTTTTTTCTTAGCCTATATGAAACTTAATTGACGAATGATGGAATACACATGATCTACTTTTTTTTGTATATATAGTTATGCAACTAGTAAGTTATACATAACACATACAGCTTGGCAAGCTCTCAAGATGTCATTATGTAGTGGCCGGGATTCGAGCTTGTGCCTTGTTGGTTGCAGTCAACAGCTCTACCCATACACTGTGATGCAATGGTCACTTTTAGGGAAATCTATATCACAATGTAGCACCTTTGCTATCAATGAATGAGAGCGTGTCACATCAGCACTTTTTCACAATGTCCATTACGTATTATGGAAGGAGCTGGGCAGAAGCCATTCTGCCCGATAAGGATTTCCAAAAAAATTTGGGCGAGGCCTAGAGGGGCCGAGCCTAATTTTTTTTGAAAAGCCGAACCGGGCAGAATGGACTTTGCCCGACTCCTTCCATTGCGTAATGGATACCTGAAATTTTTTTAGAAGCACATTACGAAGCATAATAGGTAGGTTTGACTTTGACTGACCAATGTACGAAATTCGTACGGACGGGCACAGACAGGCAGAATAAAAAAAGCAAAATCCACCTTTGAAAAAAACGCATGCATTTTCTGGTTTTTAATTTATTTGAAAATGGGCATAATCTCCAACACGTATCCATTACATAATTGGGTGCAATATGGTGAGGAATAAAGTCTTAAATTGGAGATACATATTATATATGCTTTTGGTATTATGAACATGGGATTAAACAGAATCGAACCTGGGTGAGCGACCAAAGTGATCGATCCGTCCTTCCTATATGAGAAAGAGAGAGACGAAAGCGGGGGAGAGAGTGTGGAGAGACTCTCACACGGACGAGAGATGCTCGCGCTTTGATTTATTACTATGATATATGGCAGCTTTTATGCTCAGAGCCGATCCATGTGGGCCGTTTTATCCTCTTTCCACTTCTATTGCCACCAAGCGCAATACTCTAACGCGATCGGACCATCATGCTGTGTTCAGTCGGGGCTACAAGCCACACAATTCACCCCCGCCTCAGCTGAGACCAAGCTTCAAAGAAAGGCCAATTGGTAGTTCCTGCATTTCTCATGGTTGCTTGAAGAGGATTGAGCTTTATCAGCAAGGATCTTCCGTCAGTTGGCACATAAGTCCAGTATGGAAGCAGAGGCGAGCATGGGCATTCAGGAAGTACCACACCCTTGATGTGAGAAATCATAGTAATGGCATTTCCGGAAGTGGCCTGGATGATACTCATCACGAGGATCATGAAAACCATAAGCATCACCAAGATCAGCAAGCTTTACCCTCATATGGAGAATTTGAATATGGAGAATTTGAAGATGCGTGCTGCCAGAAGAGATCCCCATCAGCTGTAACCCACCATGAAGATCATCATCACCATTACCACCAAGAAGAACACCACAGTCATGTCACAGAAGCAGGGCATTCACATTCTCACCCAGGGCATGAAAACCCAGGTGGGTTGAACCAACTTCAGCTTCTAATTATCAGAGCTTCCAATTTTCTGGGGTTTTCGAGATTGGCAGATGCATGGCGGGACAACCTACAAGTGTGCTGTGTCTCTTTGGGGCTTCTCGTGTTGGCTGTTTTTACTCCTCATGTTCTGTCTGCGAAGATCGCTCCTTCTGTCCAATCCGTGCTCGTAGTCATTGCTTTTCCACTTACAGGCGTGAGTATCTTCTACCAAACAGTTGTGAACTTGCTTTTTCATGTAGATATTTGTTATTCAGGATGTGTGTTCTCTGAAAAAGAGAATTTGGTATGGTTTGCATTAGCATATGTAAGTTCATCGATCGCCATGAGCATGCGTTATGGATGAGCTAGGTGTCTCGGAGGACTGCTCTTTGCTAGAATGGAAATTTGTTCTTCCAGCGAGTTTACAGGTCGTGAAACAGATTATATGTGGATTTCGCTGTGGTGATTTCAAACATTATTCTGGAATTTTGTATACCAATCAGCAAGCAATAAATCAAGCTGCATTTTCAAGAACCAAGAGGGTTGATTGACACGATCAGAATTTTTTTCACGAGTTTTAAAAGTTGTTCGCAAATAAATTGTTGTGAGTACGTACATAAAGCTCGAACAACTATCTTGAGAAGGAACTTGGATCCAGGATTTCAATCATTCACAAATGTGTAGTTTGTTCTTCCCCATTGCCAGGCTTGCATTATTAGTGGCTTAAGTTAAATGTATGTAAAGAGAAAAGTATATATAATCTAACATATATGAATGTGGTTTGTTCTTCCCCATTAGCAACCTTTCTTTTTAAATTTCTTAAGTTGAATGTATGTTAGTCTTATAAAAAGAAAACCATATATAAAGTAAGCTGTTTACCACTAATTTTTCAAATATGGACTCTTTTCCTTGGATGACTTCTTGTGTGACTCAGTTCTAGCTTCAAAGAGAGGAAATTATGCACTTTACATAATCAGTCGAGATTGCTGCTGCAGGTTCCAGCATTACTTGATGCTGCAGTCGATATTGCAGGTGGCAAAGTCAATATCCATGTTTTGATGGCTCTTGCAGCTTTTGCCTCAATGTTTATGGGAAATGTCTTGGAGGGCGCATTGCTTCTAGCTATGTTTAGTCTATCACACCAAGGTACCACTTCGCTCCTTGAGTGATTATCATAGGCTCATTATTTGAAGCAATGGCTGAACTCCTCCTTACATGAATTGAAGATTTTATCTGCCTTTAATAGATTTTTTTGTACCAACTACAAGAGATTGTGAACCTAGTATTTGGAAAACATCGTAGCAAGAGGTCTTTGATCGTATACAAATGGTAATTTGGTTTTGTAGCCGAAGAATATTTCACCAAACGAGCTTTGGGAGATGTGAAGGCTTTGAAAGAAAGCAACCCGGAGTTTGCTCTTGTTTTGGACACTTTTGATATTTCATCGCCTCCCCCTCTTTCAACAATGACATATAAGAAGGTGGCAGTCTGTGATGTTGAAGTTGGTTCATACCTTTTGATAAAAGCTGGTGAGGTATATGACTTCACATATCATGCCTCTATATTTAGAGTTCAAAAAGTCTTTCAAAAATATTGTTATCATGAAATAAGGTACACATTGAAACCATTCAATTTCTTTGTTCTTGATTTGTACCATTGTGATGCAAGAACACTAATCATGTAAGGATGTTTTTATATGGCTTAAGACTGTACCAGTTGATGGTGAAGTTTGGCAAGGAAGATCGATGGTGACTGTTGAGCACTTGACTGGGGAAGCTCATCCTATGGAGAAGCACATTGGGGCTAGTGTGCCAGGTGGTGCAAGGAATCTTGATGGCTTAATGATTGTAAAGGTATATCAATTTAAATGTGGCACTAATTGCAACATATGAGTGTTCTTCGTTACATGTCTTGTGTTTGAACCTTCACAACATCCTATGTGGCTTCTTGGTTATTTTGGAGATGGTTCATTTACTTGACTATCTTGCAATAGCACCTCAATTGATGAAGGAGCATCATGTAGTTAAAGCATTCCTAGTTGATATAAATCTCTACAAATCAGTAGCCTTGTTAATGTTACATTTATGTAAGTATATTTTAGGCTCTGATGATGTATATGGTGATACACTTTTGCAGTATACTTGGGTCATGATGTTCTTATGTGCAAATATACTTGGGCCATGATGTTTTGATCTCAGCAATGGTTGATTTTGAAGAGTTAGAACTCCTAAGCTGTTTTTAAGTTACAAGCACATCTATGAGATAACATACAAAATAGAACATTAGAGCATCAACTTACTTGATATCACTATTTTTCTAGAAAGTATCAAGAACATATGACAATGCACTCACTATCTTGTAGTCCCCTTACATGGGTATTTTGCTATTTTGAGGTCTCTAGCAAAAGAACTCACTAAACGTTTTCCCAAAAGATTTCAAATAATGTACCCTTTGAGGATATCAATTGCAAATCATTATCGGTTAACATGAAAAAAGTTCATGCTCATTGAGACTTGAGTACTTACTACTTATTGTAACTTGTCATTACTACGTGTCATTTGAATTCTATAAACGTCTATCATGGATCATTGAGCTTGGATTATGGAAATTGGAATTGCTTTGAGTTTAAATTAGGAAGCTGGATTTTGGGGACTGGAAGTTTTGGAACTACTTTAATGTTTTAACTTTAAAGTTTAGTGCTAAGTATTTTAACCACTAATTTGCTAGTTTATAAATCATCACATTAGTCATAACATAAATTTGATGACTTGATAAGGGTTCTACTTCTAACTTTCAAACATGTCACAAGAGGCAGTTGATTACAGTCTCAAGTCTTGACTCTCCAAAGGTGCATTACCCCCTTAAAAACACTACAAAAAAGACACTTGTTTTTGCCATAATCGAAGGTGAGGATTAAAATCAACCCAAAAAATAAAATCCTAAAAATGTTTTGTTGTTTCGAGAAGGTAGGCACCTATTTAAAACACGTTTTTCCATTTCGAAAACGACATTACGAGAAGATACCCTAAACATTAAATTAGACTTCATGCCAAAACCTAGGCTTTCATACGAAATATGGGAATAATGGTGATAAGTTTAGTGACTGCCAACACATAACTAGATAAATCACACAAACGATACAAGATACTGCGTAGGACAACACACAAGATTAATGAAAAGATAGCATACAACATAGCATTTTAAGCTAGATTGAAAGCGCGGAATACGACAAGAGTAGAAGACACTCACAAATGGTGATCTTAAACATAACCCTATCTCTCCAACACACGGATTTTCTTCTCTTACCAATATATGAGATGTTCTTTAAACACTAGATGCTACATAGGCCAAATAATGAGATGTTCTTTAAACACTAGATGCTACATAGGCCAAATTATGCCCTTAATGTAGTTTCCAAAGATGCTATCAACTCTTACTATTGCTTATAGGGTTTCTCCCCAATAGCGACACATGCCATGACTTTTCTTGAATTTTGGCCAAGTGTCCTCCGTGCATTAGTTACAAAAAAAGTACTTATTATGACATTAGGGGTCTTAATTATTGTTATGCCAATGGTAAACGAGTTGACTTTTACCCAGTTCTGTAATGAGTTACTCGAGTCCTTGAGGGGGAAATGTAAGAGTGATCATTATTTCTCCATAACGACAAGAGTCCGCTCTCTCAAGTTTTTGTCTATTCCTTCCACTATCATTATGGCACATTCACCTACCTCGAGTGAGACTACTCAGGAAACCTTATCCGATCAGTTTCGTCGCATGGATGGGACCCTTTCTGGCCTCGTTCTCCGCTTCGATACAGTAATGACCGGCTTTGCTACTAGGCAATCCCAGATTGATTCTTTACAGCCTCATGGTCCTGGTAAAGCTCCTGTTTTTCCTTCATTTGGGACTCCCCCATTTGGATTTCCATCTTCTTCTGCTAGTCAGCCTGCTGGTGGACCGTTCATTCCGCATATCCTGGTTTCCTTCCACGTCCCCCAGTTCCGGAGCCACACTTTGCTCGAGACTTTCGTGATAGGGTACAACTTGCTACCTATTCCAGTTCCTCTGATGGGAACTTATTAGAGAATTGGTTTGCTAAGCTTGACACATATTTTCAGATCTATCCTAAGACTGATCCTCAGAAGATCCAGTTGGCTGCTTTACACTTAGACGGACGCGCCACCACGTGGTGGCAAGTTTATCGAGCTGATCCTGATCGGGAAGGGCTCCATATATGGCATATCTTTTGCCATGACCTCCGTCATGTTATGATTGATCCTTAGTGGCTCGACCGCCAACGTGATACATTCCGTACTCTCACTCAGACCAGTGACCTTGCTTCTTATACAGATCAGTTTATGGAGCTTTCTTATCTTTTCACAGATCTACAGCCCACTGAGCTTATTTCTCGTTACATTGCTGGGCTTCGTGGTGCCTTACGTTATGATGTTTCTTCCTTCCGTCCTCCCACACTTGTTGAGGCGATGTCCCTTGCCAGTACTTTACAGCACAAGTACTCTGACACCCTTCCTTCCCGCTTCTCCCAATCTCGTCCTTCGGTTTCATCTTTTCCCGCTATGACTGCCCCTACACCTGCCCCTTTCGTTACAGCTCCTTCCATTGTCCCTTCGTCTCCTCGTACTCCGACCTCTCGACCTGCTTTTGTCCGACGTTACACGTCCGCAGAGTTCGCTGACCTTCAGGAGAAGCGTCTTTGTTTTCGTTGTAAGAGTCTCGACCATTTTGCCCGTGATTGCCATCAGCCTCTCCCTACTACTACTACTGCTTTTTACCATGAGGGCACTACTACAGATGATTCCGATATCTACATTCATATTTCTGATGAGCTTGACCTTTCCCCTGACCCTTCCACTGATTTGCTTCCTGCTACTTGCCATGCTCAGCTTGCCTATCTTGGACAGGGCGTCCTGGTCCTCGCTCCATTCGGTTACGTATACGCATTACAGGTCGTGAGTATATTGCTTTAGTTGATACCGGCAGCACTCACTCTTTTATCAGCAGTTATATCACCAGTCGGATCCGTGCCTCACCGGTTCCTGCTTCACAGCCTCTCACAGTCGAGGTTGCCAGTTCACATTCTTTTTCTAGTTCTCAGATGTTTCAGGGTTTACCATACCGTATTGGCGATTTTTCTGGACAGGCAGATCTTTACATTATACCTATGGAGCGATATGATCTTATCCTTGGTGCTGATTGGTTTGCATCTCTTGGAGCCGTGACACTGGACTTGACACAGCAGACATTGACATTTGTACATGATGCAGTTCCACACTCACTTGTTGGCATTGATTCTCAGGGAGACTTCCAGTTGATTACTGGGAAGCAGTTTATTCGCAGCCTGCCGAAGGCTCATTGTGCAGCCTTATTATGTGTTCAACGGACAGTACCAGTTCCTCCAGTTTCTACTCCAGCAGCTGTTCCTCAGGTGATCTCTGACTTATTACATCAGTATGCTTTTGTCTTTTTAGAACCTACGACGCTACCGCCATTACGTGACGTGAACCATCATATTGACCTGCTTCCTGGTTCTGCTCCTCCTTCCCGTCCCCCTTATCGTATGTCTCGATCTGAGCGTGATGAGCTTGAGCTCCATATTACTGCCTTGTTAGATCAGGGTCTCATTATTCCTAGTCACAGCCCTTTCGGTGCTCCTGTTCTCCTTGTTAGTAAGAAAGATGGTACCAAACGCCTTTGTATTGATTACCGTGCTTTTATGCGTATATTGGATGTACAGCTTTTTATGGGTTCCGCTTATCATTCTACTTCTGATGGGCAGTCTGAGGTCCTTAACAGGATCCTTGAGGATTATTTACACCATTTTGTTACTCCTTCTGGGAAGGATTGGGATCAGCATTTATGTTTAGCAGAGTATAGCTATAATAGCTCTGTTAGTACCAGCACAGGTGTCTCACCATTTTTATTATCTCATGGCTATGCACCTCTTTTACCTGGCATTCCTCTCCCTCCTGAGGATACACCTGTCACACTTGCATCTTTTCTATCAGGTGCCCGAGAGCTTATTACCCGGGCCAGTTCTCATTTACAGCATGTTCAGCAGCGTTATCAGACCTCAGTTGATTGTCACCGCCGCCATGTTGAGTTTCAGCTTGGAGATATGGTTTATCTACGCCTACAGTTTGCACGTCATCATTTTGTCCAGGGCCATGCTTCTACTGAGAAGCTTGCACCACGTTATTATGGGCCTTATCGCATTTTGGAGGTTCTTAGTCCAGTTACGTATCGCTTACAGCTTCCTGCTTCCACATGCACGTGTGATGTATTCCATGTTAGTTTATTACGTGCTGCTATTGAGGATGACGCTCCTTGTGATGCTGAGTTTCCTACTGCACTAGAGTTATTTCCATTTTTACCTGCTGCTATATTACAGGTTCATCTATACCATAGTCGACGTCGCCAACAGATTCAGTTTTTGGTCCAGTGGGATGGTCGTCCTATTGAGGAGGCCACATGGGAGCCTATTGATGGCTTTTATCATACACCATCACTTGCGGATCAGGCTCGTGCTCTTGCTGCACTTGTTGATTCCTCTACATCAGATGTTGTTCTAGCTGCTGATGCACCAGGGCTTGCTGCTATTTGATCCAGTTTCTTTTCAGCAGTTGGGTCTTTTTTTTTTGTGCAGGGGAGAGTTATGGACTCGGCTCATTACATTCGCCGCGTCCATTTACATTTACTTTACTTTATGCATAAGCAGGCCTTGGGCCCTTTTTTATTCATTAGTGACACTTAGACTATATGGTTGGCCTTTGGCCTTATTACTCATTATTAGGCCATTTGGACATATTACTGAAGAGTGGGGGCCTTCTTGGAGGGCGCATTATTATCCCTCCCAATTGGGCCCTAGCCACTGGAAGCTTCCTCTTGGCTATAAGTAGGGAAACTGTGTCATTTGTTATTCAGCTGATGATATTGATCTCTCTCTTTAGCCTCCTTAATCTCTCTCTTTCCTGCTTTCTAGGGCTAAGTCTTGCTTATGTGCTGCTTTCATAGCTTAGCTCTAGATCAATTGTGGCTTCATTCGTAACCCTCAAAATCCTCAAAACAGGAGTGTGCGCTAAGTTGTCTCCTAGGTATTGTGGTCCGTTTAACATTATTACGAGAATAGACGAAGTTTCCTATGAGCTAGAACTCCCGACCAGTACTAAAGTCCATCCAGTTTTCCATGTTAGTCGGTTACAAAGGGCTTTAACTAGATCAGATAATCTAGTCAGGGACAGTGTTCTAGTTTCCCTCGAGGATTCTCAGCAACTTCCACATGAGCCAGAAAATATTCTCAGTGTTAGGGAGACGCAGACTCATCATACCCTATATCAAGAATATTTAATCAAGTGGAAGGATCAGCCAGTTGAGAATGCCACTTGGGAGAAGGGCAGTATACTTCGACAATTATATCCAGATTTTGTCTTAGAGGACCAAGACAATTATTAAGGGGGAGGGAGTGTTACGAGACCGTAACAGTACCGACCCAACATCTGGGAAGAGCTAACCACCAGAGGGCAGAGGACAATGTGAGTCAAGCATGCATGCATACCATGCAATTGGTATGAGGGCCAGTAATGCCCATGCGGACGCATGCATACGCATGCGGACGCATGCATGATAGTTTGGGGCCATGCAATCCATCAGTGATGGACTGGGACCCCACATGCAACAGTAATCTAGTGCATGCAGCATGAACAGTGGGTGTTGGCAATAACTCCCACCTACCGTTTCCATGCAAACTCACACCTGGGCTAGGAGGGGCATTCTATAAGAGAGTGCATTGGCTGGGTGGATCAAGACTAGGTTTGCCTTCCTGTTGTTATGCTGTTCCTAACATTGGTATCAAAGCTTATATCAAGAATATTTAATCAAGTGGAAGGATCAACCTAGTTGAGAATGCCACTTGGGAGAAGGGTAGTATACTTCGACAATTATATCCAGATTTGTCTTAGAGGACCAAGACAGTTCTGAAGGGGGAGGGAGTGTTACGAGACCGTAACAGTACTGACCCAACATCTGGGAATAGCTAACCACCATAGGGCAGAGGACAGTGTGAGTCAGGCATGCATGCATACCATGGAGTTGGTATGAGGGCCACTAATGCCCATGCGGACACATGCATACGCATGCAGACACATGCGGACGCATGCATGATAGTCTGGGGCCATGCAATCCATCAGTGATGGAATATTAATCTAGTGCATGTAGCATGAATGGTGGGTGTTGGCAGTAACTCCCACCTACCGTTCCCATGCAAACTCACACTGGGCTAGGAGGGGCATTCTATAAGAGAGTGCATTGGCTGGGTGGATTAGACTAGCTTTGCCTTCCTGTTGTTATGCTGTTCCTAACAATTATCAATCGATTGACCCCACCCATGACAAAGTGACAACACCATGTACCATAAAAGCTAATATGTTAATTAACATCAACAATACTATAAGTAATCTTGATACATTCGAAGTTTATGGGGATCGAAGACGTTTACAAAGATGGGTGGATAATCCTAAGAACATACATCTTTGAGATTATTGAATGTAAGTCAATCATGAATAGAATAGATGTTAGCTTGTTATAAGCTTTACTCTTTAGCGCTAGCTTTCATAAAAGCCGAGTTTCCCTTTGCCTTTGCAAATGTAGTAGTATCTTGGTCTTTGTGTAAATGTACGAGCTAATGTGAATGCATCTTCATGCATGTGAGCTGTGTCTACTCTATGGCGTTGATGACATGAGTAGGGATGTCATAGCAAATAGTCCACGTTGTGCATGATGGCGTTGATGGTTTGAATCTTTGTGGGTGGATTCCATAGCAAGCATGGTTAGCTCTCAGTCCTCGACAATAGGGCTTATAAGCCTTATGCATGGAGGCCAAGGTTGTAATGTGTCTCTCAATAGGACGTACATACGATTGGCACTTATTTGGGTTTGGGGTTGCCCAATTGTTTATATGGAGGTTGATGACTCAATGTATTGCTTTTATTGGTGTAAGCATTGTTAGATTTTGGCGATGTGGTGCGAGTTATCGCCCATAATGGTGGAGTGCTATTGAGTCAAGTTGTTGCCGATATATGTGAAAGTGTGGATGGTGTAAAGCATGTCTCTTGGGATCAGCTTTGGGAATTTGCTGCTGCACAAGCAGGAAAAAATCCCGATGTGTTCTTAAAAGAGGGACATGAAAGTCGCGAGTCCTATCAATGGCATTGCCTTGATTGTTTACTTGAAAGTTTTGTACATTCTTTCCCTAGTTTGCATATCTGGCTATGAAGCTAAAGGTGTGAAGCCTCAAGTACAAACTTTTCATTTTGAGATGGGCCAACAAAGGAGAGGTGTACAACTTAAGGAACGAGTACTACTGTCAGACTCTCTCTTAACTCAACTTACAAGTAATAGTTTATCATACAATGATTGATCACAGATCTGAAACTTTATTGAATTCTCAAGTACATAGCATGAAACCCTATAGAGCTGGCTGCCTTGTGTGCTCCCAACCTTTGTTGCATGATGAAGAATGCCTCTCTCTAGGCTCACTTATACACAATCCTCCTCCATTTTTGCACTAATGACATAGTTGTAGTGGTACTGGGGGGGTGTTATTAGGTTCAATGCATTCTAGAAATTCATAATGAATGAAATTGATCAAATCTTTTTGGAATTGTAGAATCCAAACACAAAATAGTTCTTGATAGGTATAAAGCAGGATATGATTAGGTCACTCTTATCTTGAATTTGAGCAGCAAATTCCAACATGGTATCAGAGCTGGATTCTTGATCTTGGAAGCTAGCAAGATTCTACGTGAGGGAGAGAGATTGTATGTGCTGAAAGGTTCAATGCATTTGCTGATCGATTCTAGAAGTGGTGTCCACAAGCTTTTAACATTGAATTTATCAGATCTCAATATTTGGCACATGTACAAGTGAATGGAAGGTGTAATATTAATTTTAGACAGATTCAGAGATGACTATATCATCACAGTCAGTAAGATTTTTGTACAACACCATTGGATGTGAGTTTTGGTAATCTGGTTGTACTTGATACAACTGGTTAGGGTGATGACGTAGATTTGAACAAGATCTAGTTTGATGAGATGGCAATTAAACAAATCCTTGAGCAACAACAATTGTTAATCAGAAGAACAACTTGCTATAGTAATGACAACTCCTTAAAAATTAATAATGACTAAACTAGGAGCAAGCTTTCTCATAGGTAGTAGTAGCTCTACTTAGGTAGGTGACTCTTTGCAACTGTGAGACTTTTGGAGACATGGAGCTGTTAACAAAAAAATTTCCTTTTTTTTGGGGAATAGCGTTCTGGAACGTGGGCCGTTCCGATGCTACTTAGGATTTAATTATTCCTCACATCAGGGATGCTGTTGGACCCAAGGAGGCTTGAGATATTCTAAAGGATTTATACGAGACTGTAAATCAATCTCGAATTTTTTTTTAACTAATAAGCTACATACATTAAAGATGGGTACATGTGAATCAATAATGGATTACTTTACTCGAGTGATAGATCTGAGAGGCCATCTTATTGTAGTTGGAGAAAGTGTTTCGGATTCAGTTTTGGTAGCTATCATGCTTAAAAACTCTGTTATGATGTTGCCTGTAGGTGAGGCTAGGCCTTCTTTTGATGAGTTGAATGCAATATTGCTACATGAGAAAATGAGATGACAAAATCTTGTTAACAGGGATGATTTCAAGGAGCAGACATTCTTAGCAAAAGAAGCAAGGGAAAAGTTTCAAGAAAGGTGGCAAAGTGAAAAAGAACAAAGGGAAGAAGATGTAGTAGGATCAACAAGAAAATCAATCAAATCAATCGAAAGATGGAAAAAAAGTAATTCGAAAAGGAAATTGCTTCATTTGTAGAAAGCTAGGGCATTACACAAAGGAGTGCTAAAAAAATAAGTTCAAGAAGAAGCAAGATGGAAATTTTGCTGAAGGAGGACTTAATAGAAAATTGAGTGCTTTGGATCTTGACGATTGTGAGTTGTTTTTGGCATCAACATCTTCAAGTGACTTCTCAAGGGAAGAGGAGTGTTGGTTTATTGATTCAGGTGCATCGAGAAATATGACACCTAGGCGAGATTGGTTATCTAGTTTTCAAGAACTAGATGATGGATCAAAATGTGAAGTTGGGAGATAATTACACATATGATATAAAGGGAGTTGGAAAAGTACAGGTTCGAGTACCTTAAGGACGGATTGGAGATATAAAGGATGTGCTTTATGTACCCAGAATCAAGAAGAACTTACTCTCAGTTCAGCTATTGCAAAGCAACATATGATCGTAGAATTTGATGAAGAACGTGTCTCATCAAGAGGAAAGACAATGAAGTAGTAGTTGAGGGTGTTTTTGCAGGAAGGTTATACAAACTTCAGGCTCAAGTGGTGGGTCATCATGCAGGTATTGCGGATATTGGTTCAGTGAGTACGTTATGGCACAAAAGGTTTGGACATCTGAATTTCAATCGTCTACAAGGAAATACAATATGGTTACTGGTTTACTTACCTCAAGTTGTTTCTGATCACAAGTTTTGTAAGGGCTGTGTCTTAGGGAAACATCGTATGAAGAAATTTCTGTCTAGTACTTCTAGGGCGAGAAATGTTCTAGAACTTGTTCATACAAATTTGTGTGGTCCTTTGAAACTTAGTCTTATGGGGGAGCAAGTTACTTTATGGTGTTTGTTGATGATTATTCTATGAAGATGTGGGTATATTGTAAGGATCGCCTCTCGAAGATCCGACTAGATCCTGTTGCAAAACAACCAAAAGGACACCTGTGGAGCAAAACCACCCAACCAACAGGAAATGGCTAGTCAATACCCTAACCACTTCACCCCCCATGCCATAGTGAATGAATACAAGAGAGGAGAGGAATCCTGGCTCATGAATTCCAATAGGGAAATGGGTGAGTTTCCATGGTATGTATTCTCTCCAAGAGGAGAGAATATTTTCCTTAGGATCCCCATGCAACCTATATTAAGCTATTGATCTCCTATTCTTGCATTATAGCAGTCATTATGTCCAATTATAGTCTGGGCCCTCATATGATTATTAATTACTTTATCGGCCAAGCCCGGAATGACGAGGCATAACTAATAACCACATACACTGGAGTGATTGGCTATCCATGTCAGGAATTATCCCAAATCCCACATACACTGGAGTGATTGGCTATCCAATTTGTATGCTTTTAACCCTTTCCCATGAATCATTATCCTCAATCTGACCAACCAACCTGATCAAGCACTCAGGGAGAGAACGATTTTCTCAATTGTTTATCTCTGGTTCTGAATACTCTTTCAGGTTTCAAAGGTACATTGAGCGATAAGTCTTCCAAATGGGTAAAATCTTCAATACATCCAACTGTCATCATCATATAAACTAAGTTTATTACACTACTGGATGAGCAGTCGACCAAATATGAAGATCAAGATCAAAGCTTACAAATCAATCTTTTAACTTTCACATTTACCCTGAAACTCAATCCTTAGTCTGACTTCAATATCAAATAAGTACTTAGAGATGGAATAATTCTCAATTTATTTATCTCTGCACTGAAGTACTATATCGACTTTTTAGATGTACACTAAGCGATAAACTTTCCTATTGGGTCTGATTCTCTCCAATCTAGTAACATCACCTTCATGTAACCTCAATTTACATGAATCACTGGGTGAGTTCACACCTTTTTGGAAATCAATGTTCAAAAATTAAAGATCCAAACAATTATAGTCCAAGACTATCCACAATTACTTGTAGACCTGTCATAAATGCTTCTTGGTACCAATACACTTAGATTTTTTTCATAAACCTAAGGTACCACAATTCATCCTACCAAAATCTTTTAGGAGATCCATCAAGATAAAAATTAATTTAACTCAGCTCTGAGTACTCTAGATACTCTCTTGAGCTAAGCTATTCCTAGCATCATATGCAAGAAATTAGCAACCATTCAATCTTGATAGACTTAACTGCTCCTAATTAACCGGAGATTTTAGGCTGACAAACAATACATAAGCATTCCTTGACTACAATCTGTAGTAGAATTCCATCCACTAAGGTAAGCAAATTCCTCAAGAGTAATAAATTACCTCTATGAAAATGCTTGTGAGATCACACAATCTCAAGTTTGTGCAAGAGTAAACAAATTTAGAGTTCAAATAACAGATCTAAATCCTTGAGTGTGCAAGAGTAAACAAATTTAGAGTTCAAATAACAGATCTAAATCCTTGACTCTCCCAATTGATCAAGAATTACTCATTATCTTAAGAATCCTCACATTTCCTTATAATCTTCTAATGACCTTTAAGTATCAATTTATGATCCGTCAATCATAAACATTTAGAATCTTATGATTTGTCAATCATAATTTACAGGATTCCAAAACCATACTTCATCATTGAAAGATACTGGAGTATATGCATAACATACCACTCAGGAAATGTAAGAAACATTCCGAAATCTTTTCCACAAGGAAAATTATTGGATTCCAAGAATATTCTTCCAACTCGATTCTTAACCAGATTATGCGTTCCAAATTCTACAATCAACCAAATAATTAAAGACCAGTATAACATCTGTCTTTAACATAAACTTTATACAATTACCTAAAACAACATCTAGAGATTACAAAGTTCTGCTGAATTCCAACTGAATTCAATGGTTATCTTTGATATTAGTTAGACTCTGAGATCCAATATGAGCTCATTGGGATACAGTCAATAACTTAGCATATTTCTCCTTCCAGAAATATTCTATATCAAGAATCTTCTATATTCTATGCACACAATTCTCATAGATGAATCATGATGACTCACAAATCATGTCTCTTATAAGCAATATAGATCAAAATAAACAGTTCCCAGTGAATTCTCTTCACACTGCTTATTCAACCAATTAACTTCTAAACAAGAGTAACCCAATTACTCAAGTCAATTAAATGATTCAGAAATCTTAAATGTCTAGGTATTAAATTCATATATTCCGGAACAATACCACATTTAGATCCTCATCCAAACCATTAATAAGTTAATGAATTATCCTTTCCACCGAAAGATACATTAACCTGCAAGTATATGTTCCTCACATTACTTGTTCATATGTCTATGCACCCTGACTAGTTTAAGTATATGATATTAACTCAGTACATAGGAACCACATAGCAGATCCACAAGATTAGGACGTACGTAACCAACATATCCAACTATGCTCCTATACATAAACATAGGCTATAAACTGGCAGATATATCCATAATCCGCATATGTTACTCGCATAACTCACTGAGAATCTTGCAAGTCAGCTACAACAGAACTCTATTTCTCATGAGTAAATAACATATATGGGAAATCTCTGAAGTGAATAATTCCACATCACAAGTTTTCCAACCATCTAACTTTTATTAACAAAATTTCTTCAACCAATCAGCCTACTTCAGATCTTAGTGTACAAACCAAGATTAGGCTAACTTATACAGACATCTTTGGACATAAGGTTAAGATCAAAGCTGTATTCCTCTGATCAAACAAAATGGTACTTGGCAAACCAATCAGTGGAACCAAAATGTAATCTTTACCACTACTTCCCATATTCATGATTATTTCACAGCTCAATAACCCCAAAACTTCTCTAGTTCCAGATTACTCCAAATAATCACTAGAGAGTTCCTCTAGTTCTCACTGGATAGTTGCACACATACTGAAAGAAATTTATGTAACTGATTGATTTCATGAAAGTCTTATTCCTACCATTTTCTTCTCCCCCTTTTAAAAGAAATTACATAATTTCAATTAAAAAGTTTTCAGGAGACAACGTGTAAGATATCAAGGATTTGAAAAAGTCAATAATGAGTATCCAATACTATTACAAACTGGACTTTTTCCTCAAAATCATAAAATATCTTATCTCGAGTGATAGAAACTTTACATCTCAATAATCAACTATCAAATAGAGATAATCATTTGGGTCTAGGAAGTCTAAACTCCACTGAATCAATTGAGAACATCAGTAGATTCTGAAGTATATTCACCCTTGTATGGAAGTATTATAATTATAATCAGTCCTTCAGAACATAGTTCTACACTGGAAGGAATTATATGAATCTCAATCCAGTTGTCTCGTATTTAAGTAGAGGTTTAAAATAATAGAGAAATAGATTTAAGGGCCTCCAAATTTTGTAAATAATGAGATACCATTTGGGATCCGGATCTATATCTCATAATTTCCCAAAATACCCTATGCAAAAATCAATGGACTCTGTTAGTATTATCATTACAGTAATCACTAACCCTCGGTCTACAGATCATTCTACCTAAGAAATCCCCTTTGGAATCACTGATGTCCCATACCACCAGCTTTTCCTCCAAGAATCCTCTGCTTCTAGATCTGTTTTCCCAAAAAGTCAAAAAGACTATTTGGCTATCCTATACCAAGATACATGATCAAATTCACAACCAATTTCAGGAGATACTTCTAACCATTGAAATCCCTCATGCTCCTTAAGTGTTACTCAAGAATTGACAACCTTAGGACAGCTTCATTACACCTCTTAAAACGTGCATGCAAATGAGTTTTGAGAATTACCACAAAATTAATCCAAAAATCATGACCAATTTTAACCAAGCTTTGTGGGCCAAATCCACAAATAAGTGCAATCAGATCCAAATCCCTGTAAATCCATTACATACAAGCACTACAAGTTCTGATTTCAGTCGATTATGGATTCTATAGCCCATTTCTAGCCCAAAAACCCCAATTTTTGGTCCAAAATCACTATCTAAGCATCCTTTTGACTTTTCAACCGACATTCAATCATTAGCTCCAATCAATAATGACTGTAAAATAGCAAGTACAATCTGAAAAACGTACTAGATCAGTAGTAGTGATAAATTCCAAGCCAAAATTTCCAATTCTAGGTGAAAAATCACAAAAAACCGTCAAAAATCCATTGATTTCCATCAAAATCTATGGAGAAAATCCATAATCATGATCAATAGGCTGAAAGTACACCAAATTCAGAGAAGCCACCTACTTGGAGGTCAATTCCACCACTTGGAAGTAACAAGCAAGGAGGAACCACCAAAAAGCTGGGAAAAAACAAGAAGCAGCTCCACCTTCCGATTGATGCAAACCCTTGCTCTGATACCACTGTAAAGATTGCCCAATGAAGATCCGACTAGATCCTGTTGCAAAACAACCAAAAGGACACCTGTGGAGCAAAACTACCCAACCAATAGGAAATGGCTAGTCAATACCCTAACCACTTCACCCCCATGCCATAGTGAATGAATACAAGAGGGGAGAGGAATCCTGGCTCATGAATCTGAAATTCCAATAGGGAAATGGGCGAGTTTCCATGGTATGTATTCTCTCCAAGAGGAGGGAATATTCTCCTTAGGATTCCCATGCAACCTATATTAAGCTATTGATCTCCTATTTTTGCATTATAGTAGTCATACACCATGCAAGTGCTCCTATGTCCAATTATAGGTTAGGGCCCTCATATGATTATTAATTACTTTATCGGCCAAGCCCGGAATGACGAGGCATAACTAATAACCACATACACTGGAATGACCGGCTATCCATGTCAGGAATTATCTCGAATCCCACATACTGGACATGGACGTAACATATATCTTCTCAAGAATAAGGGTGAGGCAATTAAGTATGGAGAAAGAAACAGATAGACAGATTAAGATAGTTTGTTCGGATAAAGGGGGAGAGTATGTCTCTATAGAGTTTCAGGTGTTTCACAAGGATCATGGTATAAAGAGACAATTTGCAAGTACGGAAATGCCTCAACAAAATGGAATTGCAGAAAGGAAGAATCAGTCTGTTGTGAAAACTGCAAGGAGCATGCTTAAAAGTAAGAAACCTCCAAATATGTTTTGCGGTGAAGCAATTTAGACAACCGTTTTGAATTGAAACCTACAAAAGTTGTAGAGAATCAGACTCTAGAGGAAGCGTACACGGGTCGGAAACCTGAAGTACGTCATTTGAGGGTTTTTGGAAGTATTGCATATGTTGACATACCTAAGGATTCAAGGAGCAAATTGGATTCAAAGGTGTTTGTTTCTTGGATATGATAGTCAAGAGAAGGGATACAGGTTGTATGACTTGAAGAGTAAGAAAATTATCATAAGCAGGGATGCAATCTTTGATGAGGATGGATCTCATAAAGATACAAAATATCTTATGATAAGAAACAAGATGGAGGAATTTCTATCTTGTGTGACGAGTCATTATAGAAGCACATGTACCTCCTACACCAATGACCAATTGAAGTACCTAGAGTGACCATGGTTGAGAAAGAAAAAGGAAGCAGAGATCAAGTACATGGGATACTTATTCACCTTTGACTTGACTAGGCAGGAAGCATCCTACATTAGATACTAGAAGATTACCTAGATGGTACTATGAAACTATCAAGGATGGTGTTATTTTGGAACATGGAGAGTCTAGTACACAGGAAACTAGGAAATCTGCTAGGTTTGAAAAGCATCATGAGGATCAGAATCGACAGGAGGATCGACGGGAGGATCATCATGAGGATGAGGATGAGGATGTTTATTTTGTATGTATGGCTATAGTGTTGGAAACTAGGGATCCATCTAATTTCAGGGAAGCTGAAAAAGATTATATTTGGAGGAAAGCTATGGATGAGGAGTATAACTCAATCATAAAGAACAAGACTTGGAGGCTTGTTCAATTACCTACAACTCGGTTTGGATGGGATATTCAACAAATGGATGTTAAGAGTGCACTTCTAAATGGATTTCTAGAGGAGGAAGTCTACATGGAGTAGCCAGAGGGATACATAGTAGCAGGACAGGATGACAAGGTTTGCAAGTTGGACAAGGCATTATACGGACTTAAGCAAGCACCGATGGCATGGTACACAAGGATTGACACATACTTTGAGGAGCTTGGTTTTCAGAGGAGTAGTTTGGAGCCTACACTTTATGTTTTGATCAGGGATGGTCAATTTGTTATTGTAGTGATGTATGTGGATGATCTTGTTATCACAGGTTCGGATTGTGATTTGATTCTTAATATTAGGAAAGATCTCTCATCAGAGTTTGATATGAAAGATCTTGGCTCACTACAATACTTTCTTGGGATTGAGATATGGAGAGTAGCACATGGACTATTTATTTCTCAATCTAAGTATGCTCATGAATTTCTTGAAAAGCTCAATATGTCAGAGTGCAAGCCTATTTCTACACCAAGATGGTGGATATAAGCTTACTATTGCTGAGGATGATCAGGATGTACGCCTACACTACTTCAGTGTGATAATCAAAGTTGTATTAAATTGGCAAAGAATCTAGTTTCTCATAGCAGGACAAAGCACATCGAAGTACAACAACACTTCATCAGAGAGAATGTTCAAAATGGTGAAGTGGAGTCTCTATGGTACCCAAAGGTTGATAAGACTGTAAAAAGTACTCTTTAAGTGTGATTTTTATTGTGGGAGCGTAAGACATCTAAGTTCTTAAAAGAAAAACAACAATATTACCAAACTAATTATTTAAGATATCAGTACAACCACTGAATGAAATAACAATGAGAGTAATAATGATAATGATTACTCTAGACGATTCACCTATCCTTGACAACCTAGGGTAATGGCTGGAAAAAGCATGTAGTAGATGTTATGGAAGACATTGCCACTGCATGTTGTAGTCTCTAACAAACTAAGCGTGTGCCTAAGTGATTACACTTATGTTGATGCCTAGCTCGCATTGAAGATCTTAGGATCTATTGACATTGGGTCTCAGTGTTTGCATTCTGCAAATGGACATCTCTCACATCATTAATGCTACACATCTCTTATCCTCATATGAAAGCAAGGAGCGAAGTGTGACTGGTTGATTTTGGGAAAGGAAACGATATCTCCCACTAATTCGATAATATAATGGACAATGAACAATAAAATGCTCCTTAGCGTCCAACTCCTCCAAAGAGAAATGACAATTCCTATCTTCTTTCGGAATATGTTGGTACCTACCAATATTTACTCGCAACTGATGAGAAGATATGTGGATGTACCCTTGAGCAAAACACAGGCTATGTGATATTCTCGAATCTAAGTTCTTTCGTAGTCTCCCACATTTTCGTTAAACAAAATGAGAAAGGGTGAGTCCCCTTGTAATTACATCACTATAATAAAAGGTGACTTAGTGGAAATATACCTAACAATGTAAATGGGCCCTTTGGATCTAAGTTTAATAAACATCAAATAGAGATTTGTGCAAGGCCTAAACTTAGTCATTATTCCTTCATCTGATTGTGCACATTCCTTGTTCTTCTGTTTCTCAAGGCTGTTAAGATCATCTGTTGCATCAATTTTTCTTTTTATTCTTTACTTCTCTTGTGGCATCCCTTTTCTATTTTTTGTTTGTTTATGATAAGATATGAGCTACAATTTGGCCAAGAAATACCTCGAAGAGTGACTGCGAGTACTTAGTACATGCATGTTTAAAAGTGCCGATATGTTCTCCTTTGTCAAGAAGCCTTAGAAACTTTAGGCAGTGGCTTCTCTTGTCTTATTGTATGAAGTTTATGTTTTCTTCATTTTTATTGCTATATGAGTAGCAAGTTGGTAAGAGCATATCTGCCTGTTTTTGTTGAACGTGGGGTTGCCAATTAGTGCTAGAACCTCCATAAGATGGAAAGTTAGTTCAGTTGAATAAGATACCTGAGTGCCTAAGGTAGCAAAAAAAAATCCATGTTCAAAAAACTATCATGAGGCCTTGATGAGTGTTTGATTAATTTACAAGGCATGCAGATTATCATTACCAGCAAAGTGTCACAAGTATACGAGTAGAGATCTTAGCTCATTTTATCACTATGACATATTTGGGGTTAGTAAAGGTAGTCCTGTGATGTTAATAGCTTCATTGGAGGACCATAAACTCCTCATACGCTTGATAAGTCCTGTCGGAAGTAAATGGGGGTTGTACTCATTGGACTATTGCTATTTCTTGATAAGTGCGAGGTGGAGGTTGGATAGCTACTAAATGTGATCAAGTTGTTTATGGTCTATATCAAGTTGAGCTTGTATGTTTTGTAAGGCAAAGTGTTCTGGAAGCTGTCCTTAGGCTGTCTTTAACAACATTAGAATTTGCAACTCATGATTTGTGTTTGGAAATCTGCTTCATTTTTTTGTTTGCAGGCGACAAAGAGGTGGCATGATTCAACGTTAGCGAAGATTATGAAGCTAACTGAAGAGGCACAACTTAATAGGCCAAAACTTCAAAGGTGGCTTGATGAATTTGGCGAGCATTATAGTAGGATTGTTGTAGTGGCCTCAATTGTCGTTGCTATAGTGGGTCCTCTCATATTCAAATGGCCTTTCATGTCCAATGCAGGTGAGCAAAAGCAATTTATATTCTGTTTAACACTGTACGACCTTTTTTTGAAAGGTGATTTTGTCTTGCACAGAATTCTCTTGTATTGGCTAGTGTTCCATTATTGACCATTTTGATCATATCTACAAATGATGTAGAATGCTACGTAAAACTTGCATATTATGAAGAAAAATGCGTTTATGAAGGAAAACCTAGTATATGTTTATGTAAGGTTGT
Organism: Diphasiastrum complanatum; assembly: GCA_029204225.1. Taxonomy (NCBI): domain Eukaryota; kingdom Viridiplantae; phylum Streptophyta; class Lycopodiopsida; order Lycopodiales; family Lycopodiaceae; genus Diphasiastrum; species Diphasiastrum complanatum. Next base: position 11,670,926 of record CM055105.1, read on the forward strand.
GATTCGGCTTGTTATGAACACAATCACATATATTGACATCAATGAAGCACAAAGAGACAATATATGAAGAGCTTAAGCAACAATATGCTTAGAAATGAGTGTCTCTAATAGTCCGGTGAGGAACCCTGAAAGCAAGATCCAAATAATTAAAGGAAAGAAAGACATTCGGAGGGAAAAAAGTGTGCCCTCCTACAAGACCCCCACTTTAGATTATTAACTAATTAAAGTTGGGCCTTTCGCTAACATGAATGAAAAAGGGCCCTTTAGCCTATACATGAATTAACGGGCCTGTGGCCAACATAATGATTGAATGGCAAGCTGTGAGGCATCAATATAATGTGAGAGATTAATAATAGTGCTAGATGGACCAAATCTCCATAACACTCCTCCATTGAAAAAAGTTGCCCTCAATGTGGGCTTTTATAAAGTAGCATCTAGTAGGATTCAGGAACAACAAAGATGTCGAATATAGTCACTGTCGAATCCAAGCCACAAGATGTGCATATGCGGCGTGCGCATAAATAGTTGCATGATGAAGCCATGCTGAACTACAAAGCTGAATAAGAAAGTTGAAAGAGGTACATGAAGCTCTGTCAAAGTACATAGATAGCCCAAATGAACGCATCATGATACATGTTGCCGCCAAAGCTGCTATAAATGAAAATATCCCAAGCTAGTCATATGGCTCAAGGAAATTAGATAAAGACACAAGTAGCAGCACCAAGAACCCTACTCGATGCTATAAAGAATAGAACATTGTTGCGGTGAATAGGTAATACTGTTGTATAAAGGAATGAAGAGGCAATCTACCATGCCAATCATAGGCTAGGAGTACTATGTGAAATGAAGAATCACAAACCAGGGAGATTCCAAGACCCTAAATGCTTGAGAGAAGTTGCAACATGTGGAACCATCATAAAAGTAGACCCCTTAATACAGAAGGATCTGTAGGAGGCAAGATAATGTATCATAGAAGAGGCACCACCACACTGCTGCTGCATGAAAGAAAGTTGTACATTAGCCCAAGCTACTCATAATAACCAGGAGGCATGCCAAGGAGTCGTAGGTAGTAGTGCTATGGGAAATGTATCAATGTTCCAAGTGATCCATATGGACTAATAATGTGGATTACCATTATAAAGAATGTGAGCAAGTGTGTCACATGTAAGAAATAGAACCAGAAATTGCATAGAAAACCAGTAGGATTGGATGGTAGAAACATATAAATAAGGAGTAGGAAAAGGTTTGCATAAAAACAATGTGGTATATATGGTCATATGAGATCTCGTGTTCTCACTAGAAAAATGATAAGCAATGGCTCAACAAGGAGTGTAGGAAGCAGGGAAGAATTTGAAGGGACTTGGCCCAAGACTGTGGAACCATCTGGAACATCAACAACTGGTGCTGTAACTGAAGTATTAAGAAAGCCATATGGTGCTCGAACTCAAACAAGGACCATAAGCGACCTGCTACCACATGCTAAGGAAAGGCTTTGGTGCCACATAAAAATGGAATCCATACCAGTTGAATGATCAAGATAGCACTAGCAATGATACATATCTGATGCCAAACCAATGTGATAGACCATGCATACCTTTATTTTTGTGCCAGATTGTTACATTATCTGCAGCAAAAGAGGCTTTCGGATCGTAGATTTCTTGACTTATTCAGTTTTCTTTAATTTATGGGCTTTCTCATCTTAAGTGTGTTTTGGATGCAGGAACTCGTGGCTCAGTCTACAGAGCGCTTGGTCTTATGGTAGCGGCGTCGCCATGTGCCCTTGCAGTCACTCCTTTGGCTTATGCCACTGCAATCAGTGCCTGTGCAAACAAGGTATGTAGGATCATTTGTAAGTTCAAGTTTGAAACAACCACCTACTTGTGACCGTCCTTGAATTTTGTTCTATCATCGACAAACAGCTTTACCTGCACTAAAGTACACTATGCAGCTTATTTTGAGCAATCAGAGAACAATGGATTATAATAAGTATGGTCAGCCTAGGCCTACTGAGTCAGCATGGAAAAATTTAATAGCAATTGCTTGCTTGGTTGCATGTTTATTCTTTTATGCACATTGTCCTGATTAAGAAAAGCCAAGATTTCCATAAAAACCTTGTTCATTAGCTCAAGAAAAGCATAACAAATTGGTATTGCATGGTACCACCTGTACTTAATAACAACTTAAACAGTAGAAGTTAGGCTTTTGATCACCCTTTTAGCAATCAAAGTGGCACTTATTCAGAGCTGAAAAATTCTAGTGGTGGCATTCTGTAAATTATAGTTCTTGCTTCAGTTTTGGATTCTGACATGTAGTTTCTCTTTTAGACGAATGTCAACAGCCAGATTCAAAATTGAACCATGTCCTTATTGCTCTGTTCATCACAATTTGGCTACATGTATTGATTTTATTCGTTCATTTGTCAGTATTCTCAAATAGTAGACTTGTTGGCTGGGACAAGATGTATTCAGTCTAGAAATCTTTGCACTTGTGATCATGAGAGATAACACGAGTCTGTTCGTACCGAGGCATGTGAATGGCTTCAACCAGCAAGGTTTTTGAACCATTCAAAAGGCAAGCTTATTTTTTACTTGGAAGTTTTTTCCAATGATTTTGGCAAAGTGACATGTTCAAAGAAAGATGTCAGTTTCTTAGTTCCAATTGTATTGAGTCGATGCACCCAAAAAGCTTCATAGGACCTTCATGATATTGTCTGGTAAAATACATCTAGCAGAATATATTTTGGCACTTTCCTTTTTACCGAGGTGTGATGTGATTGGGTTGCAGGGTATTCTATTGAAAGGAGGGCAAGCCTTAGATGCTCTTTCTGTGTGTGATACCATTGCATTTGACAAGACAGGTACTCTCACAACGGGAAAGCTTGTGTGTAAGGCCATTGAACCCATATATGGCCATTTCCTTCCAAGATTTAAGAATTCAAGCAGTGCTCTTTGTTGCAATCCTACATGTGAGATAGAGGCTCTTGCTGTAGCAGCTGCTATGGAGAAAGGAGCTACACATCCAATAGCACGGTAACTATTGTGCTTGATTATGTTAAAAAATAGTCAATCAGTGGAACTCCACCATAAAGATATTGAAGCAGTAACAGAACAATTTGTCACCCCACTGAACCTAACTTTAGGGAGACTTGTTCACTAGGGCAGGGCACTTCTGGAGCATAGTGAAGGGAAAAAGCTACCGGCGGTTGTCATCGACAATTTTGAGTCTACACCTGGAAAAGGACTCACTGCTGTAGTGACCAGTCCTAAGGTAATCAATTAAACTGTTGGCTGAGTATTCCTTTGACAGTAAGAATGGGAAATGATTTGTGCGCTTATCCTACGGTTTGAGTTCAACAGCTCCCAAGGAATGAACCTGAGCAATAAACGTTCACCTTACAAAAGTCTTTTCTTATTGAGAACCTTAACCTTAATCAAGAATATATGAAAGCTACTACCCTTAGGATCTTGACTGTCCTTACAATGTTCCGGGCCAGGATGTGAACTGTGCTCAACATGATATCACGTATCAAATTGCGCTTTTTGATGCTACTAGTTTGAAGTCATCATTTGTATGGTTTATAATCTGATTATTGTTGGTTTTAGGTTCTAAGATAGAACCTGCTTGTGAAGTTTGCAAACTTAGGATGACATTCTTATCAATTGTTATTAATAGAATCTTACGTCTTTTGGCAAAATACTCAATTCTCTAATTGCCGATAATGATTTTTTCTTTTACAAAATGATGAGCCACATCAATATGCTTGCTCCTTGCATGAAAGACTGGATTATTTGCAAGAGCCTGAGCAAAAATGTTATCATTCTTGATAATTGGTAAATCTTCATCTGCATAACACTTTAGCTCCAAAAGTAGCCTTTTGATCCATAAAACCTCCTTTGTTGTGGTTGTAAGAGATTTGTATTCAGCTTCACAGGATGATAAGGAAATAGTTGCCTGCTTCTTTGATAGCCAAGAAACCAAATTACCTCCAAGAAATATAGTGTAAGCACGTGTGGATAGAGGTATTCATGCTAAAAAATCATCAAAAATACACTAATTTTTGGTGTTTTGAGCCCCCTAATGGTGTCTAATCCCTTCCAGAAAGTAATCAGTCAAGTTGTTTATTGGAATTTTTTTGATGTTGGTTTGATTTTGGTCAAGGGTTCAGTATTGTCTCATCAAAAGTAAGAGGAGAAAATGGATTGTAGAGAGCTGAATAGTCACAAAGGTGTGTTATATGAATTTTAGCTCGATAGCATCATAGCACAAAAAAGTGAATTGTTCTGCAGGAAGGAAACCTTACCCAAGCAAAGTTACTAGCAATACTATGATGACCTTCCGAAGGAGAAACCTTGGCTTTACCAAGGTCAAATCAAAGCTAGTCCTGGACAGGCTAGACTTGAATTTAATCAGTCATATGAAGGAGGGCCCATCTCTTCTATTTGAAATCTTGTCGTATATTCATGATACATTTAAAATTAATGTTTGGAATGGGAAGTTTAGTACTTTTTACAACATGCATATAGTTGAATTGCAGGACAGAAGTGTACAAAAATTTGGGATTAGAAGATTGTACAATTGCATATAACTTTACAACTGGACAAGCTAAATTATGAGATCACTGGGTTGGGTTGCCTCGTAGATGGAGCATGGAACATAAGATTGAGCTTGTTCCGGGGGGAATTCATATTTATAGACTCTCCCTATGAGGGGATGTGTCCTATGGAAGAGGATGAGGTGAAAAAGATTCTGGAGGAATACCTTACGTTAGGATACTTTAGGCCCAGCTACTCACATATTTTAGGCCTAGCTACTCGCCCATCCTGCTGATTAAGAAAGAGGATGATCTTTCTGAATGTGTGTACATTGTCATGGTCTTAATAAGATTATGCTCGAAAACAGGTATCCAATGCCACAAATCCATGATGTGCTTGATCTGTTGCAAGGAGCAACCTTTTTCAATGAAATTGAACTTAGGAGTCACTATCATTTTTTTTTGAGCATGATCTGGATATCTTGAGTTTCTAGTAATTTCGTTTGGGCTAACTATCACACCAATAATGTTCATGATGCTTGTGAATGATATCTTTAGAGATTGCCAGGGAAAGTCTTTTATAGACTTTATTGATAATATTCTCTTGTATAATAAGGCGGTTTTAAACCTAGAGTTCACCTTCGGACTGTCTTGTCAAGCTGTGTACAACTCGTATTGAGTACCTCAAGGTGATGGTAGGGAGGTACAATTGATCTAACCAAAGTAGTTGTATCAAGGAGTTGCCAAATCTACATACCAGTGTTGCAGCGAATTGTGATTCGCTGGCAATCGTGCTTCGCGAATTGCGATCCCAGCGAATTGCGATTGGCTGAAGAGAATCGATCTTCAAAAAAAATAAATTAGAGTCATGAATATTTGGTGCGCCATTTCTTCCCATACTTTCATGCGTAGCTACAGTGTGAAATCAGTGTGCACTGAAACCAAACATCTGCATCCAGGCCACGTTGCTTCACTGATGATTATTACATTGCAGATTTAGACAAGCAGATTCCAAGAGGATCACAGAAAATAGATGAAGTGTCTCAGATGCAAACATATGTAAAAAAAGAAAATGATTCTCTAAATCCTAAAAAAATCTGCGAATTGCAGTTGCGAAGATTTGTGGTTCCAACGATGCTACATTCATAGGTGAGTTGTGGTCTTCCCTAGGTTTCTGCAATCATATCAAAATATTACTAGAGTAAGCTGGGATGAAGAGGTTCATGACAATTTTCAGGCTTTGAAGTAGGCAGGAGCTACTACACCAGCGCTCCAAAAGCCTGTTAAGTTACTAGCCAAAAAGCTCCTCCAAAAAATACCTAGCGTCGCACAATTTTCAACTCAAATCTCAAGTAGGCTAGAAGTAGCACAACAAATTCTTTTTCAAGTCTCAAGCTTAAGTGAAACAAAATGCTCATTAAGATGGTGCTTATGGGTAATTTGAAGAGGGTGATATGGTCTTTCTACCAGCGCCTTCTAAATTTATCTTAATGCAAATAGATAAATGTGAAAAGCTTTCACCTAGATTTTGTGGAATGTGGGAGATTATCAAGAAAGTCAGTGGCGTAGCTTATAAGTTAGGGATACCAGAAGGTTGTAAAGTGTATCTAGATTTTCGTGTTAGCCGCTTGAAGAAATGCTTACATGAGAGGGATAACTTGTTAGGATTCCTCGTTGCATTTAAAGAAAAATTTGTCTCGGATCATGGACCTATGCACATAGTAGATAGGAGACAAAGGTGGGTGAGAATTTGCATTTGGTTCCTTGGAAAGGACTACCTATCATAGATGCTACACGGGATGATCATCGTACATTACAATAATTATACCTAGATTGTCATTGAGCAATGACTTTTTGAAAGTGAGAAGGAATGTTAGGGCCCACTAATAGGTCGATGATAGCCTTGAAGGGCAAAGGTCAATGACAACAATGTTGATCGACAACTAACCTGGGCACCCAACATTTGATCAGGATGGGTGTGTCACCATTAGTGACCAGGTGTGCCCACAATAGAATATACTTAGCAAGGCTGGCCAGCCTAGGTTCACAAGCTAGAGACTAAAGGGAGTGTTGCAAACATATTTTCCAACATTGATTGATGTTTTTAGTTAGTTTGTTTGTATGTGGATGCTTTCCTTTGGAAATTCACCGTTGTGTTCTTAACTTGGCAAATTCCTATCACTCAAGATTATGAACTTTGAGAGTCCATACAATCTCACCATGTTTAGGTTAGACAACTCAACTGATGGTAGAATCTTTATTCTAGCCTAACAACAATAGCAAGGGCCATCTTATTCAAGCGATCCACTACTATCAACTTGCTAGAGTCTAATCTCTCTTGGGTCCTTGGTGGACCAATTTCAATATCGAGGCTAGTTTTGCCTTGTTCTTTCCATGTATAATTTTGAAAAAAGAAGTGTTTTTGAGAATGAGCGTGCATGTTTTGAGCAGTATGGTTGATTGGTCAGAGAAGACACAAGTAATGATTTTGGCTAGTTTTTTTATCTTATGATTTTTGTATGGCGACACTTCAATATATCCTCCCTCTTAATTCTTGTCATCCTCATTCAACACATGTCAAATCGAACAATACTTCCATCAAGTCCAATACCAATACGAAAAGGAGTCACTTGAAAAATATAACATGTTTTGGTAGGAGAAAGTGTAATCACTACAAAACTAGTCTAAGCTTGTGCGATTTCTTGAAAGGTCCGTAATAGTGACGAGCGAGCTTCTCTGTTTGGGCCCGTGTACAAATATGTGGTGAGCAAAATAGGCACAAAAATACAACATGCTCGTCAAACTCTACAACATTTTACATGTGTTGGTCCTAATGTAAATGTCCTACTGGCTAGCTAATAGTCTCATCGATCATCAGCATTAAATAGAGCCGCTATAGTCACTTAAGCATCCTAAACCCTAGTGGTATACTTGATGAAGCTAGCATTTAGCTATGTGTACATAAGAAAAGTGAAATTGTTGCTAACAAAGCTCTTATAGTAGACTTGCCTAAACATAAGTGATAACCCTAATCTTAGCCAATAGACAACACAAAATGCCTCAATTAGTCCTCTAGTGTCTTGTTAAAAACCTCCTTATCTATCTAAGGGATGCCCATCTGTTGAAGAGTAGCTAAGCATTAGTTAAGTTGTACATAACTCATGGGGCATGTTTTAATTAAATGCATGAGACCCTCCCTTTTGTTAAGTTATGTAGATTAGTGCAAGTGGCCCACTTGGCCAAGTAGCTCACTCCTATGGTTGACACCTAGACTTTCCATGCATGTAAAGGAGGTGCTTGCCTCACAAGGGATTTGGAGGACCCACGCCCTCCTCTCTCTCTCTCTAGCAATTCATTTCTTCTTGAGACTTTTGAGTTTGTGAATGCTCATGCAATTCTCCTTGTGTGTGATATTTCCATAGCCAAGTTTTCTCAAGCTTTCATAGTTGATCTAGCATTTGAGTTAAGATACTCCATAGCTAGGTCTTGTAAATCTTCATGGTATCAGAGCAGGTTGTCTAGCCTGTGAGTCTGAGAGTGAGAGAAACTTCAGTGCTTAGATTCTTGAGAAGATTCTTATCTTCTACAAGCACCTCAATCTTGAAAGAGGGAGCATTTGATCTACAGGTGTCAGATCAGGTGGAGTCTTGCACTGTTGGAGAGCTATTGGCAAGGGGAGTGGGATGATCCAAAAACTTTCTAAATCTGGCTAAGTTTTGGGGAGTCTTTCTGGAGGAGCTTACACAAAAGTAGGGCGCACTTTCTGTAGGGGCTTCTGGTTTCTGTTCCAGTGGAGCCTAGTGCTTGTGCTAGTGAGGCCACACCAAGTGGCAAAGACAAAAGCAGGAGCTGAAGGGTTGCCTTGAAGTGGCTACATACCCTAGTTTGGGGTTAAACCCTTGTTGCTGGAAGCTGTTCTTTTCTGATCTTTTTCAAGTTGAGCTTCTGTTTTAAGCACAGATTTTAGCATGGCAAGTCTTGGGGAGAGTTTGCTGGGTGAATCTAGCAAACTAGATGGCACAAACTACAGAGTGTGGAAGTTCAAGATAGCCAATATCTTGATGGATAAGAATTGCTGGGAGGTCATGACAGGTACAAAACCTGTACCAACATCTGATCCTGAATTGAAGGACTACATGAACAGGAGACATAAAGCTCATAGGATAATCAATCTTTCTGTCAAGGACAATATTATTCCTCACATTTGCAATGCAAGGGATGCAGCTGATGCTTGGACAATTCTGAAGTCTATGTTTGAAACAGTGGATTCAGCCAAGCTGGTGTATTTGCAAAACAGGTTACATACTCTCAAGATGGAAGCAGGTGCAACAATTGGTGATCATATTACAAAGGTCAAGGACCTATTGGATCAGCTTGCTTCAGTTGGAGAGAAAGTAAGTGACAGGAGTATTGTTCCCATAGTCTTGAACAGCTTGTCATTCAACTATCAAGACTATGTGATGTCCCTTTCTGCTAGGGAGAAACTCCCAACCTTTGGGGAGTTATGTGGTCTTCTTTTACAGGAGGAGATGAGAAGGAAGAATCTTTCTGAAAGGGAAGATAATCCAGAGCTTGCATTTGCTTCTAAGAAGAAGCAAAACTTTCAGAAGAAAGGCAAAGGCAAAAAGAAGAACTCAAAGCAAAGCTTGGAGCAGCAGGTGTCCAAGTTACAGGTTGGAGAGGAGTCAAGCACCAATTCCTCATCTACACCCAAGAGGAAGGGCAACTGCAACTATTGTGGTAAGTATGGGCATTTTGCTTTTGAATGCAGGAAGAAGCAAAGTGATCAGAAGAAGGGAAAGAACCAGCAGAGTCACTTTGTTGACAAAGTTGCAGAGGAGGAGCAATCTGGTGTGCTTGAGCTATTCACCGCAGCCCTATCATCTGAATCCACATTTGGTGGATGGTACATTGATTCTGGAGCCTCAAAGCACATGACACCTCATAGAGATTGGTTCAGCACCTATGAGGAGACAGAAGATGGCCAGCATGTTTGCCTTGGAGATAATTCTACACGTATGGTGAGGGGCAAAGGCACAGTTGCAATACAGCTATCATCAGGTGAGGTGAAGGAAATTAAAAGTGTGTTGCATGTACCAGGGTTGGCTAAGAACTTGTTATCTGTTGGTGCCATTACCAAACAGAACATGGTGGTAGAGTTTAATGATTCTAAATGTTTGGTAAAAGACAAAGATCAGAACTTCAAAGTGGTAGCCAAGGGAATGCAAGAAGGAGGTCTTTACAAGCTTTTCACAACCATTCCTAGCCAAGAGGCCTTGTCTGTAAGAGATACTAATCGGGACAAGCTTTGGCATGAGAGATATGGTCATTTGAGTTACAAAAGTTTGCAAGTTTTGAACAGGCACAAAATGGTAGTAGATCTTCCTAGCATTAAGTCTTCTTCAGATACATGTGAGGCTTGTGCATTAGGGAAGCAACAGAGGAAAAAGTTTCCAAAGGAGAAAGCTACCAGGGCCAAGGGCATTCTTGAACTTGTGCATTCAGATTTATGCGGTCCCATGTAGGTCAAATCAGCAGGGGGGGCATACTATCTCATGACCTTCGTAGATGATTTCTCTCGGAAGGTATGGGTCTATTTTCTGAAACTGAAATCTGAAGCGTTCAAATACTTCAAACAGTGGAAAGCTATGGTGGAAAACCACACAGGAAAGAGGTTAAAGACTCTCAGGTCAGATAAGGGTGGTGAGTATATTTCTGATGAGTTCAAAGATCTTTGCAAAGCATGTGGGATAAAGAGACAGTTTACTGCTCCACATACACCGCAGCAAAACGGCGTGGCTGAGCGGAAAAACAGGTCTATAGTTGAGTGTGCGAGGAGCATGCTCAAGGCAAAGGGGTTGCCAAATTCCTTTTGGGCAGAAGCGGTAGCAACTGCTGTTTTTCTATTGCATAGAAGTCCAACCAAAGCAGTTGAAGGAATCACGCCAGAAGAGGCATATAGTGGCAACAAGCCCAAAGTGGGCAGCCTTCGAGTATTGGGTGTACAGCATATGCACATATACCAAAGGACTTGTGGAAGAAACTTGATGCAAAATCCGTAAAGTGTGTCTTTCTTGGGTATAGTGAAGGTGAGAAAGCTTATGTGCTATATGATCTCGAAAACAGGAGGAAGATCCTAAGTCGAGATGTCATCTTTGATGAAGAGCATGCACCCAAGATACAGGAGCAGGAGAAGGAAGGAATTACTGAGTTCATACCCTTGATTGATTCCACGGATGAGGATCCTAGTCAAGAGTCCTGTAAGCCTCAAGTGCAGGAGCAACAACAGGAAATCGAACCTACTAGTTCGAGACCTCTTTTTGGCCAAGTACCAGAAGCAGAAGTTGGGGACAAACGGAAGACTAAAACAGTACCATGGGATACGTGGTCACCATCCACATCACCTACTGCTAGGAAGAAGCTACCCAGGTGGTATTGGGAAACAATCAAAGAAGGTCAAATGATTGAAGAAGGAGAGAGCAGTGAACAGGGTGTCAGAAGTTCTCTTAGGTCTCATGAGAGACAAGAGACTAACTTTGCTCTTATGTCCACTATTCTGAATGCAGATGAGCCACAGTTCTTTCACGAAGCCGTGAGAGAAAAGGTATGGCAACATGCCATGCAGGAGGAGTACGACTCCATTGTCAAGAATGACACATGGGAGCTCACTACATTGCCAGAAGGGAAGCAACCAATAGGTTGCAAGTGGGTCTATAAGACCAAGTTTCATGCCAATGGAACAGTGGACAAGTACAAGGCAAGGTTGGTGGCGAAAGGCTATGCTCAGCAAGAGGGGCTAGACTATGATGAGACATTCGCACCTGTTGCTAAAATGACATCTATCAGGACCGTTTTGGCTATAGCCTCATATTTTGATTGGGATGTCCATCAAATGGATGTCAAGAGTGCCTTTCTTAATGGGCACCTACAGGAGGAGGTTTACATGGAACAACTGCAGGGATTTGAAATAACAGGCAAGGAGAATCTGGTTTGCAGGCTTAGGAAAGCCTTGTATGGGCTCAAACAGGCGCCAAGGGCTTGGTATAGCCGAATTGATGAGTACTTTGCAAGGCAAGGGTTTGAGAAGAGTAAGTCTGATTGCAATCTTTATGTCTTCAGGGAAGGAGAAGACTTTGTGGTTGTTGTGCTCTATGTGGATGATCTACTCATCACGGGAAGCAATAAGAAGCTTATTGCTTGTGTTAAGAAGAATCTTTCTAATGAGTTTGAAATGAAAGATTTGGGTTTGCTACACTATTGCCTAGGAGTTGAAGTTTGGAAAGGAAAGCGTTGTCTTTTTATCTCACAGGCAAAGTATGCACAGAAATTATTGAAGAGGTTTAACATGCAAGAAAGCAAACCAATCAGCACACGCATGGATGCAAGCAACAAGCCATCAAAAGATGATGGTCCAGCATTTGCAGATGAGACGCTCTATCGTCAGTTAGTGGGCAGCTTGATTTACCTTACTACCACCAGGCCAGATATTGCTTATGCGGTTGGAATTGCAAGTCAATACATGTGTAAGCCTACCGAAGCACATTGGAAGGCAGCCAAGCGGATCTTACGATATGTGAGAGGGACAGTGACTTATGGGATTGGATACACGGATGACGGGAACCTTCAGCTGGAAGGTTATTCAGATTCTGATTGGGCAGGTGATAGAGACGATCGGAGATCGACGACAGGCTATTGTTTCAGCCTAGGTTTAGGGGCTATATCGTGGTGCAGTAAGAAGCAGCCTACTATTGCTCTATCGTCTACCGACGCTGAGTACAGGGCGACTACGAGGTCCGCCTGTGAAGCCATTTGGTTACGCCGTCTACTTGAGGACATGCAGATTGCTCAAGTAAGACCTACATTGTTACATTGTGATAACCAAAGCTGCATTCAGCTTGCGAGGAATCCAGTCTATCATGCACGGAGAAAACACATAGAGGTGGACCAGCATTTTATACGAGAGAAAGTGCACAGTGGGGAGATCGAGCTAGTTTATTATGACACCAACGACCAGACAACTGATATTTTTACTAAACCACTTAGTAAAGATAAGTTTGAAAAGTTCAGAACTTTGTTGGGTGTCAGTTTGAATAAAATTGCCATTAAGGGGGGGTGTTGAAGAGTAATGCCTATTTTACCCCTTTTGGCTAAGCATTAGTTAAGTTGTACATAACTCATGGGGCATGTTTTTATTAAATGCATGAGACCCCCCCTTTTGTTAAGTTATGTAAATTAGTGCAAGTGGCCCACTTGGCCAAGTAGCTCACTCCTATGGTTGACACCTAGACTTTCCATGCATGTAAAGGAGGTGCTTGCCTCACAAGGGATTTGGAGGACCCACGCCCTTCTCTCTCTCTCTCTAGCAATTCATTTCTTCTTGAGACTTTTGAGTTTGTGCGATGCTCATGCAATTCTCCTTGTGTGTGATATTTCCATAGCCAAGTTTTCTCAAGCTTTCATAGTTGATCTAGCATTTGAGTTAAGATACTCCATAGCTAGGTCTTGTAAATCTTCACCATCAATACTGGAACATACAGAATAGGCATGAACTCTATCTATAACTATGAGGTGAAATAGGTATCTCAATCAGTAATTTTAGACCGTGGAAGTCTATGCAATCGAAAAATATTTGACAAGAAATTATGTGTTCATTGCTCCATTGTAATAATGCTATGTTCTTGTATAGAATGAGACTACTCGGAGAACCTTTTGATTTCAACCGTGCAAGTATTATGTCCTTAATGTGTGAGAGGGAGTACCAAAATGAATTCATAGAAATATTTACTCACTGGTAATGAAGCCGTAATAGAACTGTAGCAGTAAATTTATATCTCCTAGCTGAAAAAAGCTTCTTCTCACAAGAAAACAATTTCTCCACACTCAAAATGACTTTTTCCAAACAAAGTCACTTTTAATGTAAAAGAGAATCAAACTAACAACAAATAAACTTCTCTCCCACACAATAAGGGTTTACTCACCTTTCGAGCATAAAACATGCTTACAAGACCATCAAGTTCTGTAATAGATTCACCATAGACACCTAAGCACATTTATGGCTCTAAGACCATGTTAGAAATTTCATAGAAAGCTTTGCTACCATGCTAGAGCTCTAGCTACAACATTTCAAACCATTTAAACTGTCAGGCAAGCATGCAAACTTATAGGAAAATGGAATGGTTATTTAAAATTATAATTGAAGTTACAGCACACCTTAGAGGGAGAATACACCACCATAAAACCTTTCAATCCCATTAGTTTTGGGTCCTACTACTGTTTTGGGGAAGTAGGGTCCAGAAATGTATTATGGGATCAATACTCAACTACACTCAAATTTCAGTAATAAGAGGTAAGTTGAGCTAGTAGCTTTAGTTAACGGGGCTCAAAATATTATTGTTTCTTAGGGACCTCCAATGTACATGTGATTTTGACCAAGTATAAATTTTGGAAAAGAATATAGACATGATCTTTCTAACATTGTATGAATTCCAAGTCTCAAGTATATTACTTCTATGTCTTTCTTTGACTCGATTATCTAATCTTTCTCTTTGTTTGTCAGGAGGGAAGCCTTCCGTACAAAGCCTTGTTGGGTTCCTTAGAATACATCATATCTGCTTCTGCAAGTGCCATGGATTCCCTTAAGATTGATGAGGCAGCAAAGGCATCTTCATATGGGAGTGACATGGTACATGCAGCTCTCTTTGCGGATCAAAAGGTATGTCAAAGCTTAAGATCATAGTTTAGAGTCTATGTGACTGCAATGGCCCTAGTATTCAGCGAACCGACACTTTGGCAATGTTGTCTTGTGGTAAAGTTAATGCTGAACTATGTGAGGTTGGTGATTTAGAAATTTCTTAGTTAATGACATTGCTACTAGGATATGATCTTATAATGTCAAGTCTCAGCAAATTTTCAGCTTCACTCAATTGATGTAGAGGAGATTGTGTAGAGAAAGAAAACATCAAGTGAATTTCATGAAACTCGTTAGCAAGCTTAATAAGGATTCACGTGTACCAAAAAAAAGTAGTTTTTGTGAAGGAATTTGCTTAGGTTAGGAATGCTCACTTGAGCTTAGTGACACATTACTTTAGAGGACTGAAGTTGGATTTTTCAATAGCCTTGACACATGGGCGGAACAAGTTTCCACTCAAGGAAGAATATAAAGGGTTGTATCTGCCTTCATTTTAAGAAAAAAGGTGGGAAAACTTTTTCAACCTTGATGATGGTCTCTCTCTCTCTCTCTCTCTCTCTCTCTCTCTCTCTCTCTCTCTGGCTCCCTAGCTCCAGCAATGACTCCCTAGCTGCAGTGATGGCTGCTACTTGTGATTAGCAGCGCATGTCCAGTGGACCTGCTAGCGAAGCCTCCAATGGACCATTTCCTGACCAGCGGGGCTCTGGCTCTTCCAGCGCTGTGATCACCCTAATCTGCCTTGCTAATGATTATTGAGTGTAGAAGTTAGTAGCTCTCTTGCAGAAAGGCTTCTGTGTCTGGAGAAACTACCATGGCTAGGAACAAGAAGGGACGTAACAAGGGGTGCTCCTTTCTTTGCTCGCATGCAAATTTGCAGGCAGCACCGTCCTTTGCTCCTGAGTCATCTTCTTTTGATTCCATTGCTTCAGCCTCAACCTCTTCTACACCTCCAGCTATGCCTGCTCCAGTGCCTCGCGCTGATTTGCCTCATGCCATCCATATCTCTTCTTCTATGCCTGTTGCAGATCCTATCTCGCCATCAAATCCTATTCTTCATAGTAGTGAAGCTACTATAGCTGTCCCTCTGACTCCAGCCACCCCAGAAGGATCTTTACCTACATTCGCCTTGATTGCTCTTCTTTGTGAAGATCAACTGCGTATAATCCAATGCCTTGACAATCATAGGGAGCGACTTACTTCTCATGAATCTATGATTCTAGCTATGCAATTGCACCTTCAAAAGCTGGATATGTCTATTGAAGATCATAGGAAAGAAGTTGCAGTTATCAAAACCGAGGCTTCTTCTCACACGACTGATTCAGCTAAGATCTCGCAGCTTTTAATCAGGTCGAGCAGCATCATACTGCTGTCTAGACTTGGGCAGATGTATATAAAGGTTCTAATACTGCTATTTCTCCATCTCCTCCTTCATTTATCTCAGCTACGTTCACCGAAAGCAGAAAATGTTCGGGTTAGAGGTATCACGAACTCCCAAGATGCTGTTGGCGAAGCTAAGAAGTTTTTGTAAGAGACTCTTCAGCACCATAACAAAGGTATGGATACTCGGTGGCGGCCTAAGAAGGATCCAGATACGCTTGTCATACGCTTCACATCTGCACAGAAAAAGGCAAGAGAGGAAGCTTCAACAAATGGAAACGGCGCGGATCTCTCTCTCGGGACTGGCCTCTGCATTCTGGAAATCTGCACGGACAGCGGGTAACGAGTTTTAGTTCTCTATTTTTTTTTTTTTAAACGGTTCGAACGGTTCAAACCAGACGTTCGAATCACAGTTTTTTCAGCGAACCGCGATTCGACACAACATTGCCAGAGACAATAACACGGTCGAGTAGAATGGTCAACAAGGGTAACATGTCGGCAGCCTAAGTAATTGGTTCAGTCTCAAGGTCCGTTTTGCATAAGTGGAAAGTTCTATTTCTAGCTTTTTTTCAAACTTTCATGGTCCTCTTTGAGGCCCATATTCCAATTTCCAAGGATTCAGGAAATATTCACGATGTGTTAATGTTTTATAGATATGTTGCACCTCGTGTCATGGTGAAAGAAATATGGGATCGATGTTCTCAACAAACTGTAGGTGCTTGCCATTAGGATCCTCTCATAGGACTGCACAACAATTGCATGTGAGGGGACTTGGGAGTGTGTTCTCTCTGATTCATATGAAGAAGAGGAACATAATTTCATTGCAATGTGCATAGTGTTAGAATTAATGGTTAGTTAATTGTAGAGGCCAGCTTGCGAGCTAGTTTAAAGGACTATTTCTATTTCTAGTATAAGTCAAAGTCTAAGTTTGACTAGGTACCTAAGATAGTACCAATTTTGCTAGAATAGTATAGAATACTATTTTATGATTATGCTAACATAGATTGCTATTCTTGAGACTTAGTAATTAGCATAACTGCTTTTACCAAATGGTATAATAGGCAAATAGCGTTTGCTTTAAAGCATGTCCAGTCTCTATAAGAGTAGATGGGCGCCCTCCTTCATGTTGAATCAACTCAGATCAATTCAGTTCATTGTTCTTGTGATTCCTCTTCTTCCTCTTGAGTTTGGTTATTTTGTGAGTACTAATAAGATTAGTCTACTCCGAGTTTGAGAATCACTGAGATTCTATCATGGTATTAGAGCAGGGTTCCTAAGATCGGGATCTACGGAGGAAATTATTGGTGCAGGTCACAACTGGTACAAGTTCATCTGAGGGTGGCAGATCTGGTGCAGGCAGGATATAGCTGGTGCAGGCAAAAACTGAGGGCGGCAGATCTGGTGCAGGTCACAGAGCTGCAGGTTACAGCTGGTGCAGGCAGCATCTGAGGGTGGCCTTGTACAAGTTGTTTTGAATAGCTTACCATTTCAATATCAAAACTTTGCTATGACACGAAGTTTGAGGGAAAGATCGATGACATTCGACGAGCTAAATGGATTGCTACTTCAAGAAGAATTACGAAGACAAAACTTGATGTCTAGGGAAGATTTCAAGGAGCTGGGTTTCTTCACCACGAATCAAGGTAAGAAGGGCAAAAAGAAAGGAGGTAAAAAGGATCACAAGCAGGAAGGACAATTCGGAAAAAGGAGACAGTTCCAAGTCCAATCCAAAGAGAAATGGCAATTGTAACTTTTGTGGTAAATATGGTCACTTTGCGTTTGAGTGCACGAAAAAGAAGGCCATCCAGGACAAGAAGAAGCAGTCAAGCAACTTCATTGAAGACAAAGACAAAAGTGAAGCTGTGGGATGCTATGGGTTATTCTTAGCTTCAACATCAGAGAACTCTAATGACTATTGGTACATTGATTCTGGAGCAACGCAACATATGACACCACATCGTGAGTGGTTCACACAGTTTGATGACAGTGGTGTAAATGCACATGTCAAGCTTGGAGACAATTCTTCTTATGACATCAAAGGTAGAGGTACAGTGAGAGTACATTTACCTTCAGGGAATATAGGAGAAATTAAGAATGTTCCAGGTTTAAAGAAGAATTTACTTTCAGTTTCTGCTATTGCTAAACAGAATATGAAAGTTGAGTTTGATGATCAGAAGTCTCATAAAAGACAAAAACAAAGGTTACAAAGTTGTGGTCAAAGGATCTTTGTAAGGTCGACTTTACAAACTTGATGCGTCTACATCGGATCATCAGGTTTGTGCAGCTTCTGATAGCATGGAGAGCAGGATGTGGCACGAAAGGTTTGGACATCTGAACTATAAAAGCTTACAGGTTCTAAAAGACAATAATATGACAATAGGATTACCTAATATTGTATCTGCAGAAAAAATCTATGAAGGATGTGTTATGGGCCAGCATCACTGTATGCAGTTTCCTAAGGATGGAGCATATAGAGCCAAGGAGATCTTGGACCTTGTTCATACAGACTTATGTGGTCCCATGCAGACTGAGTCTATAGGGGGAGCATCCTACTTCATGGTATTTGTGGACGATTTTTCCAGGAAAGTATGGATATACTTGCTTAAGTACAAGAGTCAAGCTTTTAAGTTCTTTACTCAGTTCAAATCGCTTGTTGAGAAGCAAACAAGAAAGCAAATAAAGATTCTACGTTCAAATAAGGGATGTGAGTTCATATCTACAGAGTTCCAAGAATTCTGCAAAGAACATGGAATCAAGAGACAATCTGCTTTGACAGATACACCACAACACAATGGAGTAGCCAAGAGAAAGAACAAGTCCATTGTGGAGAGTGCTCGAAGCATGCTATGAGGTAAGAACCTCAAGAATCATTTGTGGGGCGAAGCAGTTTGTACAACAGTTTACTTACTCAACAAAAGTCCTACAAAAGCAGTTCTCAATCGAACTCCAGAAGAAGCTTTCATAGGTATAAAACCTAAATTGGATCATCTGTTTGTTTTCGGTTGTATTGCATATGCTCACGTTCCTGAAGATCATCGTCAAAAACTTGATTCAAAGGCAATCAAGTGTTTATTCCTTGGTTATGATGAGGAAGAGAAGGCATATCGCCTTTATAATGTTACCAGTAGGAAGGTGATTATGAGCAGGGATGTTGTGTTCGAAGAAAATGAGTCTTCTAACCTAGAAGATCATGAGGAAGATGTATTTTCTCCTACAACAAAAACTCCGGTTATAGATGATGTTCAGGAAGATACTCCATGTGATACAACTTCTACACAAATTGAACCAATGGTGAGTACACAGGTGGATCTTGGTAAACGTAAGGAAAGGTCAAGAGTATTTGATACATATTCTCCTTCTACGTCACCTACAAAGAAATTACCAAGATGGTATTGTGAGACTATACAAGATAGTCAAATGTTGGATGAGGGAGAATCGAGCCAACAAGGAGCTAAGAGATTGACACGATCAAGTGGATACTATTGTGAAGCTGGTGAAGAAACACATTATGCGTTTATGGCTTCAGTATTGGATTCTGAGGATCCTTTATTTTATGAAGATGCTGCTAAGGAACAAGTTTGGATGAGGAGTACAATTCTATTATGAAAAACAACAGCAAAGAGGATTTTGTGTTATGTCAAAGGGACACTCAGGTATGGCATTTATTATGGTAAAGGAACAGACATAAAACTTGAAGGTTTTGTTGATGCTTACTGGGCAGGAAATGCAGAAGATAGAAGATCGACTATAGGATATACATTTAATCTTGAAACTGGAGCTATATCTTGGAGTAGTAAAAAGCAACCAACAATTGCTTTATCTTCTACAGAGGCAGAGTATAGGGCTACTACATCAGCGGCTTGTGAAGCAATGTGGTTACGAAGGATTCTAAAAGATCTTCATATAGAACAAGTTGAACCTGGAGTACTTTGGTGTGACAATCGGAGTTGCATTCAGCTTGCGAAGAATCCGGTGTTTCATAGCAGGTCACAGCATATTGAAGTTCAGCAGCATTTCATACGAGAAAAGTTGCAGAGTGGTGAAGTAGAGTTGGTCTACTGTGACACCAATGATCAAGTTGCAGATATCTTCACAAAAGGACTTGGTCGTGAAAAGTTTGAGAAGTTCAGGACACTCCTAGGTGTAATTGATAATCAATTATCCATTAAGGGGGAGTGTTAGAATTAATGGTTAATTAATTAATTGTAAAGGCCAGCCTGCGAACTAGTTCAAAGGCCTATTTCTATTTTTTGTATAAGTCCTAACATAGATTGCTATTCTTGAGACTTAGTAATTAGCATAACTGCTTTTACCAAATGGTATAATAGGCAAATAGCTTTTGCCTTAAAGCATGTCCAGTCTCTATAAGAGCAGATGGGTGCCCTCCTTCATGTTGAATATATTCAGATCAATTTAGTTCATTGTTCTTGTGATTCCTCTTCTTCCTCTTGAGTTTGGTTATTTTGTGAGTACTAATAAGATTAGTCTACTCCGAGTTCGAGAATCACCGAGATTCTAAGACAGTTGGATAAGCATGCCAAGTTGCAACTATTAAAGAAACTCAAGGAGGTAGGGGAGCCCATACAAGTGTTAGCTATGTTGAATTGTGAACCATGCACATTGTGTATAGCATACACTATACAATGTACATAGTATTGTAATTACTAAACAACATAGAATGATCTGAAATCTTGATTAAATTTTGCAAATCAATGATCAATCCCAATGAAATGAATGTGGATTGGTCATTGGGGTGTCTAATTTCATAGTCAATCCAAGTTGTCTTCTTACATGCACTGGTTTCTAAGTAGTCTCTTTTTTGATCAAGTTCAAAGCATTTGATGAGGTTTTTTATGTTTGTTTAGGTCACTCTCTTTCACTTTGAAGATAAAGTACGGCCTGGGGCAGCTGAGGTTCTGGATTCTTTGAAAAAACAAGCTGGCCTTCAAGTTATAATGTTAACTGGTGACCATTCTGAGAGTGCTCAAAAGGTTGCTGAAGCAGTTGGTATTGATGTAGTTTACTCAGGATTAAAGCCTGAGGACAAGCTTCACAAAGTCAAGAACCTTGCTTGGCAAAAAGGTAATTTCACCACTAATGCCTTTAATTGTTGGTGTATATTTCTCTTTGTAATACTTTTTAGGAGATTAGCTAAATATCTTAAAAAAAGTTGCATTTTTCTAGAAAACAAAAACAATAGTGAAGTGAAATTTCCTAAGAAATAAAAAATAATAGATCTACTTACTTAAAAAGTTTCCAGATTTAATCCAGGTCCTCTAGGGATAAGAATGCTGCGTTCATAGTAATCTCAAACCGTGAAATTCAAGAAATTGATCTTAAGAATGCTGCAAGTATCGGGAATCAAGCACGAGATGGGTTGAGGATTCTTGTGAAGATGATTCCTATTTACGACAACCATCATGTTAAGAATGGACTCGCTAGGGAGACAAGCTTTGTCTTCTCTAGGCATAGTGTTAGGGAGAAGGCAAAACATGTGGGTGACATGTTTTGAAATAATTTTGCATTTTGAAGCGTTGCACTCTAGAATGTCTTTTTTCTCTAACACTACTCCCTCACATATCATCAACTTTGACTAGCTTCAAAATTTATATGTTAAGACTCCATATATTGTTATCTTAACTATATATATACTACAGGTCAAGATTTAGGATTCATTATCAAATATGTTCTTATGTGTCAAACGCTAGAAACCAAATCAAAGTTTATTTTATAAAAAAAAAAAATCTAGAATACAACTTTTTGTTTGGGATTTCTATGGTTTTCATCTAGCGTTTTGAACAATAGGTTAGGTCATTTCAAACACATAAGAACCAAGGGTTTTGAGAACGATTCGAACAAGTCGATTTGTCTGTCTGAAGCAGAAAAGAATCGGCCCAATTAGACTTCAAATTGTCAAATTGTTGTAGTTTTTTATTTTTTGTTGATCTTATTTTTGGTCCTTTGTTAAAGCAAAAACAAGTGCTAGTCTAGGGTCTAGGGCACAATTCCTTATCTTTTCCATGGGGACTTTGTTTGATTGGCTTTGCTGTTTAGTGCTAGCCTCATCATGATTCAGTCTACCCTTCAACTTTGGAGAAGTGATCAAAACTCAATACTTGTTTTACAATGTATGAAAGCTAATGTGCGCACGTGTTTGTGCATATGAACTACACCTACTCAAGGGCATTGATGACATGAGTAGGGATGTCACATCATATTGTCCACATTACGCATGGTGAAATTGGTGGTATAAGCGTGTGGTTAAGACTCCATAAGGTCGAGTATTGTGCATCTCCTTTATTATATTGGGTATTATCCTAGACATAACATTGATATATGCAATTACACCTTTGTACAACGTAGACTATAATTAATGGGTTTTGTCTTCTGGCTATTGATTCTTGAATTATAGATGGTGAGTGCTCAATGGCTTCAATGCTCAATGTTATAACTTCATAATATTGAAATTTGTAGAGCTCTTTGAAATTGTCTTGAAATACAATCAAGGTACTTGATCTATAGTAGCAAGATACCCAATGATCGAATTTTAGAATTAGATCAATGCAACCTTTAATGCTTGTGTTAAAGCTTATAACTTAAGAATATTGAAGCAACTCTTCAAAATTGGTTGGAAACATGATAGTAGGTATGTGATAACAAGACACATCCCTTATACACCTATCCTTGATTTGGGCTCTCTGACACTATAAATAGGGTCTAGGTCCTCACTCCTCAGACACTTGGATAATTCATAAGGATGATTTAGTGAAGCTTTTATTTGAATCACATCAAATTCTTGTATCAGCCTGAATCAAATAAAGGAGAGATATGTGCATTGATTTCGTGAAGATTATGTTTGAAATGACTCCGATTTTCAAAAAACATTTTGAGCAAACAAATTGAAATTTTTTTGCCTTAGATTTTTTTTTATTCTAGTTGGGCTGATTCGGACCATTCCTATTTTGAACCACGATCCTACAAACATGCATAAGAACTTATCCCTATTAATGATATATGTATTCCAATAGAAACTCTACTATATCACTATATCTTTAATTTAAACTGATCTTTAGTCCCCATTGTTTTTAAGAGAAAACTTTTTTAAGGACCTTTGGAATGGGGTGTTTCAAACATAGTTGCACTACTTTTTTGGAAACGCGGTTCAAAAACGCGTTATTGGATTCTGGGAGCATTTCTCATAAACGTGTTTTTTTTTTTTTTTTTTTTTGTGGGCAATATGGGTATCAGATGAAAGCTCTAATTAAGGCCATTATTTTTATGTATGTCGCCGAGCATTTCTAATACAATTTGGTCAAGTTTAGGTGCATTAATCCATGTTGTGTTCTGTCAAGGATAAAAATTCAAAACTAACCTCTAGCCTGTTCGTTACGATCAAGGTTGCATCCCAATTTGAACAGGTCGATTCGAACCGGCCGGTTCGAACCGATTCTTTGGGGTTCAAACCGCCAGGCCAGGTTCCAATCGGAAAACGGTTCGAACCTGTTTTTTTCATTCTTCAAAAAAAAAGTCATATTCACTGTACATACTACAGATACTTAATAGCTGACTAGAGTATAACTGAAATTTGAGCTCAGAGGCTAGAGCTGAATCCTGATAATAGTTATTAGTGACTACTAACTAGTGACCACTGACTAGTCTGATACAATGATATGGATAATGTTAGCTACTAGCTAGGTAGAGTCTAGAGTCTAGACCGTACTACGTAGGTATAAGGACCGTAGATTGTAATTTTGTTTCAAAGTTGAAAGTTGAAGTTCAAACTTATTTGCAAATTGCAATGTCGAGATCGGAGAAAAGAATAAACAAGAAGGTTATGACAATGTTTGAGATAGCCAAAAAAATTTAGGTTAGAAACTTAGATTTATTTGACATCTGTCATCATCATTCATCATTCAACATTGAACGTTCTATATGTAACTACTAACTACTAACATAATACATTAAATACCAAAATCAAAATTGTAAAACTTTAAAGATTAAACCATTAGTAATTAGATAATCGACTAACAGACTACAGTTAACTTCAGGAATCAGAAACTTCAAACTAGAATCCATAATATATCATGATTCATAAATTTCTCACCTACACTCTGTATGGCCTCCTCATGGAGGAATGCGTACACGTCCTCCTCTGACTGGTCTCTCGGTGGCAACTCTGGAACCTTTGCCACATCAATTAGATCAGGATTAACCTACGCACATGTCACAATGGCACAATGTTGAATGCATATGTCACAATGGAGGCACAAAGTTGAATGCACATGTCACAATGTCACAATGGCACAAAATTTGGAGGGCCGACAAAAGTTAAAATTTACCTACAGTCTACTATGATGGATCACATGTTAGAATTTAGAAATCATAATTTATGGCTTACAAGTTACCTGGATAGGCTCTGCGGTGGTCTGGAGTCTACCCAAAAATCTCAGGTTGGCGAGTACGTACACCAACCTCTCCAACTGTGCAGATGAGAGTCAATTCCTCTTCTTTGTGTGAATCAAGGAATGGACACTCCAGTTTCTCTCACAAGCGACTGCAGTCAGTCCTGTGAGAGAATCCTGATGGCAAGGTGACGCAATTTGGGGACATCAACCCCAAACTTCGACCACCATGACACGGGACGTAGCTGGCCCGAATCACAGTTCAAGGAGAAGTTAGTACTTACTACTAGCAAGTTGCAACCAAGTTCCAACAAGTTACAATATGATTGACTAATTGTGCAGTAAAATGTGAAGTAACAAGTTAAAACTGTAATGGACCATGGTCAGTTTATTACCCTCTCTCAAAAGCGCCAGGACAGTGGCGAACTCCAAGGTCTCCTGCCTGAAAATCTGGAGCTCATCCAGCAGGTTATCCTGCTCGCGTACATCAGGATAAACTCGGGAGATATAGCCATCCCTAAGCTCCCTATCTGTGTACTGCTCCTCATTCCTCCAAAGTGGATGGAGTATGTTGGCCATGGCATGCAAGGGCTTATGAAACCACTCCCACCTGCTCAGCCGGACCTCCGCAAGCCTGCAAGAATTAAGATTGAAGACACATTAATAATTATACTATATACTATATAGTACATACTACATACTACATTTGACATTTGAATCTTGATATACCTCTCTGGGTTGATGGTCGTGCAAAGGCTCAACTGCTCGCCCAGCCTGTCCATGAACTCGTACAAGAGGCCCAATGTGCAGCCCTCCTGTGATGGCCCCCACTGCGCCCAGTCAACGGCAACAACCATCTGTCTCAAGCCTTGATGAACTTTCAGCAGTCGTTCTAGGACCAGGAACATAAATGCAAACCTGCACAGGGCACAAGTGACAAGTTCTAACTTCTGAGTCCTGACAACACAATACATGGCACATGCATGAAATATTTACCACTACTAACTAAACAGTAAATACTTACCAACAGAAGCGCATTCAAATTTGAGTTGCAACTTGCAACTTGCATACCTGGTGGGGGCAGGTCTCAAGACATCCAAGGTGGACTGTCTCCTGAACATGGCCAGGACCCTGGGCTTCTTGGTGACGAATCTCACCAAGAACCGTGGCACCACCTCCGCAATCCATGGAATCTTGGCCACATCCTCGACCAACAAGTCCAGGTAGTGTGCAGCACAAGGTGTCCAAAAGATGTGGGGGTAGGTCTCAGTAACGTGCCTACCCATGGAGACGCAGTTTGACGCGTTATCTGTGACCACCTGCACAACCATACAATGCAATGCGCATGACTTTGGAAATCCGAATTCAAGTGCTTAGTGAACCATAATCCATTGTTAATCAATCACCATTGAACAATGAACATTCAACATTGACATTTACAATTTACCATTTAACAGTATAGTATAATATATATACCTGTACAACGTGTTGTGGTCCGACCTCCTCAATAGCAGCTCGAATCTGTGAGAACATGTAGTCGCCCGTGACTGCCTCCCCAGAGGTGTCGATGGATTTGAGAAACATCATCCCCATGCACGAAGACACCAAGATATTCAATATGTGGCGCCTCCTCATATCACTCCAACCATCAGATATGATGGTGCAACCATACCTAGTTGAAAGTTCACAGGTGACAAGTCACGACTCACATTGTAGTGGCACAACTTACAAGTGACAAGACAAGATGATAGATCCGAGGTCGTAATTCAAATTTCATGGCAAATTTCAATGATGAATGATTATGTGAAAATTGACAAATTACAATCATGATTCATGACTAAACATAAATAGCTAGTTGCAATTAACAAGTAATAAGTATGCATTGTGCAATGCCACCACAATGTATGAAAACTTAATGTACAAATTACAATGTACATACTACATAATACATATCAATGATCAATCATCATAGAGTCTTTAAAGTTTACAGTGCATAAATTTAAAAGGATAGTAGTACGTACTGGGCCCATGCCTTCCTGAGAGGCTCTAGCTTCTGGTCAACAGATGCCTGCTCATCAAGAAGTCCCTTCGTCCTCAGGTGCTCACAAGATGGCCCCGGCCACACTTGCCCAATCGCACTCACTGCACTCATCGCCCTCCTCCATGTCGGGGTCTTAGCCAGATGAAATGGCAGATCGCAGGTGTAGAACAACTGTCGAACGACAACCTCTGCTTCTGCCATGGCTCTGGGAGCGAAGCTGGACACATAGTACTCCCTGCCCCCCAGCTGTGTAGTGCGGCCCCGTCTACCTCTCCCTCTCTCAGGTGGATGATGTGGTGCCGGTATGCTCATGGCTGGAGGTGGTGTCGAGGATCCTGCACCAGAAGGCGGGTTAGGCCGGGTACTAGGCCCTGCCTCATCTGCAGCTCTGTCCTTTGAGCCATGGGAAGCAAGGGCTGAGCGGATGGCAACTGGGGGGCGTGAAACATGATCAATGTGAAATTAGAATGTTTGAACTTTGATGTGTAAGAGTTGAATGTTTTCAAAAGCAAAAGAACGGGCAATTTTAATCTCAACAATCCAAACTCTGTAGTATCTGCATCAGGGACAGGGAAGAGAAGACGGTTTACTGGAAAGGAAGGGCAAAGTAGCATAAAGAGCGACCTACTTATCAAAAGGCTGAATTTTACCGGGATTAATCGGTGTGCAGGATGGGGAAAGGACAGAAAGGAGAGAAGAGACTAGCTATGAGCGAGCCGAAAGTAATGAATGATGGCTATAGTGGAGCGTGTTGTAGGCTGGCGGGAAGCACATGAAGACCTGGTAATACTGGATCTAGCAAAAGCATGTGAGACTCTCTGTGTCTTCGATCTTCGAACGGGGACTCAAAATCCTCAACTGAAATATCCTCTCTATCTCGGTTCTAGAAGAACTAGGTAATATGAGCCTGTTGTGATCCATATCTGGGAGCGTAGGTACAAGTGAAGCTCGTAGCCCTCTCCACCTTCCTCGCGAGTAATCCGCTCAAGATCATCAATATATAGTGCAAAGAGAGTGGGTGATAAGGGACAGCCCTGCTTCACTCCAATGGTAAAATGTATTAGCGGGGACCAGCCACTACCATCTCTGAAACGCGCCAAAACTCGCTCATATAAAGTAATGATCGTAATAATAGTCTCCTCTATAAAGCCAAGTGAAGATAATCTCTTGAAAAGGAGATGTCTCAGAACAGAGTCAAAAGCTTTGCGAAAGTCCACAAAGCAACAGTAAACTCTATGTCTCCGATGTTGTGCCTCCTCAATAATGCATCTCAAAATGAAGATCTGATCTGAGGTAGAGTATCTTGGTCTGAACCCAGCTGAACCCATAGCGTGTAAATCCTCAGTCTCAGCAAAAGATCCAGTAACCGTCTGTAATATAGAACTATAAATCTTAGACAAAGTGTGACCAATCATGATGGTGCGGTAGTTTTCTACATTCATGGGATCACCTGCCTTGAGGATGGGATGAAGGATATTAGTACACCATGTCGTGGGAAAACCAGAAGTCACAGCGGTGTTAAAGGTGTGGGCAATGTAGGGAGAGATAAGGTGTGCTACAAGCTTTAGGAAGTCTACGTTTAGAGAATCACAATCAGTGGCTTTATGAAGTTTGGCATGTTTAATGGCGTTTTCAACCATGTGTGGAGTAAAAAGCGAGCAATGGGCAGGTCGTGGTGAGAGTAAGGTAGGAAGAGAGTCCATGGTATATAGTTTCGTGGCATATTTGATCCAGGATCTGGTTGCTATGGGGGCCAATGTCGAAGAGTCTCTTGTGAAGTGCTTCTAGAAAAAGGAGGAGGAAGGGGAATCTAAAGAGTCAATCAACTTTTGGCAAAGTGATCATAGGTACATTATTTTCTTTGTTCTGGTGGTTCTATGATATTCTTTTTGGCGTTGTTTGAGTATTGCCGGGGAGTGTAACCTGGCATATACCACATGTTTGTGAAGAGAGCGGCATTCTGCATCATACCATCGGTTGTGAACACGTCTATGAGATGGTATCGTCTTGGTGGGGAAAGATGAGGATGCAGCAATTAAAAGGGATTTAGAGAGGAAAGTGGCTTGTTGGTCAACTGATGCCGTGAAAGGGAAGTTAGTAAGTACAGGGTTGTGGTGTAATTTGTAAGTCCAGAGTGGGTAAAAGGGACACGTTTACGAGTGGAAGAGGAGCATGGAACTTTAGAAGACGGGGTTATGTGACCAAGTGAGAGGCGTAAGAGTGAGTGATCAGAAATGGTAGGAGGTGTAATGGAGAAATCAGAGATGTGAGGGATCAAGGCAGGTGATCCAATAAAGCAGCCAACTACACTATGTCCTCCACCATGAGGATAACATGTAAATGCTGATGAGGAAGGCCACTGTGTGAGGCCATTCAGGATGGCAAGAGATTGTGTCTCCGCAAGAGTAATCAACTACTCCCCAAAAGATGTAGTTGAAGTGTATGCATCTTGTGATACCCGATCTAGTCCCATATCCAGAGGGTGAAGCCGGAGAAAGTCAGTATCTGCATAAAATTCTGTCTGTCTGGAGCTTGTGCGGGCATTGAAATCTCCTGCTAATAAAATGTAACCCTTCTAAGAAAATATAGCAATATCATTTGAGAGTGCCTGAAATGGGTCCCCACCAAATTCAGCAAACTCTCGAAATATCTTGGTTTGTCGTCGATAAAAACAACCCTTTGTCCTTTTTCTTTTGCTTCATGAATAATCTTTTTCTTGCCAACCATTGAGTGTTTGTCAAATCATCTTCATATAAATGAAGGTGCCTTTAAGCTTTGTCCTAAGCCGCTCCTAAGCCGAAGGGCTGCATGCGTTGTTGAAGAGAACGAAATTTGATAAATAAAACGTTGTCATCAAACTTACTACGCCATGCCGTATCTAAACCATCAGCAACATGAGATAACTTGGAAACGAGTAAATCCGTAGCTTCTTCTATTGGTTTTCCTCCGTTGGCAATGCCTCTTACTCTAATGTTAAAAGCTTTTTTGGCCCTTCTAGCTTGCTCATCCAAAACTGTCTCCAAACTGTTATCTATCGCAGAGGCTAAGATATGAGGGTGATTACCTTGCTTGAGGATTGATGTCGTTTCTTCAACCTGTTTTGGAAGCGATGGGCGTAGGGGCATCCCCCTTCTTCTTAGGCACCATGGAGGAAGGGCGGAGCAGCAGCAGCACACACACACACACACACACACACACACACAGAGAGAGAGATGCTTATGCTTCATAACTGTTGTCAAGTTTGATGTCGTTCAGTACAGTTTCATATGATTTTATTTCACACTATACAGATTTGATTGAAAATCAGGATAGAAAATCAGTTAATGGCCCAAAATTGGACCGCACAGGTCTTGAAACTCTTAGCAAACTAGATAAATGAATTGCTTTTGAAAAAACCTTTCATTTGATACCCATTTTGGCACCAAAAAGACCCAAAAAATAAATGTGTTCCGGAAAACCATAACAGGATTTCCTGGATTGTGTTCCGGAACGCATCCTGCATCTTTGCTTTCAACCTAGCTCGTCCCTTTCTCCTGATACCTCTAATAATCACAACATCCTCTTGATTTTCACCCTTCCGTTACCTCCCGCAACCCTCTTACTAGGTATTTTCTTCCTTTTACATCTTCATTTATCTCCTTTGCCTTTCCTACCTCCCCTCTTTGCATTCCTTTTGTTGAGCCCATATCAAAATCTTTGCCTGTCTTCAACCTGCTCTCTTGTATCTGTCCTCTACTTTTCACATTTTCCTGCAGTTTCCCACTCATTTTCTGTTGTCCTCTCTTCCCTCTCGGTCCTGTTACTAGTTCCTCCTGCACTGCCACCCCGTTGCCATGTCGACCCCGGCCCAGATCTGCCCTGTGTCTTCCTATCCCCCCTTCCAGTCTTCCTTGTTGGTCTAGTTTCAGGCCAACCATGCCAGTCAGTTTGCAATTAGTTTTAAGTTATTTGTGAGAAATGAGCAAAATTTAGCTTGATAATTTTCAATTTCATGTATACATGTCCATCATCACCATGTACATATTTTAATTTTGATTTTGAAAAGTCAAAAGGGCTCCAACTCGAGTTCTAGTGAGATGGTGACATGTGTCACAAAATGTAAGAATTGGTTTTTTGCTAGTATGCAACCAAATCCACATCTCAATGTCCAATATGGCCCAATCAAATTAAGAAGTGTAAATCACAAAGCTAATCACATTAAGAGGTGCAAAATGGTTGACCCAATCATGTTTAGAGGTGCAAATCACTTGGCCAATCAAACAGTGAGGCTCAATCTACTTGGTCCAATCATGGAGAGAGGTGGGAATTTAGAGGTCCAATCATTATGAGAGGTGGAATCCATGAGGTCCAATCAAAATTGAGCATTCCTCATGCTAGATCTCGAGCTACTACTATATGGGAGTGTGCTCTCCTTGTATATATAACTTTTTGAGAGAGAATGTAATTTTCACTTTGGAGCTTTTTTGGTCTATTCTCTCTGTACTCGAGAGCAAGCCCTCTTTCTCTCTCTACCCAAGAGCAAGGTGCTTGGATTGGGTTCTCTTAGTGATTTTCACTTAGTTTTTTCATGTGGATATGTAAATCTTGCTTGTCTTTGAATGATCATAACTTTTGATGTAGATGAGCTCTTGCCTTGATTCAAAGTGTGGCAGATAGCTTGTTCAATCTTGATTTTGATTCATCTTACTTTGATAGATGTGCAACCTCACATGCATGGTCATGGTAGATCTTAGTAAGGTCCTCAAATCCACTTTTTTGACAAGCTTTAAATTGTTTTAGTTCTTGTGTCGGTTTTCATGTCCTGTTCTAGCTAGTTTAGTTGGCCACATATTTCAAACCAAGTGAGAAAGGCAACTTGGCAAAAATTGCAGTATGTGGAAATTTCTTTTGTCTCTCTCCAAGCAAAAGGAGCTGTTTTTTAACTATTTTGTCAATATTTGCACATCACCAGTGTCATTCTCAGGCTCATGTTCTTGGCATCATGGAGGATCTTTACAGAGTTTGGCGAGATTATCATCATTTATTACATTTATACATGCTACTATGATGCTTGCTTCCTCATGAAATTTGCAATGACATTATTACAACTTATTACTAGCTCCTTGTCAGCTCTACATTCATAGCTGGTTCGTTGTCATTATTATGTCTCTTGCAATTTCACTTCCAGTTACATGCTACAACTGGTTTACACTTCTTTTATGGTCTATCTCCAATAGTAGGGTGATAAGTGCTATGATCTACATTTCTAGAGGGACAATGTATAGTGCATAGCATAGACTGTCACCGAGTGATTTCTGTCACCTACCCGACCAACTTATAGTATAGCAAGCCATTGATCATCATGCCTACCACTCATGTTAGATAAGCATCTTGCCACAGAATTCCGAGATGATCCTATGCTTTTCGCATATCTTCCAATAACTATTATTCATGTTTACAATGTATAGCTTGGTAGACATACCATTGCAAAACAATTCTAAGTGACATTTGGAAGAATGTGATCTCTGGCCGTGGATTAAAAATCAAAGCAAAATGAAGAAATACGAAAAGGAAGTGGAAACTGAAGTTGGGATTCAAGTAATTGCACAAGACACTTTCCATAATTGAGGATAGAGAGAAACGAGACTTAGCTCACTAAAAGCACACCACATTGTATCTTGTCAGCTAGCAAACATTTGGAAACAAATGCCACTTACCTGCATAACTTCATATTCTTGACTTCAAAATTGACCTTTCTTTCAATTGGGACAATGCTTTACACATGCCTCTGTTCTATTGGTTCTTGACTATGGACCCTCTGTGTGTGTGTAGATAAGGGTTGCGCAAAAGGTTTGATTATGGTTGGTGATGGAATTAATGATGCCCCGGCACTAGCAGCCGCAACTGTGGGAATTGTACTCGCACAGCGAGCAAGTGCGACTGCTGTGGCTGTTGCAGATGTTCTGTTGATCAAGGATGCCATTGATGGGGTTCCATTTGTGATTGCCAAAGCTCGTCAGACGAATTCTTTGGTAAAACAATTCTTCCTCTTTGACGTACAACAACTATGATATTTATACGATCAGAAAACTATGAATAACCAACTGGTTTTTTGCAGGTGAAGCAGAATGTGGCCCTTGCCTTATTTTCCATATTCATAGCTGCACTTTCATCTCTCTTGGGCATGTTACCCTTGTGGATAACGGTAAATAGTTGTGTTATGAGATTACATGTTGGGGTGCAATAGATCAATTAGATTGCATGTTTGAGTGCAAATACATCTCATGTGCTATTTATATGGAAGTTCAAACTTAAATTGATGGCCTTTACAAACATTTGTTACTGCTGATTGACACCGCTACTTTCTGGAAATAGTAAACTAAGTCATTTTGAAGAATGAATGCCAACCCTCTGTACATTTATTAGTGACTAATTTAAGTTCACGATTTGTTGCTAAAAGGTTCTTCTACATGAAGGTGGAACTTTGCTTGTGTGTGCAAATTCAGTGCGTGCACTGAATGCGCCTTCGCTCTCTAAACCCTTGAACCAAAGCTCCAGGGGATTGGCGAAGTATTTTTTAGACGCAGCTGAGTTGTTGGTCAAAAGACTTGCTACCTTGTCTCAAAATGCGAAGGTGGCTCCTCTCTCTCCTTGATGAAGAAGTGACATCTTTTGCACAATAAATTCAACAAGACTACTGGAAGTATGCACTAAAAGATTGTTTTGGCCGAGAAGTTTCAGACCCAGCAGATCTCCAATGGCATCACTCTGGTGAGTTGTTTGCAAAGGCTGTAGATGGTAATCAGAAGCTTCCAGCCCTGAAAATGCTTTTACTACAGGGAACTGATTAAATTTTCTCAATGCTATATAGTTCATTACTTTACAAAATTTGATGAACGATATTTATTTAGTTTTTGAAGTGTGGCAGGAGCTTTCTGTATGTGAAGCCCTTGCTGAGTCCCATTGAGTTTGTAAATTAAGGTGGAAAAAAGCCAGAAGGCTTCATATGCTCAAAAGTTGAGTCCGTAGCTTTACCCCCAATGGGGTTGTATTTAAAAAATACCTGTTTTTTGTTATATCATTGAATTCTCAATCATATTTGCTGTTTCATCATTCTTTGTTCCACGCAGTTTGGTTTATCACATCCATAGTTCCAGGAAAACTTCAATTTTTGGCTTCCGTTGGATTATAACATCTGAGTCTTCTATGTTCAATAAGCATCGCTCAAGTATAGATCTACAACTTGCTACAAGACCTGGATATGGCTTGTTAAGCTGCATTAATAAAACGTGTACCCTTAGTAATATAATGTTTGCCATGGCTTTATGCTGTTTGTAAGCTTACTGAAATAACATACCGTGCCCTGTCATCGAAACACTTGAGATGGAGCTGATGCTCTATCGTAGAAGAAAACGTCGGTGTTGCCAAATAATCAGATCAGTACCATAGATTATGATGAGAAATTTTTAGCCTTGGGATAAATTGTGCTCTAACAAGCACATATATGATTAGCGCATTTTCTGAAAGGGTTTGGTGGAGAAAACATAGTTTTCCTGCTTACATAACTAGTTTTGGACAAATGTGTTTTTCCTGCAAAAGTGATTCAATTCATTTAATTTTAGCGAGTACCACAGATTTCTAAGTTGCTCACAAGCTCAACGTACCTTCATTTTAAGCTTGATTTCTAAAGACATAAAAGCCTTTCCTTTTTAGGAAACTCTTGTCACAGAGTTCAGTTTTTCTAATTGCTTCTTATGATCTTACATATTAACATATTATGATGTTATCAAATTTTTGCATATACGAGTTTACTATATCAACTACTATGTATTTAGGTAGGGGGTGAAAAGATTTTCTTAGCATTTTGGTTTGTGAGTTTATGAATAGCAAATGCAGGATTATTGCCTAATACCTCTTCTAAAAATTGTCATATCTATCCAACCAGCATTGCACTATAGTAATCAGTCATTAAGTAGCTGGTGAATGTAGTAACTTGGATAGTAGTTTTGTTTGGCAAGTACTCTCTACTAGTCTCAAGGAGGATCCTTCTTCAATTTTCAGGATTATGAGACTATATTCAGAAATCACAAACGAAAAGACTTCAATTTTCAGCAAACGAAAAGAAAAGGGGGCACTGCCCAAGCACTTCTAAAATATGCCAAATATAAAATCAAAAGATCAGGGCATTCATGCATCAAGTCAAAAGGTTGAATTAAAGAAACTTAGTCTGCTGCCCTACCAAAACCAAAGAGACTTTCCCTCCAAAAAGTATTACAGTTTTGGAGTCATCTTCCACAGACAATTTCAAAGTTTGAGAATTCTACAAGCTGCTTGCATCTTCAAAGTGGAACTTGTAGCTCCTTGGTTGCTAGCCATCCATATACACACAAAACATTAATCTTGAACAATCTGTGATGTTTTGGAATATTGTTCAAGGATACAACATCATAGGTCAAAGTTTATACCCACAATCAAGGGAGCTTAGGCCTGATAGTATTTGCCACTCCATATCACAAACTACAGGTTATTTCGGCGTAGTAACTGCTTCAGAAGCCACTTAAATTAGCATAAAAATTTAAACTACAGGTTATTTCGGCGTAGTAACTGCTTCGGAAGCCACTTAAATTAGCATAAAAATTTAAATTTTCTTGAAAGGGATTGGTTTAAGGACATGATGGAAATATACCTCTCTTACTTTTCCAGGTTTAATGGCTCTCAGAATGGCATCCACATTATTTCTTTGTCCTTGTTACTTTGACAAATTTTGTGATATGTTGTGGTAAACAAATTCAAGTGAGAAGTGTGTTTTAAAAAACTTGCATTTGAAATTAATAGTTTGTTTCTTTGTATTCACGCTTGTAGATCTTCAAAGATTAGATTTTTCTCCATCTTCCATTTATACAGGCAATTCTCCAATATCAGAATGATGAACCATGTAGTGCAAATCAAGTTTTCTTCTCTGCTAGTTTGGTAATGATATGCCGCACACTGTTGAAATGACTGCTATCGTATGCAGCCCCCAACAGACCAAGCCTTTTGGAGCCATTGTACCAGCTAGATTCTTTTTGTTATTTTTCCATGATTTTCATGGTAACTATGGAAGATTGAGAAAATCATGGCTCCTCTTCAAGTTTTCTGTTTCCAATCCAGTCTAAAGCTGCACGATACTTTAGGAACATTGTGGATGACCATTATCAAAAACTTGGAAATCCTTTTATTGAAGCTGAGATTTGTATGTCACTATTTGTGTAGCTCTCATTGAAGCAGCTGTAGAAAGTAAAGGATGCTGAAATATAACCCTCCCAACTTTGATTAAGTTTGTTATTGGTTTGCAAATTTTAAAATAATAGAGTAAAACTTGCATGGAAGGATTGAGAACCCATAGATCTACTCTACTTAGTTTAGGACAAACATTTTGGTCCCCATAGATTTAGTCTAATTAGTCCAATAGCCTCTTCAAATAATTCTAAATATTACTCCAAAGCTTTCGCATCAAGGAATATTAATTATTTAGAAGAAACACAAGGACAAGAAATATATGGAAATGGAGAAGAATTATGTTTGACAATAATTTACCTAGCAATGAAAGTCAAGTGTTAGTGATCATGTGTTGTTGATTTTCCAAGGATCCATCTAAGTTTGCATTGACTTGAAATTGAAAGGACTAGGGTTAACTCAAAAGTTTGACCATCATCAACAATGATAAACATATTGGAAACCCATGGAAAATGGAAGGGATGGTCAAACAATAATACCTACCTTGGTTATTGTTGAGGATAGAAGAAAAGTTAAGGGCAAAACTTCTTCAACACTTTGACAATGAGTAACTTATAGATCCAGATTAATGTCATTTTCACATGATTGATTATTTCAAGTCTCTGATCTTTATGAGATCCGTTTGGAAAATAGTGCCATTTAATGGCTTTATGGCAGTGGCAGTGGACAAGATGACTTAAGAACTTTTTTAACACTAATATTGACTTTATAGTGATAAAGAGAGACCTATTTACGCATTGCGGATATTCCCATTCTTGCTCTCCTATAGGGCATGACTATCTTTTACTAGTCACTCAATGAAACGTTTGTTCTCACACAATTTGCAAACATGAGGATATTTTGGTCACTTTTCCTATGAGTGAGTGAGTTACAAACATGTATCATCTCATTTTTTTATTATCAAGGATCCATCTTCCGAGGGTCATATCACTAATAGTGTGGTGTCTACAGCCCTTAACATCAAATAATCTTTGAGGCGGCCATAGGATTTGTGAAAGCCAAAGTGGCTCCCAATAGGATAAGAGTGGGAATAAGATAAAAGCTTGAAACATATGTCAAGGGTACTAGGTATGTCGAGGTCCCACAATAGACCTGATTAAAATATTATACAAGAAAGTTGGAAGATGAGATAAAGCATGAATAATAGCATTAGAATGTCCAAGTTTATAATGCTTGTCAAAAAAGGTAGGAATGAAAAGTGTAACCAACAATACTTTCTATCGCTGATATCTTTTTGGGTGTAAAGATTGTGTAACGACTTATAATTAAGAGGTACACATTAAAGGTTACG
The DNA here is from genome assembly GCA_029204225.1 of Diphasiastrum complanatum. Lineage (NCBI taxonomy): Eukaryota > Viridiplantae > Streptophyta > Lycopodiopsida > Lycopodiales > Lycopodiaceae > Diphasiastrum > Diphasiastrum complanatum. The sequence continues at coordinate 11,707,511 of CM055105.1, forward strand.
ACGTAATTTCTTAAGGGCAAAAACGATAGCTAGAAGATCTTTCTCATAAGAACAAGGATGACGAGATTTGTAGGTAATAACACAATTGGTCTAGCTTACGAGTGCAACCAACAAAACTAATAGCGATCTCAACGATGAACTTCCTTAACTAGGAAGATCACATTGGAGCATAAGTGAGTCATTATTTAAGAGACTCAAAAGTACATTGACATTCGGGAGTCCAAACAAACTCTTGAACAAGTCATATTGAGCGAAAAAAGTAGCAAAATGGAGAGCATGCTTATGCAAGTGGGTGGCTAGTTTGAGAAACATATGAACTCGATGAACATCAATAGGGGTAGGTCATGCAAGAATGACTTTAAGTTTACCAAGATTATGATGAGCATGGCCATCAGATACTAGGAATCCCAAAAACATAATCTCGATGGCAACAAAAAAAATGATTTGAACCGTTTAGCATAAAGCTAGTGATCGGTAAGAATGTGAAAGACAATGGTACTATAAACAACTATAGACAAGAACATCATCCAAATAGACAATGATACAAATGCCAAGCCTTGGATGTCTGATATTAATGATAAAAGAGTAAAAAATTGAAACTCATAAAGGTCAAGATGGGTGTGAAAGAGAGTCTTATACTCATTGGCAGGATGCGTACAAATTTGATGGTAGTCAGAACATAAGTCTATCTTGAAACTTTTTGGTTGTACCAAGTTGGTCAAAAAAGTCGTCCATATGAAGGATATGGCACTGATTATGAAAATAATCCTAGCTAAGGCATTAAATTCAATAAAAGCACTTGGAACCATCTTTTTAATAGTAAGACATGAGCACCAAAGGGGCTATGACTAGGGATAATTAGGCCTAGGCACAAAAGTTCATGAACTTGATGTTGAACTTTTTGCATTGGAGAAATCATTTACATAGTTCTATGCCTCTTAGCCCAATATGTACCACCCAAGTGATCTATGCCATTTACAATGTATGAAGTAGTTGTAGGTGTATATTAGCCAAACCTATCATTCTACTTTTGTACATTTTCAAGAACATGTTCTAGTTCTTTATTGATCAATACTGAGTTTAAAGCACGATCAGTCATAGAGTAACAATGAGTAAGCCTATATAGATATCCTTGCCTTTTTCCAAGTGCAAGGACTCTATTTGCATTATCAATAATATTACATGAGGCTAATCCAAACTCTACTCTATGTTCTAAATCATTAATCTTGCTAACAAACAACAGGTTTGTAGCAAGATTTGGGACATACAACACCTTTGGAATGAGTTTGGATTCACCACTCTGAAAATACAATACCTTCACCTTCTATCATGTGTGAGCTAGTATCTCCAAGGTGAACAGATTTCTTTGTATTGTAGGCCAAATAGTCATGGAACCATTCTTGATGGCTTGTCATATGTTGTGTAGCTCTAGAATTATTGATATTCTGATGGGTCACCATAAATGCATTTTTCTCATCTTCATCATTGGAGTTTTGAGATGTTTCTGCTACTGTATTAGCTTGTTGGTCTAGCTGCTTGTTGTCGTTGTTGTTGTTGAACTTTAAGATTCTGCAGTCTTGGATCTCATGATTTGTCCTCTTGCAGTAGTTGTAGAACATCTTCTGGTTATAAGTAGTTTGCTGATTTCGATTCTATGCTAGCTTGTGTGACTGTTTTTTATTAGTTTTTTTTTTATTTGACTGCCTTCTTCTGCTTCTCCTGCTTCTTTGAACTTCTCTTGGAGTATAAAGCATGAGAGTCTTCAGATTGGGCTTGTCTGATATGGCCAATTTTTGTGTACTTTTCACATGTGTGAGGACATCTCAAACAATGTGAATGATCTCCTAAGATTTGTGTGATTGCTCATAGATCTATCTTGAATAAGATACAAACAATCTAGCTCACAAATCTAAGGCAAGAGCACTCTACACATGCATCTATCACAAACCATTCATCACATAATGAGAGGCAACTTTGGATGAAAAAAACTAAGTATAAAATTGGCTTGCTCTCGGATAGAGAGAGAATGCTACATCAAGCTCTCTGGTAGAGAGAGAATGGAAAAATTATTCTAAGTGTTGGAGCATGCTACATCCAAATCTCTCTTCAAAAAACTAAGTGTGGACTCAATCTCACTCATCCTCATAGTAGCTCGAGCTCCATGAAGTGTGGTAATGGAGTGCAATGATTGGACCTCCCTAACATAACCTCTTTCTTTGATTGCACCACCTACATAGTCTGACATAGCCACAAAGCTATCAGATCCAGGAGGCTAAGCATTCAAACAAAGAATGATCAACAAGTGATAACACAATTTACAACAATGGCTTCAATAAGCAGTATACAATCGAAGATCTGTACAATCCTCGACTCATCAGGATCTAACTTCCTAGCATGGAAAGTTAGGACCTCGCTGATACTAAAGGGAGAAGGATTATTTCTCTGGGTAGATGGCACCGAGGAGATGCCTACAACTACAGGCAAGGAGCTACGCGAATGGAGGGAGAATAATGACAAGGCAGTAGCCATGTTATCATCATCCATCAAGGATAGTCTGATTCTTGACCTGGCTACACTCTCTAAAGCAAAAGAGATGTGGGATACTTTACTCACAAGATTTTAGACGAAATCATGCAGTCAGATCATGTTGCTCGAAAATCAGCTGACAAACCTGCAGTGGAATGGTAAAGACCTCTGAAGCTGAAACCCAAGAGCCCGAGAAACCAACCTATATAAAATCTCTCCACACACGCCACCGCCAGGCTTTTCCAAGGCTATCAAACGAGCAGCACCAAGAATACGAGCAATGGAAAGAGGAATACGCCCACATGCTACGGAGGAGCAAACTTGAAAGAGAAACCAAACCCGCTAGCAGAATCATCAAGAGAAAAACAATCATAAAGATGCTCGAAAACCATACCAGAAGGACCCCCAATTGACAGATGAGGGCTGCGTAGAAAAGCATTAAAAAAATGAGATTTTGAGAGCTGTAGATCGGAATTAGGTTCCAAGTTCTCAACAAAAGAGGGAAGACAATCATTTGTCGATGGATGAAGAAGCTCCAAAGCCCGAAGGGTGACAGTAGAAGGAGTCGATGGACTCGTAGGAGCTAGAGCTCGAGCTGCACGAGAATACTCACCCACTTGCCCAAGTAAAACATAGCGACACAACCAACGATGAACAGGGGTTATAGAAATACCATTCGAAGTAAAATCCTGAAAAATCCTGAGCAGCAGGCGCTCGACAACGAAGAAAATGCTCCTCTTGTAAATTTTTCCAATCTCTTGACATAAAGTGACGAATCATGTTGCGAGACTCCCGGTGACCAGCATCACCACCTCGAGGAGGCAAAGGCAAACACCAGACATGAAAAGCAAAAAGGCATGCCAAGTTGCAGTATCAGAAGGTTTGGAAGCCAAACGAGACAAAGGTAAGATTAAAATCCATGAGTTGTAGAGGATGAGAAGATTCTTGAAGAACCATATTGACAGACAAAGAAGATCCCAGCTTTAAAGCAACACTAGAAATGCACAGACAAAAGGCAAAATGGAAAGTCGCAGACAGCAAGACAGGCTTTCTGTAAAAGATTGTGCAAAAATGAAAATTGGAATAGCAAAAGTGATGTAAACCTTACAATTTGAAAAAAGAGGGGAAATCAGCTACCTAAGAATATTTGTTATTTTTTTATACGTTTTCTAAAACCAAGAGGGCTTTTCCTCGAACTATACCCGAATAGAGGGAAAAAAGCTTGTATGACTGGCCTGAAAACAGTTCGTAGAAAAGAAAAACAGCCCTAATTGAACTCGCTCTGGCTAAAACTCTATCTTCATGCTTATTAACAGAAGACAATTCTGTTACAATAGCTCGTTCGTGAGTTCTTATTATGTGAACACAATCCTGACCATAGCATCAAACTTTCTTAAAGGCTTGGCTGATTGAGTAATCGCTGTAGCCCAATTTATTTCTCTGTCCAATCCTTTCCTTGCTAAGAAAAGCCTCCATTATTGCTTCCAGATTTGGAATTGAGTGGCGAAGAGAGAGATGATGTCCGCGTTGAGGATGAATCACAACTTCCTTCTTTCTTTACTTTTCTGAAGCACTGATATGGAATACGTTACACAATAGAATGGTGTTCCTATTTCAGCAAAGGTGAGCGCCCAAGCGGCACAGGAAACAAAAAGAGCTTGAATATATGATGATCTGTAAGTCAGGTCAGTGATAAGAGTCAAGGTTATTAAAAAATCTAAATTGTCAACACATTTATCAACATCTACTAAAATGACAAATGATTATTACTATGACTTGATATGATTTATAAACTTTATTTTGATATTATGTACATGTGTTCTATTAGGCGCATGAATTTTCATTAGCCTATCACCAATTTTAGATTCAACCAATGGCCTATGACATTGATTAACATCTAACATTATAGTTCAGTAGCTTAACTACACCATCAATGTTAGTAAATGAAAGACCAACAACTTCACAGGTCATCTCGAATAATTTTGCAAAAACCACTTGTTTTGTTTGGAGAATGTTAAATTTGATTATGGACTGAGTCAAGAGGAGCGAATATAGTAAACAAAATGGTATTGAAATTATTGAACGGAAGATGCATACAAAGTGTTCAAAGTGTATGGCTTGTTTTTTCTAATAAAATCTAGATGCACCATCAATTAAACAAATATTCTCTACTTTCTAGAAAATTTTCCTTGTTAACGCTCTAAGTTCCCTTAGATGCTTTTGAAACTGCATTAGAGGAAACAATGGGGGGCTTAATTCTTCATCAGCTGGGCTATCAAGACTCAAGAGGACAAACTAAAGCAAAGATATGTGTTGAAAATATGACCATTTTTTTCCTAGAGACATGCAGCATGTTATGATCATGAGGATAACTTGTGATATTATTATTGGTATCAACTTTAGGTTCATCTTCTATTTCAAAGACCTCAGATCCTTTTGATGTAGACACTTTCCTTCCACTTTATGTGTCTGACACACACACTATTTCATGAATTCCTACATCTTCTTCTGAACATTCTATCTTGCTTTTTGAAGGAAATTTGCTTGACTTATCCAGATTAGTATACACATTTGTGATTTGTAATGGGCTCTTATGTGGGTTCTCTGTCTCACTGAAAATCTGCTCAAGGACACTTTTCACTTCAATAGTCCGCACAATAGCCTCAGTTCTACGTTGTGATTCCCTCTCACTGCTGATTGTTGATGTAGTTCTGGGGGTGTCTCCTGCTGGAATGGCGGGGAGGCTAGGACGCCAAGGCATAACTCTCTGAGCTAGCTCTTGGGAATTGATTGATTCAGTCTTAGCTAAAACTGCAGGAACAGAAACATTTTGTGCATGTCTTACATCCTGTAACTCCATTATAATAAGCCGATTCTCTGTTTCAAAGTTTGTCTTGTTCTGAAACCTCAAATCGAATGCCTTTTGCTGTATTAGGTATTCGTAAGATTCTCCTGCTCTATCAGACATAAAATCATCGTTCTCTGACATTCTTAGGGTGATTTGTTCAGCAATTTCAGAAGATCTGCCATAAGCGGTAGTAGTAATTTTTCTTGGCATTGGATTAGGTTTGCCGTCTTGCAGATTTTGTGAGATGGTGTCGTGGGATAGTATTCTTCCTTGGAAGCCATAATCACTTGCTTTTTGACATTTTTGACCTACAACCATATATGTATCATCGTCTTGCCCAAGCACTTCTTGTGGTGAAAGTAAACCTCTAGAAGATGCAAATTTTGCTTTGTTGTCTCCAAAGTCCCAACACTCGTTCATATTTCCATCATAATTCCAGGTTCCCACAAACAAATTCTGCAAGAGCAGCTCATTGTTTTCAAAATTTGACCTAGAAATTCCCACTCTTGCAAAGTCACTGCCAAGTATTTCAAACTCATCCTCCAAGTCCATTAGCTTTCGTTCCGAGTTCTTGTTTTGCATCCTCTCCTTTTCAATAAGTTCTTGAAGAAGAGTGACATGCTCTTGTAATTCCTTCTGCTGCTTTTGATTCTTCTTGGCATCAAGAGCTTGTTCACTGGCTTTTTGCTTCTTTGCTGTCACATTTCGATTTGCCTTGTCTAGAGTCCTTTGCAAAACCTACATGGAATAGATTGATTATGTTTTAAGTTGTGAAAGCCGCACTACAGGGGAGATTGAAAGGAAACGATGCATTGAAACTCAAACAACTCTACAAATCCGAGATATTGAAGACTTCTATGATTAGAATCTTTAGTATATCCTCTCCCTGAAGCAATCTACCTGCAGATTTGGAAATAATAAGACAATTAAGAAGATCACAAGAGTCTCAAGTCTGTGAAGATCATCATTTGGATTACTACTCTAATTAGCTCTTAGCATTACTTGCATGCAATTCTCGAGGTGGTGATTAGCAGCCTCCAATTGGAGGGCTTTGTCCTTTACATGGCAGAGTTCTCTGTTTTCACGGCTTAGTCTATTATGCAGCACATTTATCTTGTTAACTGCTTTCTGTAATCTTGCAATTTCTGCAGCAAATGCATCTCTTTCAATTTCCACCTCCTGGTGAAAGTAAACCATTCAAATCAGGAAAAATGGCAATTTTATAAGTGGGGTAGAGTTAGCAGCTTCACTAAGCAAGTAATAAGCTGCATATCATGAGTTTTCTTTCAAGGAGAGTATATGATATTTTACTCTGGTGTGCGTCACACGTGCATCTCTACGTAGATGGAAAATCTGCTCGTGCTGCTTCTTGCATGTAAATTGCAAGTTTTCTAGATTTTTCTTCAATCCTGTGATTCTAGCCTTTCAGAAGAATATTCATTGTTTTCTCCTTAACTACATCCTTATTAGTAGCCATTAGTTCTCTTGGTCTGGTCTAATTGCCAAATGCAAGCATCCATCAGAAGCTTCTGTTGCACATAGATATGCCACATAAAAACGAAGATACTGAAAACAAGTTTTTTTTAAACCAAGAGCAGACTTTGTAAAAGATCTTGGGGACTAGCACAAGTTGGAGTGCATGCCTTTAAGTTTAGAACGTAAACGTGAAGAGCAAATGGCTCGAGGGGCATCTAAATAACCCAGAATTTCCAAATCTTCAACATCCTTCTCCAATTTCCTGCTCAATCGCAAGAGTGACACTACAATCATAAACCGCTTGCTGCCAGCATCGCTACTTTGGTAAGAAAGGCACTGACCTCAAAATTAAACTTTACCATAGACAAAAATGCTCTGACATCAACATGTAATTCAAAAATTAGATTGATTGACGTGGTCTTCATGTGTAGATTTGTATCCGAAACTGCTGATATCGTTGTATGTGTGTGTAATCAAAATTCAACTTACCATACATAGACAGAAAAATGTTGTGAGATATAGTTGCCAATTTACAGTGATTGATGTCATCTTCATTTGCGCAGATTAATATCTGAAATTTCTGGCTTGGTTGTATTTGTGTTTGTGTGTGTGTAATCTAAATTAAGCTTCGCCATAGACAGAAAATTCTCTGACTTGTAATTCCCAATTTTCAGTGATTGATGTCATTGATTAATATCTGAAACTGCTAATTTGTGTGTGTGTGTGTGTGTGTGTGTGTGTGTGTGTGTGTGAGAGAGAGAGAGAGAGAGAGAGAGAGAGAGCAAAGCCTGTTTTGTAGCGTAACAGTTGACACGCGCACTTTGTAACGCTTGAAAAAATGTGACTGTTCCAATAATGCCCGTTTGAGATCGATGATCTCTTCCAGAAGCGATTGCTTGTCCCTGCTATCAAACACCAACTTCTTTGGCAGAGAAGCAGGGGCGTTCCTGCTGCTGCTGCAGCTACCGCACTTATTGCTGATCATCTTCGTGATTAACTCCCATCCATTGCACTTGTTATTATTGCTCATCTTAGCAATCAATTCCGATCCCTGTTGAGCAAAACTATTAGCAGATAGGCACCAACTAGAGTTTGAGGGAGGCAGCCATGCTCCTGCTGCTGCAGAGAGATGAGTATAATTTTGCGATGGCGATGGGTGGTGGTGCTCCTTATTGGCATTGCAGCGGGATGGCGATCGAGGCTTGGGCTCTTGTATGCTTTCCATGTCGCCTCACCCTTGGCCCTCGATCAATCCTTCCCAGGAGACTTCTCTTGTGGGCGGTTAGTTAGTATTGTTGGTGTTTGTTACTTTTACTAATAATATTTTCGAGTGTATTTTGTGAAGGAAAATCAAACATGCCACCAAAAACTCCCAACATCATGATGATGATGATGCAGTGCTCTAACACAATAGATAGCATCCATTACGAGGGACTCGTAACAATGTTCCAACTTTGCTAGGGTGAGCCCAGCCTAGTTGAGTAGGGCCTACACATTTTGATTTTTAGCTTTGTCACATTTTGATTGGCTTGGTTTGCTAAACAATGAGGTGCGAGTACATAAGCATTTTATGGGGCACATCTACTTTCATTATAAGCTTTTAGGACACATCCACTTTCATCATATGTGATTTTCTTTTCTTTTTTAGATACATGTTTACATCTCTACATATTAAAAATGATTGAGAAGACTTCAAAAATGAATTGGTATTCTAGACATATACCAAAGCTTAATTATCACTAAGCTACTTTTTGGTCCTTATGGCCAACTTATATCCTTATTTGAACACTTTTGGGGAGATACATTTTCAATCTACTAAGGTCAATAGATCCTTTTAGGCTCAAAAGGTTTGGATAGATAACTGACATTAAAGGAGTTTCTAATTTTTAGAAGACCCTATAAGGAGCCAGATATAATAAAAATATTTTTTTTAAATCATAAATGCCACAAAAAATAAAAAATAAAGGGTGTGGGATAGGGGATGGTGAAATTCTTTTTATCATCAATAATGTTTTAAATTTGGAAAAAAATAATTGATCTTTGCTAAAAAGAGAGAGAGGGGGAGAATTTTTTTAAGAAGAGAGAAAGAGAGAGGGAAGAACGGGGGGGGGGGGATGTTTCGGGCTTGTGTTGGGGACCCTTTCTGTGCCTCCCTAATCGGTCGGATCTAGAGGGCAAATAAGGGGTTTTGGATCTCCAACCGAGTGAGTAGTCTTGTATAGTATCGGGCTTCGATCCAATGGGGAGAGGGTAAACGACGAGATAGGAGTGGAAATCTAGGCTTTCTAAGTTTGTCAATCTTAGCTTAGGATTTGATCGTGGAATAGCCTAGATTTGGGCGTTGTTCATCTTTGATGCTTCTTTTTAGTCTTTTTCTAGGTTTGGTTTATTCGTGCTTATCTAGGCATGCTTATCTAGGCATCCTTGGCTCTAGATCTTCTCCTCAAGAGGTTGATTATAAAGACCCTCGAGGATTGCCCCTAAGATGAGGATAGGAGAACACAATAGAAGAGACTATGGAGCCAAACCGCCCAACCAATCCTAGATCAAAATTGGATCTAGCCCCCAAGCCATGCCATGTGAAGCAAGAGGAGAAGAGAGAAACTGGTAACCTAAACCCAATATGTCGACGGGAGAATCCCTACCTCATTATATAGAGAGTAGAGTCCTGTGCATGAAACCATGCAATCTCCATGCAGGTCAACTATAAATAGATCACATCTCTTCATGCAATCCTCCTGCCTATATCCGTCACACAGACATGCAATACTCCATATGTCTCAATTAGAGTGTCTGGGTCCTCTCAAGGTAATTAGTCACAAACAGGCCTTGACATGGAATTAAATCATGGCGTGACCAATAATCTCAAGTACTGGAAGGCCGGTCTACCATATTAGAAATATTCCAGGTCCTTAACTGAATATGGCCATAACATTGATCTTCTCAAGGGAGGTGAACAATGAAAGAAAATCAGAACTGAGATCATTCAGGTTGCTCAGATAGTAATGATGCAAATGCCATGTCTTGGTAACCTACGCTTCCTGGCGACTGTAAACTCAATATTTGTTTTTCAATTTGATAACGAAAGCACACGAAGACATTCTAATTCTACATTCTATTTCTCCATCTGATCTATTGTCCCAGCCTTCATCTAATAGTTCAGATAATAAACTATTTGATAAATTTTTGCATACAAACATCTTTGGAGTTTTGTGTATATTGACACTTGAAAACTCACCAATTGGCAACTAGCTATTCACCTCAATAGAATGGCATAGTAGAGAGAAATGGAGGCAACTAGATCAATTTTTAATTTGGCAAAATTGCCAACAAGATTTGGATAGAAGCTGTATCAATGGCTTGTCATTTACAAAATTATGCAAGCCTCAAATCAATCCATAAAAAGACTCCACACAAAACATAGATAGGTCAAATCACTACTTCAATGATTTTTCTAGCATTCACGAAGGATCTGGATCCAGATGAAATGAAAGGAATAATGTCATTTATTGATTATTTGCGGTTCATGAGCCAAAAGTTTTCAGAATACAAGGATTACAATGATGAATATGGGTTGAAACCACAAAATCTGTCGAATATATTTCCAAACAAAAGATGTTGTCAGGATCAATGTATAGCCAATAAGCTTTTTGGCCACAATCCTTGCCAACCACTTTCAACTGGTTGAATTCATCCCATGCAGAGAAGTTGTGTTGGACAAGTTTGTTGCAATATGGCCTCCAGATGAAGATGATGTGGAGGGTTCCATACCTATTTGGTTTTTGAGTTGCATTCAACATTTGGATCAAACAACAAACTAAGCCTGAGATACTTTTCATTCTTAAATTACTTTGCATTTTATATTTTATTGCATTACTTCATGTCCATTATGAATGACAATCCTTTATTGCATTGCTTTGTGCACATCATAAATTTCACTTAGATTTCTATATATGATATTGATTGTTGTTTTAAAATCCGACATTGCACATGGTTTTAATTTCTTAGTTGGTTATTACATCAATCCACATCTCTAAATTTGACATTGCAATTTTTGAAAAAAGAACATTGCACATATAAAAGCAATGGCAATATAGCACGATCATTTGCAATAATAATATTTTCATAATATGAATCAATGTATTGCAAAATTGGTGCTTTAATGTTGCACGAGTCTTTGTAGATCTAACATCAAGTAAAATAAATAAACCTAATCTATCTGTCGTCATCATGACGTCCAGTCTGCATGAACACAAGCAAACAAACTACATTAATATTTAATGCTTGATCGTATTAAATTAACTTAAATTGACGTTAGAATACAAGCCACATTAGTATGAATACAATAACTAGTACTTACATTTGGAGGATGACCCTCGCTCTTTAGTTTGTCGACTAATGCGTCGTACGATTCCCTGTAGGCATATTCGTATTCCTCCTTAGTTGGCAGACGTCCATAGTCCGCCACCTATTCATGCATTCAATTTAAGCTGAAATTAATTTAGGGCTACGTTGAAGCAGCTAGTCATAATGCATATTAAAAAATAAAAGCATATGAATTGCCTATCCCATGCATCCTAGCGGTTGCAGCATCTTTCTGAATCTTGTATTTATCTGGTGTTCGTTCATTCCCTTTTACATGGTTCCAATCATTTCTTGAACACCAGGAGGGCTTGGATTGCCCGTCCCTATAAGCTCGTCGTGCCATATCACAACGATGCCTAATCCATAAGCTCATATGCTTATAAATTTCCTTCTCCTCGATTTTCTCTTCTTGTTGGAATTCATCATGAAGGGTACCAATGGCCTGTCGTGTATTGGCGGCAGGTTGTTCGGACCAATTACTAAATAATCTATCACCAAAATGGTGTTAGCATAAAGAATAGAGTCGGTCCAAAACCACCCTCCCTTTTCTATTGGCAATTATATTGCCTTGAGGATCCACGTAAGTATGAAAATTGTCAACTAGCTTTGTTGGTTCTATTTGGCAATTTGGAGGCCAAACTTAGATTTCAACTTATACATTCAATTTTTTACGTCAATAAGGCCTAAAAATAGTGTCCTTACTATTTTGAGAAAGTAGGTGAAGTGATAGGTCGGATCTGGACCTATTTCTATTGGTTAATTGAGATACATTGAATCTAGTCAAGTAAACTAGGTTTTTTGGTAAGTACTTGGAAACCACCAATTAGGAAAATATTTGTCAAGTGGCCAAAAATCGATGTACCATTACTGTATATGCATTGTCAAACCATGGTTAACAGAGATAACCAGAGTTAATTTGTGGCGCCAAATAGATCAGTGTTTCAAATTTTTGCCAACACTTTTTCTCAGATTCATGGCTTTTTGTCTACGCAAATTTTCAGATTCATAGTTCATTGTTTCATATTTTTGCATGCAAATTACGAATGGCGCCATCAAGGAAGCCATGCTCCTCAATCGACTCTGTGCTTCTATTCAACAAGACAGATGATAATGGATTATGGGTGCCAAGAAAATATTAAAAAAAACTCTTGGGTTTTGATGCATCCATCATCAAGAGGAGCATTCCGAAAAAGGAAAAGGTCAAAACTATCAATTCGATCTTATTGGAAGGCCAAAATTTTGGATTTCAGAACATCATCAGGAGGAAAATCTATTTTTGAAATTCTAGTCCAACATGTATATATGCATTCAGAGATAAATGTGCAAGGATTCAACTGTTAGGATCATAAAAAAAACAACTGTGAGTATTGATATTTTTGATACGTTGATTTTTGTCATTCATAAATATCTAATAGTAAACCTGCCAATCTGATCATTTTTCTCTTGCAAATTTATATTCATCCAACATAAATGAATGAGAGTCGAGTGGATCTTTAGCAGGTGTGTTAGATGTTATTCACACTGATATTGGACAGCTGCAATATCGAGGTAGAACTGCAAAAGATCTAGCTGATGGTGGAATTTCTTTTTATGATTCCGCCCCCAGATTCTGTAGTCCTCCTTGTTTGTTGGTGTCAGCCTTCAAAAGAAAGGTTCCTTCTCAAGGGCCCTGGTGTGGAGGCATTTTCTGGGATATATCTCAGATTTAAGTCCCTGCTCCATACTCCATTATTCAGGTCTCAAAATAAAGACATGATTCAATATCACGACCTAGTGGCACTCGACAAGCATATCTACAAAGCTAAGCTTGACATAATGTTTACCAAGTTACATAATGATTTCAAGTCTGTGTTCAGTCTGCTTTTATTTTTTTCCTTTTGTTAAATATTTCTGACAATTCAGACTCTGTGCCCTCCACTTCTGAAGCAACTTCTTCTAGTGGTACAAAGTCTGAAAAATCAAAGATTGTAGATATAGATACTTTTTTTTATTGACACGAGTGTTCATTTAGATGATTGTTTTGATTTTGATCATGCTCGAAATAGGGCTACTTTTATAGGCCCTAGGACACCCACTACCCTTTCTCCTTCTGATAAATCTTTGATCACTTTGCCTACTTATATTATAGATAATGATTCCTTTTTGACAATATCGGATATATCAGATCTTTTTTACTTCACTGAGCTGAGACTCTTTGCATTTTGAGCAAAGAGCTTGATGAATTTTCGGATGTAATTGATTTTGATGCTGATGATCTTCTCCCCGGTGTTGACAATGTACATAATGATAAGTTTAATTTATGGAAAGATTGCTTGAAAATGGCTGTGGAGGAAATGCGCAACAAAGAAGATGATCTACCTTCTGAGGAGGAGTTTCTTAAAATCCAAAGTCAACTTGGTTTTCCACAGCCAACTGTCTATTCACCAACAATATTGACATCGAAAGGTGGACATAATATTGATGGAGAGACACTAAACAGAGAAGACAAACCGAATGCGTAAGTTTTTGTCTCTTATCAAGTACTAGCAGATTTGTTATGTCAGATTATATACTGGAGCTTACTTTGTTTTTTATCATTTCAGGAAACAATTTTCCTTGATGATTTTGCAATTCGTCGAGGAGGGCAAAGATCTTCTGCGAGAGAATTTTCAAGAGATCATGCACTCGGGCACTATCTAAAGTCCTTCAAGAATAATGAGATAAGTGTTGTCCATTCAAAGTTTCATCAACATGGTGAAACTATGATTATGGCAATCAAGGCACTGTCTCATTTTCTTGGAGGACAATTTTAATAAGGTGCATAAAATAATTTTTGTAGAGAAAACTATTGCGTTAAAATTTTAGGATATGGACCAGTGAATTCCATGCTCAGATCATCTCATTTTGCAGTGTATATTGCTTACGTTGATCTGAGTAAGCATGAAAATTATGAGCTTTTGGATCCATACAAAAGAAGAAAATTGTTGCATGATTCTAAGTTGCAACTTTCATTGGAGAAAATATCGGAAGCAGATTAGATACTGCTGAATTGTACTTCGTAAACTGGCTTGTGTAAATTTGCATGATTTTTGAAATTTTTTATAATCCGTCGATTTTGTATTATGACAAATTTGGATTCTTCTGTAAAACCATTGGAAAAGTTGCAGTATATAGCTGTTTTTTGTGCTAGTCTCGCCATGTTGTGTACTTTTATGAAATGCCGCTCTTGCTTGCCACTGAGATTTTTCCATTCCTTGCGATGACCATATGCTAAGACTTCCACTATTTCTTGCAAAGAATATCGAATGATATCGTAATATGTGCTGCATGTCATAAAAACATAATCTAAATCAGTACCAAAAGTATCTAATTTAATTGCATATATTTGTCTATCATAGTGTAAAATCAAAATCTTACCATATAATGTGTTATATGATCAACACCCCATGCACTCTGAACTGCATCCACAAATTCATTGGTTGTTTTCTGTATCATTTGAACATCAGTATTTGAAAATTTATCTTTTCTCAAGTATTTCATCATGTTGTCTAACTTTTTCCAAACTTCTACTTTGTGTATATGAGTAGAACTTTCTTCTTCGAAATCTTGAGTTGCTGCAATAATTTCTTTCCAAACCGTGTATTGAACCTTAGATTGTTTGCCAGAATAATTTGATAAAAATCTTCGAGCTTTAGATCCTCCAATGCTCGGCTTGCATGGAATATTTCCTTTTTTACCTGATAACTTGTCATCTTTTTTTTATTTTAACGTGGCCTTTATGTAAGCCTGCTTCGGACAACACATCCTCTAATTTGGAAATAGCTTCCTTTGTAGAGGCCTCTGGCTCGAAATTCCATGCAAACAAGATGTGAAGATATATTATTTTTTCTATAATACGCACCTCCGCATGCAATGTACAAATATGAACATTTCGTAGAGGAGTCGGTAGTACGGGTTTCCAATTAGGATCTTCTCGATCTCTTGATATTCCTGTACTCCTTGTCATGTCTTTTGTTGTTTTCATGCAGTACAAACAAGGGTGTTTAGAGTTAGCGCCATGAGATACATTGAACATACATTTTAATGTCTTCAGATCTCCTGCTAAATGCCATTCAATGTTGAAAGTGCCAATTCCAGGAATATTGAGTGGAACTCCCTCCATGTGATTTTTTATGGTGGCAGGATATGATGTTCTATTAAATATCCATGAGAGAATGTTATGTCTTCTTTCAGCACCTATAAGAGAATACAAAAACATGATTAGCCTCATAATATTAACACAAAGAAGATTTTAGATATGAAATCCATATTCAAATGATTATCCCTATTTATTATGCAAAGAAACTGCTATACCTGAAATGCTGCCAACCACCAACTATCATTTTCTGATTGAACACTGAAATTGAGACCTTCTGAGTCTGAAAGTGCTCCATTCATGATCGTGAGACCGACTCTTTCCATTTTTTGTCCTTTTATAATTTCAAACTCATCTAACTTGAGAACAACTATCAACTTGTTATTGACATTCTCATTTGTAATACTGTAAAAATTTATGATGAATGTTAATAACTGATTAATGTCAATAAATAAATTGTTGGAATTGTTATATGCTAGACTTTCTCCTTTCGAGCAGTACACTTCATTGATATGAGATGGATTACCAACTATTGTCTGCATACCATGGTTTAACATGTCTCTTTTTTTTTTAAGATGAAATGGTCGTGGGATTGGAAACTTTTTAATATTTACTTGTGCAAATGCCTCATTTATCATCTTAAACGTTGTTGCATATGCTTCCCTATTGATGCTAGAAAAGTCACATGCCCCCTAAAACAATGTAGTGTCTAATATTTTTCCAACTTCATTCATAATGCTATCAGTAACTGAAGCCTTAATCTTTTTCATTTTGTTATTATTTAACATTGATTTCATAGATTTAGAAGTCAAGATAGAGCCTAGTGAGTTTCCAATTGAAATGTCATTGGCCAAATGGTCTTCAACACAGTAGGCACTTGGATTTTATGATTCAATGTGTATTTTTCATTATTTTACCTAGAAGTGAGATTTTCTACATTGTTGATGTTGTTTGATTTGCACCCAATTTAGCCAAAGATCATGGATTCATTTATGTCATCATTGGATCTGATTTTTCACATGCTATCATAGCAAGTTACAAGCTGAAATTGGAGGTAGTGCCAAATTTATTGCTAAATTTGAGCACGCCACTAATTCTAGTGAGAGATTGAGTGTTGTCTTGATCAAATCTAGTAACTTCATGTGTAGAAAGTGGATATTTGTGATCATTAGCATGTTTTAGGTCAAATACTTGTGGTTGGATCATTGATACACAAGTTCCATTTGTTGGTGAATAGATCATTCTTCTAGAATCTAGATCAATAAGTCTAGTTTTGCATATAGCTTTTGATTCTTTCAATAGTATGGATGTTTGTGAACTCTTAAAGTTTGAAAAGGATCTCTTGTGGCAAAGGTTTTTGATCTTTTCGAGAGTGTTTTCGAGATCTTTTAGGTTCAAGATTCATTCTATTGTGGTGTGATCATTTGTTGATCAAGGTTTATCAATTCTATGTGTTGTCGACTAGTTATGAGATTAAGAGAGACATTTGTGATTTCATTTGTTGAAGATTCAAGTGAGTGCTAAGTGCATTTGAATAGCTTGAAGAAGTTTGATCATCATGGCAGACCAAGGAGGGTTCTTGTTGCAGAGCAATGATAGGCTTACCTCAAGCAACTACTCAATATGGAAGGTAAGGATGGAATCCTTGCTGACTTTGAATGATATGATGGATATTGTGTTAGGTATTGAAGAGGAACATGATATTACCCAAGATCAAGTCATTTATCGAAGGAAGGCCAAGAGTTCTTTACACATCATCAAGATGAATACCTCAAATGAGCTTCTCAAGGAGGTAGGAGCTTGTACTTCATTTTATGAGGCATGGAGGAAACTTCAAAGGATTTATTAGCCAAAGTCCACATCTAGGGTGCCCACTCTAAGAAGGCAAATTCTTCAAAGTTGTCAAAAGGAAGGTGAAAGTGCTAGCTCTTATGTGATGAGAGTTAAATCTCTTAATGGTTATTTAGAAGGTAATGGTGACACTATTGGTAACATTGAGATTGTTCAAGTGCTTATTAATGGCTTAGGAGAGGGTTATGCTAACCTTGTTCAAATTGCTATTCAAAGAACTTTGCCATCTACTGAAGAATTGCAAGAGGTGTTGGTGGCCGAAGAGGATAGGGTTGCCAGTATCAAGTCAAGAAGTGAACCTACTTCTACCAATGTTGGAGATGAAGAGGCACTCTTCACCAAAGGCAATGGCAAAGGAAGAGCAAGTGGAACAATAAGAGTACCATTGTTCAAGGGCAAGGTGAGGCAACATCCTCTTATGGTGATAATAAGGATAAGTCTAAACTCAAGTGCTTTTATTGTGGCAAAAAGGGTCATTTTAATAATGAATGCTATGAAAAGAAAAGAGAGTAATTAGAAGATAGCTACATAAATGACATGTTCGGATAAAGAGAACATCATTCCTTTCTAAGAACTCATTTTTAAGATTGTAGCTTATCTTGCCTCAATATCCTCAAAGATCTCTGAAATGCTCTACATGCTCCTCTAATGTGTTGGCTATATACTAAGTGTCGTACTATACCAACAGGGTTAATATAGATTTTATAGTAAATAATGTTGTTCCCATAGAGGACAGCGTTAGAAAGTTATGTTTTTGGTACAATTATGGCAAGTGGGTTCGAGTGTTATTCTGGTTGTCAACTCAAATCAAAAATTAGTAACCAATATTACTTATGTTTGGGATGGGTAATGTTAATAAATTCAGAACAACAATTTGGCCTCTATCGAATTAAATGAAGCGCGTTCTATCAGAGTAGTACAACAGTACTACACTCTGGTTGATTAAGGTTTCAACAGAGAATCGAGAATTGTTCGATGTATTCGCGACTGTGCAGACAATTAATTAATCGCATTCGCGAACTATTCGTTTCTAGACAAAAGTCCTCAACAACTAAAGCCCAACTTGATGGTTAAAGAACACGAAGAGTTTTAGAACACGTTAGAAACTTATGTCAATGCCAATCAGGAAAACAGATCAAAGACTCAATTCTTCAGACAGGGACTATCATCTCATGTGTATACATACAGCTTTATTCAATGATCGTGCTACACTGTACCAAAGATAGTTGTTATTCGAGTGCCGAAAAGAAAGTATTCGTGACAAACGAATAAGATGGTTTTAAGACATTTCTTTAGAGCATGCTTTATGGAAACACAGCAAATGACTGTAATGCACTAGAGCGACTGTCTGATCAGAGAGTAATTCATGAAATGTGTTAGAGATTGTTAGCAGACTCAAGATCACTCACACTCAGCAGTGCGGAGAATTGAGATAAGAGAGAATAACTCACAAAACTCTATTCACTTCTTCAATCTCTTACATAAGCATAAACTCTTCTCTCTCGATGATCGAGACTGAAGTGTGAGATCTATATATGTTCTACGAGGTGAACAAACACACCTCTAAAACAACAAGTGCGTCGCTCCCGCGAAAGGGTCTAGTTAACAATTAGACTGAAAATATGTTCAACTATACCATAGGAAGTATACTTAACTATGAGTTAAAGTTACTCTAGTTTATCATGTCTTTTTGTATCTAGTCGTTTCGTATGGACGACCTAGTAAAGGTTATCCAAGACAATGTCTTTTCCTTTTAAAGGTCTTGCCCTTAATTACAAGGCAAGTACTTAAGAGATATATTCCCGAAAAAATGACTTAGGCCTCTTCATGATTTATACTTAACCAGCTCATATCTTCATTTTCGAGTATATCATGCCATATTTATGTTGATATTCAATATTTAACATTTTTGTGACATTTGTATATTTATTTGTATAATTGTCAGCATTCGTATGATATTTTCCTTGACGAAACTCTACTTGATAAGTAAATTCTTGCAGAAGTAGAACCCATCGAGCAATTCGTCCTGATAGATCTGGTTTATTTACAAGATACTTAAGAGCATAATGATCCACATGACAAATAAATGCATATTCCAGCAAATAATGCCGAAATTTTTTAACAGTAAAAACCATGCCAAGTGCTTCCCTTTCTGTAGCCGAATAATTCTTCTCTGATGCACTGAGCTGTCGACTCGCATAGTAGATGAGATGATCCTTCTTCTGGTCATCCTTCTAGCTTAGATAGACGCCAATAGCAAATGCAGAAACATCCACATAACTGTGAAATAAAATAACCCAGTTGGGTGGTCTCAAAATAGGAGCATTGATCAACCTTTGCTTAAGATCTTTGAATGCTTTCTGCTGTTCATTCGTCCACAAGTATTCCACTTGTTTCTTCAATAGATGTTTAAGAGAGGCAGCAATAGAAGCATGATTTTGAATAAATCTCCTGTAATAGCCAACATGTCCTAAGAAAGCTCTTAGTTCACGTAAATTGGTTGGTATCTGGAGATTCTTTATAAGCTTGACTTTATCTTTGTCGACTTCTATTCATCTGTTAGATATTCTGTGTCCGAGCAATATTCCTTCTTTCATACCAAAAAAACATTTCTCTGGATGAAGAGATAAACAAGTATCTTGACACCATTGCAATGTTGATTTCAGCTTCTGCAGGTGTGTCTTTATATCACTGTATATACAAAAATCATCAATAAATATTTCGAGAAAAGTTCTCAGGAAGGCAGCAAAAATTAACATCATGATTCACTGAAAAGTCCTGGTGCATTACAAAGACCAAAGGGCATTTTGTTGTAGGCATAAATGCCCAATCCGTAATGAATGTGGTCTTTGAACGATCTTCCTTTTGCACTCCAACCTGATTATATCCAGAAAAGCCGTCACAAAAATTGTAACGCTCTTGACCAGCAACCTGATCTAGGATGGAATCAGTGAAAGGCAGAGGATGATGGTCCTTCCTTGTGGCAGCATTGAGTTTGCGGAAATCCTGGCATATTCGTATTTTGCCAATCTTCTTCTTTGGGACAACAACAATGGGTGAAACCCATTCACTACTTAAGACGGGATAGATTATACCTGCCTTAAGGTGCTTGTTAAGTTCGTCCTTAACCATGAGAGAGTACTTAGGATTGAGACGATATTGTCTCTGTCGAATAGGTACAGCATCTTCCTTAAGATCAATTCAATGCTCTCCAAATTCTGCAGGTATACCCTTCAAATTGTCGAGCGACCAGGCAAAAATGTCTTGATACTCCTTCAATAGTTCAGTGAATTTCACTAACTCCGATTCTCCAAGTGACTTTGAAACATGCACAAATCTGCCAGGTGCAAGTTCAATCAGTTCAGTTGAATATGGTAAAATGATACCTTCTGTCATATTGACCTTGGTATGGCCATGAATTTCACGCATGGTTGACTCCGTAGATGTTTTCTTATCGTCAACCTGGTTCTTGTTACCAAATTCGTGTTCAGATTCGTCACTCAAATCGCCAGACTCTTTCAAGTTCATGTCTGCAACATTAATTTCTTCATACGAAACATCTGCTTTA
Source organism: Diphasiastrum complanatum (assembly GCA_029204225.1). Lineage (NCBI taxonomy): Eukaryota > Viridiplantae > Streptophyta > Lycopodiopsida > Lycopodiales > Lycopodiaceae > Diphasiastrum > Diphasiastrum complanatum. The sequence continues at coordinate 11,728,259 of CM055105.1, forward strand.
GCGTCGCAGGCATCGAAGAATTCTTTGTCATCAGCATTCTCATAACATTCAAAGTACTACACTTCAATATCAGATTTATTGGGAAAAATATTCAAGGCATACGAAGATTCTTCTGATGTAAAGCTGGTGTTGGACAAAGGAGTTTCACCTTCATATTTGTCACAACTCCAAAGCAACAACTTGGTGTATCATGCTTTTAAGTTGGGCCTATACAATCGGACAAGGAAACATCGAGCAAGTCGAAGTCGGGAAAGTCAAAGGAAGAATGTCTTGACTTTTCGTGTATTTCTATAGACTGTGCGACAATGCGAGTAAAAATGTAGCAATGTAAATGAAAACAGATTAACATGGAATTTAGGAGAGAAAATGATATAAATCCAACATCGACTTCATCTTCAGAGGTCTCCGAATTCAAAAATTGTGCCGAATAATAAACATACAACCTCGTCTTCACGATAGTCAAAAAATTTACATAAATCAACAGTAGTAAAATATACATCGTCATTAATATAATATACAAGCAAATTGAAAAGACATTTCGACTCCTCCAGAGGGTTGGATTCATCATCAGATGTATTCTGGCCAATAAAAGAATCCCGGAGAACATCAGTATTTACATCAATAAAGTCACTTTCTTTATCAGGAGTGTCGATAAAAAAGTGACTGATATTCTTAATAGCTGACTGAACCATATGATGACATTTCACATAATAGAGAGACATAGATGTTCGATATAGAGAATGACTTAATGGCCCAAAATTGCACTACACTGTTCTTGAAACTCCTAGCAAGATGGGTAAGTCAACCGCTCTTAAAAAACTTTTGATATGCCGCCCCCCCCCCCCCCCCCCAAAAAAAAAAAAAAGCTTTTTGGGAAAAATGGGAGATCCTGGATCGTGAACCGAAACACAATCCTGGGCTGTATCATAGCTGCATCTATGATACGTATCTTCCTTATGTAGAAAATACAAGCATCTTTGTCATAGTCAATTCTATTCTACAAGCAATATGTACTTGAAAATAGAATAAATTTAAGCCATCACCATCCTCCCCTTCTCTTACGCCCCCTGCCTTCATCGATCTCACATTTTTAAGCCCCACCTAGCACAAACATCAGACACAAGCCCCACTTAGTGGCAGCAAATTGGTTGGCTTGAGAAGCGAATACCTTGTACCCCCACACTAATTCTAAACTCTAGATGATATGAAATCCGTAAGTCACTAATCCTCACAAGCGAATACCTTGTACCCCCACACTAATTCTAAACTCTAGATGATATGAAATCCATAAGTCACTAATCCTCATCCATGTCATCTGTGACACCAACAACGTGCTCTGCTCAGAAGTTGCTGCAGAAAATTGCTTGCCGTATTTGAACGTAAAATGCTTTCATTGCAAACCTTAAGCTGAAAGTTGTGGAATCCTCTTCTTACTCGGCCTCACTATCATGAACAAAGACAATTTTGAATACGCATACGGATGAATAGGCCATGTCATCAAAATTTTCACAATTGCATGCACTATTCAAACTTTTCTACAATTTGATGCATTGCTAGCCTTGTTGAACACCCTAACCCCCTAAAACATTGACTACTGCCTTATAAATGCCCTAAAATGGACTAAAATGACTGGAAACACTGACTACGGCCTGAAAACAGATAGAATACAGCTGGAAAAACATTAAGTATGCATTTTTAGGCCCCCCCTGCCTCTGCAAACGTTTAAAGGGCAGTTTCTGGCATCAATGGATGAATTCAGTGGGCACAGCAAAATTAGGATAACTCTGATGAATTTAGTGGCTATCATCAATAAAACTTTAGATACTTTACAACTTGACTTCTAAGCGTCTAAAATTTGCTGAGATTTGTCTTCAAAGGAAGGTCTGTGATGGGATATGTCAAAGCTTGATTGGTGTGGGGAAAAATTATCAGTGATCAGTGAAAGTGAGCACTGTCGCTTACTTAAGAAGAAGACTTGGAGGTTATGCTAGGGATTAAGAAAAACTTCCATCCAGAATCAAGGGAGGTCTTGGCTGGACAGCTCATTCTGCAGATCTCCATGAAACCTTGACACGTACTTGGAACTGGTGAAAGGAACATTCCAATGACTATTGTCCTCTGTCATGATTGCTTAAACTCTGACAAAATATCTGCTTCATTTCAGCTAACGGCCATAATTGGAAGAACCGAGCTAAATAAGTTTGGAGAAGAAAATTTTGCACAAAGAATATGTAATTGTCAACTATACATGGAAAGTGCTCAAGCTTATCTGCTTGGTCAACTACTTCAGACTATTATGGTCCATCTCCAATTACTAATTAGTGGTTCACGTAATATTTCGTATATTTGAAGTCAAGGTTTGAAATCAGTGTACAGCAACTCTGAAAGTTAATAGAAAATATGTTTGGATGGAGTTTAAAAGATGAACAATTATTTCAGATTGTATGCTACAATTTCATCAGATGAGTGAGTAAACTACAATATAATTGAGTGGGTTTCCACAGACTGTAGAGAGTCCATATCTTAACAACATGCAAGAACACCTGGACAGGAACTTGCAAGGCAATAGAAGTCAAAAACTGAGGTACCTGGGCATGTTTCTGGCTGCACTGTTTAGTCACATGGAAATATTCATCCAGGTCCAGACACCACACATCCACATTACGTGACAGAGGTTCAAGCTCGTATAAGATCATAAGCGAGATACCTAGAGCCAAAATCACCTAATGTAAATCACTTTACTTGACTGAACTAAGAAAATCCTGCACAAAGCGAATAAGACCCAGGTCCTGTTTCCTGAACTCAGTAGGATCACTTTCAGCGCACAAATCAGTTTGCAATGAAGCTGCCCAGACTAAGATGTAAGATCTCAAGGCCGTTGCTACAGAACAACTAAGTATGACTTTTCTATATGAATAGATTTTGTTTCACTGCTTCACTAAACATCTTCACGAACAACAGATACTCTTTTTAAGCAAGAAAGCCAAAGGTCTTTCTGTCTTTATGATGATCTATAAAATTGTCATGTAAACATTTCTCTGTTACAATCAGAAACAGCTTCCTGATCCAAACACATGAAAAATCCTTGTTAGGAAGTCCCAATTGCAGAATATATGAAGAAGCTCTTGATTACAAGGCACGTTTGTTGATGGGAAGGCACTCTTGGTTGGCACAAACCCTTGTTCACAATCACCTTGAACTTTCTGGGACAGAAGTACAAGCACACTGCTTGTGCGGCAGCTCTACCACTGTGCACGGGTAAAAGATGTGGACAGCTTTTTCCACAGCATTCGTCTCTGAACTGCAATACTAAACCAGCTATTTAACGATGACTTCACCACCACGAGCTCTTTAGTTGACGAATGCGGAGTGTCACCAGATCCAATTATGTCATCAATTATGTTCTTTTTGGACAGTTTGGTATCAACCATGCTGGATGTTTCTGAAGAAGCTACTCCACCCTGGATCCACATCACCATCCACCAAGTAAGAAAACTGCAGCTTTCAGATCGCGCTCTCTCTCTCTCTCTCTCTCTCTCTCTCTCTCTCTCTCTCTCTCTCTCTCTCTCTCTCTCTCATCACTGCAACAACTAGTTTCACACAAAGTTCTTGAAGTTCTTGCAAGACTTCCCGCCTTTTCAGAATCGGAAAAATTGGCGCTTCTGGACAGATTTTTTGAAAAATGTCAAATTCTATTTTGCAAATAATGTTAGAAGGCTACATATTTTCTGCATTTCACACAGCTTACTCCTTAGTGGTACTACAGTCTACTTGCATGACACAAAGTAGTCCATATAGTGGCAAAAGCACACTACCGAGCTGCGAATGCCCACAATATCCTCCCGAAAAGAATCACCCTATATTAAAAGTGCTAGATCTTTTGCATTTAATGTTAGAAAACTACTCAGTAGTAGATTTTTTTGGCATTTCACTTCCTTCTTACTAATAAGGTGATTACAAACCAGTCACTACAATGGCAAGTGCTGACTCTTGAGCAATTAGTGGACATAATATTCAACTACAGTTCCAGACTCCAGTTTCATTTCTTTCTTTTTTTCAAAAAACCTTCATCTTTTTCAATCTTTAAAATTCTAGTTTTTCTGATCCGGATAGGGCCCTTCCACTTCTTTGTCGAATGGCAATTGGCTTCATTTGAGCCACCATCCACCAGTCAAACACTACATTCTTGCGCACTATCCTTCTGTTATGAAGTGGTGATAAAGGGCTCCCCCATTGGAGCATTCATTGAAAAGCTCGATCTGGCTTCACCACGTGGCTGTCAGAGACTGCCTATAATGGGGGCCATGTTTTTACAAACATCAAAACTATAAGAAAATCCCTGCCTTGCTCTGGTTTTGACTACGGGGCTTATTTGTCACCTGCTGACGGGATAATTAGCATGCTTCTTGAATCTGAGGCATCCCTAAAACCTTATGCGAAGCCAGTCGCCAGCTAGAGCAGATCCTGGCAGAGGTACACGATTGAATTTCTCGTGCGATTTTTCCTGAATATTTCGCAGGCCTATCATTTCCTGTCAGATGTGATGTCAGCTTCTTTACTATCTCTGCATTGGAGCAGGTTATGTCTCTTGCTTATATTTTGAAGCTCATGGATGTCGAAATCAGGCATCACTTTGTCTCTCAACGACTTAGCCATCGAGCTGTTAGGACACTCTATACACAGCTTCATTTTAGTCTCTCCAGCATATGCAAGTCGGTTCTCTCGAGCAACAAGCTCCACAGCCCATGATTCTTCCCAAACATAATTCAGAATTGTCTATGATTCGATCACGGAACTTACCTTTTAAATTTAAATGCAAAAGTCTGGACCACCATGTTGGTTGTAGCCTGATTTCTCTTACACTTTATTAGTTGATAAAAAGATGACAAGGATGTTGTACTTTATCTGTTAACGGCATATCCAGGCAAACATAATTCCATCGTCAACAAATTTCTCTCACGCTTCCCATAGAAGCTGGAGGCAGCCCTGTATTCTTTTCGAGTTGAAATTCCTTCCGGCAAATCCTCTGCAACACGCAGGTATCGATAACTCGCCCTTATCAGATTGGTAACTAAGTAGCTCAGACTGACTTCAATATCTTACCACTGGAGAGCTATGACCTTATTTTGGGCAGTCGTTGGCTTTTAGCATTGGATAAGGTACTTATGTACATTAGGAAGGAGACTTTAAAGATAAACGGTTCCACAAAGGCATCCATACTCACGATATATTGGATGATTCTCAATTTTCATAGATCTGCCAAATATGTTTTGATGAGGAAAAGACGCTTCTTCCTTTGTGGGATGTTTAAAAAATTAACAGATACCACTTCAGATTCTTGATCCCCATACCCCTGTTTAAAATTCAGCAGGAAGAGATCCAAATATAGATATCTACTTTATTGCAGCAGGGTCTTATTATTCCAAGTAAAAGTTAATTTGGTGCTCCGTTTTTACTTGTTGAATACGTGCAAATGCGATTGATGCTAGCACGTTTGCTCACGGTTCAAGGTTACCCACGTTCACAAACGTTTGCAAATATAGTCCAGATCGAGTGCAAAAAACAAACATGTTTTGTAAAAAACAAGTAAAAAATCAGGTAAATGTCTGAAAACTTCAAATTTTTTATGCTTTTAGAGCATTCCAGTACAGAACTTCCCATACAAACTTTTGACCTGAAATGTTTCTAGAAAAATAGGGTGACATCTGCAAATGTTTGCTGGTAACTGTGTTATGAAGCCTTATTCCAAAAAGATCTCAACATCAATTGTAGAAATCAAACCTTGGAAGATTTCAGAACATCTAATTTTGAGTGGTCAAGCACTCGTTGCCCCTTTTCATTTATCTCAATAAAATCAGCAAAATCGCCATCCCACACAACATCTCCATCATAAACAAAATAATCCTGCACAAATTTTAAAGTCGATCAAACTTCCTAGAAATTTCAGCCACGAACCTCACAAGAGTTTATGACTGAATTTGCAGAAAAGGGTGAATAAAAAGTGTTCATAGATACATACGACTTCTCAATAAAACTCAATATACACCATGAACATGAATATTTAGAGCAAATTCACCATAACCAGCAAATCATGCCATACGGTGTAAACTAACATCACAATGCATTCACAAAAACAAAATTCTTTGTAGTATAAAGAAAGTCATTAATTTATAGATGAAAGCTTTCAGAGTTCATTGCCCACTTGAAGTAAATCCAATTGGATAAGGCTTTTTGCATTGCACATCTAATAACCTAGCTTTGTCCACAAAAGTCATTGCAGGGACCATTCACAGCTAGTAGCTAGTAGACCTTTCCATAAGCTGTCAAACAGTACTTTCCATTAGCTTCAAATGTTTCGCTGTATTCATGCAAATAGCACACAGCAGAAACATGAAAGGAAGTTTACAATCAGTGCATGTGATTTAAAAGGAATGTTTACTTTTTCCAATGCTACAAAAGACATCACAGTTGCATTTTACGAATGAAAATATTCCTTTAGTGCAAAGTCTCAACTAGAATGAATACTACATGAATGATGTATGTATCTTCATAGAAACCCTTCAGTTTATTGGAAACTGTCTGCTTGTGAACTAAAACTAAGGACACATCATGTCTATTTCCTATCTGTAACTTTAATATAGATCCAGTTGTCCTGGGAACAGGTTACCACTCATTCCAAAAGCATAACAGGCCACACCATCATGCTCTAGCAATGGTTCATTTAACTAGGACTTGATGCAGTTATAAGAGTAGACTGCATTAAGAGACATTCACGAAATTTTATAAAAGGGGTCACTTGATGTTTTTTCTGAGATCCAGTCACAGAGAGTACAACGTTTAGAAGTACAAGCACTGCCTATCCAGATTCCTCAAGTTTTCGGTACCATCTTTTCTCATCCTGACTTTGTCGAGTTGCAAGAATGGGCTGTGAGGGTATAAACTTTTTGATTAAAGCCATCTTGGTTCTCTTTCACTCATTGGGTTTGCGACAATCGTGGTAAAGAACCATTCTTTAGCCTTATTGATAAAGATTATGATTACCACAGCAGCTTCTCTTCAGGGGTGCTTTCGCCGTACAACTCACAAGCTAGTTTGTAGGTTTTCAAAGCTGTACTGGATCTGTTGTACCGTCATACTTGGGTAGAACCAGTCAGTAAGCACAACGTCACGCATTTGTGCAGGCATAGGGTTGCCATTATGATTGGCCATTGAGAGTAATTCAAGGAGCTGGAAGGTAGGAGATAAGTCAAGGCTCTCAACCAAGTACTAGAAGAATAAAGTGGGATGGTGGTTTTCATGTTCCTCAACGCAACAGCATTCAACATGAGTAAATGGGAGTCAACTGACATGATGGCAGAACTTTGGCAAGCACACCTTGGTATGCACACCTTGGTATGCACTCACTGGGTCATTCATCAGAAACAAATAGGTGGCATCATTTCCTGGAACACATGCGGGTTTGACTTGAGTTTGTAAAGATACTGTGCAGGAACAAATTCTGACACATACAAGATTTCAAGTAGCAACAGAAGACTGAAAAGGCTTACGTCAATTTAACATACAACAAATTTTCCTACTGTGAAAATGAAATGTGGCTATAGACTTTGGTCAATTTTCCAAATTAAGATAGAAGCATCAAAAACAACAATGCTTGTCGAAAGTTTTAATTCGGTCAATAGTGTGACGGGCCTGAAGACAATATGAAAATATATACCATTTTATCATGGCTTTTGCAAATGATTGAAGTTTCTTCAGTAAAGAAAGGTTAGAAGGTTCGTCAGATCAACCATTTCCAAACACACAAACCATAAGAACAGAAAAACAGCAAAGCCAAGAAAGTATTCTACTGCAAAAGCTAGCACTTTCTGATCCCAAAATTGGCAATGACAAATGCTTCAATGATAAGCTGCTGATGATGCCACATAAAACAAGAGCTTGGGTATTTTTCATATAGTACACTACATAGCCAAGCATAACTCTCAAGTATGAAAGAACATTGTGCTTTAAGTATTTACCTCCAGGTGAAAAATAGGCTGCATAGATGTGCGTTCCAAGCCCATCACAGTCAAAGAAAATGAAGCATCACCTTCGAGGAGTGACTCCATTGTATGGCCATAAACTGGACTTCTTTTATCAATAATATGCCGAACCATGAGCCCATATTTCAAGTAGGAAACCTAGTACCAAGGTGGAAAAAAGGTCATTGACTCATATGCCACTAGTTCCACGAACAATAACAGAATAAATGTACATTTAACAGCCTGCTTCATATGACATCCAAAAAATAATGCCCTGAAACCTGAACTCTCAGTTAAATTGTAGAAGATGTTTTTTTATGACACCAACAAGAATTGCAATCTCAGCTTCTGAACACAATTCCCATCTCCACAGCAGAGTTGAGCACTTTAAATACAAGAAACAAGTGCACAGGTAGTGTCAGTTATGTGCATGTCCACTTCGACTCAAAGTTGTTCCTAGAACTAGATGCAAGATTATCGTGCTGCCATTACCTCACAATGACCCTACTTATGACTATCTAGCAGCAGGGTTTGAAGATTCGAGCAACCAAGACATGAAGTATCCTTGTGTCCCAAATATGAATCAATTTACTAGTGCTTTCATCTAGTTAGTTACATATTGGCTTATTTATGGTCTGTTGTATGGAACATTTGTTAGTTCAGGATTCAGATAATAAGTTTGCAGTGAGGTGTCCGATAACTGACATGCTTAGGAGAGAAATCTTACTTGACCACATGCATGGATAAGATTGTAGGGAAAACTCTCTAGAAGGGCACTTGAGTGCGAAACTTCCGATCTAGAGCTCTCTCTCAGGAAAGCACCGTGGAAGCAGCTTGGCATAGTAAGTTCGACTCTTCGGTTGTCTTCATCCGTTTCAAATACACTGATTATCGTAATGAAGTTCTTAAGCATCGTGGACGTCTTAAAGGCAATAACATTTTTGTTTATGAGGATCTAACTGCCTTACAGTGGAAGGAATGGAAGCAGCTCATTGAGGAAGCAAATGCAATAGGAAAAAGGGTTATTTTCCGGGATGGTCGACATTTTTTGGTCACCCCATCCGGAACTGATCACTAAGTGACGCCTCCTACGTGAGAGCCTTTTAGTTGAGAGAGAATTTTCAAACTGTATTTAAATTTGCCTCCTGCGTGAGAGCCTTTCATTGACGCTTGTTAGAGATTGTTCAGAGTTAGGGTGAGAGTTAGAGCACTGAAGAGATATTTTTCTCTTCTTAGTTTGTTTGGTTTTAGTTATGGTGTTTTGATGGCATTGCTCCGTCTTGGTGCCATCCATTTTGATGTACTTGTTCGTCTTATATGCCTTTTGGCATGGAAAAGACGTTAATAAAGCTTCTTCTTCTTCTTCTTCTTCTTCTTCTTCTTCTCTCTCTCTCTCTCTCTCTCTCTCTCCAACACCTCACTATATCTCCATGTCTCATCCCAAAACCCTAAATTTTTTGAAAAAGCCTCTCCCTCAATCGCACTCTTGTGCACTCTCTTTCTCTCTCCACGCATATATATTTCTCTCTCTACAAAAGTTCCAAGATCTTTCTCTCTCAAAACGATCTTTTCTGGAACGTTCCAGAAAATTGCCTGTCGCCCTTCAGCTGCCCGTCATTGACATTTTAGGGCACACGTGGCCCAATCGAAATCTAAGAATTGCAAGCCTACATTCTCTCTCTCTCTCTCTCTCTCTCTCTCTCTCTCTCTCTCTCTCTCTCTCTCTCTCTCTCTCTCATGGATGGATGGATGGTGCCATGTCTCAATGATTAGAGGGAGATATCATTGTCTATTCCGTGACATGCCTACTACACTCAGAGCACTGATTGGATATGAGGACTCTCGCTGTGTCGCACTTATGCTACGAGAGATGGTCTTGCTGCACCAGGATATGTACCAGTCAGCTCACCAGCCACATCCTAGCTCTCAGGCTCAGTCATGCAGCAGTTCACACTTCTCGCCTTGTTCCGAGAATGAGAGCACACAATTTTCACCCCCCTAGAGGACGTCAGCGACGGTCCATACCTCCTGATACAGCTCGTATTACGTCTTTTTTCAGCAGCAGCACTATATGATACTACTCTACTCCTGGCAGTTATTCTTGCTCCCACTTATGGACATTTGGCAGTTTGTAGTTTATAGTTATATTACTCATTTCTCTTTTATGCATTGTTTTTCTTGGAGACGTTTATATACGCTCCCATGGTTTTCACATACTTGACATGTACTCCTTTTGGTCTTATATGCCTTTTGGCATGGAAAAGACATTAATAAAGCTTTCTTTCTTTCTTTCTCTCTCTCTCTCTCTCTCTCTCTCCAACGATGGTGGCTTAGGGTGCCCTCTCCTCTTCCTAGCTCCATCTCCATCTCCTCCACTATGGGCCGGAAAACAGGGGGAGCCGACGCCCCCCCCTCCCCTCCATCTCCCCCCACTCATCCCATCCCCTCACCCCCCCGCTTCACCTCCAACTGGCTGCTGCTGCACGGTAGCTTTTTGAGACTGTTGCTGCACAGCAGTCTGTCGTTGCTGCTGCTGCACAGCATGATGAGGAGGCTGCTGCTGGTGAGGCAGCAGCCCCCCTCCTTCCTTCCCCTCCACAACCTCCCCTTCTTCTTCTTCTCCTTTCTTCTTTTTCTCCTTCATTGTATGATCTTCCTGCAACTTCAAACACTGACTTTGGAAGAGAATTCAATTTCTTGAAACATGTATACAAGAGAAGCAAGGCTTCCCATCTCACACGATAACGAAGATTCAAGAATTGGAGTCGAAAATCACTCAGCATCGCGAAGAAACCCTCTTGGGCAACAGTGTTAAAAAAAGGTAGTAAGCCAAGCGCTCCCATTTCATCCGTTATTTCCGCTACTCTCACCGAAGAAAAGTCTCGAGCACATAAATCTCTTAACATTAGGGTATGCGGCATTACGGACAGCCAAAATGCACTTGAAGAGCCAAAGCATTTTCTTGAAACTACACTAGCTCATAATACCGAAGGCTTGGATACAGCTTGGAGAACCACACGGGATAATGACACCCTCCTAATTTGCTTCAATTCACTAGAGACTCGTAGGGCAGCCTTACGATCCCAAACCTAATCGAAATTGCTTCTCTTACTTTGCAGAGGGACATCATCCCTAATATCTCCCGTGTTGTTGAGGATACTAAGGCATGCATGAGTAAGCTTCCCCTACTTGAGCGCCAAATACATGATATTGTTGAGTGCACTGCATGGTCTTCCACACACCGACTTGCGCACATTTGTGGTTTTGAATGGATTTCTGCTCCACGACCTATGCTACAGGGCAGGATACTTCAGGCCTCTGGTGGAGTTGCATGTTTGTACAGGTCGGGGTATACTCCTATTCGGTTGGTGTCTCAGGATACTTATGGCCGTTACTTGTGGCTTCAGATTAGTGCATCCTTCTTGGGGCTGGACCAGGACTTGTTTGTTGCAGTGTGCTACTTTGCTCCCCACACTTCAGTGTTATGGATTTGGGAGGTGATCTTTTTCAAGCCCTTTCTGACGACATTGCTAGACTCTCTCTACAGGGTTACATATTGCTTGCAGGGGACTTTAACGCACGCACAGCCGCTTGCCAGACTGAGTTCTATGCTGACACACTCTCTCTTCATCCGTTGGATACCTCTTATGCCCGTTACTCTCAGGACTCATCAGCGATGGTTACGCTTTTTGGGGAACAACTTCTGAGGTTGGCTCAAGCACACGGTCTCATTACCCTTAACGATCTTTTTCAATGGCCATCCTCCTTTGCATATACTTGCCACCCATTTGGTGGCAGTCATAGCATAGTGGACTATTTCATTGCATCTCCTGCTTTATTGTCCCGCCTGGCATCCTTCACTATCTCTACCCCGGTCCTCGCTGATCACTCTCTGCTCTACCTCTCCTTCTCCCTAGCGCCAAGTCCGCCTTCTCCTCCTTCCCTCTTTGTTCGACCCACCCGCTATCGTATACCTCCTCATCAATCCCATGCCTATGTTGCCCACGAATCTCGTCTTCGAGACCACTTTCCTTCCTCCTCCAATGTCACTACCCAAGCCTCCTTTTTAACACACGCCCTGACTACTGCCGCTCATGCGATTGCGCCCCCTCGCCGCTTCTCTTCTCATCGTCGTACCCATACCCTTTACCCCATTCTTAAAGCAGGCGATGCCATGAATGTCCACAACTATCGCACTATTATGATTGGTCATACCATGGCCAAGTTGTATGCCACTATTCTCCAGAACTTCGTTACGACAGAGGCTGATTCTCGACTATTGTATGCGACTGGCCAGGCTGGCTTCCGCCGGGGTTATAGCACTCTTGATCATGTCCTCACTCTACGTACTAGCATTGAGGAGGCAAAACATATGGCAAAAAGGTATTTGCTTGTTTCGTTGATCTCTCTAAGGCCTTTGATACTGTTCCTCGTCATCTTTTGATCAACAGACTACGCCAGCTTGGCTTTTACGACTCTATCCTCGCGGCAGTGGTTGCTCTGTATGAGAGAGTTCTAGCACGTATTTGGCTGGGTACTGATTTGTCTTCTCCCATCCGTACTACTGTTGGCGTCAAGCAAGGCTGTCCACTGTCCCTATATTGATGATCTTGAGCGCCTCATTAGTGAAGGTGGAGATGGTTGCCCGCTGGCTCATTTGCTCATCCCCATTCTACTTTATGCTGATGACATTGTTCTGCTTTCTCCCTCACCAGAAGGGTTGCAGTGTCACTTACAGGTTTTACATCGGTTTTGTGTTGCTTGGGGTCTCTCTGTTAACTTTAAAAAGACGAAGATCATGATTTTCAACACCAAACGACATAGCCTTCACAATTATCAATTCTTCTATGACGGCACCCCTTCTTGGTTTCCGCCAGGCTGCCTTGCGCACATTTCCTCCGGTCTTTCAGCATTGGTCCAGTTCGAGCATGGTTGTACAATGAATCATATTTTTGATCCCGCTACTAGATGCCAGTTGTTTCACAAACTGGTGGTTCCAGCAGTGATGTATGCCTCCGAGATCTGGTTGCCAGGACCTTCTCTCCGGGACTGGGCAGGCATTTCCCGCATTCAGGCCACTATGTTGGGTCGCATGATACGTGCCAAGACTACCACCCCTCATGATATCCTATGTGCTGAGTTTGCTACTCCTCCGATCATCCTTGAGGGCTTTTTCCACCTTATTCTTTTTCTTCAGCGGATTCAGAAGATTCGTGCATCTCACCCGGATAGATACATAGTTGCTGCAGTTACTTCTTCACGTGTCCTAGCTGATTCCCATGCCAAGCTATCCTGGTACCAGCAGACGTCTGATCTCTTACGACGTCTGGGCATCTCTATCATGGACCTTCCTCGTGGTACGCATTCATATATCTGAGGCTATTTATTCTGTCGATATATGTAGCAGACTTGGAGCTCCCTCCGACCTTCTCGCATTCGACTGAGCTATTACCAGACACACTTCCTCTCTCTGGATCCTTCTGGTTTGCCATTGTTGTCGCTCTATCTCTCACAACCCCTATCACACGGCCTACGCTATCGTCTTGGGGTAGTTGCGCATTTCCTCTCATCAGCTTGCTATTGAGGCCGGTCGTGCATGGGATATCCCCCGGGAGCGTCGTCTATGTCGCTTGTGCTAGTTGCAGGAGGTGGAAGTGAAGCCCATTTCCTCCTCAGATGTCCGTTGTATTATGAGATACGGGGGAGGTATTATTGTCTCTTTCGCGATGGCCCGCATACACTTCGCAGTTTTGTCTCCTATCCTGATGCTCGTTGCTTGGGACTTCTTGTTCGTGAGATGCTTACTCTCCGTCAGTCTCATATGCCTGTACCAGATCACTTGGTTGGACTCCCAGCAGCTGCTTCGCACTGGCTTCTTTCGGACTCGAGCACATGCTGATGACTCCGATGATGAGATTCCTATCCCTGTGCCACCGCGGAAAAAGCCCAGATGCAGTCGCCACTTGCCTCCATCAGGGCCCACTGTACACTCCACTCAGCGGACAATTCACACTTACTTTCGCTCATATGTACTTATTCTCCACCAAGCCCGGGTTGTGGGCATTGGTACTTTTTTTGTAGTTCTTCTATTATACCTGGCCCGGGTTGTGGGCTTATTTCACTTCTGCTTTGGTCTACCTTCATTCGTAGCTAGTTTATAGCATTTTACGGCCACGTCCTCCTATGGATGATGCTCCCACTGTTGCTTGTACATATTTTCTTTTTGGTCTTTTGCATCCACGGGTGCCCAAAAGACGTTAATAAAGATCTCTCTCTCCTGGTGCATCCTGGTGCACTAACATCATCCACCCCATCCATAAGAATGGTGACCCTATGATTCCGAGTAACTACCGCACCATCATGATCGGGCATGTCCTGGCGAAGCTATATGGTACTATTCTTCAGTCAGTTGTGAGCTCAGAGGCCGAGACTAGGAGACTACATGCAATGGGTCAGGCAGGCTTTCGAGCCCAATCATATCTTCACATTGCGGGCCTTGATTGAGGAAGCTAAGCACAGGAGAGAGAGGATTTACTGTTGTTTTGTGGACTTCAGGAAAGCCTTTGATTCTGTTCCTCGCTCACTGCTCATCCAGAGACTCCGCGACCTCGGCTTCTCCACTGACATCGTTCTTGATGTGATGGCACTTTATGAGCGTGTCCTGGGATGCTTTCGACATAGCAGTGGCATATGCGATCACATTTGGAGCACCATTGGGGTGAAGCAGGGTTGCTCCCTCTCACCTGTCCTCTTTGGCTTGTATATTGCTGAGTTGGAGAGAGTCATTACACAGTGTGGTGGTGCTGGTTGCCAGCTTGGGGACATCTTGATTGCTATCCTCCTTTATGCAGATGATGCGGTATTGATCTCACCTACCAGAGAGGGTCTACAGCGACAGTTGGATTGCTTGCATGAGTTCTGCACCAGATGGGATCTAGGGGTGAACATTGCGAAGACTAAGGTTATGGTCTTCAACACTTCTCGAGCGTTCATGCAGCGACAGAAGCTTACTTTGGGGGGACATGTCCTAGAGGTGGTAGTTATGGACTCGGCTCATTACATTCGTTGCGTCCATTTACATTTACTTTACTTTATGCATAAGCAGGCCTTGGGCCCCTTTTTATTCATTAGTGACACTTAGACTATATGGTTGACCTTTGGCCTTATTATTCATTACTAGGCCATTTGGACATATTACTGGAGAGTGGGGGCCTCCTTGGAGGGCGCACTATTTTCCCTCCCAGTTGGGCCCTAGCCACCGGAAGCTTCCTTTTAGGGCTTCCTCTTGGCTATAGGTAGGGAAACTGTGTCATTTGTTATTCAGTTGATGATATTGATCTCTCTCTTTAGTCTCCTTAATCTCTCTATTTCCTACTTTCTAGGATTAAGTCTTGCTTATGTGCTACTTTACGTTATGATGTTTCTTCCTTCCATCCTCCCACACTTGTTGAGGCGATGTCTCTTGCCAGTACTTTACAGCATAAGTACTCTGACACTCTTCCTTCCCGCTTCTCCCGACCCCATCCTTCTGCTTCATCTTTTCCCGCTGCGTCCACCCTTACACCTGCCCCTTCTGTTCCAGCTCTCTCCATTGTCCCTTCGTCTCCTCATCCTCCAACTAACTCCTCGACCTGCTTTTGTCCGACGTTACACGTCTGCAGAATTCGTTGACCTTCAGCAGCAGCGTCTTTGCTTTCATTGTAAGAGTCCTGACCATTTTGCCCGTGATTGCCGTCAGCCTCTCCCTACTACTACTGCTGTTTTTACCATGAGGGCACTACTCCAGATGATTCCGATATCTACATTCATATTTCTGATGAGCCTGACCTATCCTCTGAGCCTTCCACTAATTTACTTCCTACTACTTCCCATGCTCAGCTTGCCTATGCTACTTGGACAGGGCGTCCTGGTCCTCGCTCCATTCGGTTACGTGTACATATTACAGGTCGTGAGTATATTGCTTTAGTTGATACTAGTAGCACTCATTCTTTTATTAGCAGTTATATCATAGTCGGATACGTGCTTCACCTGTTCCAGCTTCACAGCCTCTCACAGTTGAGGTTGCTAGTTCCCATTCTTTTCCTAGATCTCAGATGTTTCAGCGTTTACCATACCGCATTGGAGATATTCTAGACAAGCAGATCTTTACATTATTCCTATGGAGCGTTATGATCTTATCCTTGGTGCTGATTGGTTTGCATCTCTTGGAGCCGTTACACTGGACTTGACACAGCAGACATTGACATTTGTACTTGATGCAGTTACACACTCACTTGTTGGCATTGATTCTCAGGGAGACTTCCAGTTGGTTACCGGGAAGTAGTTTATGCGTAGCCTGCCAAAGGCTGATGATGCAGCTCTTCTTTCCATTCAGAGTACATCAGTTGCTGCTTCACTTTCACCATCCGTGGGTCCTCTTCCTCAGGTTGATGCTGCTTCGGATTTACAGGTTGTTGTTGTGTGCCTTGCACCTATATGCCTTGATTCACAGATATCGTATTCAGTGGTCATTCCTGGTTTCATTGATATTGAGACCGTATACCTTGGTGGTATTTCTACTATTGCTTTTGCGCATACTTCAGATTGCCCTCCTGGTTCGGTGGTTGGTGCAATATCTTCTCCATTGGTCTCTATATCTCCATCTCTTGAGTCTGTTATGGTCAATGTTCCTGCTGATTTCTATGGGGTTCTTCATGGGTCCACGTTTGATGGTTCCCTCGCTATTGGTGATCAGGTTGTATCTTCTTTCGCTTTACTCCATGGATCTCTGCTTGAGGTTTGTGATCTGCCTCATGATATTTCTACGGTTCCTGACATGATTCATGCGCCTTTGGCCCTTACTGTTACACATTTTTCATCCGAGGATATTTGCCAGATGGTCATTATTACTTATCTAGGGTATTTATATGTTGGGAGATGAGTACACGGACATCCTTCCGTCTCCTGGTGTTTCTACATATGGATATATGGCATTCCTAGTTATTACGTATAGCTTGGTTTTCATTTGGACCTGTTGATTGGTGATGGTTTTTCCATATTACTGATCGCCTATGGTGCGGATATCTCTATGATTATGCATGTGGCTCTCTATCTATTCCTTGGATTGTTGCTCATTGTCAGGCTTGGCATATCCTGTTGGCTTGGGTTATTGCCTCCGTTCCAGCTACTGTTTGTCTGTGATCTTCAGGTTCCCTGTCATTTCAGATTGCTCCATATCGCTTGGTCTCCGATGCTGAGTTGCCACTTTGTTCTGGTGTTCTGAGACCATTAGGGTACCTTGAGAGAATTCCTTCTCCTCTCTTGGATAGTTTTTGGGGATGTTGCCACCATATACTTCAGTGTTGCTCATATGTGCTTTGATACTCATTCCCAGCTACACGTGGATATTGCTCCGATGCTTGCTATTGATGTTGTGGAACCTGTTCCTCGTTCCAGTGCACTTCTTCTATTCCTCACTTGTGCACCTGGTGTGTACTTTGGGATTACACTTGCAGCCAGTTCCGATGGGTCATCTGATTCTCCATCCGTTTTTGGTGTATCCTATGATGAATTGGTATGTCCATTTGAGGCCTTTTTGGATGAGTATTTCGGCTACAGTTTGTCAGTTGGGGCCTCTACTATTTCTAGATTTGTTGCTACTATTTTCATGCATCATGTCTTTTTAGATGATGCATTGATTTTTTGGACCTTCTGGAGCTTTTGGCATGCTGCTCTTCTCGTGATATGGGCCTTGAGGGTACCGTATGCCATTGGTACTTCTCATTCATAGGCCCTATAAATACCTTGGGCTTTTGACCATGTTGGTGCATATTTCTCCATTTTAAGCTATCCTTTGTCAAGATGATCTCCTTGGTGCTAGTCTTCCGCTGCTGCTATCTTTCTTGGGGCACCTTGCACATATGGTTGATGGTTACGTGTATCATGCGGCTATTCGCAATGAGTGTCCATCTCTTTTCCAGTTTCTTTATTGGCTTCCTGGTGCTGATGCAGTTCTACCTTCTCGGGCTTTTTGGATACCTTGGTGCTCGAGAGCTTATTACCCGGGCCAGTTCTCATTTACAGCATGTTCAGCAGCGTTATCAGACCTCAGTTGATCGTCACCGCCATCATGTTGAGTTTCAGCTTAGAGATATGGTTTATCTACGCCTACGGTTTGCACGCAATCATTTTGTCCAGGGCCATGCTTCTACTGAGAAGCTTGCACCACGTTATTATGGGCCTTATCGCATTTTGGAGGTTCTTAGTCCAGTTACATATCGCTTACAGCTTCCTGCTTCCACACGCGCCTGTGATGTATTCCATGTCAGTTTATTACGTGCTGCTATTAAGGATGACGCTCCTTGTGATGCTGAGTTTCCTACTGCTCCAAAGTTATTTCCATTTTTACCTGCTGCTATATTACAGGTTCGTCTATACCATAGTCGACGGCGCCGGCAGATTCAGTTTTTGGTCCAGTGGGATGGCCGTCCTATTGAGGAGGCCACATGGGAGCCTATTGTGCTCTTGCTGCACTTGTTGATTCCTCTACATCAGATGCTGTTCTAGCTGTTGATGCATCAAGGCCTGCTGCTACTTGATCCAGTTTCTTTTCGGCAGTTGGGTCTTTTTCTTTTGTGCCAGGGAGAGTTATGGACTCGGCTCATTACATTCCCCACGTCCATTTACATTTACTTTACTTTATGCATAAGCAGGCCTTGGGCCCTTTTTTATTCATTAGTGACACTTAGACTATATGGTTGGCCTTTGGCCTTATTATTCATTATTAGGCCATTTGGACATATTACTGGAGAGTGGGGGCCTTCTTGGAGGGCGCACTATTTTCCCTCCCAGTTGGGCCCTAGCCACCGGAAGCTTCCTTTTAGGGCTTCCTCTTGGCTATAAGTAGGGAAACTGTGTCATTTGTTATTCAGCTGATGATATTGATCTCTCTCTTTAGTCTCCTTAATCTCTCTTTCTTGCTTTCTAGGGTTATGTCTTGCTTATGTGCTGCTTTCATAGCTTAAGTCTTGCTTATGTGATGCTTTCATAGCTTAGCTCTAGATTAGCTGTGGCTCTATTCGTAACTGTGGTCCCTTCCTACACATACCTAGGGATCCTTTTCTCAGGTCCTACTTTTGGCATGAGCCAGGCTGCTACCACTCGACTGGGGAAGGGACATGCCTCCCTTGTTCAGCTAGAGAGATTTTGCTTCCAGAAGTCCATCCAGGATGCTCGCAGTAAGTGTCGCCTCTTTGATACCATTGTCTCCATTACTCTCAACTCATTAGCTTCATCTTATCTTCCATTTGTTTCATCTTTGAGTATCTCTCTTAGGGGACAGCAACTCTCCTTTGATGAACTTGTTGGGCTGCTTCTTCAAGAGGAGCAAACGAGGCAAACCTTTGCGGGTGACACTCAACAAGATCAAGCTTTCTTCACGAAAGGCAAGGGCAAAGGCAAGTCAAAAGGAAAGGGGAATCCTCCTTTTAAGGATGAGCCAAAGCCCGTTGGAGGTCAAAATGTCAGCACTCAAAAGAAGAAAGGGAAGTGCCATTATTGCAAAAGGTATGGGCACTTACTTCATCAAGGATTGTAAGAAGAAGCTTTCGAAAGAGGAGAGTAAAGGAATTGATACAGTGCTTCACTTGCTACTTTGGAGCAAGAGCTTGAAGCTAGTGGTGATCTCTTCAACCAAGACTATGCTTTTGTGTCTAATATTGTTTCTACTAGTACTACTACATCTATGAGGAATTCAGATTCTGTTTTGCAAGTTGCTGATTTTCAGCCCATTGAATGGGTGATTGATAGTGGTGCTACTCGTCATATGACTTCTCGCAAAGAAGCATTCACTAAATTAGTGAAAGTGCAAAATGGAAGTAAGGTACAATGTGCGGATGATGCATCTTATTCTATTCATGGAATTGGAATTGTAGCCATCATTTTGCCTAATGGTGAAGAAAAGTACATTAAGAATGTGCTTTATGTTCCGGGAATCAAGAAGAATCTTCTTTCGGTTTCAACTATGTTGAAGCAAGGACTAGTTGTTGAGTTCAAAGAAGATAAGTGTCTTGTCAAGGATCCTAAAAGATCACTCTTGATTATTGTTTCGGGAACAATGCATGCTGGCTTATTCATTATGGATACCTATGAGCGACGAATTCCCTCTACATGTCTTGTTGCTTCTACATCACAATCATTGGAGTTGGCTGGATTGTGGCACGCAAGGTTTGGGCATCTCAACTTTGCAAGTTTGAAGAAGCTGAAGACGTTTAATATGGTAGAAGACATTCCTACTATTGAGCAGCCGGAAGGGCATGTATACGAGGGGTGCATACTTGGAAAGTTTCTAAGGAAACCTTTTCCAATTGATGGAACTATAAGGGTTCTTCATAAATTTGACTTGGTTCATAGTGATGTTTGTGGTCCAATGAGGACCGAATCCATTGGAAAGTGCATCTATTTTGTGACTTTTATTGATGACTTTTCCCGTTTTACATGAATCTATCCTATGAAGGCTAAATCGGAAGTTTTTCAACGTTTCAAAGATTTTCTAGCAATGGTGGAAAATCAGTTTGGGCATTCTTTGAAGACCCTACGCACCGATCGAGGAGGGGAATACATTAAGAATACGTTCGGTGCATTTCTTCGAGAAAAGGGAATTCTACATCAAATGACAACTCCCTATACGCCTCAACAAAACGGTGTTGCCGAGCGAAAGAATCGCTCACTTATGGAGATGGCCCGTTGCATGCTCAAAGCAAAGGGGCTGCCTCACAAGTTTTGGGCTGAAGTGGTTATAACGACAACATACATAAGCAATCGTTGTCCTACTAAAGCATTGAAAGTATTAACTCCTTATGAAGTTTGGTATGGAAAGAAGCCTACAATCTCTCACTTTTGCATTTTTGGTTCCAAATAAACTTCGTACAAAGCTTGAGGATAAAGGAGTTAAATGCATTTTTGTTGGCTATAGTAGTGAAAGCAAAGGCTATAGGCTGTTCAATTTGAGCATTTGTTAGTCGTGATGTGCATTTTGATGAAAAGAATTCATTGGATGTGGCCCCAACTCATATCTTGAAGGGGGACAGCCCACATAGTGTGAATGTTGAAGTTTTTCCAAATTTGGTACCATCTTCTATTGCTGGAGATAAGGGGCAGCAATCAACCAGTTTCGACCTGCCCAACACCTCATCAAATTTAGAGCCTAATGTTCATCAAGAACCGCCCATTGTTGCTCATAATCAGCCTGCAGGAACTGTTGGACAGCAAGGACCAGTTTTGGAAGATCTTGGACAGCCAGGTGCGGTGTCGGAGGATCTTGGACAGCAAATTGTAAGAAGAGACATGGCTGTTGGACAGCCCAAAACAGTCCCACGGTGGCTGTTGTCGACTTTGCGGGACAACAAAGTAAGTTCATTTTATGATGAAAAGACACGTGCCTCTACAAAATCAGTGGACTATGCTGATTTTTCAGTTTTTGCTCTTACATCTCATGGAGATGTGCAGAAGAACCTGTTTTCTATGAGCAGGCCAAGGGAGTAAAATGTTGGGAGGATGCGATGCAAGATGAGTATGACTCACTTATGAAGAACCAGATTTGGGTTCTTGTTGATCTTCCTCATAGGAAGAAGGCAATTGGTTCTAAATGGGTATACAAAATCAAGTATAAGGCAGATGGTACCATTGAAAGGTACAAGGCAAGGCTCGTTTCCAAAGGCTATGCTCAGCAAAAGGGGATTGATTATGAGGAGACTTTTTCTCCTACTGCTCGGATGAATACCGTGAGGGTAGTAACCTCTTTGGCTGCCCACTTTGGTTGGCGTTTGCGGCAACTTGACATAAAGACAACATTTCTCAATGGTGATCTCAATGAGGAAGTGTACCTTCAACAACCTGCTGGTTTTTTGGTTGAAGGCCAAGAAGATAAAGTTTGTCTTCTCAAGAAGGCACTTTATGGACTGAAACAAGCCCCGAGGATGTGGTATCAAAAGATACATGCCTACTTTTGTGATCGAGGGTTTACTAAAAAGTCCTAGCGAATCTACTCTTTATGTCAAGCATACTTCAGATTATATCATCATTATTTTGCTTTATGTTGATGATATTATTATTACGGAAAGTAATGAGCAGCAGATTGATGCCGTAATACTTGATCTTGGTATGGTTTTTGAAACCTCAGATTTAGGCCTATTGCACTTTTATCTTGGTCTTGAATTTGTACAAGAAAGGGCTGGAATTTTCATCTCTCAAAAACGCTACATTGGGCAGATTTTGAAGCGGTTCAAGATGGAAGATTGCAAGCCGGTTGCTACACCCATGGAGACAGGTCTGAAATTAAGTAGTCAAGGTGATGGTGAATCATTTGACTCTACTTTATATTGTCAAGCTATTGGCTGTCTCATTTACCTATGTAATTCAAGACCGGACATTTCTTATAGTGTCTCACTCATGAGTCAATTCATGCATGCCCTGATGACATCACATTGGAAAGCGTTGAAGAGGATCTTTCGATATCTTCAAGGAACAAGAAGTCATGCACTGGTTTTTCCTGCTTGTGATGATGCAAGTTTGGTTGGTTTAGTGACTCGGATTGGGGTGGAGATCAAGACACTAGACGCTCTACAAGTGGACATTGCTTTTTCTATGGAAATTCTGCAATTTTGTGGTCAAGTAAAAAGCAGCCCAATGTTGCTACTTCTTCTAGTGAGGCAGAATATAGAGCAATATTTTCAGCCACAACAGAGTGTTTATGGCTACTTGAATGTTGTCCTACGGAGGATAATATTGCGGACCTCTTCACTAAGGCGTTGCCTAGAGTCAGATTTGAAGCTTTATGCAAAGCTTTAAATTTGATACCACGTGTTGGTTTTGTTACATAGTGAAGATTTCAGTTTTTGCATTGTCATTTAAGGAGGGTGTTAGAAATGAATGACTATGCTAAAGTTAATCCATAGGTTACTTTGACCCAAAAGGTCAAGATTTGTGTAACCATGGGTATTTAGTTATTTAGGCCATCTTAAGTTTGTCTTAAGTTCAGTTGGACCCAATTTTGGTCATGTACTGACTCATGGGTCCTTAGGGGTCTAGTTTTGTTTAGGGGCCCTATCTTGACTTTTGGGGGTGCCCTATATTTGGTATGAGATAGGTAGCTACCAACTTAACTTGACTAGTTGGAGAGGTTCTGTTTTCAAAACATTGTTCGAGATGCCTCGAGTAAGTGTTTGCAACTACCATAGTAACTACCATAGCCTTATACACAACAAAGACGTGTATGCGTCTCATCTCATTTGATTGGGCCAATATTTTACACCTGTAGATTATTATGCCATCACGCATGATACAGCTAAGTCCTCCATCCCACCTCAGATCATTCTGGAAAGTTTGCAACTCCACCTTTATAGCTAAGACCTTGACGGCATCTTTAAATTTATCACATATATTCAGCAAGTTCCACCTTTGAGCAGAGATACACATAGGCAACACTTACCTCATCTCAACACCTTCACAATCAGGGTTATCGATTATCATGGTTTTCCCAAGCCTCCCAATACTTGATGCACTTGACATTTCTAGCACAAACCTTCCATTGGGCACCCATAATTACATCAAACATTCCTTATAAAGATCATATCTTGATCAAATGGTCAAATCCAAGTATTATCGGACTCACTTTTGGAGCTGGATACGACAGGGTTCCTAGTTCTACCACTCTATTTGGGTTCAGGATTATCTCACGGTCTTAGATTCATATTGGGACAACTCCGACTCTCATCACATCAACTTGTTGAGACTGGACGCTTCCAAGGTACTTCATGGGAGGAGAGGATTTGCTAGTTATATTCCTTAGCTGAGGTTCACTTTATATTCAGATGCCCAGTCTAAGATCAGAGGGAGATATCATTGCCTAATCTGAGATGCAACTGTTACACTACAGTCCCTTGTGACATATAAGGACCCACACTATGTTGGACTCATGATATTGAAAATGTTCCTACTATGACAAGATCTATGTTAGACAATCCAATTAGTCACTCCAACACACAGCTCCAAATTACATCCTTCTCTTCTCTCATAGAAGACCACAAGTAGATCCACAAAGTCAGACGATGGTGACAATTATGATAACATTCTTGGAGATAGAGCCTAGAGACGGCGTAACACTCAGTCTCATGTTGTTGTTAGAGATACATGCCCCACCATCATAGATGACTCCTCGACGACATCAACAGTATATCATAGACATACCTCTAGCAATAGCCTCCACTACAACTTTCATCAGTAACAGCAAGATATGATGATAGCATGTTAAGACAAATACATTTGCATTATGTTCATCTCAGATCTTAGCAATTAGAATTACATGTATCTTTTTCTTTATTGTTTTGGACACGTCTCATACAATGCCAATCATACCACATACTTGAGATGTACTCTTTTGTCTTATACGCTTCATGCTAAAAGACATAAATAAAGCGCTCTCTCTCTCTCTCTCTCTCTCTCTCTCTCTCTCTCTCTCTCTCTCTCTACAATCACCTACTCCCAACAATCAAAGGCCAACCTCCCTCCTCGCATTGAGAGGGGAGGAACATTTGGATCTGGAGATCGATTGGACCTGTTGGATGAATCATCGGGTGTGTCTCCGCTTGAACCCGGAAAGATCTTGGATACAAGAACTAAACGATTGAGAAATCGTATGGTTACCGAGCATCTGGTTCGATGGAAGGGATGTACAGACGATGATGAGTCTTGGGAACATGAAGGAAGCTTAAGGAGGAACTTCCCCAGTTTTAAGTTCTGAGGACAAAACTTGAATAAGGGGGGAAGAATGTCATGCCCATGACTGGTCTTGAGTAGCGTGTCCACGCTAGGGACCTGTAGACCAACAACCCGTAAGTTAATTGTGACTATAAGGGAATTGGGGCCCTTATGTGTACATGGTCATAATTAATGGTTGTAGGCCTAAACACTTGATGGTGGATTTGTATGGGTCTATCAGTGAGTCATTGGAGAACTGGATGACGTGGCCCAGATAGGCTACTGAGGTGTCATAGTGCACTACTAGTGGTGCATGTGCCTTGAAGGGTATAAGTATACCTATTGGGCTCTCACTAGTGTATTGCTTGATAGCATGACCGGTGGCAGGATGCTGTTGGTATGATGCCTCATTCCTCTTTGTGATTGATCCATAGCTTGGGGGCTAGATCCGTTCGATCTAGGTTTGGTTGGGTTGGTTTGTCCACCATCCTTTTCCCTTGTGTTGCTTGTGATTGGCATGCTTAGAATAGGATCCTTTGAGGACTTTACAGCCCCTAAGGCTACAATGCAACCTGCTCCACCACAATATGCTATTATTAAGGCTACACAATATGCTAAGGTCCACCATGCTATCTTATTGTTGTATCTGTCTTTAGCTATTGCTTTTATCATTAGGCCACCACCTACTTCTCATTCTTTGTTCTTTAGGTGATGTCATTCAGAGGAGGTAACTGAGATCCTGTACATAGAACCTTTGTTCATCAGATCCGTTTAAAGAACCTTTGTTTGACGTATAAGAGCCCAAACTATTAGGCTAAAGATAGCAGACAGCCACCTAGTGCTACGGCTACTTAATGGGAACATGAGGCCCATGATGGGGATAATTCCAAGCTTTATGTATAAATCTTAGAGGAGCTACCAGAGTTTCCAAAGTTTCCATCTTCTTTTAATGCAAAGTGACATGCACAACTAGCTTATGCCACGTGGGTGGGCTGAGTGGACCACAACATATTTGAATGAGTATGTACATCAAGCGGGGAGTTTGTTTCTTCAGTAGATAAAAGCAAACTCAGTCATTATTTCACAAACTTAATGTGTCATGCATCCATGGCTTCAAAGGAGGCACCCCTAGCACTACAAGTGGAGGTTTTTCATTCAAACAAATTTTAGAGTTCCCAAATATCATAATTAGTGACTTCACGTCATGGGTTGATATATACATCATTCCCATTAAGAGAGATGATTATCATTTTGGGTGCTGATTGGTATACTTCATTGGAAGAGATTACTTCCAACTTGGCACGACAATGATGTGTCTATATCACTCACGATGGGTATAGATAAAAAGCTGCAAGACAGAGGGTAGGATGTTAGGAACATCCTCTATAGCAACTAATATATAGATAGAAAACACAGAGCAATAGCAGGTAAAGAGTATTAAGTTTATATGATAAGAGCATCGAAAGAATGAGTTCCTGAGAACTTAGAGAACAAGCAACTCATTGCTCAGTACATGACACCAAAATTCAACAGGAAATTGAATTATATTGAAACCTTGTACACAGAAGTGTTTCTGACTACATAGAGTTTAATGTCCACAAACGTCTCCTGCCTACAACAATCAGATGCCTTAAGATAACAGCATACGGTTGAGTCCTACTGTTCTTAGTTCTCCTGACAAATTCATGAGACGGGACCGTTTCAGGATCTTGATAAAAATTGGTTAATCTTTAAGACAGGAACACTGAGATTATAATGGTGTCACATCGATATGAATCTTATTTGGAAGATTTGGATCAAGTTAGCAATTAGAAGACATAAAGAGAGAAATAGAGCATAGCATATCATGCTTTCAAAAGAAGAACATTGAAATTTTCAAATATGGAACAGTAAATGTAACAGCTGATAGTCGCCGAATGGCCAAGTTGTAAGCACATGCTGGGCATTTCTTTCAAGCATGTGTGCATTGTACGTCTTAAAGAATGTACCCGGTTTTCAGTTCTCAAACACTCCCCAATGTCCAGAATATTATACTCCTAACAAGAAGAGATAGGCACTTTCGGTAGGAGATTTGTAAATCTGCAAACAGAGTTTCAAACTTGGTTCTAATCTTCCAACTGCTCAATTTTGTTTGAATATGCTATGTAGCCTCTATTTGTTGTTGTAGATTCGTTTGGATGTTTGATGATAGTCAGCTTGAAGACGTTATACCTTGTTTTGCTTTTGCTTGAACTCCTATTACTTCTTCTTTGCAGAGGGGCATTGAGTTTATATCATTCTCATGGATGAAAAACATTTACTTTCAATTCCCTGATTCATCAATTTTGTTAAATTTGGAATAGCTTCATGCAGGATTAATGACGTTTGAAGCCAAGGTTACAATCAGTGACAAACATTGTTGCTTCGGCAATTCTCAGAGTGTTTTTAACATTGTTGCTTCGGCAATTCTCAGTGTCAGTTGACGGTTTTGCCAACTTTCACAGGTCCATTGACATGCCTGGTTAGCACAATCTTCGATCAAACATACACTAACTCATGGTCCATGGATCACTAGGATTATGCATTGGTGCATTTCAAGGGTATACATTTGTTCATAAAGACAACCCAAAAATCTTATGAAGGTATGCAACATCTGACATTGGCTGATAGGAACTGACATGTGGCATATTACCTATGGTATGTATGACTTTAATAGATGCTCTGAGACTTTGTTGGTGGACTCCTTATCATTGAAGATTGCTCATCTTGTGTGTTATGTTTTCTATCATCCTAGGCTTGACATCAATATATTATCCTGCCATTCTTGTGGATATGCAGTTCTTGTTTGAGATCTTCGTCCAAGTTGCATGCTTGTAGAAACCCTTGGCATTCTACTGCTGCAGTCTGCTTATCAGCTCCTTCAAGTTTTTTCATGTTTCAAGGATGTTTGGTAGTACTGCAAGGCTTCTCTTGATGCTTAAGCCATTATTAATTTAGCACTGTACATTGTCCTTTATACCCATCGACCATTGTTTACACAAAGTTGTAAAGGCATGGCTGACAACATTCCTTGCATGATGGGTCTGGTTATATTTTGTTTTTTACACCCAAGCTGCATAATAGTGTACAACAGCAGCATCATAATTGCTGGAACAGATTGAACCAAGTTCCTTAAAGGCCAGAAAATGGTGAAGTCTCAAAATTGATCCTGAAATTCTTGAACAGGACAATGGTTCAATAACCAAATGCTTATGCGTAGGGACAGAATGAATTTAAAATATCTTGAGGCAGCACGTTCACTCTGATTCATACATGGGGTTCCTCTTCATGTCTAAAATATGTACTAACTAGAAAGACACTCACCTCTGGCCGAATAAGTTCAAGGTCCTGTGTGGAGAGAAAGGAGGAGCCAGATGGGAGCTTAAGAAGGATCCTGAATGTTAAGCGGATTTTTGCATCCACGAGTTCACAAGGTGCCGGCCCTGTCAGTACCAGCCGTAGAGAAAAGGCTCTGTAATAAAGCAGTCAAGTAATAAAACATTAATAATTTACATAAATCAGTTTGCAATGAGCTGCAGGGAAAGTTGTAGCTGCCCGAAGAATAGCATGCATCAATTTCTGCAAATATTTGATGTATCAAGCAAATGAAACCCCGAAAAAAAATTCTGCAATTATTAGCAGCAGCACAACTCACTGAAAGCTCTCAGGGTTTTCTTCTAAAGTGGGAACAAAGTCATTGCTCCTTATGATCGCTTTTTTGGAACATCGAATTGGATGCGATGGCTGTGACATCCGAGCAAACACTGCAGAAGCGCATGCTGTATTACTCTCTCTCTCTCTCTCTCTCTCTCTCTCTCTCTCTCTCTCTCTCTCTCACACACACACATTTTCTCCATTTTTAAAGGAAAATATCTGTTATCATACATCATAGCTTTGCTTCTAGGGTCAGCAATAGTAAGATACATTGTTCATCCATTACAATTGTTTATCACCTCTTGTTCATTAGCCATTCCTTATGAATAATCGGACAATGTCTAGCCATTTGTAAAAATGAAAACATAAGTGAATGTCTACAACGTCATAATGTTATCGCATTTCAAAGCTCACCAACTGACATCAAGCTTACCAGCTCCGCTAAGGAACACAAATAAAAATTGTCCCATAAGTGTATTGACATTTGCCACCAGCAGACAATAAGTAGACAATGCAGCAACTGGAGATCCACTAAATGTTGTCGAGAGTGACAATCTGATGAAACAAAAACAAGAAATTCTCATAATTACTTCCGTTATGACCTATTACATCAAAATCAATAGGTAAGAGTCTATCTCAATAGATCTTTAACAAGAAAAAGTTGAAAGTGGAATATTTATATGAGATGCAATGGCATTGGTGGAAAATATGCATGTACTCTATCATAAAGCATAAAAACAATTAAGCACTCCATTCTTAGCAAGCAATCAGAAAACGGATTGCATTAGCAAGAACTAACATTGAGATGTTCCATCCTTGTATCAATCAATACAAAATTAATCACGGATTCTTGCCCCATTCCAATCAAGCACATGACTAGCTCTCATGTGCTGGTAGGCACACAAAACAATAAATCCATCATCTCAAGAGCATGAAGGGCACTAACAATTATCCAAATTCCACGTCAACTTGGCCTTCTTTAGTATATTAAGTAGACAATAGTTCAATTAAACACCATTTAGCAATGTTTCACGAATTGCCAATTCAGACGACAAACCGCAGTTTGAATCGGGCCAGTTCGAAAAGGATTCTGTTTGAATAGGCTGACTGGGAAAAAAACGCACTAACCGGCGGGGGGGCGGAGGCCTGGTTCGGGCCATTTTGTTGTTTGAAGTGAACACCCACATGAGAGAGAGACAGAGAGAGAGAGAGAGAGCAGGGTGGTGAAAGAGATGTGCATTGTGAATTTATTTGTGCATGTGTGTGTGCACGCGGGCGTGTGACAATGGTGTGTGAGACAATTGTGTGAGTTTTGATTCTTGAATCTTGATACTTGAAGGTTGAGTGAAAGAATGTGACGTCTGAATGACAAATGTGTATGTGTGCATGTGCTTTTGAGCTTTTTGTGTGTGTGTGCTTGTGTGAATGTATATTGTGTGTGATGACTGACTATACACGTGTGCGTTTTGAAGCTTGAACCTTAAAGAGTGAGTGTGTTAAATTCTAATGTGTGTGTTTTAGTTGAAACTTGATGTTGCATTTGTGTGAGGTGAATGTGTGTGTGCATTGTGTATGACATGTATGGTGTGTGTGTGTGTGTGTGTGTGTGTGTGTGTGTGTGTGCGCGCGCGCGTGTGTGTGTGTGTGCGCGTGTGTGAGAGAGACAGAGAGAGAGAGACTTATGTGCAGTGACAAATGTGAGTCTCGAGCTTGAGTGCGAATCTTGAGAGGGATGGATTGTGGGTGGGTGAGTGAGCCTTGAGCACTGAGTGTGAGGGGGTGATGGTCAAGACTTGAATGAGTGTGTGTGATCATTGAGTCGCAATTGTCACAAGCTTAGGCTGCAAGCCTTAGGGTTTAGGGTTAAGGGTCACTCATAAGTCAGAGTGGACTATGGGTGAGACTTGAGCATTGGCGAGGGGGCCAGTAACTGGGATGGACACCATGGGACCCATTGGGTTCAGTGCATCACTAGCAGTGACCCAGTATGACCGCCTGACAGGATGTCAGTAGGCAGAGTCGCGACTGTATGGACCCTAATCGTCAGCAGTGGAGATGCCTCTCTTAGACAACCAGCTAGGTAGCACTACGTTGGGTGACCGTTTGTGTCACAGGTCCATGGTGGGGCATGAGGGTGGTGCCCCAGACTCACGCATTGATTGCGAGTAGTGGCTTCCATGGAAACATAGGAAGTGATCACCCCTTACATGGAAGCCATGTGTCCCTGGCCCACAATAGTAATCAGATAGGCTCAAGAGGAGGGCACCTACGGTTGGGTGGACCATTCCTCACACCGCCCATCAGAGTTAGAGAGCTCTTGGAGATGGGAGTGTGATCAGAACCTCATTCTAGAGAGAGAATCACCCGATTTAGAGAGAGAAAGTGAAGAAATCTTCAAGTTTTGCTTGGTCTTGAGCGACTTGGTGGGGGAAAAGGGTGGAGACAGTTCTTAAGGTGCTAGAGAACCTCCAACGTTGATGATCCAGCCCAAGAGATCAATTGACCAGTCCGCCTGCGGGTGTTTCTCCGTCCATGCAGGTTTACTTGGACAATATGGAGAGGATCATGGCAGAGATGCGTGCTATGTTATCTTCCATTGCCAAAAATTACGCATCCTTTTCACAGTATCCTCCACCACACCCGGTGCAATTCCCTTCTCACATGTCGCCTCAATTTCCCGCTCCACCCTCAGGGCAACCTGTATATGCCGATTCTCCAGTTCCATTCCCATAAGATAAACATGTCAAACCTGCTAAGTTTTCTAGAAATTCCTTGCAGAGAACTACTGATGTGGTGGATGGGAAGAGTATTTTGTTCTTAAAAGAAGGTTGGAGAATTTGAAAAGCTGCTTACCATTTCACTGATTTTGCTGACAAGTGGTGGCGGAAATTGCTCAAGTCAAACAAGTCCCAACCACCCGGGTTGAATTCAAGCGGGACTTCAAGGCTCAGTTCATTCCTCCACATGAGTATGTACATGCGACGGATGCGTGATTTTTGCACCGTCAGAAACACTACAATGTGCAAGAGTATGTTGATAAGTACAAGTGCTCATCAAGATTCAAGATTCCGAAAGAGATTCCTGAGTGGCTGATTGTACATAAATTTGTGTTTGGTCTTCGGGAAGAGTTGAGGCCGCATGTTCTGAATGAACGTTGTAAGACCTTAGAAGACGCAATTGCTACGACTCTCAACTATGAAGGCAATGTCAGAAGCAAGCCTGATTCTAGAGTGCCTTTTCTGCACCAAAAGGAGTCACGGAAGGTTGGCCGGTAGAGCCAAGGAAATCTCCCGCAGGGACACCCTATCCAGATGCAGCAGGTTTTAAAGCGTAAGCCAACACTCTCTATGCCACAACGCTCCTACAACAATTTTTCCCTCGTAGCGGAACAAAAAGAAAAGGCCAAGAAAGAAGGACTATGTTTTTTCTGCCTTGGAAAACACATGTTCAAAGATTGTCTTGGGCACACAGGCAAAAAACTCCATACCTTACATCCACGCCAAGAAAGGGGGCAAGGATGAAGATGTTTCGAATGATTTAGTTGGTAGCAGTGATGAGGACACAAAGCGTGTCATGATCATTCCGGTGCGAAAAATTATTCCAGACGCACCAGCTTGTTTCCTTTCCACCAAGGCACGAGACGAGTATCAGTTTCCAAATAGTGAGCTGATACAGATCAGGGGGAAGCTGGAAGGTCGAGATGTTCTTGTATTATTTGAAATTGGCTCCTCACATAATATTATCAATTCTAGTGCAGTGAAAAAGCTTAACTTAGCTATTGTGCCTTCTAATTACCAATATACAGTTGAGATGACAAATGGTAAGGGCAAAGAGGTGTGGGATCGACGAGTCTCTCAGGCGCTGCTAACTATTCATACTTATTCTGAGAAGTTAGACTTCGAGATCACCAAGTTAGCCAAGTTTGATGTTGTACTAGGAAAGCGGTGGCATGCAAGTAAGCAGCCCACTATAGATTTCCTTGTGCATGAGTATATTTTCAGGCATGAGGGTTTGTCTCATGTCCTGCAAGGGGAGAGGCCATCTTTACAAGCCCTTTTACTACCTTTATGCAAATAAAAAAGATGGACTTGCAATATTTGTGGTTGTGTTATTTGGTAAATGTGAATGATGATTCCAGTTTTTATGGTTTACCAATAAACCCACACGTTAATAATTCAGAAGCAACTTCATCTTATTTAACTTCTTATGTGAATCATGCTTTAGCTCAACAGCTCAGATGTGATCCAACAAGTCAGCTAGAAAGATCCATCTCAGCTAAGTTTAAACATTTGTTGATTGATAGCATGCTAGTGGGGTTGCTGCCTAGACGGAACTTGGAACATCGTATTGAGCTCGTTCCAGGGGCAAGCCCGGTATGTCAGCCTCCTTATAGGATGAGCCGTAAAGACAAAGAGGAAGACGGAAGATGTTGGAGGAATACCTCAGGTTGGAGTATATCCGTCCTAGTTATTCACCTTTCGCCTCCCCCATTTTGTTGGTTAAGGAAAAGGATACTAGTTTTCGGATGTGCATGGATTACAGGGGATTGAATAAAATCACTGTAAAGATGATCTACTGGATGCGTTGCAAGGAGTGACCATTTTTAGTAAGATAGATCTCAAAAGTGGGTACCATCGAATACGGATTCGTGAGGAAGATATCCAAAAGACGGCCTTCCAAACCCGTTTTAAACATTATAAGTTCTTGGTTATGTCGTTTGGGTTAACCAATGCACCTACCACGTTCATGATGCTCATGAACGATGTCATGCGTGGCTATATGGGCAAGTATGTTGTCAATTTTATTGACGACATACTAGTGGTCAGTAAGTCGGTAGTGGAGCATGAGGGTCACCATCTTTAGCAAGCTACAAGAGATTGTCTTGTATGCCAATGATCAGAAGACCGAGTTGTGTAAGACTCGTGTCGAGTATCTCGGTCACATAGTGGCAACAAAGGGTATTTCTGTTCACCCCACCAAGGTGGTTGTGGTCAAGAAGCAGCCAAGACCGGCCGATATTCGTCAATTACCGTCTTTTCTAGGCTTTTGCAAGTTCTAATGACGGTTTGTTAGGAACTATTCCAGGGTAGTTGCTCCTTTAACAGATCAGTTACAAAATAACAACACTGTGGTTTGTTGGGATGTTGAGGCTCAGCATAGTTTTGACAGCTTTTGTCAACATGTGTGGCTTGATACGTGCCAGGTAGCCGACAAGAGTCAGTCGAACCGTAGAGGCACACACCAGTCCATATCTAACATACACCATGAAGGATGTATTTTATTGAGAAACGGAAACGTTCGTGCCACACGTGAAGGATCTTCATCATAAGATACTTCATGAATGCCATGATAGTCCTTGCGCAGGGCACCCTGGTATTGATACCACTAGTGAGCTGGTAAGAAGGCATTATTTCTGGCAACGACTGCAACGAGACGTTAGAGAGTACATCCAGCATTGCACGACTTGTTAGGTGAACAAAAGCCCAAGCGGGTAAGTCCTCCAGGCTTACTGCATCCACTGGAGATTCCTACAAGAAGGTGGGAAAGTATCTCCATGGATTTCATTGTTGGGCTACCCACGACCCAGATGGGATTGAATTTTGTTATGGTAGTGGTAGACAGGTTTTCCAAGATGGCTCACTTCATCGCAACGACCAAGAAGGCCACAGCTCCACAGGTTGCCAAGTTGTTTATCTAGAATGTCGTCAGGTTGCATGGACTTCCGAAGTCCATTGTGTCTGACAGGGATCCCAAGATGTTCGCCAAGTTGGGAACACAGTTGCGGATGAGTAGCTCTAAGCATCCTCAGACGAATGGCCAGACAAAGCGAGTGAACCAGATCTTGGACAATATGCTTAGGGTATATGTTAGTGATACGGCAAACAGACTGGGTAAAGCATTTACCGCTATTGGAGTTTGCATACAATGACAAGAGACATGCGTCCACTTGATTGAGTCCATTTGAGCTCAATTATGGTTTTAGGCCGCTGAGTCCTACGATCATATTGATTCCGTGTAAGGTACCTAGCGCTGCAAAGTTTGACTCATAGGAAGAATCAGAACGTAGATAACATAAATTGCCAATTGAAAGTTCCAGCACTGTAGTGATCAATGAAAAACAATTACAAACTCTTTTCATTCGATAGAATACTAAGCATGGCTGGCTCTTGGTGGGCACACCAACAAGAAATCCCTCGGGCTTCGTCTCAAGAGGATGATGGAGGAAAACTCCAAGAGCTCACCATTCACAAACGCAACAATAAATCCAAATCCCATGTCAGTCTGGCCTTATATACTCTATAGCTGGACAAAAAATAAATTTAACTACTAACTGGCCTTTTTTAACTATCCATAGGTCCTGCTGATGCCATAAAAATGTCATGTTCCTATGCCCTATGACAAAGCATGAAACAATTATATACTACACTTTAGCAAGAATTCAGAAAATAGACAGTGATATGCATAGCCATTATGCATAGCCATTGAGATGTTGCGGCACTGTACTGATCAACAATAAATAGATCACAAACTCTTTCCATTTCATAGATCTACCATGATACTAGAGCATGGCTGGTTCTTTTATGTTGGTAGGCACACAAACCAAGAAGTCCCCCATGTCAAAAGGATAATGGAAGAGAATCTTGAAGCTGACCATTCAAAAATGAAACAACACATCCAAATTTCATGTCAATTTAGCCGTACTCTATTAACTAGACAAGAATTCTATTAAGTACTAACTAGTCCTTTGAACTATCCATGAGCCCCTTTGAGTCCTATCAGCTCACTTTGGGTCTTCTACATTGAAATCCTAACTATTATTATTGCTGATAATTCCCAGTACATGAATCTTTGACCTATTTGCAAAGACCAACAAAAAACCATGACACATTCGAAACAGATGTGATCAGAAACCACATAATTGCCTAGCATATGTCTGGAAAACTTGTACTTACGCAAACAGGAAAACATTCAAGAAAGCAAAACAGCTCTGTTTTGCACTTGCAACGGCGCCAACAACCTCTTCATCCCCCAATACTTCATCAAATGCAAGCCCCTCAATATCAAATAGATAGATCGGTGTAAAAAGCAAACCCAATGCAATTGGAGCAAGAAAAACCCCCGCCAGAAAAAGGGCAATTGGCATCTGCACAATGCAAAACAGGAAGAATTAGAAGTCTCCTTAGTCCTTTCCAGCAAGTAAAACATTGATTGAATCACATTAAGTATCCACAAGTCATGAAAGATCCAGAAGGCTCGATCGCATGGCACTATATCTACTACCAAAAACGGCTGAGAAAAAAGGTTCAAAAAGATTTCCACATTGACACATAAGACATCATACTTCAAATCTTAAATATGCATTCAAATCATGATAACTGGGATGCTATGCAACTGCTTCGGATGAATAATAAGTATCAAAATTTTATGTGGCATGCATGTCTCTGAGACAGATTGAAGAAACTGATCAGAAGGAAAATCAGAAGGAACTGATTGCAAGCCGTAGGTTTCCTACTCCATGCATTCCTGGCAGTTGACTTGTAATAGATGAAGCTGCCTTTTGAAAATTAGCAGATGGGAAACTTGTTAATATATACAAACTTCAACATGAGATGCAGCATATACTCCTTGCATATCAAGAAAGATATTTCACCTTTAAACATGCAACATAAAAATCCTGTATAAAAGAAATCAGTTCTTTCTCCTGTCGAACGATCAAACCATTCAGGCCTTTCCTTCCTTTGGGTCTGACTCTTGGCTCGGAGTTAGTGCCTTCACGAGTAGCTTCATCTGCAGCATTTTGGGAGGATTGCTCGTGCAGAAGTTCTTCAAATCTCCTCTCCTCCAGGAAGTCACTCGGTGCTGATTTGATATATGTAGACATGTGGTTGGCAAAATTTACTGTATGCTTCAGCCTTCGCCACCTATTGCGAGCACCAATTGTTTGTGGTCTTACATCTAAAGTAGGTGAGTTGGTGGAAGCTCTTGAAATACGACCGTGTGTGGGGAAAGAAGAGCACATCTCACTTTCAGGACTGTAAGCCTCATGCAAGGAAGAAGTCTCTATCCCTTGTGATTCAGACAGGGCCATTTCATCGGCCATGACCAAACGCGAGGAACAAAATACATAAATGATAACTAGGCCTACGAAAACGAGAACGGGTCCTTTTTACATGGACGACAGATTCTGAAGAAGTTATTAAGGTACAACCTGGAGAAAGCTGAGCCTGCAGTCCGTTTTTACAGGAGTTATCAGAGTCTATGCTGGCTTAAGAGAGTCTGATTTGGCTGGCCAAACAGTCATCTGTGAAGCCAGACTGTCACTGGATGACCTCCAGACAAAACCATGCTCGAAGAATCATCTTCATGAGCTGAGGCAAAAGTTGCTTCAGAGTTTAAAATCCTAATACATTCTTTCCTGTAGCTCAAAACTTTTGCCTTTTCATTTCACAATGGCTTTTGACTTTGCACTGCTTGGAATACACGCCTTTTGTGTCCATGTGTCTTATCCATGTCTAAGAGACGGCCAATCTATCAGTAGTGAAACTAAAAACTCAGATGTCAAGCTTCTTCATTTGTTCATCCACACTGTTTTGTTTCCATGACTACTGTGTCCTACACTGACTTGAAGACAAATAGCTCGAAGAACACTTCATAAAAAATCCAGAGGCCGCAAAATTGAATGCATTGAGAAATGCAGCCCATGCAGTTACAAGAAAGAGAAAGAAGACTGCCTCCTGAACTCACACAACTGTCACATAGAGTTCGCACTCCCGGAACTTTACAGGAGAGGAACGGAATCACCAGATTCGACCTGTTGGTGGAAAAGGATACCATGTCAAATTTGCGACCTTATCAAATCTTAACAGCGTAGAAGAACTTCAGGCATTAACATATCAAGCATACGAGATTGTCAAAATTCTATGTTGGCATTCATACCAATAGATCTACAACATCATGCAACTCTTTGGGAGAAGATCAGAGAGGTTAGGACAATGAAAAGAAGCTTCTTCTTGAGCTTAGCAGATAACTGTGGTATGAATAGGAATCAGTTGCTGTGAACTGGTCTTCTTATCATTCACTAAGTTCTGAGAGCTTACATAGTTTTACTTTAGTCAGGACCAAATCGAATCTGAACAAAGATCACCCTTCTGAACAATTCTGTGCAACCAATTAGACACTGCAGTAGATTCAGATCATTGTTTTTCCTTCCTAGCTCAACAGTATCTCAATTGTAGAGCCAGCTATGTGAAAGCACTGTTCTAAGTGGTACTTCTTACAGACATTCCCTATGATATTACTTGATATTCAGATACTTGAATTTTATACAATCATCAACAGACAAAAATTCTAGCTCTCGGACAAATTCTGACTACTTAAAATTCGCAAGAAATACAGGCATAAAAAGTGAGAATAGATAACCTGATGTGTCAGGCTTGCACATGATAAAAAAAACTTACTTTCTCAAAGAGGAAGCCACTTTCATACTAGAATTTGAATGCTAAGAAAAGAGAGTAACAAACGGTAAGAAGGGTAAGTAAGACATATCAGTCCAAGATTTGCACTAAGCATGACATCTAAAGAATCTATGGAATGACTAGCGTAGATGCTCCAGCACACTCCTAAGCTCAGGGGTGAGCAACTACTTGACTCTACGGTTGCATAATGAGTCTAGTAATTTATTTCCAACTGGTTGGATCCATACGACATTCATCCTTGTGTCCTTATATTTCATTGGAATGACAAGTTTTTCTCATAATCAAAACATTGTTCTTGCTTAATTGTTTGCTTTATCCCTTCCTTAAGCTAACTTGTGCTTCAGTTTCTGATGACTCCAACCAACTACCGATGGCCTCCCAAATGAACAGCCATCAGCCAACAATCTGCTTCATCCTTCTACCAACAAACTTGGAGGATGAAGCAAAGCAAAACTTGGATGAAGTAGAAGTTGAGGTCGCCCTCCTGTCCCCTTCAACGAACTCAGGGCTGCTGCAGTCTAGGGCAATCCTTAACGCATGCATTGAAGGGTGTACATAGATAAGGGAGTGAGGCAGCAAGCATGCCAATTAGTTAACTGGCACAAGTTAGCACTAACATAACATGCCAGTTAACTAGCTTGTAAGTGGAGCAGGCGGCAGGCCCCTTATGTGTACCTACTCTGATAGGAGTATGACAACTTAAAAGGTAGATTAGCTAGATAGTTTATGTTTCATCTAGAGGCACTCACCATGTAATAGTATAAGTTGACTTATTTATTATTGCGGGCATTCTTACACTCTCACTAGACAATACATACTTGGATGTACTTATTTCATGTTATGTATTAGTTTTGTACTGGAGACCTCTATCCCTATGATGTTTGTACAATGTAGCTATGTTTAGATTCAAAAAATACATAAATGACCTGAAAATATAACATCTGGGAAGACACTGATACATTCAAAACGCCAACTACAAATTCTTGGGGCAATAGAGGTCAATGGATATGTTGAAATTCTCACTGAATCATTTCAAGATACTGGTATTATGATAAAGAATGAGGATACAATGAAACCAACATATAGGATACTACCTTAGAAAGTTATGTGGCTACCCGTGAAGTGTAGAGTCTTCAAAATCTACAATGTGAAGCATAAATGTTTAGTCTGCAAACAGTGCCAAGCTAAGTAAATAACTAAATAGCTTTTCCCATGCGCAAGTTTTCACATCACTGACTATCCGCGGGTTTTGGCAAATTGTGGCACTAGAATGGAAAAACGAGTGGGGTACGAATGGGAAACAGCTGAGGTCAATATTTCACTTTCCAAAAGGCAAAACCAATGAAAGTGATTGCAAACTGAATACATTTTTAAAAACAGTTAAACTGATAACAAACTCGATACATTTTAGTAGTTTGCATAAAGACATGGAGCAGTACGCTATCACTAACCCTTTACGGAAATACAAGTCTATGGAAGTCAAAGTAGAAAAGCTGAAGGCTAGTCTTTAAGCATTGAAAACATCTCGCAAGTATTGATCAAACGTGAAATCTCACGTTTTTCGAAAATAAGATAGATTTATACATGAGTAAACATCTGAGATAGAGCCTTCTCGAGAAGAATTTTAGCCGCTTGAGAAAATGAAGACAACTTTTCCTTCTATTCGACATATCACAAAAGCTTTTGAGCATCAGGGCCAGCTGTCAAAAAGCATTTCGTTTCTGCCTCGAAGAATTCAGTTCAAGGTGATAAAATTCAATAAAATATGAAACTGGCATCGAAGAACTATCCATCAGAAACACAGCAGGCGGCATGATGAGGCAAACGCTTGAAAAAATGAGAAACGACTGTCGTGACTCCTTCATAAAGGCGAAAGCAACAAACAGTAACCATAATGGAAAACGACACAAAAAGAAATATATATACTCTAAAAAGAATCATAAATTTATATCAGAGTAAAGCATCCTCAGAGAATAGATCGATCTACCTGCACAATAAAAGTCGAAGAGATGCACTGCTGCTCATCAAATACTCTGCACATCAACTGCCAACGAATGCTCTCTCTCTCTCTCTCTCTCTCTCTCTCTCTCTCTCTCATGGATGATCGTCGTCTCGATGATCGATGGATGGAGTTCTGGAATTGGCGGGCTTAGCGT
This sequence comes from Diphasiastrum complanatum, assembly GCA_029204225.1. Classification (NCBI taxonomy): domain Eukaryota; kingdom Viridiplantae; phylum Streptophyta; class Lycopodiopsida; order Lycopodiales; family Lycopodiaceae; genus Diphasiastrum; species Diphasiastrum complanatum. The sequence goes on from CM055105.1 coordinate 11,768,315, forward strand.
CTCTGCGATATGACCATGTCAGCTCTTTAGGCCCCCCACTGGATGTGAGCCACGTGCGAAGAATGACCATCCATGCTCGTTCATCTGACACGTGGTGAAATCGTCGTATGGGTTGAAGTATCGAACGGTCACGGGGAGAATTGACGGCGTGCCAACAGATGGACGGGCGAACTGGCCCCGGGTCGGACCCGTTCCTGAGCCTCATGTTGGTCGCTTGCTTGCCCTCTCTCTCGTCTCCAATATTCCGCCGTCCAAGGACTAGGAGTAGGATGGAAGGGGTCAGGCTAGGCCTCTGTTATGGCCTTTGGAGGAGGAGGGAATAGTGGGCCCAGCCCACTGTTCTCGAAACCTTTTTGAGGTTTCCTTTCAAAAATCGATATGTGAAAAAGTTCTTCGGCCTCTATTGAGTGACAAGCTCTTACTTGTCGGTTTCCTTATAAAACCCCAAGATTTATGACATAAAAAATCTTTTACAATTTTTGCCATGCCAATTTTTGAGAAAAGATGCTAGTTCCATTCTTGAACTATGTCGGCTTTCCCGAACACTGGGCCTAGCCCATTATCTTAATGGTCTTCGACAGACTTTGTACACATTAGCTTTTTACACTCCATTTTCTTTTTGCATGATGTCTTTTACTTGTGTGTGAGTTTCTAGAATTTTCCACCAGTTATCACATCTTGTTTATGGTGATTTATTGTCCTCCGTTGTATGGTGTCGTGGTATAATTGGATGGGTGTCCATTTTGGTTGCAAAATGGGCAAGTCCCAATTTATGATTGCTAATGAGCAGACGATTTGGCTAGTGACTATTTTGAATCTTGCCATGCAAGCCCAGTGACTTTTAATCGTGCCATGTAAGCCTATGCCAAATTGACCACTAATATAACACAAAAATAAGATTTTCCATTTAGCGAAAAATAAATAAATCAATAAATAGGTGAATAATGGATATGAAACATAAACTGCCCCACAATTAATATGAAATGTTGTCTCTTCTTTAAAGCCAAAACATCTCTCTCTCTCTCTCTCTCTCTCTCTCTCTCTCTCTCTCTCTCTCTCTCTCTCTCTCTCTCTCTCTCTCTCTCTCTCTCTCTCTCTCTCTCCCATAATCTCGTCGAGACTGATGAGCTCAAGGTCACATGACCAGGGTTATGGCCCTGTGACAGTCAACTGTCAAGCTGCTGGCATAGCTCACCTATGGTTATACAAGTCGGGGCTAGGGGAAGTCATCAATTGACCAAAGTGGGCAATCATTCCGCTACCTGGCACGACAATATCCGAGGGTAGTAATCAATAGGCTCAAGTGGATGCTATTCAGCAATTCAACCTCAAAAAAAAAAGATCCAATCAAAATTAGGATTTTGACATAATCACAAAAAATTGAATATTTCAAATTTTACATGCAATTGCATAGAAACTTGATATAGAATCTTGTAGCCTCCAATGAAGCCTTCCTAATGCATCAAAAATGAGCCAATTCCAGTAAACCACTTGTGAAATCGGAATTCTTCAAGTTCATAAACCTAAATTGAGTTTTGACCTACAAAAGATCAATTCTACATATGCAAATTTCTTGATTTTTGAGTAGAAACTATTCTAGCATGCTCTAGAGATAGAAACTCCTGAAAGGTTGATTCTTTCATAACCTGCAACACAAGCTCTGATACCATGTGAAGAAATATGAATCATTAAGATCCAATCCATTCTCTTCATCTTTGGTATGAAAGTCAACACAATCTACACCATTTGCAACATAGAAAAAACAGCATCTACTTAATGAAAGAGATACAAACTCAATAAGAACTTGATCAAACATCAAACATAAGATGAAATGAAGTTGTTGTCCATAAAAAAACAGTAAGCTAATGTATTTCACACGTGTGGATCCGAATATAGCATAATATGAGCATTCTACACACAATATTGCAAGATATCACCAATATAGTGCACCAACGGATAGATGAACCCAAGAGAACTCATGTATAAGCATGAAATGAGATGTGTGTGTGTGTGTGTGTGTGTGTGTGTGTGTGTGTGTGTGTGTGAGAGAGAGAGAGAGAGAGAGAGAGAGAGAGAGAGAGAGAGAGAGAGAGAGAGAATGCTTCTCTTCCCACGTGTGTACATCTATATATAGTAGATCCATGTCTCATTAATGATCTTGGTTTTCCTCCATATCAAAAACCCTACTATTAACGTGGACTAGATTCAATGTCTCCAACATTCAAATTTGAATCTACTAAACTCGACCTCCAACTATTTCCCTCACTTTCTAAAAGTGGTAATTCAAATACATTTGAACTAAAGTAACTTTGAAATGACAATCTCTAAGTTTAATATGAAAATTACCCTCAATTGCCAAATAAACAAATTTGATTGAAATTTGACTAAACTAGTTGAAATCTCTCACAAAGGCTACTAAGATTTGGGATCGTCAGGTTGTGCAAATGCCCATGACTATATAAGGGTACAAGGACAAGTTAGACTTTGAAATAACTAGACTAGCATGTTTTGATATAGTGTTAGTTGGCATGCAGCTATGCAACCAACTATAGATTTTAATACGCATGTATAGAAATTCAAGCATGACGATTTGTCTCATGTCTTGAGAGGTGAGAGAAAGTTGCCAATTGGCCCCCTCATCTCAACTACTCAAATAAAGAAACTACCTTTACAGTATCTTTATTGTTGTTATGTGATAGATGTGAATGATAAGCATGATACTAGTGTAATACAACAATCCACATCATGTGATTCTTTGGCATCAACAACTCATTTGCACTCACAAGAATTAAACAATCTAAATGAGTCAATTAGGCAAGATTGTATTGATTCAAGAGAATCCGATTGGATTGCCTCCTAGCCAAAATGTGGAGCATAAGATTGAGCTCATTTTGAGGTCTGGTCCAGTTTGTTGACCACTATACAAAAAGAGGCTTATGGAGGAGGAGGAGGTGAAGAAGATGCTAGATGACTACCTCAAATTAGGATACATATACCTTCTTTCTCACATTTTGTGTCCCCCATCCTATTAGTTAAGAAAAAGAGTGGCTCGTTTTGGATGTGCTTGATTATCGTGCACTTAATGTGAAATTTGACAAATATTAGCTTGATAAACATATAGTTTATTGTACAATTTGTAATCCACATGTGTGTGAGCATATTCACAACTGTGAGGAATAGGCCTAGGGTAGTTAGGTCCTAATCATAGGAGTTCAATAGGAAATTTGGTCAAGTTTCCTTAAAATTTACGAGCTACCTCAAAAAATCAAAGAAGTTGGTGTTGATCTAACTACCGTAGATGGTACCTAATGGTCAGGTCAAATTGACTTGAGTAGGTCAACCTAATGACTTTTTGGTACATGAACACATGTTGTGCTTACTCAACCAGCCAAAAATAGGATCCTCTTTGTACTTGCAAATCATTCAATCAATGTGGGAGAGATCGGGATTTTGGAGCACTTGACAATTTTGCGTTTTTACACCATTTGTGTTGAGATTCAGTACTATGAAAATAGGTTATAAAAATCTTGACGAAGGTTTATGAGGTACTGAACCGATCCAGCAAAGGTTTTCGAGATCTAGAGAAGGTTCATCCTTCGCCTAAGGACATCATTCGCCCAGGTATTGTAATAAATGCAAATTTTGATGATCTGGCCCTTTCTCCAACCTAATTTTGGTATTCTGAATCCATCTCTCAGGTCGGCGAAGGTTAATAAGGATTGTAAAATGCTCAACGAAGGTTCCCAAAATGGCATAATGTTGATCATTCGCCTAACTGCAAATGAGGTAGTAACTCTGGAAAAGAATCTTCGCCCAACTCAGTATAGAGAAATCTGAGGTGAATGTATGATCTTAAATCTCGGCGAAGGTTTCTAAGACTGTATGTAGAAAATATGACTCAAAAAGTGATTTTCTAAGTCATTTTTCATCAAAAATTATCTTCTGAAAAATACTTTCCTTCCTTTTTTTCCACTCTGATGGCTTTTTTTACTTTTGCTCATCGTTTTTGTTTTTTAAAGTCTTTTTCCAAAGAAAAGAAAAATCACTCAAGTAATAAAAAACAAGGATATTGTAAAATAAGCAAAATAAAACTGACTAGATGTTGGATCATTCTGATTGAACTGGCTGATATGGCTGCCAAAACTTGCGTAGTCGATTGCCATTCACCAAAGTGTCAAATCTTTCCATCCATATGTTCTAAAATGACCGTGCCATAGTTCAATATTTCTTTCACTCTATACGGTCCTTCACCTGTGAACTTCAATTTGCCTTTAATCAGTTTCGCCTTATACATTAGTGCTAGAATTCATTCCTTCAGATCTTTTTTGTGTAATCGGCGATCGTGTCATGCCTTGTCACGGGCTTTCTCTGCTGCTAATGCATGAACTTCCATCAATCTGGTCTCACAAAATTTTTGTAAAGCCTCGTGACGCATCTGAAAGGATTTCACATCATTCAACCGTTCCGTTGTTGCTATGCGTAGAGATGTGGCATCAAAAATTCAATTGGATAACTGCATATTGTCCATAAACAAACTGAAATGGCGTTTGATTTGTACTACCTTTGTAAGCGGTTCTGAATGCCCATAAAGCCAAATAAAGCTTATGTTCTCAATCAGAATGACTTGCTTCTACCGTTTTTGTCATAATGTTACAGAGAATTTTGTTGGAAGATTCAGCTTGACCATTATCCCTCGGATAATACGGTGAATAACGAAAATGTCTTCCAACAGAAACTTTATCATTTCGTTCACAAAATGTGTTCCGCGATCACTAACGACCTCGATAGGACATCCAAATCTAGCAATAATGTTTTCATAGAGAAACTTAGCCATTGATTTTGCATCTACAACTCGAACTGTTTTTGCATCAACCCATTTGGTCATATAATTAGTTGCAACAATGATACATCTAGCATGAGTTCCCTTGTCGCAGGATGAATAGGACCAACATAGTCAAGGCCCGATTTCTCGAACAGTGGTTGCGATTAAACTGGATGTAAAGGTTCATAATTCTGTCGAGTAGGATGACGCGTGCACGTTGACAAACATCGCATGACTGAATATAATTTTATGTATCTTTGTGAAGTGTAGGCCACCAACACCATAATTGTAAAAGTTTGTGAACAGTGATATTTGTTGAAAAATGTCCTCCGCCCATGCCATCATGAGAAAACATGATAAGTTCCGGTACTTCATGAGGCAAAACACATCTTCGTAAAATATCATCCATTTCGCGGCAATACAATTGTCCAGCAATCAATTGGTAAGGTTGCACCTTATGAATTAATTGTCTCTTCTGTACTTTTGTCAATGAGTCATTGGGTTCGCCAAGCATAAGATATTCAACAATATCTGCTGCCACTCATGTACTTCTTCGGCATAAAATAATGCAGCATCTAGTAATTCATCACCCACTTCAGTATCAACAGGCGCTGATTCAATTTTTGGAACATGGTCGGCTAGATAATGTTGTTTACCCTTTCGAACCACAACGCGAAAATCAAATTCTGTCAATAGTAGTAACCATCTCGCAATACGCCCCATATTACATGTCTTGTTCACCAAATAACGTAACGGCTGATGATTAGTGCTCATAGATAGTAACCTACGGATTTTAATGACTCCCTTGCGGTTTACGGTTTCTTGCGGTTTGCGGTTTGAGTCTTGCTTCTCCGGAAACATCGATTTATCGGCTCCCTTCGGTCAGACCGTAATCTTGCGATGGCTTTGCGGTTCTGCCTGATTCGACTTTGCATGTATTTTGTAGACTAATTCAGAGAGATAGAATTCTTGAAAGTAGAAGGAGGGCAAAGGGATGAGTAGGAGAAGATTAGAATTCCAACACAAAGATTGTTGGATCCTCAAACACAATGAAGCGAGGAAGAAGATGCAACAACACCACCAAGGAGGCTCTGACTTTGTCAGAAATTTTCAAGAAAATGAAAAGGCGCTGATGGTACAAGATCAACCAAGTAGAGATGCATGTCAATGGTATCTTGAATCAGGTGCTTCACAACACATGCCATCATGTAAAGACCTATTCTCAAACCTCACAGCAACAGAATCAAAGTACATTTTATTTGGAGACTCAAGTTCACACAAAGTCGAAGGCCAAGGCTCTATTCGACTACAATTTCTAGATGGTATCACTAGATCGTTAGACGGTGTCCTCTATGTACCCAAATTAACAAAGAATTTATTGTCTATAAGCAAGATCACTGATCAAGGCTATAGAACTTTGTATATTGCTAGTCAATGTACCATTCTTGATAGGAATTCAAGTGAAGTCCTCTCTGCACACATTAAAGAAAATTTATATATCTTGAATCACAATTATGCACTTTCTGTGAGTAATTTTGATGCTCATGTATGGCATCAAAGATTAGGTCATTTAAACATGAGATCTATCTTGTATATGCATCATAACAATATGGTCAAGGATGTGAGTACTAATATTGTCTCCAGCAGAAATCAGACTGTCTGTGAAATGTGCTTACTAGGGAAACATCTAGAACAAGATTTTCAAAAGGACAAGCCAAAAGAGCTAGGTCCATTCTTGAATTAATCCATAGTGATTTATGAGGTCCTATGAGCGTGCCCTCTTTGGGTCAGGCTTTATATTTCATCACCTTTATTGATGACTTCTCCCGATTTACCAAAACTATGTTCATTAAGAACAAGTCTAAGGCATTCAACTGTTTCAAATAATTCAAACAGTTTGTTGAGACTCAAACTGGTCAGAGAATCAAGACCCTGCGGTCTGATTCAGGGAGAGGGTACATGTCTGATGAAATGGCGAACTATCTATCTTCATGCGGCGTACACCATCAGTTCACAACAAGCTACACAGTACAACAAAATGGCGTACTTGAATGAAAGAATCGAACATTGTTGGAAGCTGCATGATCCATGATGTCCAATGCTCAGTTACCCAAGAAATTTTGGGCTCAAGCAATTTCCACAGCCTGCTATCTGCAAAATTATTTCAGCACAAAGGCAGTTGACTCCAAAACTCCGTTTGAAGCCTACTATGACTACAAACCAAGTCTTAAACACCTTCATGTGTTTGGATGTTTATGTTATATACAAATACTATCCGATTTGAGAAAGAAACTAGACCCAATAAGCTGCAAGTATATTTTCATTGGCTACTCAACATCACATAAGGCATACCACATTTATGATGTTGATATAGGTCAGATTTCAGCCGAGATGTTGTCTTCTTTGAAGACAAGTTTTATAATATTTTTTTTGCAGGAGTTTGTCCCAACAATTTCATTTACCATCGATAGGCCCAGATCTTCGATTGTCAACCACAATCTGAAGATATCCCAATCGTTTATCCGGGCGAGACATTTGATCAAGAACCTGCAGTTCAAAAATCTACACAACAACGACAACAACCTGATCATTTTGTCCCTCGGGCGTTCATCAGTCTTGATGAACTTGCCACTGTTGCAGACAAATGGAAAGTTGATGGTTAAAAGATATGAGCAAGTTGATGGAATAGATTACACTAACACTTTCAGTCCAGTGGTAAAGCATCAACCTATTCGAACCTTGCTGGCTATAGCTGCTGTAGAGGATCTGGACATTTACCAGATGGACGTCCATACAACATTCCTTCACAAATACATACAAGAATAAATATTCATTTATTAACCAGAAGGTTACGTCCTTCAAGGCCAAGAGCATTTGGTATGTAAATTGCATAAGGCACTATATGGCCTCAAGCAAGCTCCTAGGGCCTGGTATGTAAGAATTAGTCACTTCTTGTTGTAGCATAAGTTTACTTCTTGTTCTGCATACTCAAATGTATATCTCAAGCATAAAGAGTCAAGCTATGTTATAATAACATTATATGTTGATGATTCTTTAATTATCAGCAATTCAAATCTATTATTGCATGAAACAAAATCTTTGCTTTCATCAGAATTTGAGATGACTGATCCATTACCTACTCGGTATGGAGATTACCAGAAATCGCGCAAGTAGAAGGATCACTATTGTATGATCTGCACACAACTTGATCTAGCATATGTGGTAAGCACATTGTCTCAATACATGTCCAATCTAGGCTTACATCATTGGAAGGCTCTGCAAAGAGTACTGAAGTACATTCAAGCTACGAAGCACTATACTTTGTGCTATAATGGTATTACAGAAGCTACACTTTCTTTAGTCACTTATTCAGGTTCAGATTGGGCAGGAGACGTGGATACCAGAAAGTCCACATCAGGTTATATTTGTTTCCTTGCAGGAGGACCCATTTCATGGAACAACAGAAAGTAGAAATGCATTTTGTTGTCCTCTACAAAATCCAAATACATTGAGATCGGTCCAACTATACTCCAGTGCGACAATCAAGCTGCATAGCTCTATCTCTGAACCCACAAACTCATACTAGAACTAAGCATATAGAAGTTCAGTTTCATTTTATTAGAAAGAAAGTTCAGAATAAAGATGTTGTACTAAGTTACTGTCATACAGACAATATGTTGACTGGTATTTTGACAAAGCCATTGTCTAGAGATAAACATTCTACTTTAGTAGATATGATAAATCTCAATTTTAATTCAAATTTGTAGTAGTAAGCTTAAGGGGGAGTGTTGGAGTGCAATATTTCTCCTACTCATCCTAATTGCCCTCATTTTCTTATATGTAAATCACTTCCTCAAGCATTCTGCAGAAATGAATTGTTTTTCAGACAATTCGCATTTTTCAGAAAAAGTCAAAAAACATGACAAAGTGTTCACTCAGCATTTCGTCCCATTTCGGGCACCCCTAAAAATGTGACATTCCTGAAGAATACAAAAAATACGACACTGTAGAAATACACGCAACGTTTTCAGGAGCCTAGCGTACAGTCACTATGCAAAATGGATGAAGACTGATTGAAGGAAACCACATAGTTATCACTTTCAGTCAACGTGTGAACTACTGCTCACTACGACAACACTGCATTCTCATGCTCTTGACGCGTACGAAGGATATCCTTTTGCTGTACTTCTTCATGTCTTCACGATGCACCAATAACCGATCTACAGATCAAGTACAAGGATTGTTAATAATCTTTTAATCTGTAAACTAAGAATAATAGAAGATCATCAAGCAACTATATAAGCAACTGAACGATTAGAAAAAAGCAATCATTCAGAGAGAGTTAAAGAGTATTTGAAAAGATAGCAACTATTTGCTTCTGTAAGTAGGATCATGCGCTTTGCGCTATTGTTCTGTGATTTGATTGTTGTTACTACAACACTTTTTTATATAGAAGCTCTATTTTCATAACAATTGTATTCATGTTGAATGCTTGAATGCTTGTCACTCTTTCTCCTCTATTATCAGAACCTATTAATGAAGAAATGTATGGCAGTACAATTACAGTACCCTACTGTATTTCACACGCGTGGAACCGAAAATAGCAATAAATGATCATTCTACACACAAGATTGCAAGATAACACCAAGATAGTACACCAATCAGTAGTAGAACCCAAAGAGAACCATGTATAATGATGAAATGAGAGAGAGAGAAGAGAGAAGATGTGTCTCTCCACGAGTGTCATCCTTTTATAGAGTTTCCAAACCCTATTTGGCCACTTGGCTTTCCCTTCAAAATGTAAACCCTACTATTTTTGGGTCTAGATTCAATGTACCCAATGTTCAAATTTGAATCTCTCTCAAACTCGACTACCAACTTTCCCACACTTTCAAAAAGTGTTTATTGAATGTATTTTAAACTAATATAACTTCAAAAAGTTTATCTCTAATTCTAAAGTGAGTTTTGGCCTCTTATTAACAAATTACCAAAATATGACTAAACTAGACTAAACTAGTTGAAATCTCTCACACTCCCTCTTCAACTAGTTTTGGCATAGTTTTGACAATAGAAACAACTTTAGAATGATCTCCATCCTAAGTATAGATCTCATTTCTAAGGTTCTAAAGTATCTTTCATAATTGATTTAGAGGATAGTGTCCAAATTGGATGCTTCACTATTTCTTACATCAATTTTACACATCAAGATATAACTAGAACATGAAGGACCAAATAGAATGTGAATGAAATGATTCCTCCATGTTTCAAACTTTGAACTCTCTGAAAAATTATAGCAACCAAGCAATAAATGTGAGTGATGACCATTTGCTTGCTTGTCTCCTCCAACTTTGTCATTTCTTGATATGACTCCACCATAAAACTCCATGAATGAGCCTCCATCTCCATCTTGCCACAAGATATCATCAAACCTTGATGGCTTGGCCATGAATGAGTGACATAATAAACCTCCATTAGCTTCATTTCCATCAGCAAAACCAGCCAAGAATTCTAGTACAACTCCAACAATAAGATATTGCAAGACAATGTAGCTAGTTTGTCCATTAATTGTTGTGGCTTTTGGTAAGGACAAGCCACGGAACCCGTCATTGGATTCTTCAGTTTCTTGGTCATGGTTGGATACTGGAACAAGTTTCCAAAACTTGTCAGTCCGGAAGTGTTGTAGTGAAGCATCGAGCGTTTGCCATCTAAAGAACAATACCCGATGGTTATGTATTCTATTTCATTGCAAAGTCGTGTTCCTCCCGAGTTCCTAACATTGGGCTTGTACTTGACATGAAACATTACAAGTAAAATAAATAAAAGAATTTAACTTTAAAATAAAAATTTAAAATATAATTATGAATTAATAATTTAGAAACTTAACAACATTTTTTATTTCCACGTTACAGAAAGTTAATAGAGCTTTCTGTACTGAAGCTGACTGCTAAGAAGAATGAAAAATGACAACTCTCCAAATTGAGAAGTTGTGACTTCCAGAAAACCCTGCATGAAACTATGGATTTTAGTGAATTTGAAAGGGGAGTCATCATTTAATGATTCCTTCAACTGAAATCCATATGGTATATCGGCAATGCAGAGTGTATAAGGCCTTTTCTTTAAAATTTTTGAAATTTCTCTACAATCGTCCTCCTCAACCGAGTAAAAGCATGGTTGATCATCGACACTTTTGGGGAGATAGGTCTCTAATGGATCCTCCTTCGCAATAGTTTCACACTACAAGAAAAGGTGGCAAAAATTGCGAAAATTTCTGCAATTTTTGCCATTTTTAGCCAAAAAAATTGCGGTAACGGTTTCCGCAATTTTTTTGACAAATCCGCAATTTCGGACACACAATTTTTTGGCTAATTTTTAGTAATTTTTATGGCTAAATTAACAATAAAAAAATTGCGAAAACCCACCCGCAATTTTTTGGCATAATAATTGCGGATTTATTTTCACAATTTGTTTCCGCAATTTGTTTGGCTGATATTTTTTGCCAGATTTTTTAGGGCAAAAATTGTCAAAAAAATTAGGGAAATTCATTTTCGTAATTTTTTTCCAAATAGTGTCAAAAATTTGCGGAAAATAAATTCGCAATTTATCTATTACGAATTTATTTTCCGCAAATTTTTGACACTATTTTGAAAAAAATTACGAAAATGAATTTCTGCAATTGTTTTGACAATTTTTGCCAAAAAAATTGCGCATAAATACTTGCAATTTGTTGGCTAAAATTGCAAAAAATATCACCAACCCTAAACCTTAAACCGCGATAGCAAGTTCTTTACCTCAGATAACGATTGAGCTAAACATGACTGCTGTGGCGTCGGATCCTTCTCTATAGTTGCACGCTACATGACATACAAAAAAGATTATGAAATTGTAAGAAAATTTATCTCTATCTCTCTAATGAGATCCATACTTTTTATAAGGCTTTCACAATTGAGAGTATGGCATCCCATGCATTGTCTTATGTCTCAAAGTACATGTGCAATAATTAGACTCTTAGAAAGAAGTGAGGTTAAATCTCTTCGGCTGAGCTGAACCCAACTGTTGTAGCATTGGATCCTCCTCTACAACAACATGATGCATGATTAAAACTGAAATAAGGAATATATCTCATTCTCTCTCTCTTTCTCATTCTCTCTTTCTCTCTCTTTGTCTCTCTCCCTCTCCCTCTCTTTATGTAGATAGCTATGACCGTACCAAGTTTCAAAAGAAAGAGATGGAGAGAGAGAAAGAAGAAATGAGAAAGCGAACTAAACTGAGATAAACTTTTCATCATCTTCATCTATATCTGTACAGTCTTTCAGAGTTCTTCCATTTCTTCACTTTGTCTCTCTATCTCCTTCCTCATTTCATCTACTTGGAAAGAATACTGCATCTCTTTTCTATAGACACTTAGGCCTCTTACTCTCTTTCGTCCCTGACTATTTTCTTCTAAAATCTTCATTACTTTATCATTGGGGTTTGTTCCTGACATATAATTAATTAAAATCTTCATTATACACAAAAAAATAACATAGCTAATCAAATTTACATGCAAAATCATATATATGTTCATCATTACATTTTATAAAATTAATTGTATTTAAACCATAATTTCAAAAAATAGATGTTATTATATCTCATGTTGGGTGTTAGCTTCAAAGTCTCAGCCACAGGTTGGATCCAACTCGCCTGCTTTTAGTTTGCCAAAGCCTTTACTAGTATGAGCATCCACATAGATCTCAGCAACAGTTGGAGCCCTATTCTTTTCTTGTGCCTAAAATTTGGCACTCAACAATAGACAAAAATAGATGACATCATGAAAAAAGAGGTTTTGCATATCAGAGTATACAAATGCAAGTTTTGTTGTATACACACATACCAGTCTCATATTGATGCCCGCATATCCACCAAGTTTTGTTGTATACACACATACCAGTCTCATGTTATTGACATCTTTTGTTGTTTTGATCTGCTGATTTTATTTTGTTGACTCAATTTCTAAGCAAATTATTGTACACACATCAAGCAAATGAATAATAAGTCAGTAGTAAGATAAATAAATCATGCACTAACTAGAGATGACCAAACATTCAAGTCAAATTTTGGTTTCAAAATACATAGATAAAACAAAAAAGTGGAATACAATTTGGAAAGTTTTGTTTTTTAAGTATTGACGTAGAAGCTGCCATCTCTCCTTTTCCATCCACTCAGGACATTTTGGCGTTAAATTTTTTGCCTCTACTTTATCAATGTCGTTCTTGAGTCTTTGTCTCAATGAATGAAAACTGGACGACAATTTGTCCTTGAAGTACTGTGATGAAAACTAGCAATCATATTCTGCTTGTGATATGAAATAAAACTCATCAAACTATCTCTCTCTCTCTCTCTCTCTCTCTCTCTCTCTCTCTCTCTCTCTCTCTCTCTCTCTCTCAAAAGAAATTTGGAAGGCTTTGGTCGCAAGAAAAAATTCGCAAGAGCTTCGCTAGCACAAGTGAGGAATGAATCGAATTCAACCAACTTATAGGTGAATTTGGTGGGTCCATTACACTGAATAGTAGTTTGGCTGGTCAGTTCTGAACAAAAATTTGCAGGCATGTGCAGTACTGTAAAAATAGGCTATAAAAATCTCGGCGAAGATTTCTAGGGATCTGAACCTATCAGGCGAACGTTTTCTAGGGCTGACGAAGGATGAACCTTTGCCCAGGAGGGTCCTTCGCCCAGGTACTGTCATAAATGCATTTTTTCACAATTTGAACCTATGGACAACCTAATTTTGACATTTTAAGATCATCTAGCAGGTTGGCGAAGGATCATAATGAGGTTATGATGCTCGGTAAAGGTTCCCAAAATGGCACATCGCTGAATATTTTCCTGACTCAAAAATTGGATTTTCTCTTGTCAGGAACCTTCGCCCATCTCAATTTAGATAAATCAAGGGTGGATGTACAGTTTGAGAGCTCAACGAAGGTTTCTGGTACTGTATTAGGTCAAATTTGTGCAAATTAGTGATTTTCTAAGTCATTGTACATCAAAAATATTGTGCTTCCTTTTTCTTATGTTGATGACTTCCTGACTTTTGCTCATCAATCTTTCCTTATTTTTTGTTTTTTTTCTTTTTTTCTTTAACTGTCTTTTTCCAAAAAACTCAACAAATTAAATACTGAAAACAAAAAATTGAAAAATAAATAAAATTAAAAAATATATTGAGATCAAGCTTGCTGAACTGGCGGAGCCGGCTGCTAAAACTTGCGTAATCGGCTGTCATTTACCGGAGTATCGAATCATTTTCCATCCAAGTGCTCAAGAATTACTGCGCCATAGTTTAGGATTTCCTTCACTTTATACAGGCCTTCACTGGTAAACTTCAACTTACCCTTGATCAGCTTGGTTTTGTACATGAATGCAAGATCTCCTGCTTTCAGATCTTTTTTGTGCAATCGACGATCGTGCCATGCCTTGCGGCGGGCTTTCTTTGCTGCTAAGGCATGAGCTGCCATCAATCGGGTTTCACATGATTTGTGCAACGCTTCATGACGGAGTTGTAGAGACATATCATCATTCAATCATTCTGTGGCTGTTATGCATAAAGATGGGATTAAAAATTCAATTGGCATAACATCATCTTGACCATAAACCAGTTGAAAAGGTGTTTGATTTGTACTATTTTTGTAAGTGGTTCTGAATGCCCATAATGCTGCATACAGTTTATGTTCCCAATCGGACCGACTTGCTTCAACTGTCTTTGTCAAAATGGTGCAGAGAATCTTATTGGAAGATTCAGCTTGGCCATTCCCTCTGGGATAGTAGGGAGTACTAAATTTGTGTATAACAAAAAAATCTTCCAGTAAACACTTTATTGTTTGATTAACAAAGTGTGTACCCCGGTCACTGACAATTTTGATCGAACATTCAAATCTGATTATAATATTTTCATATAGAAACTTGGCCATAGATTCCGCATCAGCCACTTTGACAGCTTTGGCTTCAACCCACTTGGTCATATAATTAGTTGCGACGATAATGTATCGGGCCTGAGATCCTTGCGCAACAGGATGAATAGGACCAACATAATCCAGTCCCCATTTTTCAAACGGTGCTTGCGATAAAACCAGATGCAAGGGTTTATAATTCTGTCGTATAGGTCGTCGTGCTCGCTGGCAAACATCACATGTCTGAATAAAATTTTATGTGTCCTTATGAAGCGTAGGCCACCAACAACTGGATTGCAAAAGTTTGTGAACAGTAATATCTCTAGAGAAGTGCCCTCCACCCATGCCATCATGTGAAAACATGATTAAATCTGGTACTTCATATGGCAAAACACACCTTCGTAAAATATTATCTGATCCACGACGGTATAATTGTCCTACAATTAATTGATAAGGTTGAGCCTTATGAATCAATTGTCTCTTCTGTACTTTTATCAAAGAGTCATTCAGTTGTCCTAGCATCACGTACTCAACAATATCTGCCGTCCACTCAAGTATTGCTTCAACATAGAACAACGCAGCATCTGGCAGTTCATCGTCCACTTCAGTATTAACTAGTGCGGATTCAATTTGCGAAACGTGATCGGCTAGATAACTTTGCTTTCCCTTTTGAACCACAATCCGAAAGTCAAATCCAGTCAATAATAATAAGCATCTTGCAATACGTCCACGATTTCATGTCTTGTTTACCAAGTAAAGTAACGGTTGATGATCCGTATAAAATGCAAAGTGCGTTTTCATGAGGTAGTGACGAAATTTTTGAACAAAAAAAATCATGGCTAGCGCTTCACGTTCATCCAATGGCGTATTTTGAGGCATCTGTATGAACATGAAACTCTATCGTCCAATCTGGAGAACGCAGTATTGGTGCTGAAGTTAATGCTTTTTTTAACTTTTCAAAGGCTTCTAATGCCTCTACTGTCCAAATAGGAACAATAGTTAGTTTGTATATAGGTCGTGCTAAATCTGCAAAGAAGATAATAAAAATTCGATAGTAGTTCGCATGACCCATAAACACATAAACTCCTCGACTTGTTGCTGGCGGTGGCAATTCTACAATAACTTTAATCTTAGAATAATTTGTGGCAATACCATTTCTTGATATCACATGTCCAAGCACAACTCCATGCGAAATCCATATTTGGTATTTTTTCGGATTTAGAGAAATCTGATGTTTGCGACATCTTTCAAATACTTTCTCCAATCGATCCAAATGGTCTGTATCTGTACTATGAACTCCCAAGTCGTCCAAGTAAATTTCAAGAAATTTCTGCAGATAATCTTTAAAAGCAAATTGCATTACTCTTTGGAATGAACTTGGTGCATTACAGAGTCCAAACGACATTACTTTGTAAGCATAGGTGTCCCATTCTATTGCAAAAGCAGTTTTGTGACGATCGACAGGTGCAATCTTAACCTGGTTGTAATCACTAACCTGGTTGCACTAAGACTTCTTTTGCTTTTGGCACCAACTTTAGGAACTCTCCCAATGAAATATTGATCTTGCTAGACAAAATGTTCATGAGTAATTCTGTATGCGGTGCTTCCGGTTCAGTCATCTTGAAGGGTTCTTCATGATGATGTAATTGATCATTCATATCCGTACGTAAATTTCTTGGAGGCTGCAACGGTGAAGACCAAACTTCAGCTGTTACTTTAGCTGCTTCAAGTTCCTCTTCTTCTTGCAGATGTTTAATCCACTGTCTCATATCCTGATATCTTCGTTTTTATGCATTGAGATTTGGATAGACTGTCGATGCTGTTGGTGTATCATTCAATGGTATAGAATCAGCAGGTATTGGATCCACTATTGATTCTTTTTGCTTTTGTGCTCTAGTGACCACCATCAAGGGTGCACTTGGTTTATTCTGAGCTACTGATCTTTGCTTGATTGTTATCAAATTTACAGGTGCTGTAGCTGGTGGTGGCTTCGGTCTTGCTGGACAGTCTTTATAGCAATGCCCATATCCACAATCACGACAAAATGGTACGAATTTTTCTTTATTTAGGCATTCTGCAACTCTATGATTTTCTCTACATGCAAAGCATCCAAGTGGTGCTCTGGTCCAACTTCTCGAGGCTTGTTGTTGAGCGGCAGCATAATGGCATACGTTTTGAAGATCCACCTTCCTGATCATTACCATAGCTCCATTGCTTAGCACTTCCGTAAGGTTCTGGTTCCATCAAATTGGCAGGAGGAGCGGAGTGTTTTGGTGGGGCTGGCAAAGCTAAACGTTTCGGGTATCCAAGAGTAGATTGTCGCAGTCTTGCTGCTAAATTTCCTTCATACTGTGGTTCTCGATATCCCATCTGGGCATACCATTGCTGAATTATCCGAGGGTTGAAGTTGCAAAAAGCAGTCTCATGATCAGGTGAATTACACAGATGGCAAACACTAATTTCCATTCGTTTTTTCAATTGAGGACACTCGTTCACTGTGTGATTTCCTGTAAAAATAGAACATCATATATTTTCCCTAGTAGGAAAAGTCTTTGCAATCTTATCAGGTTCCTTCTTTGCTTCTCTGTGGAAATTTTCCAATGCTTTGATCTTCTCATCAAATTGCAACTGCAACTTTTCCATCTATTTCTGCTGGGTCTTCCCAAGTTTCTCGAACTCATTGAGCATCATTTCTGCAGTAGCATTGACATTCGTTGATGCAATAGTGGTGGATGTCGTAGTAGTCTACCCTGCTGTATAAGGCAACATACTGACATTTGGCTCATCATCTGAATCTTCATCCTCCTCTCGAATTGCATCGTCCATAGCATTTTGCAAAAGTGCGTACTCATTATGGCGTTTCAGCTCACGTCTGATCCGTTTAGGTAGACCTGACAAAAACCACATAATCATGGCATTTTCATTGATCAGCTCAGGTTCGCATTCAGATCTGAGACGTTTCACCCTTTCGATGTAATCTCGAACCATTTTCCGCTTTCCCATTTTAACTTTACTTAAACGTAGGAAAGGGTCTTCCATAAACTTTCGCGGTTTGAACCGTTTGATAAGGGCTCGTTTAACAACCTCCCAATCTGTACGCTTCGTTTCATCTTGGTTATAGTACCAATCGTGTGTTGTGCCTGTTAAGGCCATTAAGAAACAACTTAAGTTTATCTTGAGGATAAATCTCACCATAGACCTCATAGGATTCAGCATAGATCTGAATAAATCTAACTGGATCTGTTAATCCATTATACTTGGGTAGATCCAATCGGGGTGCTCTGCTAACAATAATTGGATTGACCTCTTGTGGAGCACCTCTAGGGACAGCCATTTTTACAAATTTAGATCAAGCGGACAATGAGATTGGATCTAGATTTTTCCAAAAAACTATCTCAGATCAAATCTGCTAGATCTATTCTCTTTTTCAAGAATCTGACTCTATATGATATAAAACTTTCCGAAATTCGATCAATCGATACTTCTCAAGAATGATAAATCCCTCAGAATCCAATTCATAATATACTAGATTTGATCGAAATTTTGACAGAGACTTGATCTGGAAAATCAGAAACTAAAAATAGGACTGGCGAAGGTTCACTAGGCAAAGGTTGGCTCAACGAAAGTTAAACAGTGCTATTTTGGAAAAAAAAATTCTCTGAACAACTTTTTTGACAATTTCTTGAAAAATAACCTTTGTCGACATTCCTGGTGAAAGATCTGACACAAATAAAACTATGAAAAACCGGACGAAGATTTCTGACACAAGGAAATACAGTTTCTATTGTCTGGCGAGAGTAAAATTCAAGATTTTCTATGATCTGATCAAAAAGAATCTTTGCCAAAATCAAAAATAGTATTTCTCTATAAATATAATGTTCTGGAAACTCGACGAAGGTTATGGCGAAGGATCAAGAGTAATATTGGTAATTTTGCAAAAATGTGACTTTGTTTGACAAAAATATGGCAATATGACAACTGATCCTCTGAAACCCTTTTTATTTTTGGTATTATTCTTCGCCGACTTGACAGTAGATAGATCTGAATCACTTCTAAGCACAGTGAATCGGACGAAGGTTTATTTTATGTATTTTTAGGGTTTTGGTTATTTTTTGTTATTTTTTGACGATTTTTTTGATGTTTCTGAAAATCTGCTGGAAATTAATCTTCGTCCTTCAAACTGAAGCTTCTGTGAACAAAACCGAAGGTGTCTACAACTCAGCGAAGGTTTCTTGAAAGAGAGTAAAAATTTCTAAGCTCTGGTGATGCTTTTTGCCTCTTTTTGACCAAATCTGACATATTTGACCGATTTTTGTTATTTTCTCTGATATCTCAGATCCAAATGGATCTTAAGATTGGTGATCTGAATAGGTTTTTCTGTTTAACAATCGGATTAGATTTCGAACAAGCAAATTCACTCAAATCAAGCAAAATCAATCCCCAAACTAACCCTAAAATGCAGATCAAACACTATTCATGCCACGACAAGATGTCTAATGCAAGCTAACCATCAACCAAACATGCTGCAAACTGAAAATTGGCGTAGCTCCCCAGCAACAACGCCAAAATTATAGTGGGTTTCTTTTCTTGCCTATCCTCAACCCAAGATCTAATCAATCTAGCATCAAGGAGATGAAGTTAGTTGTCATGCGTAGGTTCGTTCCCATGAGAGTGATAGTATAGTTCAGATTTCAACATGAATGGAGGATCTAACACAACATCCATTAACACTAAGCATTAACACTACATCCATTAATCCTACTTCCATTAACCCTAAATCCACAACAATGATAGAAACTTACTCTTTCTTTCTCTCCCTTTTTCTCTCACAATACGCATAAAAAAATAGCAATCCCAATAATGATCAAATCCAACAATTAGCAAAATACAAAGAAAGCATAAGAAATGGAGGACAAGAGAGGAAGAGCAAGGACATTCATCAATCCATTTTTAAAGAGAACCAATCTGCTTTATTGAAATGAGAAAATGAACATCAAGAGCAACTCGAGTTGGTCCCTTTTTATAGTAGAGAGGAGGACCCTGGCCTCTGAATCCTATTGGTCCAGTCTTGCCTCTCTTTTTATTCAAATTTAAAAAAGTGTGGGAGCCATCAAAATTGGAGGGAAACCCAACTTTATTCACTAACTTGACATTTAGGCCCTACGACATTAAAAGTCTCGCAAAAAGGCCTAAAGTCCTTTTATTAACTTTTGACTGATCAATCAAATATCTATGTGATCATTGGGTTGGACTTACACGCGAAGGGTGCCAAATCTCTCTCAATTATTAACTAGGGCTAGGGTTGCCTTGGGATCCACAAACCCTCCAACAGTTTGCTGAGGGAGCAGCCATTGGAGACAGAAACTCCAGTAAGGCATTAAATTTTGATAGTAGCATTTTTTTATAAGGTAGTCTCTAGAGCTGCGACGGAGCTTGCAGAGGTTCCCTTTTGCCATTCATCACAACTTTTGGCTCAAAATATAGACATTGGAACAGTGGTAGACCAGATGTTCCATCAGGCCATTTGATAATAGAATTCTGCTCAGGTTACAGCTACTGATGCTTTTCTAATGTAAAGACATGAAAAAAGCTTCGCTCCTCCCCACAAACACAGAAGGAAGTGTTGTGAAGATGCAATGCAGATGGAGGTCACATGGAATTCTCGACGAAGATGTGCTGGCACAGAGAGGTCAAAAGAAAAAGCTCAGCCTCTCCACAAACGCAGATGGAAGTGCTGTGCAGATGGAGGTCACGTTTCGTAGCAGAGAAGCAACTGCCAGATGTGTTTTTGTAGCAAGTAGATGCTGATTGTAGATCCGATGTAGATGCACATGAAACAGGTAGCAATTAGTGCTGAGATATGTTTTTGTAGCGACTAGATGCTGATTGCAGTCCGATGCAGATGCACATGAAACATGTAGCAATTATTGTTGTGCTTTGACCCTTATCACTTGCATCATGATGAAGTCATGATGATAACAAAGTAATTCACGTAGCCTTCATGTGCACGTCCAATATCATCAATAAAAAATATGGTAACACTCACTCATTTCTGTGGTGCTGATATTTTCCAAAGAGATCACTCTAGAATCTTCTCTTTTGAAAGGGCACTCAAGAAACGTCAACAAAATTAGAAAATCAAATAAAATATAAATAAATATAAATAAAAAACATAATTTTTTAGGCCCGTAAAAACAATCTTACCAGCATTTTTTTTTTTGTAAAAGAAGGATTTGAAAGAAAAGGAAATAAATCTTTGTTGGAATGTCAGCCTGCTAACAATGGAAGTCTTGCAGGTCTGTAAGAGGTTGTTTCATATGAAAAATAATCTTTGAGCATGGCAATTCGGTTGACACCATCTTGTATACCACCAATCATAATTGTATAGCGTGTCTTGACTGTGCATTCGAGACAACCACATGAAATATGTGGCGCTTGACTAGCTTGGTATAGAATAGTTACTCTCTTCATATCCATCGTAAGAGTTGTATGTATAATTGTAGTCGGGATATATTGGAAATATTGATGAACCATTGTAATCTAAGTATTGATATTCATCATGAAGTGTCGAATGAGGAAAATATTCATTTGTTTTTTCAGATCATTACTTTTAGATTGTTGTGCTTTCTCCTTCGCTCTTACCTTTGTTTTTCTTTTTGCTCAGATTCTTTAAGTTCTTGCTTTTCCTTCTGCTCCTCGATATATCTTCTTTGAATTCGCATAGCTTGTATTTCCCAACCATGAAAAATATGGCTCTTTAAACTCATCAGGTGAGCCTTGTGTGAACATTGATAAATATGCTGGCCAACAGATTACGACATTATGACCTGATTTAGAATCTTCATAGAAATCATCTTGTTGGTTTTTCAATAATTCATCATTCTTAGGATCTAATACCATCTGATCTTCCTCTTGCTCTTGACTCCTCAATTCAGTAGTTTCAACAGATTGTTCAAAATTTTGTATAGGTGTTGCTTGATGTTCCTAGGTGTGTTGATTTCCAATGACATCGTAACAATTCTTCATCGTGCGCTGCTTCAGCTCCTTTTATCCACAAATATTTTTGTTGCACATCTGGAGATATTTCATATCTATGTAGAGAATTGATCACTTGTTCCGTTATTCTATCATCATTTTGATTATGAGACGAAGTATCATGATGAGTGACAGGCCTATCTTCACGTTTCATCAATCTGCATGGCTCTGTCTTTTTCTTGTTTTGAGATGTTGTTGTTGTTGCTGGCACCTTCTCATTTGATTGTCGTTATTGTCCAGGTTTGTTCTCAGCACATATATCTCTCGTCCAAAGCGGATCTTTAACTTTAACCACCTTAAAACATAAAAACTTTCAAGCACATCTATGTTAAATCGTCAATCATCTACACTAACCCACCACGAACCACCTCCATAGCCATGGAGTGGAAACGAGCGGGAGAGAGAGGGAGAGAGAGAGATGGAAGAGAGGGGAGAGAGCTTGGATCTTCCAAGAAGAGAGATAACCACCTTAAAACATAAAAACTTTCAAGCACATCTATGTTAAATAGTCAACCATCTACACTAACCCACCACGAACCACCTCCATAGCCATGGATTGGAAATGAGCGGGAGAGAGAGGGAGAGAGAGAGATGGAAGAGAGGGGAGAGAGCTTGGATCCTCCAAGAAGAGGAAGAGAGAGAGAGAGAGAGAGAGAGAGAGAGAGAGAGAGAGAGAGAGAGAGAGAGAGAGAGAGAGAGAGAGAGAGAGAGAGAGAGAGAGAGAGAGAGAGAGAGAGAGAGAGAGAGAGAGAGAGAGAGAGAGAGAGAGAGAGAGAGAGAGAGAGAGAGATACAAGACCACACTTAGTTCCTCTTGACAAAGTAAGACTGAAGCTCTTTAAAGCCTTTATTCATAATCCAACAAGGTAAAGTACAGTTGAAAGTAAAATACAGTACTAGAAAGCACCATAAAGCATAACCACTTTCAAGACATCCCTGCCACCATCCCACAAAACAAAACTGTCAAGTTAGTTCAGTGAGGAAGACCGGTGTCATAGTTGAATGACAGTTGTTATTCATGTCCAAAAGAAGTTATACTACTTAACAGCTTTGAGTAACATTTTAAAACATAGTCCAGTCTTTCCAAACACACAATATTTTAGCGATAGGCCAAGCCGTTATATCACTGTATCAAGGCGAGTGCCATATTGATCAGCTTACGATTATCACTTCGTTTTAATCAAAAAGGAGTATGAAAATTTTAAACCGTTTGAAATTTTACTTAGCCAAAGGACATGGTGTGAACACGTGTGCTGGTATCAGAGCAAATCCATGCTATACTGACCCAACTGACCCTTACAACGTAAGGTATGTCACGCACTGCTATTCATACTCCTAAGCATATCCATGCTTTCCAGTTATATCTCACCAAGAGTCTAAAGTAACACTAACAGAGGTAAGGTGAAGCGTTGCCATGAATGTTATATCAGAATGACATAACATCCACGATATTAGGACACTATATAGAAAAGATGTGATTAATATTGAGTAAGAGATTGCCAATGTTTATACTGGTTAGTAGGGCAGATCCATGCCATTCTATAAACTATGCTTCTTACGCATATTCATGTTGTCTAAGATCATATTATTGGAGTCCTTACTGTTACTTTCGGTGACCAAATCTTATTTCAAGGTACTTTTAGTTTGATTTGAGTGTGGTCTTATGTCGTTTCTTTCTTTCGAACAAGGGAAACAAAGAAGAAAAAAGAAGCTTCTTGAGAGGCAGCCATAGTAGTTCTTAAATGAAGGGGTTCTTACTCTTTTAGATCACATAAAAACAAAGAAACCGTGGAGTGAGCATATTGCTACGGAGAGTTACTTAGAAAGCACTTACAAGACATCTTCCGACTATGCTAGTTAACTTGCATTGCAGAGATCCAATTGGTTGCATACCTTGCAAAAACAAGTAGTGGGTTCAAGAATGAACCAAACAATATTATGACGAGGCCGGAGCAATATAATGAAGCTACAACATGAGATATTATTAGCTTTGTATTGTGAGATCAAAAGATCTATAAACACTATTAAAGAGAGCATATTTGTCAGAAATAAACTTAAAAGTGTCCATCCTTCCATCGCTGCTTGGAGGAAGATGTTGATGGAAAAAGTATGTGAAAAGATAGCATAAGTTTATGGTCCATCGCTGGACAGACAGCCACGAATGATCTTAGAATGTTAATACATGAAAAGCAGATGACCCTCGGACAACAAGGTACATATGTGCATAACGATGAGTATGTGCAAGACCAATCATGCATAAACTATCCATCGCTGGATAGAACACAAGCATATACATTATCAACCATAAATTATGCAATAGGCAGCGATCTGTCCATCAGTGTTGTCCATCGCTGGACAACGCCCAACCTATTCACATAAAGTGTGAACAAAGTGAGCCTTCATCATTGTCTTCTAAGTAGTATAGAGTAGGTTCTTGCTTAGAAAAATGGTTACTATATCATTGTTATCACTTGCAATATCAGAGGATTATCACATAAACGAAACTATCCATCGCTGCCTATTGAGGCAGAATGGATGGTTTCAATCATCAACAAGTATCATTGTTGTCCATCGCTGGACTTCAATGCATTCTTAACCTATCACAGCCTCTTTACAACTTAGAGTGATGAATAGCATCGAGAAACAGAATGTTATCAGAGTATGCTTATCAGGAGAGTAGAGCAATTATGAGAGAAGTGTAAAAGAGAACAAGATACATACCGTAAGTTATCAAATCGTTGATCCGTAGGCAGGTAAGACACATTTCCAGCAAGTCACAGAGGAGCAAAACGTCTTCATCGGTGTTGTAGAGCCAAAGGGTTGAAGAGAGCGTGCACTTATAGTGTCTAGTAAGGTAGTAACCTAGAAGGAGTGAGTGGGAGTGGGAAATTCCATTTCCCTCCAATTTATGAACAAACCAACCCATTTCAAATTTTTGCGGGAAACCCTCTTAGTTAAGAATGGAACTTTATCATATGCAAGGGTATAATATAAAAAAACCCTGTAAGTTTGGAGGAGCGGTACGTCAGTATTTGTCCACTTTTCTATTAATGCAATGGGGTGAAACTGAACAAAGGAGCATCCATGAGAGAGAGAGAGAGAGAGAGAGAGAGAGAGAGAGAGAGAGAGAGAGAGAGAGAGAGAGAGAGAGAGAGAGAGAGAGAGAGAGAGAGAGAGAGAGAGAGAGAGAGAGAGGACATAACACCAAAATTGAGTACAGTTTTCTCTATTCAAAATAATATGATATGAGGAAGAGGATCCTCATAGCCAAGAGTCACTACATCATGAAACCATCATGTGGACTACACCATACAACAAACCTTGTTAGCCATAAAATACAAGTAAAGGTAAAGGTTTGGTGCTACCCCGACCAAAGGGTAGCCGGGGTGGCATCATAGATGCTAGAGAGAGAGTAACAAGATTTCACATAGTCCCTCTTGACAAGTCAAGACCAAACCCTTTAGACCCTTCAATTTATAGCATAACAGGTAAAAAATACAATTGTATAAAGTTTAAGAGTACAGAGTACCATAAAGCGAAGCAAGTTTTAAGACGCACAGCTGTTACCTGCCACCATCCCACACAACAAAACCGCACAAGTTAGTTGCGTAAGGAAGACATGTGTCATAGCTGAGCATCAGTTGTTATCCATGTCCGAAACAAGATTCACTACTTTATCAGGTAAATTGGATTTATAACAAGTACGTCCAATCTTCCCAATGATTAACTTCATCACTTAGCAATACATTCCGCCCTTTAAGGAAGCCGTATCAGGACACAAGCCATACTGATCAGTACAAGAGCAAAACTCGGGTTGCAACAACAAGTGCAGTTCCAAGTGCTGCTATAGAAAGGGACACTATGAATAAAGTATTTGGAAGCAGCAATTTTTCAGGGTCTGATACTGCTCAGATCGCAATAGAAAATGTAGTTCCAGGTGTCGCTACAGGAACAGACACTATGAATAAAGGGGGTCGCAATTTTTCAGGCTCTGGTTTTGCTCAGGTTGCAACAGGAGGTGCAGTTCCAAGTGCTACTACAGGAAGGGACACTGCGAATGAAAGAGATAGCAGCTTTCCAGGCTTTGCTACTGCTGAAGTTGCAACATAAATTCCGAGTGCTAGAACAGGAAAAGACACTATTAATAAGATTCATTGTAACCGTAAGGTAGAAGATTTCCAAAGTCGAAAAAGATTGAAGAAAGCTACACCTCGTGATGAAGATGAATATGAGCATGAAGAAGAGTATGAGGAAGAGGTTAAGAAGCTGAACAAATTAGTGTCAGACAACCAAGAGAGCCCACATGATGCTGCTATGGAGTGTGAAATTTGAAGATCATCTAGGAAAAAAAACATATTGATTATAATTTTGATGGAAGTGATGATGATGATCTGGTAGCTTTCCCACGTTCAAGAAGAGGTAAAGCTGATGTACGTGCTACTGTAGAGTTGCAGAATTGAAATACTGTACCAATTGAAGTGCATCAAAGCCCGAAAAGGCAACTTGATGAACAAGATGACAGTGATGATGAGCCTTTCAGTGATGACGAGCCCGACAGTGATGATGAGCAACATGGAATTCCTGAACCTGATCCAGATTTTTATGTATTTGATCAAGATCGCTTGGAGAAGTGTTTTAGTGTGGGACAAATATGGGCAATATATGATGATTTGGATGGAATGCCAAGGTTCTATTGTCGTATCATGAAAGTTATCAGTGGTGATAAGTTTGGTGTATCCATGAAATGGCTAGAGGCTCTACCTGCCTTAAATGAGATAGTTGAGGTTTTTACAGATTTCTTAGAGGAAACCGGTGTAAATGTTCCTCCTACGCCAGTTCTGGTGCGCGAATCATTTAAAGACATGAAGCTGGATGATATGTTTGGGAAATACTGTACGAGCAAACATCTTCAAGGTTAGAAAAGGCGGAAAAGTGTTACCACAATAGACAATTCTCTGTCACGTAACTGGACCTCCTCGCAACACGATCTCTTCAACTGTTATGTGTAGCGATACATCCTCACAACACGATCTCTTCAGCAGATGCAAGCGTATGTCTGAGCAGCAAGATATAGGTTGTGCTCTGTCTCAGTGTCTCAGCAGCAAGATAGAGGTTGTGCTCTGATCGTTATCACTTATCACCTTATCACGTGCAGCATGATGGGGTCACGATGACCACATAATGATTCAGGTGGCTTTCACGTGGCCTTCATGTGCACGTCCAATAATATCATTAATAAAAATGTTTTGCAAAACTGGGAAATAGCTTTTGTCCCCAGATGAACGTGATGCTAACACGTCATCAGTTGGTGAAACTGTCACAGTATCCCTGCCCAACAAGGGCAGGGCCAAAAATCTTGTGCAAAACTGAAGAATAGCTTTTGTCCCCAGATGAACGCCCAAGAAGAGCAAGGCCAACAAACTAATGGCACGTGATTAGCATAGCCTCAACATTGCAGGGCCAACAAACGGATGCCACGTAGATAGCCTCAATGTTGAGTAAATGTTGCTCATGGCATAGGTTAGAATTGGGAACAAGCTATGCATCTAAGTGTTAAACATGTGATAAATATGGTTGGACATGTATATATTGAATGAATGGTGGTGTTGTTGTTGTTGTTGTTTTTTTTAGGGTTTGAGTGTTGTTGTTGTAGTTTTGTGTGTGGAATTTGGTTGGCTCGGCTTCAGGAGCTTCCTTCCTTCCTTGCTCTCAGCTTTTGCGTTGCGAGCAATGCAGCCATTTCCCGCTTTCATTGGCGATGGCGAGGATCAGGGAGTGGGAGCAACAACCACCCTGGACAACAACGTGATGGATCTGGACGGCGACGCCCTGGACTTGCTTGAGGGAGCGCTGGACATCAACCCCTTGGATGCCGATTTCTTCAATAGCTTCCAGGACGATTTTGATGACTCCGATATCGCCTAGCTAGTCATCCTTGCAGGTATCAAAAAAATATTTGGTACATGTCTGGTTTGGAATTACAGGCCTTACATTAATTGGATGCGGTGTCGTATAACAAGCATTGTTGTTGGTGGTGCTTTTTTATCTATATTGTGTGTAATTTTGCAGAAGGTGCATTTGGTTTACTGATGTGACATGGAAGTTAGAGGGGTTTTTCTTGGCTATCTCGAGATGTAATGCAAGAATAGTTTTTCTGTTATTCATGTCTGGGAAGACTTGGAATGTATTCAAAACAACGTGTGGCTTGATTTGCAGTGTACAAGGGTGCCTTGAGCCTTCTCATGACCTTATCAAAGATACGGGAAAGAGTCATCCTTCGTTGATGGTTTTTCTCAATTTCTGAACAGATAAAGGTGCATTGCACCCTTTATGACGAGACACAGCATTAACATGAGTTTTTAATTTTTTCTAGATTCTTTTGAAATGCAATCTTTGTTTTTATTTTTTAAGTGTTTGAAAGCTCATCTTAAGGCAAAGCTTCTCGTAATGTATCAATCACCTTGTTTCATAATTGCACAAGGTTTTTTCTTTTTTTGGTAACATTATTAAGCAATTAGTGTTTGTTATATGTAACATATATATAACCTGGCCAAGCACTCCTTAGATATCTCCAGTGGTCGGAATTTGAGCCCGCACCTTTCCCGCAGTTAACAACTTTACCCATACATCCCATTGCGATGGACGATTGCACAATTTCATGAAAAATTAAATGCATGAGATATGATCGCGTATCATTGAAGGTCACACAAATTTGTTTTTTGGAGGATAGAGATAGTACGTAGAAAAAGAAATAAAACTAGAGTTACATCTATCGATAGTTTTTTTTTTGGTATGCATCTAGAAATTCAGATAGCAAATTATTCTCGTGTACTAACAAGGCCAAAAGTAATGCTTGTTGAGTAAGGATTTTTTGTTCCCTTTTTATAGTATTCGTTTGATGAAGATTTTTTGACTGTTTTGTTGCATAGTTTGTATTTAGGTTAGTCATTGTAGTGTATTAGTTATGGACATGTTGTTTAGGCAACATTGATATTATGTGCGTTCCTAAAGTACTAGTTATGACTATAGGTCATTTATGATGTCACTTGGAGACTCATACTCATCAATGAGACATTTTGCCTAGTGAGCAACTTACAAGAATTTGGTCATTTGTTGAAAGATGCATTCGTCTAGTAGGTTTTCTAATTCTAAGTGGTTGAGATTATGTAATAGATAACGGGCCTGGGAAGGCCTGTTCTGGGTTTTTATTGGGCCGTGGGCGAGCTCGGGAGCCCACGACCCAATAAAAACCCGGAACGGGCCTTCCTAGGCCCGTTACCTTTCGTTATTAGCAGGATTTTTTATGTACGGTTTTAAACCGTAGAGCGTATGCACGTCGTAGAGTGTACAGGTTACTCTGCACGTCATAAAAAGAGCTATAAATGGAAGCAATGGATGTCGCATACTAGCTTCAAGCTTAGCTTCAAGCTGGAGCATAATATTGGATCCGATGATGTTATTTCATATTGCAAGATTCAGTGAGAACCATAGCCGTTATTTCTGATCAGTTTACGTTCTCAAATAGATTTTGAGTTGCTGCAATTTTTGATGTGCATAAAGGTTAGGCAGAAGCTGCAAATAAGTGAAGTTTCCACTATTGCCAAAAGCGTGCTTATTCTGTCCTATTGCATGCGATAATTTACAAAGCTTGCAAGTTGTAGCTGACTGTACAGCAAAGATGACTTGAATCTAAATGCCTTCTTAATTGGTAATCTGAATTCAGTTTTCCAAATTCAGAACACGATTGAAATCCAGACGCCAGCTTATTGCATTTCCTTTGTAGTTAGCGTTCCAAATTCACGAGGTGATTTAAATCTAAACACCATCCTGTTGATGGATGTCGGCAGCGAGCTTTTGGTCTTCGAACTGTTGTTTGAGGTCTGTTACCTCCGTCTGCAAGTCGAAAATTTGAATGTAGGCTTCCACATACTCTAAGTGATCTGCCATCCCTGTACAGTTTCGGGTTGTCTGGAGCTCCTTTGATAAGCTTCCAATTTTTTCCAAGGCCTGTTGATATTCTTCATGTGCATCCGGCCTGGAGCAGGTAGTTGTCTCGGCTGATAACTCCTTCAGCTCAGCAAGTTCTTCTTCGACGAGTGCTTTGTCGTTCTCGAGTGGAATCAAAAACTCGACTAGAAAATTCTCAAGCATTTGGTCTTGAAGAGACTGCAGCTTTGAGGAATCTATTTGGATTAGCCCAGAGCTGTTGCATAGCTGTAAGGCAGTTTCTGTCTTTATTCTTTTCGTGCTCTCATCACGAAGTGTGGTCTGCAGAGAAGCCTTTTCTGCCTTGACCTTATTGAGTTCGGTTGTTAATGAATCAAAGTTTTTCTGCAATTCTGCAGATTTGGCCTGTAGTGCCTTATTGTTATCTTGAAAAGACTGGGCTTCCTCATTCGACTTCTGAAGCAGTCGGCATAGAGAGCAATTTCGCTCATTCAACATCTTATTGTCAGCCTCCAGAGACGTGATCTGCTCAGACAACAACTCTATGTTGCTGGTCATCTCGTCCGTGTGCTGGAACACCTGCATCATATTTCCTTGAATATGCAGGTCGTCGTAGGCATGGATCTTTCCAACAATTTCTTTGGCACCCAAGGAAAACTGATGGTACCACCTGTAGAGGTTGTATTTGTTGTCCTCCTCATCCCCTTATGTGGCCTCTTCATCCATCCCTTGGCCTTTGTCTTGCATCTGAGTGTCGGAGATAGTATCTTCGTCGTTTGTGGATGCAGAGCAGAGCCCTTTGGCTTCTGAGAAGACCCGTCAAGTGGCACGACAGCCAAAGTTTTGGCTGCAGTAGAGGGCTCAAGTATATTTTGCACAACAACATCTGAGACAGAGTCCTTCTGGACTGCTGCTGTGTCGACTTTCATAGCTGTGACAGCTGCTGGCTGGACTTGTGGAACAGGGGTGCCCTGCAGGAGGCTCGATATCCTACCTGCTAATACACCCTGCTCTGTCTCGGTAAGAATGCCAAAATGGTCGCACAGTCGTGAGATATGTGCTTGTAGGAAATCAAAGTGCCAAGATCCTTCTCACATTCAATCTCCATATACAAGAAAAAGAAGAAGAGGAAGAGGGAGAGGGTTAGGTGCCCTCAAGGAGAGAGAATGTAGTAGCAATGTTTGAAAGGGAATGAATTACAAATGAAAAATGAGTACATATAAATAGGCCTTCCAAGGGCCTAGACTCTTCCAAACCCTAAGTTCTAGAACCTTCCAAACCCACTACTAATTATAGGGCACCCCCAAAAGTCAAGATAGGGTCCCTTAGCATAATTAGACTTTACTTGGACCCACAAGTTACTATTAGACCAAAATTGGGTCCAACGTAACTAAAACTGACTTAACATGGTCTAAATAATAAACCTAACCCATGGTTACACAAGTCTCGACCTTTTGGGTCAAAGTAACCTATGGGAAACTAACATTATCATTTATTATTTCTAACACCCTCCTTAAATGATAATGTAAAAACATAAAATGACGTTGTCCAAGCTTAATGCCGCCAAAAAAAAAAAACTTCAGCTTGAAGTAGTCGAAGTAGCCGAAATCTCAGCCCCAATCATGCCCGATGTAGAAGAGATGTAGAATACGAAGTGCTCTAGCATCAAGTCGAAGAGTGAAGACAAGCATGCTCCATCCAAAGTTAGTAACAAAAAAACCAGCCACAAGCCGAAATATGGATTTGCAATCCATCAATGGTTCCCACATGATTCCATAAGTCTTCTTACCACAAGAAACATAAAGAAGAGTATGATACTCTTTTACCATCACATCCTCCCGAATCTTACTATCAATGATCTGCTCACCAACACTAGGTAAGGCAACACCGTCATCATAAGAAGTAAGCATCAAAACAGAAAAATCAGCATAAGGTACTGATTTTGGTGAGGTATGTGTGTTTCCTCCAAGGTAAAAAGATGCTTTGCTATCCTGCAAAGACTCGGACAGCCAACAAGAGGTTGTAGCAGACTGTCCAACAGCCACAAAGTGTTCCAAGTGTGGACTTTGCTGTCCAAAAACCTTCCACAAGCCGTTCTTGATGCATAGTAGGATGCTCATGATGTAACATAGGCTGAAAATGATCAATAAACCATGGCTAAATCTGCTGTCCACCATCTTCAAGAAAAAAACCAGCAGCTTGCCACTTTGAACACCCAAAAAATCCAGCAACATGTTACTTTGAACCAACATACTAATTGACATGATTTTTTCCCCTCCTCCATTAGTACAAAATGGCTTCAAAGAATGCTTTATTTCAGCCTTTTCCAAAACATTAACTTGAGAAGCTTGCTCATAAAGTTCTTCACTAATGCATCCATCATTTGCAACAAATGGCTCAAGAGAAGAAGAATGCTCTACCATACCAACATTTCGATGCAAACTTGTACTTGTAGATAGACAATGATCAAACCAATGAAAGAGCTTGATCATCACGTCGATGCCAAACCTCAGCTTGCAACTCCATGAAAAATAGTTGGTGCCATCCAACATATCCTCGCCCGAACAAGTACGAATTGCTCCCAAATCTCTTGCCATAAGAACCAGCCAAGAAGATAAACTTTTTCAAACCTTAAATGTGCCCTAAAAGACACAAAAACCAGCAAGTATCAAATATGAAAAATCAGCACTGGAATGTGTGAAACCACACATTAGATGGATGTAGGAACTCGCCCTCCTACAAGCCCTGTGTGCTGAAAATTTCAGTCTGAAATTGCATCACAAACTCAAAAAACCAGCAAGCAAAGAATTAGGTTAGCCTCCAACAAAGCTTTTTTCTGAAACCCTTCTTTCTTGCCAAAAAGTGTGAACAATACACACACAAATAGGGCTGTTGCAACACCCTACAAATGGTAATATGCTGTCCAATTTTCAGCTGATCGGATCATCACAAAAAAATTAGCGCCTTGTTTCACACCTGGAAACAAGCAAAAAAAAGCGGAATTTCATTTTGTAAAATCAGCAAGGGTGCTGATTTTCCAACCAAATCAGAAGAATAGAAATTGCTTGTAGATGGGCGCCCTCTTGCAAAGGAGCAAATCTGAAAAATAGGGCAGCAGCGGACCAACGAAAGTAGGATAAACCTACACAGATGTGGGCGACCTAAAAGAAGCCCCGAAGAAGATAATTAATGGCGCCTTCCTGCAACCTAAAAAATCAGCAAATAACAACTTGATTTTTGGTCGCCCAAAATCCTGTTATCTTCTTTGATGTGTGGCGCCCTCTTGCAAAACGGAAAAGAGTCAAAAAACAGATCTTCACTCCAAAAAATCAGCAAAGGTGCTGAATTTCTGTGATTCCTAAGTGAAGACGATCTCTTTTGGTAGGGCGCCCTAAATCAAGCATAGAAGATCCATGGCTCTGATACCATGTAGGAAATCAAAGTGCCAGGATCCTTCTCACATTCAATCTCCATATACAAGAAAAAGAAGAAGAAGAGGAAGAGGGAGAGGGTTAGGCACCCTCAAGGAGAGAGAATGTAGTAGCAATGCTTGAAAGGGAATAAATTACAAATGAAAAATGAGTATATATAAATAGGCCTTCCAAGGGCCTAGACTCTTCCAAACCCTAAGTTCTAGAACCTTCCAAACCCACTACTAATTATAGGGCACCCCCAAAAGTCAAGATAGGGCCCTTTAACATAATTATACTTTACTTGGACCCACGAGTTACTACTAGACCAAAATTGGATCCAACTTAACTAAAACTGACTTAACATGGTCTAGATGATAAACCTAACCCATGGTTACACAAGTCTCGACCTTTTGGGTCAAAGTAACCTATGGGAAACTAACATTATCATTTATTATTTCTAACAGTGCTCCTACTGCAGCAAACTTCTTATGCTTGATCCAGCGCAGAAATGCTTTGTGTGTTATAGTGCCAAAGCATACTGGCTAGTCTGCCAATCTATCAGGTATCCGAAATTATATGCTAAGATTGTAGCATCAGCATCAGTGATGAACAACACCTGATTCACGTACTTGCAGAAAAATTTCATCTGCGCATCCCTCACCATGGTGATCTTGTACCCTTTGCTTGGTACAAAGCAATTCAACAAAAAGTAAGTCGCCTCATCAATGGAGTCCTTGGAAGTGACGTTGGTTGTCCCATCAGTTGGTGTTGTTCCGCAATGTTATCTGGAAATCAGAGTCAGCCACCCTGTGAATGGAGTGAACAAACTCGGTGCTGATCTTTGGCAACACGATAGATGGGTCCTCTTTCAAATTACTCAACCTGCAACGATCCAGTAAGGACTGAATTGAAGCAAGCCGGATGGATGCACGGATTTTCCAATTGATAGCTGCACTGGTGCTTGTGAGTGTAAGATGGAAAATAGAAAGTAACAGTGTTAAACGATGACACCGTGGAGACGATGATTACGTTGCAACTTTGATTTGACACCTGTCAAATTCATAAATCATAGGCGGTAGTTTTATTGATTTTTAAGACAGCTAAAAAGATAATCTTAATTAAATCAAGACCGTTAAAATTTAAAATAATCACGCCTATGCAGTCTTCCACGTAGTCACGTGTACATTTACAAATTTAATAAAAAGGGCTTTAACAAATTCAAAAAAATAAATAATAAATAAAATAACAATTAAATAATGAATATAAAAATAAAAAGAAAAGAAAAATTCGAAAAAATGAAACATACAAAAAGAAAAAGAAAAATTCGAGAAGCAGAAAAATAAAAATTCGAGACGAAGACAGAGAAAAATTCGAGGTAGGTTTTCGAAAGATTCTCCTCTCGAAATCCTTCGTCAGAGATAATATTTCTTCAGTCTAGAACTGTTAATACTCATTGGCAATAATTCTCCGTCCAATGACTGAAGTTGGACATAACCGTTTTCAAATACTTCAATGACCTTGTACGGTCCCATCCATCTCGTATGTAGCTTTCCAGGAAATTTCTAATGATGACTGTCATAGATCAAAGCATAATCATTAATCTTAAGATCAATAGTTTAGATATGAGTATCATGCTTTTTCTTTCATTCCTCCTGTATTTTTACTGTAACATCCTTCGAATTGTTTTGAGATTCGGATAGTTCTTCAATAGTCAACAACATTTCGTTAATACAATCCGCGTCTGTTCGTTCTGCTTGTATATGAAAAGTTGGCACTTCGAATTCGATCGGCAAAATTGGATGCATATCATATGTAAGAAAATAAGGAATTTGTTTCGTTGTGATCTTCTCCGTATTTCTATGTGCCCAGAGCATTGAAGGTAGCTTTTGATCCCAATCTGTAGCATGTGCAACCGTGATCTTATTCAGGATCTTGCATAGTATTCCATTAGCTCTCTCAGTTAATCCATTGGCTTTAAGATTATACGAGGTTGTCTTTTTATGTTTGATCAGAAAATGTGTAGTCAGTAGTCGAATTGTATCGTTTAGAAAATGAGTACCATGATCACTGACTAATTCAAGAGGACAACCATAACGTGTGATTATAGATTTGAATAGGAAAGCAATGATAATTTTCACTTCGTTTCGTTTCGTTTTGTCGCTTCCGCTTCAACATTCTTCAACCAAAATATATCGACACTTGGTGTGTCAAGTCACACTGGTTTTATTAGACAAATCAATCCCCCACATTTCAAATGGTGCAAGTGGAATGACTGGCATCAATGGCCAATTCATAATTTGGTTGGTTTACCAGATCTCTGGCATGGATCACAAGAGCGAATATAAATGGAGACATCCTTAAACATGGTAGGCCACCAATACTCGGCGGTCATAATCTTATTAACGGTGTTCTTCAAAGCAAAATGTCCACCGGCGTCTTCGGAATGCAAAGCTTGAATAACTTTTGGAATATCTTCCACTTCAAGACATCTTCTTAGCTGATGATCTGCACCAAGCTTATACCGAACGTTGTTAAAAATGGTATAAGGTGCAACTTTGTGTTGAAATATTGTCTTCTTCTCCAAGTCATATCCTTCATGATATATCTGATCTTTGAGATAAATAATAATATCAGAATATAAAGAATTCATAGAAGATATCTCGAATAAGTTTTCATATGAAAAATCATCATTTAAGGGTTCTGCAATCCTTCCCGTACTAAGTCGTGAAAGATAATCAGCATTGGTATGATACTTTCCTAGACGAAGCTCAACTTGATATGTGAACTCTTGTAGCAACAAAACCTAGTGAGCTATTCGGCCAGATAAATAAGATTTATTAACAAGATACTTCAAAGCATAATGATCGACATGGAATACAAAAGCATATCCTAGCAAATAATGCAGAAATTTCTTTACAGTAAAAATCATTCCAAGTGCTTCCCTTTCTGTTGTCGAATAATTTTTCTTCGAGGAGCTAAGCTGGCGGCTAGCATAGTATATTGGATGGTCTTTATTCTGTTCGTTCTTTTGGCTCAGACAAACACCAATTGCAAATGCTGACACATCAACATAACAATTAAATAGTTTCGTCTAGTTAGCTGGTCTTAAAATTGGAGCATTAATCAGTCTGTGCTTAAGTTCTTCGAATGCTTTCTGTTGTGCTGTCGTCCAAATATAAGCAACGTACTTCTTAAGTAACTGCGTAAGGGCTGCAACAATATAGGCATGATTATGGATAAATCTTCGATAATAACCAACATGTCTTAAGAAACCTCTTAGTTCACGTAGATTCATTGGTATCAACAGATTTTTTATCACTTCGACTTTATCTTTGTCGACTTCAATACCTCTGCTGGATAGTCTATGGCCCAAAAGTATACCTTCTCTTATACCGAAAAAAACATTTTTCAGGGTGAAGTGACAAACAAGTGTCTCAACACCTTTGAAATGTAAGTTTCAGTTTCTGTATATGAGTCTTGATATTACTGTAAACACAGAAATCATCAATGAAAATTTTGAGAAATGTTCTTAGAAAGGCAGCAAAAATTAGCATATAATTCTCTAGAAAGTAGCTGGTGCGTTACAAAGACCAAAGGACATTTTGTTGTAGGCATAAGTGCCCCAATCAGTAGCATAGAGTTATAAGCTTAAAGTTACTGATAATATTAGGTAGACATATAGATGAGAGCATAGTTGCCTGTTCCGGAACGAGGCAAAAATAAAATAAAAAACGTA
Source organism: Diphasiastrum complanatum (assembly GCA_029204225.1). Lineage (NCBI taxonomy): Eukaryota > Viridiplantae > Streptophyta > Lycopodiopsida > Lycopodiales > Lycopodiaceae > Diphasiastrum > Diphasiastrum complanatum. Next base: position 11,805,187 of record CM055105.1, read on the forward strand.
CTAAATTTTATACTAATAAAATTCTAAATTTTGGAAAAAGAAAGTTGGGGTTCAGGACTTTCAAGAGGATGCCTTAAGGGACCTTCAGGGATACATAAAAAGCATAGCTTGGATAGGATTTTTGGGAGTGATTAGTATTGACGGCTATGTTTTCTAGTACAATGGGTCTTATTGCCCTCGATTTGCCATGATCTCCAAATAGAAAATTGAATCTAATGTGGTTCATTGGTTTGGAACATAGTATTGTGATCCATACAAGGGAAAGTATATTCGAAAATGAGTGCTAATTTTTTTTAGCAAAACGAAATGGGAGCCAAAAATCAGTCTTGCACATATTACTTGTTCTTGATAATATTGATATTCTCGTGTGCTTTATATCAACTCGATATAAATACTATTTGCTATGTTGAGCATAGCAAAATAATTTCACATTGTTTTTTTTCCTATGTTTAGCATGGAAACTCATCAAAGGAAACATCTGTTCAATGCTATGTTTAGCGTTGCAAAGAAAATTTTGCTATGCTTGGCATAACAAAAAACTATAACTACAAATCCTAGTTCTTGAGAAAAAGAATTTAAAACAATAATAAGTTAGTACGTTACTTAGTGCCAACTGATCAAGAACAGGCTCTATGCAGCTCAATGGATAGACTAGTAGCCAATTATGTTTTTGCACTGATGACAAGTAACATTCGCTTGCATAAATGAAGTATGTTATGCTTTGTTAGTCGATCCTAAATATTTTTTCAAAACAAGGGGCCTACATCTTGGCTGGCCCAAGGGAGCTCGTGTAAGATCTTGTTAGTCATGATAGACTCGACGGCCACGGTGTGTGACTATTGTGTTGTGATGCCACTACCATTGCCCTAATCATAATCTTGGTAGTATTTAAGGAATTTCCTTTAGGCCATTAGTATTTGTTGTCAATAGTGAAGTACCTGTAAAGCATGCTTTCAATTGTTTTTTATAGTCATTTCTATTGTATTCTACATAGCCTTTTTTTTTTAAAATATCTATGCTGAGCATAGAGAATAGTTGTCTAATCGGATTTTGTTGCACTAATTGTGTGCAGGTTTATGTGAATAAAAAATTAATTTCTTAAATGACAATAAAAAAGGTGGTTGTGAAGCAAGTTGGTATGGGGATTTGCAAGGTTTGTCGAAGCAACGTTCATAAAAAATTTGCTGTTTAAAAAAAAAAAGAAATATCATGCTTGGAAAAATAATGCCTTACAAACTCATAATTACTTAGGCAAATGCAAAAAACAATAATCAATGTATCAAAATCATTGTATTGCCTAACTGCCATTGAATAAGTCAAAACCAAAACTTTACAAAACTCACAATAAGAGTTACGAAGAAGAAAATAAATAAACCTTAAGTAACTAAAGTTAAAACACCTCCCCCCGATTGAGCCTTAAAGACACTGCCCTGCTTTTTGGCCCTTGCCCAATGTCATCGCGCCATGTGCATAGGTGTGCATAGGATGAGGCAGCAAATGTCCACCAAAAATTTGAAAATTTTGGTGGGCATCAAATCTTTTTTGGATTTTTCAATTTCGAGCAAGCGAGCATACAGGCATATGCGGCATCCGATGCCCAAAGCACAAGCCCACAAATTTTTTGATGGGCCCCATCTTCATGCACACACGATTCAGAAGTCTAAGTGTAGTTTTCAATCGATATGTAGCAATTGGAAGAACTACAAAAAACTTATGGGATAAAGAAACACGTGTCCGTTACAAAAACCTGGGCAAAATCTTTGGGCAGGTTTATGTAAATAAAAAATTAATTTTTTAAATGAAAAAAAAAAAAACGTGTGGCTATGATTAAGATGGGGCCGAAGAGGGCAGTGCCTCCAAGATGCAACCCCCTGTGAAAAATTGCCTATATTGGCAAATCTAGCTATGTCAAATAATGTAAATATGTACATTAGTGGGTCTCACACATGTGAGGCCATGGAGCCACGTGGGAAAACTATACTAGAGTATGCTAGATCCACCCTCCTCACAGCTGCCCAATTCGCCCCCGCTTCATCTGCCATGAATCCTCGAAAATGCATTGTTTCCAAGCCATGATTTTTCATAATGCCATTCAACATTTCCCAAAACTTTACTTGCACTTTCGTGTCTTCAACCTTCATTTCACATGCAGCTATCATCTGAAACTCTAGATGTTGCATAAGCAAAAACATGTGGGGCCTTATAATTTGTGTCCGAATGAGATGCTTGACATGCTCTTGTAGTGCCTTAAAATAGACAAGGATATCATCTAAAACCACCACCACACACTATGTTGGTCCTTCGTCTAAGCCAAGATCCTTGCCCTTATCCTTTCCTGGCCTTATTATTGGCCGAGAACCAAGACATAACCATGTTCAAAGCCATCTGCTTGGGCTTGCCTTGGTCATAGCCCTCTTGGGCTTTACTTGGCCAATAGCTGACTTGGCCATGAGATTGGACGTAGCCCTGGACCTAGCTAATGCACTAGGCCCTAGCCCTGGACTTGGTCCTCCCAGAAGTCCCAAAAGGCCTACATTTGCTTGTGCTATGAAATTTCGCAAGCAAGATACGAAGAAAACTTGCAAAACTCGCAGATGATTTACTCACAGAATGTCAAAACCCTTCTTGATGAAAATAGTTCTATTAAATATAGAATAATCATCAATGAAAGTGATAAAATATAATGTAGATCCTAATGAGGGTGTGCTTATGGGACCACATATATCACTATGGATTGATTCTAGAATAGATTTGGCTCTTGTAGCATGTCCATTTGGAGATTCTATTCTAGATTGTTTCCTAGTAGGCACATTTCATAGACATGATTAGTGTTTGTGCCAATAGAAATATTAATATATTAAGTTATTACAATGTATTATGTTCGCACCTTGTATATATGTTTTGGAATAATCTTAGATTTGGATATTTGGTACTCCATTGTACGAGTTTATTAGTTATTCCTCGCCATTCCAAGATAGGCAAAAAATGTAATTAATAAACTTGTGAGGGCCCAGGTCCTCTAAATAAGACATATGAAGCTAGTGCATGGTGATTGACTGCTTTTAGTGCATGTAAAGGAGATCAAAAGCAATTGGTTGATATTTGGCATCCTATATGGAATATTCCTAGGCTTTTAAAATTTATATAACATGTAGAAACTCGCCCATCTCCACAACCTGGTTTCAGTTTTCGATTGCCAGAATTCTCTCTTTTCTTGTACTCAATCACTATGGCTTGGGGGAAAAGCTAATTGGGGTTTGAGTCTCGGCTTCTAGTTGGTTGGGTGGTTTGGTTCCATAGTAATCCTTTTGGTGCATGCAACAGGATCTAGAGGATTTTCACTTGGCGATTCTTACAACGGTATCAAAGCTTGGCTTTGCATTGATTAGAAGGTGCAGTTGCTTTTTTGCTTATTCCCAACTTTTTACTTCATGGTTGTCGAACTGACCTCCAAGTAAGTGGCTATTGCTTTCAGCCTAATGATCAATGTTATGGACTTCGTCCATAGACATAGCTGGAAATCATTCGATTTTTTACGGTTTTTTGACTGGTATTCATTGTTTTAGCTTGAAAATTTTCAAATTTATTGTACATAAAAGTTTTTTAGGATTGTGATTAATGTTTTTTAGTCAGTAGGATAATCTATTTTTCCTTTATTTGAATCCATACTTTTTTTGAAATTTCTTGAATACGGGACAATTGGCTTAAGATTCATATAACTCATTCCAATGGAGAAGTATGTTTTGAAGGCTTGATCATTGTTTTATGAAACTCTACTTCCAAGTGGGAATGCCTGAATTCATGGAATGTAGACTTCTTGAATCCAAATGATTATATCTATTTGATAGTTGAATATTGAGATGTAGTGATTTTTCTTCTCTAATCTTCAATGCTAAATACATCGTCTCCTGAGGACCTTTTCAATTGTGATTATGGAATTTCTTGTAAAAGAGAAAGATGGAATGATAGAAATGAAACTTTCAAAGGATCAGCCGATTGTATAATTTTTTTAGAGAAATCTATTATATGGAGGTTGAACTGTCCAAGTGAATTAGGGGAATTCTCTAGACATTGTTGTGAACAATTCAAAACTAGAGGAGTTTTGGAAATTGAACTATGAGTTATTCATAATTATGGATATTAGAGATAAAGATTAAAATTTAAATTCCACTAATCAGTTTTAACAAGTACCATTTTGTTATGGATTGGATCGAGTTGGAATGAAGCTCTAATCTTAATTCTTGTAGCCAAGGATGTTTGTATAAGTCGATCGAATCTTGGTAGAAATACAAGATCTGATGTAGGTTGATTGAGTGAAGAAATTTTCTTATTACTTAGTCACCGTGGCTCGGGTGAAAAGATAATTGGAGTTTGACTCTCGGCTTCCAGTTGGTTGGGGGGTTTGGCTCTACAGATGCATGCAACAAGACTAGAGGATCTTCACTTGGTGATCCTTACCAAGGTATATACAAAAAGGCCCTCATATTTAAATGACCTAATCTCTCATGCCATAACTGATTGTCTACAAATCTCATATTAATTGTTAATGCATGATCTTTACTCAAGATATATAGATTCCTTTCTCTATTTGCTAACAATATTTCATTAGACTCTTGATCTAATATAGTACATAGCCTTGATCTATAATCTTGTTGTTTGACAACAGATTCCTTGTCAATTTTGGGACATAAAGGACATCAAGAATCACTTTGGTGATTTTGTTTGGGAATTTGAGGAGAATTGCCCTTGGCCTTCTACTTTTGTGAATTTGAGTCTCCAAAGAAGATGTACTTTGAATCTGTATTAGTGAGGTCTGTGAAAAGGTCATTGTGAGGTGTCATATGTTGAGGAGTCAACATACCATTGTTGGGCATCTCAACTTTGCTGATCTTGTGCCATTACTCGCCTTGGGGCTTTTAGATGAATCTGAGGTGCCTTCTTGCTATTGATGCATCTTCTTTTTTGCTTCATTATGTTTGAGAACCTAAGATGATCTAGCTTTCTTACGAGCTTGAATGCGCAAATTGCTTTTCCCAATAAGAAAGAATTAAAATAAGTATACCCAGAATTGCGCTAATAGTTCTAACATATTCAATTTTGCTAGTTTATTGATATTATTCAATTGATTTAGCTGTGTATCATTATAGGCATCTATGTTAAGCATTCTACAGAAGCTATCTTGCAATACACAAATGTAAAGAGATGTGACTTTGGCCACAATGCTAGGTACTAGGGCAGATCTGTGCCATACTAGCCCCAAGGACATCCCACTAGTTCGTTGTCAAGAGACAATACTCAATATGAAAGGATGCATTTCATACCTATGGATATGTTCATGGTTGTATTTGAGACAACACCCACTTGTAGAGGCTTCCACCAAGTATTTGGAGGCAAAAATACAATACCAATCTACGATAATCACAATATCTTGTGAGCTCATTCCCTACACAACAAAGCTAGAAGATGAATTTCTTCAAATGTACATGATCATAAAGCCAAACCATCGATAGCTACCTTTGATTGCAGTAACCTTCACACGATTACTCTTCCACAACCTTTTACAAGTCTCCTCTCATCCAAGCAGAGATGGCAACGGTAAAGAAGCAAACCAAGAGAGCTAAAGCGAGAGAGAGAGAGAGAGAGAGAGAGAGAGAGAGAGAGAGAGAGAGAGAGAGAGCCAAGAAGAGTGAAACTTAGGGTTGTGGTCATCTTCCCTTTTATAGAAATTTCAATACTCCTTAGTGCACCGCTTGCTTAAAGATGCACACCATTAGATTGAATCCCTATAATGTGCATTGATCACAACCGTTCAATGAAAACCAAGTTTCCCCACCAAAAGATTAGAAATTTAAAAAAAACTCCTTAGGGGCCATGTTACTAAGTTTAGCAAGGTAAGGCATTTTATGTTGGCTTAGTACCATAAGGAAAAAAATCATTTCATATCATTTCAGAAAGCGATAAAGTGTAACAACCATATAGTAAAGTGCATGAGAGAGAGAGAGAGAGAGAGAGAGAGAGAGAGAGAGAGAGAGAGAGAGAGAGAGAGAGAGAGAGAGAGAGAGAGAGAGAGAGAGAGAGAGAGAGAGAGAGAGAGAGAGAGAGAACCCACCAATCGTCCCACAGTCAGTGAATCTCTTAGGGGGCAGTTAGCTCCCCGTAACGGATAACTAACTGCCTGCCAATAGACCATCAATATTGTATGGTAAGACGTAAGATAAGCCAGGAGACGTACTTTTGTCAAATTTGGAAAGATTTGTTAATCTTGTAACAAGATCAAAGACAATAGAAATATTAAAAAAACTAACAATGTTATCTCTTGAAGACTTCTGCTCTATTTCCAAAAAGGATTATCCAATGTTCTTACTTGTGATTTGTCCATAAAGAGTTCAATATAGGATTATTAATGAAGCAAATATCATCTATGTACCTAAATGAATGCTTGAAGTCATTCATAAAAGTACCAAGCCCTAATCTGGCTAGTTTTTTTATAAGTCGTGCCTCAAAAAATGATAGATACCAGTTACACCAGGTAGGCGAACAAGAAAAGCCCATCGGTATACTGCGAATCTGTCTCCAAGTTCCCTTCTTTATATCACGTCTTCATCCTGTGCATCGATCAATCACTGTAAAAATTCAACCTCTTGACTGGTAACTCGTTCTTTGCGCTACCGCTTTGCCCTTCCTTTCCCTTGAAACTAGAAAATCTTCTTTTATTTCCCATTCCTGACCCGAAGACGAGTGAATTTGGATTGTTAAGGTTGAAGTTGTCTTTCTTTTGCTAGTATTTTGGAAGTATTTGTCTTGGAGGGTAGAGAAACTCGGTCTTTTCAATAAACATTCAATTTCACGGATGTTTTCGGCGTCCCCCAAATGTGCTAAGAGTTTGGTAGAAGGATCTTGGAAAAGTTCAATAGAAGCATCAATCGTGTTGTCTAATAGAAAGGAAACTCAAATGTGCTTTAACGACGTCTCTAGCGGGTTTATGCAGCCACATAAAAAAAGCGTTCATCTGATTTTGAAGTGAGGCTCTAGGGATGAATTTGCCTAGATTGTTCATCATATACGAGACAACATGGTCAAACCAAATAATAGAGGAGTTGTTTTTACATTTGTCTCCACACCTACATTTGAAGAAAGGCCTCTTTCAGTTCCAAATTCTAGCTTGATGAAGGTTCATTCTACTGAAGCCAGTCTCAAAGTGAACTTTGATTCTAGCCCAAGTTTGCTCAGAAGAGCAACTGAAAAGTTCGAATTTATTCATGCGAATGATAATGTCAACCTATATGAAGGTGGCATGATTCTTCTTCTCTCTCCCACACTCCTCTCTTATCTTCTCTCCTTCTCCTTTTGGCAGAACAGGCTGTGGAGCACCAGTGCCTACATTCCAACGAGTGGAGACAAACCTACAATTGCACCAGTAAGTCGTTTTTCAACCTACCTATTCTTGTTGTGGGTCTACTACTATCAAAGAAATGACAAGCATTAGTATCGATATTATGAATCGTTGCTAGCATAAACATTTTTGTTGGATTTACGGATGAATAAAGTATGCTATTCATCGCTGCTAGCATCATTGTTATCCATCGCTATTACCATCGCTGGCCATAATCGTTGATAGGATTTGAAATCACTATCATTAAGTGTTAAATGATATCCCATCGCATCATTTAGTAGGGCATCAGTATCATTTAGTGTTGAATGATTGAACGCACGATATAGCAATACATGCTAGCTATCCATCGCTGTAGGGATCTGGGGTAGCGCTACCCATACACTATCATGCTCATACATCATCGCTGCTCAGCTATCATAGAGCAATCCATTGTTGCCAGAATAGTTGTACACAACTTTCCAATTATGATAAAAGGAGAGACCTTCCTTTTCGCTTTCTACAATATATACACCTTGCCTCAAATAGACCTATGTTTAATTCATATAAGGTCATTATATCGCAAACAATAGCTGCCATGTACTGCTGTAACAAGCAAGAAACTTTTCTTAAGAAGATACGAACACTTGTTGATAGCTTTCAGAACAATGGCTTCTCTCATGACAAATTATGTATGATCATTAACAATCTTTTGTATCGTGAAGTGTTTCTTGGACTTTTATTTGATTTGCCTAAAAATATTGACAGTCTCTGGGTGGACAGTTAGCTTTTCCCTTAGGGGGGAGCTAGCTGCCCCCTGAGGGATTCACTAACTGTGGGTATGGTTGGTGGGTTCTCTCTCTCTCTCTCTCTCTCTCTCTCTCTCTCTCTCTCTCTCTCTCTCTCTCTCTCTCTCTCTCTCTCTCTCTCTCATGAATGGTACCCAATGCTATTTTACTCCATTTGGTTTCATTGCCTTACAAGCCATATGGCCCTTTATGGTTTTTGGTGGAAATTTTTTTTTTTTAAAACCTCCAAGTACATTTGTTACTACCTCAACGGTCAAGATCGCTTGCATTACGGCCACGATCGGTTGCTTCTCCTACACTCGTTGAGATGGAACTCACCTATATGAAGGTGGAACGATTCTTCTTCTCTTTGCCACACTCCTTCTCTCTTCTCTTCTCTCCTTCTCCTTTTGGCAGAAGAGGCTATGAAACACTAGTGCCTACATTCCAACGAGTGTAAGAGTTTTTATAAAATGGTTTGGTGGAGGTAAGGACTTCCCATAACCCAAAGACACAGCATCTTGAAACCATCATGTGGACTAAACACGTGAAAAAAGACTTTTGTTAGCTTATGAATAAAATAAAATGTAAAGGTTTGGTACTATCCCAACCAAGGAATAGTCGGATTTACATCTCAAGGATGCAAAGAGAGAGTTAACGAAATATCACATAGTTCTTCTTTTCATTTTGACAAAGCAAGACTAAACCCTTTGAAGTCTTTATTCATATTCCAACAAGGTTAAATAAAGCTGAAAAGTAAATACAGTACTAAGAAAGCACCATAAAGCATACCCACTTTCAAGACATCCAACTGATAAGTGCCACCATCCCACAACACAACACTGCACGAGTTATTACAGTGGGGAAGACAGGTGTCGTAGATGAGTGTCAGTTGTTATCCATGTCAAAAAGTAGCTATACTACTTAACAACGTACATAGCATTTAAAAATCATAGTCTAGTCTTCCCAAACAATGTATAGTTACTTAGCGATAGGCCAAGCCCTAGTATTATCGTATCACGGCTTATGCCATGTTGACCAGTATGTGGGCGATTGATCCATATCTTTCATATTGTATTTAGACAATGTATGTAAAGCTTTGACCATATATATTTCAACCTGGCTAAAAGGTCTAGTGTAGACACGTGTGCTAGTGTTAGGGCAAATCCATGCCATTCTAACCCATGTGAACCTTGTCTGGAAAGCCAGGTCACACACTAATGTCCATACTCCTGAGCATATCCATGCTTTCTAGTCGTATCTCACCAAAATCTTACTATGACACCTACATGGAAAAAATAGTTTATTATCATGGTTGGGTAGTGTGAATACGAAGGTATTAGGGAACCTTCGTGCCATGCTAATCCTTATACCAGTTTAAACGCTTACGCAATGTTGGTTATGTATCGCTATACTAATTCTTGAGCATATCCATGCAATCCAGGCCAAACTTTTTATGTAAAAATTATGTATCTTACGCATATCCATGTTGTCTAAGAACATTTTAGCACAAACCCTAATTTTGGATTTGGGTAAATATGCTATTAAAAGATAAAGGGTAGTGCATTCACGATTTGTCATAAGCAAGCAACTCTAATTACGTTTGCAAAGTTTGAAAGTGTAGTTTAATGGTAAGGTATATGTTATGATCTTCCATAAATAAATGAACATTCTCGTAGTGTAGAAAGAATCAGTAATTAAACCAAGTATGTCTAGCAAAGGACACTTCATCTTCATGAATGTTAGAATCGTCATAAAACGTATACGTAACATCTATGGCTTATGTGTAACTTGAATTCATTAAAATAAATCATATGTGGACGATTGTAGACGTTTTGTCTTGAGACGATGCCATGCTATTCCCACGAAATGTGTGTTTTCTTTAAGAACAACCATACATAATGCTTTCATTATATATCGTAAAGTATTTTCACCTTCGAATTACAATTATAATGAATACTCATGCTCTTCTATCAAAGTAGGAGTCTTACTTACTAAAGCTTACACAATACTTCCAAGGAAAAGTCAAGTAACATACCTATATCAACACTTTTCAATATATGGTTCGAAATCGAACTGAAATGAGTGAAGTAATCAGTCGTGGTAAGAATTGGACAAGAATTCTATATAGTAAAAAAGGAGATGAACTTTTAATTGCAATTACATTGCTACTTTTCCAAAAGACAAGCATTACTTGTAAGGAACACTTCGATTATAGAAGAGAATGTATTGCATTTCATGATGTAGTTGGTCGTTGTCCAAACAACATGATGCGATGTTAAACATGCTAGAAAAATCATATTTTAGTAATCCACAAATAGCATTAAGTCTCCAACAGACAACATGTGCTAAAAACCGTTTTTTAAGCCAGAATTTTATGATGCATCAATCCAAAAAAGTGGGGGGACAACAGGCCATCATTTACATATTCAAAGCTAAAAAATGTTGTGCTTCATCGCTGCTTTGTTAGCATAACAAACCTTTACAAATACAAAGCCAAAAATGCTCTATAGTCCATCGTTGACAATGAGCTACTAAACTTGTTTTTTGCATACATTCAAACCTTTCTTGAAGCTATGAGCTAGCGCTTCATTCATAGTCAAGGAAAACTGTAATAATACATACATAATGCATTAAAAAGCATATAGTTCATCGTTGAATCTATGTAGAAGCATCATAACAAACGTGTATTACATGTGAGTCTCTTATCATATGACAAAAGCGATGAAAGGAAGGCGTTGTCACAAGAAGAGCTTTGTGTTAAACAATCTTCACATTTTGGTGTGGTGTCATAAAAGTGTGCATAGTGTAGCAGAGCATTTTAAACGAAGAACCATCCATGAGAGAGAGAGAGAGAGAGAGAGAGAGAGAGAGAGAGAGAGAGAGAGAGAGAGAGAGAGAGAGAGAGAGAGGTTTTAGGCAAATGCAAGATGTATTGACATTGGTTGTCTTCAAGACATAATAGAATATGATCGCTGTGCACATCACCTAGTTATTGTGAGAACTATTCAACCACCATAGTGTTAGGATACTCACGAAATTTATGATCTCACTGATGTACTCAACTAACTCAATAAACCGAATTATTTACTACATTTTTTGTGTGTGTTATGTTCTGTATTTGAGTGTATGGCAATCATAGACTTCTAAAATTCCACATCATCACTCTCTACGTAGATGATACACTCTTATTCAGTAATAATCTGAATCTGATGAAGGATACAAAATGCATGCTGGCCCAAGAATACAAGATGATTGTCATGGGTCCAGTCCACTATTGTCTCGGAATCCAAATTCAACGAGATCGACCCAACAGACTGATCTTTATTAGTCAGCAACGGTATCTCAACAACGTGCTAGAAAAGTATGGAATGGCCAACTGCAAACCTAGTCTCTTTCCACTCAACCCTGGACTAAAGCTATCAAAGGAATAGTCTCCTCAAACTGAGACAGAAAAGGAGGAGATGAAGCGCTACCTGTTTCAATCCATCATCGGCTCATTGATGTACGCAATGATCTGCATGCGACCAGACCTTGCATATTCGGTCAGTACACTCAGCCAGTTCTTGCCAAATCCAGGCGTAGCTCATTGGAAAGCACTAACAAAGGTCATGAAGTACATCCAAGCAACGACAACTCTCAGCATCTGCTACGGAGGCAGCCAAACTGCCAACATCCTTGAAGCCTACACAGATGCAGATTGGGCAGTCGACACCAGAAAATCAGCTTCTAGATTTGTATTTTTATACAACCAAGGCCCAATCTCATGGAACAGTCGGAAGCAGACCTCAGTTGCATTATCATCAACAGAATCCGAATAGATAGCTGCCACAAATGCAACCAAAGAGGCGATCTGGCTCAGACAACTACTTGCAGACCTCAATCTTACACAAACACTTCCTACAACAATCATTACCTTAGAGAGAAAGTGCACAATAAGGAAGTAGAATTGATCTTCTGCAGAACAAACTACATGGCAGCAGTGCATCCATCCACAACAACAACCGTGTTAGAACAGAGACATTATTGTGGGAACTACATGTGTCTACACATATTCTCAGTTGTTATCCATGTCGCAACAAGTAGTCATTGCCAAGTTGGGTGACTCTAATTTTGTCCATGTCATGAGTTAAAAGTCGGACATTGTTTCAGCTCTACTCAAAGTTACAAAAGTATAAGGTTAACAATGTATAATCAGTGCTTGAAATTCACCAATTACATAAGCATGATTCAAGTAGACAATTACATCTAGACTAGTTTTAAAGTGGAGTAAAAAACTATCTTCCATTACCCTTTTCAGAATGCCTATCGGGACACCATCCCTTATCCTAAGTAACAATTTTAAAAAATATTTATTGTACTCTCAATTTCAAATTGTTAGGGCATTACAGTCCACAAATAAGTATATATTCATTTTAACAGACATGTCTAAACCCATCATACCATTTATATTAGAAATAGTTGAAGTGTAACCAAAGCTTTAAACAAAAAGCAGTACACTTTAAAGGAAACCTCGTTAATGAAAGCTAAGCATCAGCGAGTAGTAAATTCATGATCATTTCATGGCACTTCAACTCTTCATACCCGTTAGTAGTGATAATTATATTGAGGGAATTAGAAGATTGTTCACACGAATTTTTTCATTGTTAACATTAAGAGTGTTGTATGAAGTCTGATCAAAAGAACTCAAGACAGTTCGTTCATTGTGATCATAGTGACCGAAACAAGCAAGTAAATCAGGAGAGCATTTTTTAATTAGATGTGTGTGTGTGTGTGTGTGTGTGTGTGTGTTTCATGTGTGCAGTTGCAAACTCTGTTGGGCTGCTTGTAAAGCGTTTCAACTTTAGCATGAGACATGAGCTTTTTTTTTTTTTTTTTTGACAATTGGCTAGATTAAGTATATAGAGCTTCTAACGAATGCAAATTTGTACATAATTGAAGTTGCAAAGCTTCTATAAGAGGGCTCATAAACTTTATGTGATACTTTCTTGTGACATTTTATTGCTCATTATTTAAGTGCATTAAATTGCAAAGATTGTCATTCCTCGACTTTATGAGCAATGTGGTGGACTCTCTAGCTTCTTTTTTGAAATGTTTTAGACATGAGACATAATGTGGACCTAATTTTGACTTTTGAAAAAAGTGATTATAAATTTTGAAGTTGATAAAATTTATCGAAGAGGACTATGGGTGATAAGAAGTTGGAGGATAGGAGAGGAGAGGATGATACTACAACTTACATTCACTCAAAAGGTGTGGGCCATGATATAAGATGCTTTGCAAAGGTGTCATCTAGTAAAGAGCTTCATGGCTACATTTATTAGCCAAATTGTTGCATATGCAATGAGGCATGAAGATGTTGGCCCATATATGTCCACCTCAATTAAGAAACTTTAAGAGTTATCATTAGGAATGAATTTATGGTTCCTTGATGGTACTTTTTCATATTAGACACCCACATGCATCCTACTTATGGTTTGCAATACCTTGTTGTATTGGTTGCCTAATATCATGAAATAATATTCTAGAATGTAATAATGATAGCAACTTATATATATGTAGCCATAAGCATCTTCATACTAACAAATGGGAGTCAAGGGTGTGGTGACACTCACTAACCCATGGGTGAGAATCATCATTATATTGTTGATTGCCAGGTGAGATTGTGCCCACACTCGGTAACCCATGGGTGGGAATCATCATCATATTGTCCATTGCCAACCAAGACTTTGGTTATACTCCATGTAGCCCATGGGTGGCGTAGTCTCCACTAGAGTTTCCACCCCCATGATAACTCCATGTAGCCCATGGGTGGGGCAGTCTCCACTTATACTCCATGTAGCCCATGGGTGGCTTAGTCTCCACTAGAGTTTCCATTCCCATAATAACTCCATGTAGCCCATGGGTGGGGGAGTCTCCACTGGAGTTCCACAGACAGGATAACCAGCCTTTGGATGAGGGAGAAGCTACTCTCTCGAGTCTCAAATAAGGTGCTCAATATGTATTGGGTGGTGTGCCCTAGATCGGTGGGTGGTTTGCCCTAGATCTCCTTAACGGTAATGAGAAATGATGTAATTCTCCAACGGTTATGTGTGTGTGTGTGTGAGAGAGAGAGAGAGAGAGAGAGAGAGAGAGAAAGAGAGATATGATTGTGACTCTGCAATGTTGATGAGGACTGCAAAGTATCCACCATATGCCCAAACATATCCTAGTGCTGTTATTTAGTAGTAGAAATCAACAAAGATTTATGTTAATTGCTGGTTTGTCAGCACTGACTGAGATCAACATAATACTCTGGGTTTGTGTGCATAGAACAGACTTGGCATTATGGAAGAGTTGCATGTAGGAACAGTAGTTCAGAGCCTGCATCATCAATGCGGCAATCTGAATCTGGTGAGACAAAATACGAGATCAAGATGCAGGCAAACAGATACAGTCAAACTAGCACGCTGCTGCGCTTACTCTAAGCTCCTCTGGGAGGATTCAGAAGGTGCTGCAATTGTTTGGATTTCCAAAAAAGGGAATGCAGAAAATTGGGCAGATGAGGATAAAAAAAGATTCAAAGTTGAGAGCAACATTTCTGCCAGAGGGAGTGAGGATCGTCGCTTCAGCTCGCTGTGGCGAGTCCAAAAGAGCAAAGGAAGTAAAGAATCATGCAGGCAAGTAGAACATCGAGAAGGGAAGAATTCCATGTCTGCTCTGTTGTCGGAAGGACTTGTGGCTAGTAGTAAATTAGCTGAAAAGGGATCAAACCAATCGCCGTCGCTTTCAGAGACAAACAGCGTGATCAGCTCTGCACCCATGGACAAAAGTAGGGCCTGGAGGGCTTGGCAAAGGCTGCATTTCCCCCACCACCTCCCTCCCACTCAAAGCTCTCTTCAATGTGACAGCTCTCATAAATTTCCAAATGACCTTATGGCAGTTCAAATGGCAAAGTTTCGTTCGGCTCTTACCTCACCAGCCACCAACAATGAGATCCTTCACCGTGAGAGACAAGTCCACTTCAGACTCAACAGGATGGCCGATGGTACCAAGATGGCCGAGCTGGATAGTCGAAGCATACGCGGATGGCTGGAGGTGGGAGAAGCCCAATTGGATAGAGTCTCCCAAGAGGCCCAAATGGCTCAGCTTCTGGTAATCTGTCAACCCCTTTCCCTGTTTGTTTTTCTTGTTTGTTCTATGAGAGTAAGAAATTTTCAAATTCTAGATCCACCCCATCCAGAAATACAGCCTAACAGGGTACTATTCAATCTTGCAGAAGCTTTTGTATTGTTTTTCCCCGCTTGAAGTATGAGACCAGTACCTTTCCAAACCAGATTCTCTGATCCTAAACTACAGCTAACACGGTATTGTTTGATTCTGAAGAAGCTTTTTGATGAAGCACACTGCCATGATCTTGGATCACACCAGCAGAAGAAGCAAAGAGCAAAATTTTGGGGCTGGAGACCCTGGCACTGGTTTGGATCAAGGGAGGATAGAATGGGGCAAGTCTTGCAGGCTACTGAGCAGCTGGAGTTGGATCTGTCCCAACTGTCAAACTTGCAGGATCTTGTGCTGCAGATCAGAGCTAAGACTGCTCAGCTGGAGAGGAACTTGGAGAGTGAGCATGAGGCCACCATTGATGCAGTGAAGGAGCTGAGGGAAGCTGTTGCAAAGGGGGAAGTTGCCTGGTTGATAAATGCTGAAGAAAGCAGCTCAAAATTAGCAAAAATTATGAAGAAACACCAAAACGAAAAAGAAAGATTAGAGATCAGTTCCACTTTTGTTGACTGAAAGATTTGCAGGTAAAAAAGAACTTGTTCCTCCTCCTCCTGGTCCATGCTTCTCTAGGAGAAAAGCCCATTCTCTAGGATCTACAATTCCTAGGACATGGTCCTCTGCTTGTGTGGCCACCGTAGCAAATTGCAAACACAACTGCTCTCTTTACAAAGTTAGTGCTTAAGAGAATAACATCTCCAAATTTGTTCTCTAGCTTGGAATATATTTGGCTACTTAACTATGAAAAACATAGATGGGGTGCATCAAATGAACTCCTCATTTTACACCAACCACCATTTTGGAAGGTTACTCTAGAAGATAGATGCATCTCTTCAAGAAATTCTCTAGCTTTATATTTATAATCTACGTTATTTTTTTTATGATATCGCACCTTATTTTGGACTCGTATGCTCATATGATATCACACCTTATTTTGGACTGGTATGCTTAAACTTGAGTATAAATCAAGCCATCTTTATATTATGTTAGTCAAAGTCACATGCAACATATATCATAAAGGAAGCAAAAGTACGTACAGACACGTGGCATTACATCATTGGTTGAGAGAAGGTTTATTATGTATGTTCCATAGTGCAGGCTTGTAAACATATTTAGATCTTAACTGTCTCTCCCCTTGCTACTACATCAGGTATCATTAATCCGACGGTGGGCTACAACTTGTAGCAGTATTGCTATTCATCTAAACTTTTTTTCTCATTTTGCATGTGTAAGCCAATGCAAACAATATGCTATAGCTAATTGCTAAGTGCACTCATATCAAATTTTGTACGACATAGTATACCTTATCACTGGGTCTGGGAGCCAAGGGTATTCAAGACTTAGGAGTCACCCTGTACATACATAAGTAGTAGGCAAATTGAAGACTTCAAGAGGAAGGGTAGTAGAAGTTCAATAGTCATATACAATCACAAACTCTTGCAATAAATGGAATTCGAACTCCATAATTCTAACCATAAGTATGTTCTCAATACTAGGGAATTCTAATTCCTTCTGGAAACAAGTACCTTTTTGTTATTAATAATAACTACCATAATAACTAATGTGCATAACAAACGAGAAATTGATAATATGAATGATGAGCAAGAGAGAAAGAAGTGCGCTATGGAAAACCTAGGAGGCAAATTTTTAAGAATATTTAGAGCTCAAAGTGCATAGAAAGTAGGCCATGCAAGAGTTAGAGTTGTTAGGTAACTAACAATATTATGTGGTTACAATGACTTGAAGCAAAGATTGGTGAACAAGAGCAGCTAAAAATATGCTTGCAATTCCTTTTGATGCATGCAAGATTGCACATTATCATGAAGTCGTTATATATAGGTTAGAATGTACAAGAAGCCAAACGATATTTTTTGGGGCTTCAACTACCTTTTTTTGTCAGTCAACAAATACTTCTTTGGTATCGATAAATTCAACAATGTGCATAGAATAAGGTGTTCAAAATAAACACTACCATCATTGTTGTAAAGTGCACCAAGATCATATCTTAGTTGCAATCAAGTAGTTAAAGCTAAAGGTGCAAAAAATGAGTACCATCCCACTAATATATTATCAAACTCGAGGCAATGCATTAAAGAAAGAAAGTCAGTTCAAACTAATAAGGCCATGTGATTAGCTAATAGTAGTATGCTACATACATAGCCAAGTACTCTCCAAATATGTCATAGATGAAGGCTTTGTTTTCTCTCTCTCTCTCTCTCTCTACATTTACTACATTGATACGCCAAAATACATTACCTATAGCAAAGGCGTAAGACACAAAATTTATAATATCACATTATGTCACAAAGACACAAAAAGTCACGCAAATCTCAAGTATCATGACGTGTCGCAAAGTCGCACTATTGCTACATATGTCACAACAAGTCACAAAAGGGAATCAATTTTGATTGCAAAATGCTGCAAAAGTGCTGGACACTTAGTGAGTCCCACCACTAACGTATTGTTTGGCTAAGCTTACCAAGTGGACCTCGCCACAATACACTGTCTAGTTAGAGTAATAAGTGCGAGGGCACTGGCTTCCTACATGTATAAGCCCAACCCAATGAGTAGGCTAATTAGTTTTGTAGAACTTGTAATTCTTAGGAATAAGTGACTAGGGGCATAAAACTAATTCAAGATGGTTCTAAGTTGGAAGAACTGTAAGGGAAAGCTCCTCAAGATCCTTCTTACAAGACAAACACAAGAGAACACACTGTGGAGAAACCACCCAACCAAGTAGAAGCAACCGATCAATCTTCAAAAGCTTCACCCCCAAGCCAAGAATTAGGAAGCAAGAGTAGAACCCGGCAATGAATTACCAAAAGAATGGTGGAGTAGGGCAGTTTCCACTAGTTATATGGACCCAAGACCACCCTGTGCATGCAGCCATGCAAGGTCTAAACTCCCCTATTAAGGAATCCCATTGCTATTGATACTCTACAAATGCATTGACTGTCCTAAACCATGTACTAGCTCTAATTAGTGTGTCTAGGCCTCACAAGGTTATTAATTACTTTACGGATCTCATCCAGTATGACGTGGCATAACCAATAATCTCGAGCACTAGAGTACCGTGTATCCAAGTCTAGGACAATACTGAATCCTATATTCATGATGTGGACACAACATTCTTCTCCCCTTAAACTGCTCCTATCCTCAAAAGATGAACTTAGAAAAATTGGATCCACCTCAACTAGGATGAACAATGACAAGTCGGACACATCATCAGTCTCTAACCAAGCCACATCATTCACTCCCCTATGAGTCATCACTAGTTCCATGCAAATCCACCATTTTGTCTTTGATCCATTGATTATGACTCTAATACCACCCCCCCCCCCCCCCCCCCCCTCATAGGCATAATTAATTTTGGGGGTTCAGATAGGTCTATTGACCTCCTTACGGGACATTGATCCGAGATCAGTTCAATCGTGGGTATGACATGATAATTGGAGTTTCGATATGAGCATGGCTATTCCAAGAGGAGCATGGTTGTTCCTCGATGAGAATAATTGGAGTTCCGAGATCAGCATGGCTATGAGTTATGAGATGATCATAAATGTTCCAGGATAAGCAAGTCTACAAATTCCATGTGAGTAGAGCGACTGCCCATGTTGATTTCTGGAGGAGCATCCATGGGGCTCAACCAAAATGAGTGCTACTGCTCATGTGGCCAGCATCAAAGTAACTTGCATGGGGTTGGACATCAGCACCCGGAAGATCACACTGTAACATGAAAGGAACCTAAAAAAACAAAAGCACAAATCTCTAGAGTGGTAGAATGACTCTTATATATTTCATGAGCTGTGTATTTGACATAGACTCCAGTATCCTTTAGGAATCAAGTATGATTTGAGATTCTAGAGAACTATGATTGACAAATCATAAGAATCTAACTATTTGTGATTGATGGATCATAAATGGATTAATTAGAGGATAATCGAGAAATGTGTTGATTCTTAAGCATATCGAGTAATTTCTAGTCTATTAATTGAGTTGAATTCAGATTAGTTTTTGAAAAGCTTATTCTAGGATTTTATTGAGACCTATTAGATCTCACATGCATATCTCATAAAGCAAATTGTTTTTGCTTAATTTAGTGAATTGTATTCTACTATGGATTATACTCTATAAGTGCTTGTGTATGAGGTTCTGTTATGGCCATATTCAACAAAGGACATGGAATAGTCTTAATATGGTAGACCAGCCCTCCAGTGTTTGAGATTATTGGTCACACCTAGATTTTATTCCACGTTGAGGCCTATTTGTGACTAATGATCTTGAGAGGACCCATACACTCTAATTGAGACATTTGGAGTAGTGTAGGTACGTGTGACGGATATAGGCAGGAGGAATGCATGAAGAGCTATGACCTATTTTTAGTTGACCTGCATGGGGATTGCATGGGTTCATGCATATGATCCTACGCTCTATATATTGAGGTAGAGATTATCCCGTCGATGACTTGTTCTAGGTTACCAGTTGAGCTCTTCTCCTCTTGCTATCACATGGCATGGCTTGGGGGCTAGATCCAGGAGGGTTCTCCAGGAGGGATTTAGGATTGGTTGGGCGGTTTTTGCTCCATAGTCTCTCTTGTTGTGTTTTCCTATCCTCATCCTAGGGGTTTTCCCTAGTGGTCTTTACAGGTTCAATCTAGATCTCCGGATTTATAGGAGATATGTAATCTATTGAGATTCAGATGAATTGCTAATTTCTTGTATGAGATGATAGAAATGGGGCTATTGACTCATTAGAGTAACTGAAGTATCCTAGATTGAGTTATAATTTTCTGAGACTTGATGGATCTCCTAGAGATTTTGGTTGACTGAATTATTGTATTTTAGAATATTTGGATATTCTAAGAATATTTGTACCAAGAAGCACTATTTTCTACAAGAAATTGTGGATAGGATTTAGACTATCAGAAAAATGAATAAAAAGAATATTCACCCAGTGGTTCATGTAATTTGGATTACATGAAGGTGATGAACTTTTATTTGGAGAAGTTCAACCCGTTTGGAAGATTTATTTGGAATCATAAGAAATTTAATGATTTTTTGTCTTTATGTGTGGAGCTTATGGTGAAACGCCAGGGACAAATCATTACCTTACTCGGTCATTGTTTCTTTCTATCGTCGTCAGCGTATTTCTATTGCATTACAACGTTTACAAATGCTTTCAATTTTTCGATGAGCTGAATTTGCAGGAGCGGCTGCTTCAAAACTTCCTGCATTACCTATTAGTGGATCTATTTTAGTTAGTGATTTACATCAAGCAGTTGGTTTTGAGTAATTAAGTTACTATTTTAAGTTTTACTAAGCTTTTTATTAGACTAATTCATTTTTGCCGTTCTGCGGTATCATTTTACATACTATAATCTTCTTGTATGGTCATGGGTTTTCCCATCTTTTATTAATAAAAGCAGGGATAAATATTATGTTGTGAAATCAACCTTGTTTGGCCTTGGAGTGGTGTCGCCACCGGTTGTGTTCATGGGCACAAGGGGCTCAACAAGGGCAGTTTCCACTCTAGAGTAAGGGTCAATAGGCCATTATTATTATGTTTTTTTAAGCAAAAACATAAACTTCATAACTGCTAGTCTCATCAGAACTCAAGGAATTCCTTTTTGTGTTTCTTTGCTGCCTGCATTCCATTCCATTCATTATTTTTTTGAGCATGACTTGCATGAATGAGGAGGAGGAGCAGGAGCAGGAGCAAAAAGGTTCTGCAAACCCGGATATGCAGATTACGGAGAAAATTTCCAAAGCCATCGATTCATGGAGCAGAGAGGTTACAGGGTGTTTGGCTGAAAAACAGCAGCAGCAAAATTTGGATTGCTCTGCCATAGAGCACATCGCCAACGGGCTTGAGAAGATGGTTCACTGCTGGAGTTTAGGTCAAGAGGAAAGGGCGCAAGAATATGCAAGAGTGGCAGGATGTTTGGAGGAAAATGCTTCGCAAGTGGCGAGAGAGGCAGACAAGATACAGAAAACTTTGGACAACATTCAACTTCTTTCATCAGTTGGTGACGTGACAGGCGATGAAGCAACAACTTGTAGCGCTGCTGTTGTTGGGTTTTCAAGTGATGGCAATGGGACCAGCCATGATATAAATTTTCCGTCTGTCCACACCAAGGGTGGGACCGCAGAACTCACCGGTTTAAGAGCGCATGAGCAATACATGGATGATACAATGATTAGTTCTGCTAACTATTGGTGCCTTGTTTCGGAAAGCTTAACAACTCCAACAAATGCGTATTCCTTTCTGGAAAACAACAGCAACACGCAGTTGCAAAATGCAGCACAAGACCCAATCCTCAGCCACACAGGTGCTGATCACATCAAACATCTTTTTCGAGGTATCAAAACAAACAAAGACGGTTGTGGGGGAGCGGAAAATGTTAGCAAAGATGGCAACTTTGTGGGCCTCGCGTTCGATTGCAACTCGAGCGATGTTCGGATTTTGCTATCAGACTCCAAAGCGGAAGGTTTGGCCGAGATACTTTCATTTGGTACTTTTAGCTCGATGTAACTATGTTCGTAAGAGTTTAATGTATCGGGGAATGGATCTGCTCCTTACTCAAATTTAACTTCAAACCTAAAGGTGAAGAAAGGAGCAGTCTACCAACGGCTTAGGTGTACTGTCATTCAGATCCTTGAAAGTTTTGGCACGGCACCCTTTAGACCCTAATAATAAAAAATTAGTTATTGTTGGTTCCTGAGTAAGCATCATTTTTCTCCTTGGGAGAACAAAGGATGTCACATCACTTTCAAGACATTTTGTGTGCTCTTTGATCAAATAAATCTCTCTCTCTCTCTCTCTCTCTCACACACACACACACACACACACACACACACACACCTCAAAGTAAATGCCCCTCTTCTATCATCTCTATTTGCATGTGCTGATTTTGCTCATACCTTGGTAGCGAAGCACCTTTTGGGCTTTTTCACCATTCTATAGTAGTGTTGGAGTATCCAGTGAAAGGCACAACAAGGTTTTTTTTTCACACAATTTCTGGCCAACGAGTGGCAGTGTCCAGGCCACGTCCGGTAGCTTGGTGTAGCATCTTTGTGAGCCCTACTCCCCTCTTCTCACACTTTGCATGTGGGCGAAAACCGAGCATCTGAGTTTATTAGATTTGTAATTAATGGAAGTGTACAAAAGTTTTCGACATGTACAAACTTTAAAGTTACATTTGAGTTTGTGATTGAGGTTTTGTGTGTACAATAATTACAACACTTTGACAAGAATTGTTGCTTCTCTTGATGGGCACCTTTGTTAGAAGTCACTATTTGTCCTATTTGTCCTTTAATGGAGATTCCTTTTTTGATGCTTTGACTGCGAAGTTGAGGTACCAGAAGGTACACCCTGGACGGCTGTCAGGGGTCATCAGAGTTTATTTTCTCCGTGGGTGGAATCTTCTCCAGAGATAGTACGACGAGTACAGAGCTCCAAGCTTGGATTGCGTGACTTCATGGGGTTAATGCCATATTTAATGAAGTCGGTGCAATGTATATGGTTTTGAGGACCCAAGGAGCGTTTTTAAACTTTTGGTCCATGTACTCAAGTTTGGAGGGGTCCGTGGGGCAAGTGACCTTCTCCAAATAGCACTTGGCTGTCCAATGCCAAGGGTCTTCATTTGCTTTTGTAACTCCTATGTAACACATGGCTGTTGGCTTTTGGATATTTCACATTGGGAACCATTGGCCTTTGGATTTCTCTATCTCTACTAGTATAAATAGGCGCCCTCGTTTTGCTGAAGAAGGGAGGCAGAGGCTGAAGAGGAGGAAGAGCCTGAAGAGGCTGGAGAGACTAGAGAGAGTGGCAATGCTTATGTACATAGATTCTTTGTATAGAGATTTGTCTCCATTGGTATCCTACTTTGCTTCCACTTGTATGCATAATTTGTGATTGTTCATAGAACATTAATCACTTAATTCATTGTGGATGTTTCCGCTTCTAGTTCACATTGAATCCCGACATGGTATTAGAGCAGGTTAATAGGCTGCATGATTAACATTCATAGCTCCTACATCTTGGAGATTACCATGCATATTGGATGGTAGGCAGATGGGCGATTTTGTTCCAGCCAATGGAGTCTCAGAAGGGTGCATTTTAAAGCAGATTGGGCCCACTTTACAATGTCTCTGTGAGCAGGTTTGATGCAGATTTATTGGCACATTTTCCAAGCAGGAAGAAGGTGCAAATCTCCTTCACTATAGGCACATTTTTCACCTATTTTGGACGGTTTTTCTGACAGTGTTAGTTGCTGGTTTTCTGCTGGCAGGTCACTGTTTTTCAAACTTTTTTGATCGCTGTTTTTTTTTTCTCAGATCTGTGGTTCATTTTCCAGCCAACCAGTAGAGAAAATTTGTGGCACAATAGGTGTATTTAGCTGTAATTCAGTAGGTTGTCAAGGCATAAATATATGCAGGTTAAGTTGAGCATTTCTTTATTCAGTTATTTCAAGCAAGGCCTTTTTGTTTTGTTCAGGTACTCTCCTAGGGTTAACTTGATAGGTCTCTGTGACACCTTAATTCCCTATCTTAATCGATTCCAATATGTGGCCTCATAGTTCTGGCACTTGAACTGTCATGAAGCAATATTTTTTCGTAAGACATTATTCTTGTATTAGCATGACCCTCTGTTAAAGCAGTTTTTATAAATTGCAATATTATAACGAACATCCAGTAATTCTATATTCTAAAATAAATGCTAAACCTTAAGGCTGTACTTTGGCAGGAGAAAATCGTTCAAGCCAGTTGAAAGATACGGAATTTTCTGGTCATGGCTGCCAAGCTTCTGTTTCTTTTCTCAAGGTTTCTTCTTCACAGCCTTGTGTATGTTCTACCACCATGGAAGTTTAGGTCTGGAATCCGAGTTTTCTTGCAAAAGGACTTATTTAAATTTTTCTCATCAAGGTACTGACTATCATTTGATATTTAATTTTGTGGGTGCAATTGCCTTTTTAATTCATGCAGTGGTGACAACATAGTGCGTTTGAAGTTGCAGTTATAACATAGAACATAATTATTATCCAGGAAATAGACGATACAAACGATGTTAACAAAGCCAAACTTGAAGAGCTTCAGATAGCATTGCTGGAACGTACTATGGAGTATGAGGTGAAGGTCAGTTGATTGTGCAAAATAGTCCCAAAATGCTCAGGCAACTCACAACTTTCCAAAAGTAGTAGAACAAAATACAGGTGCTGATTGTCAGACTTTGCATTTAGTGATAATGAAAGATTGCTCCTGACATAATAGTGTTGATTTTATGAATACCATTTTAAATTATACACATGATGGAGATACAACATGAGTGAAGTGGTTACGCGTACAAGTATATGGCTGAAAGCGTCAGTATTTTCATGTGTACAGAATGATTTTTCTGGAAAAGAGGATTTGTTTCTCTGAATAAAATTGCATTTGGAGCTCTTCTGAAGGTCTAAAATTTCAAAATATCGTAATGAGATGATTGAGCAATAGAATAAGGTATACAGTTGCACGTGTTTACCATGACGATTCCAAGTTACAGAGGGTAGTTAGAGAAGAGGAATGGACAGATGTGAGAGAGAGTCTAGAGAAAGGGAGAATGGCCCAAGTTTCCTTGTAGCACTTATACATTTTTTGGCACTTTTATAGGGAGCAAAATGAAACCAGTTTGGCTTATCTACAATGGTATATCACTGTTTTATAAGGGTTTTGCAAAAGAATTTGATCCACTCTTGAAGCAATCACATGCTGTGATCTCAGATGCTGATTTTCGTTTCCAGTTTGCATATTTGCACGTGCTTTCTGATTTGTAGGCAGATGATATAACAGCTTGGATGAATTTTTTTTGGAAGAAATCGTTTGCATCTCATTATTGCAATTTCATCTTGATGTCATGTCAAAGCAAACAACAATCAGTTGTTGGTCGAGTACAGTGGTGCTATTGCACATATTCTGGTTTTGCTAGTATTGACAAATTCAGGCTTTTGCTTCTTCTGACTCAAGAAACTGTATGGAAAGGGATTATTGTTTCATATAAACGTTTTGTTGTCAAAGTTGCTGAATTCAGGTGTCCCTTTATAGAATATGCATTGATTCGAACCAGTAACCAGTTTCTTTTTAGATGGTTGAAATGGAGATGAGAATCCGACAGCTGAAATCTAATAATCCTGCACAAGAGCACGATATGGTGCATACAAATGTAACAGCTGAAAAGGTACAGTTTTCCAAATCTTTTGCTACATTTGGTTTAAGAAGACCTTTAAGTATTGTTATTCCCATTTTAGTACTTGAAAAACATCTGATCTAGTTTTTCCTTACAAGTATTAAGGTAAAACCTTAAAGGTGATCCAAGTGCCTGAAATTGAAAAGAAGCATCAGTCAAATAACCTTTTATACTAGAGAGCCATGTTAGTTCAATATGGCAGAAGATGGAGCTTGCTCTTGTACCCGAAACTCGAGCAGGAATGGAATTACGGAGGGTAAATTTTTATCGAAAGCAAAACTGTAAGTTGCAACGTGAGAAAGATTCTCTACTCAAGGAGACAATGGAGTCAAAGAAAAAACTGAGGTATGGAGTTGGCTCTTGTTGAGCAATGGATTGACTTTTCCTAGTTTTGATCTGGAAGCTGGGGATTCGTCAATGTATAGGGAAAAGGGATTCTATATTCAGCATTCATCACCTCTTAGATACAAGCTTAAAAGGCAATGGATGGCCCAGTTTGGGCTAGTACTGTAGATATTGAAAATTGTAACAGCCCAGTGATGTTTTTCTTAATGCAATATGGAGTATTTAGATTACACTTTTTCTACTTGTAGCCAACTTGGCCATGTCAATGTTTTCCTTTTTGTATCTTATATGCATTTTGTAGTTTTTCATTCAAGAGGTAAATTGTACATAATCAATAAGCAATATTAGATATGTATCTGCTGATCCAAAATTTCTTCTCTAACAAAAAAGTGTTTTGAAGTTCAATAAGTAGGAGCATTTTTAAAATATATCTCTATAATGCATCAGAAATGACACATGAGAGAGTCAAAAAATTTATGTGGGCATAGACTTTATACTTAAAATTTTTCTAGGGAAATCCAAGTTGATGTATTCTCACATCATCTTTGTTGTATGACTACTCCTGCTTGGTTATCTAAGATAATGGCTTTGTATTTTGAAGTTTTCTAAATTTTCTAATAATTACCATATGCTTAAAAGTGATCTATGTATTTGTTCATATTCTCTTCACGAAAACAATATATATACTTTTTATCATTTTTTGCATCCCTTCTTATCTTCCAAATCATTCTCGTATGATTTTCCATCATCATTATGGGGTTTAAAGGACATGGAACTACACAAGGCCTCAACTTTATTCACCATGTAATGAAGCAAATATTCATAACTTCAAATATAATTTTATGTTCATGACAAGTGTCTTTTATTGCACCATGAGAAAAATATCATAAAGATACAAATAGGGAGAGCACCACAATTGTACAAATCAAGACCCATGGAACAATGCCAATCAGTAAGAGAACAATGATATCCACCAGTAACTGTATATGCCATAAGCTAAGTTATACTGATCATGACCATAGTTGCCCGTTCTGGAACACTGGTCTGTGAGGAGAGCAGATAAACTGCAACTGGATGTCTTTCAGCTAGGTGCACTCCCCCAAAAATCCTAAACCAAACTGTCTGGAAATTCGGGCTCTGCTGCCTTTTTTAGCCTTCTTTATTTATTTTTGTAAGACTCGTTCCAGAACCCACATGACGTAGGCTACTCTGATCATAATTGGTCCAACTAAACTAATCTCCAATTTATCAACCATAATAATGGGCTAATAGGCCTAATCATAGAGTTTGAGAGCCTGAAATAAGAATAGAATATGCATCTTGCTCAATATTAGCGAAATAAGGAATAATTGGCTTTATTAACTAAGTAAGAAATGATGTGCCCAAGTGCCTAGACTTGTAACTATGTGGTCCACATGAAATAATGAAAAGTGGGGACACGGTCTATATAAAGGCCGCTGATATTTGGAGTTCAGTCATAGTTGTAAAATTCTCATTTGCATGTGATATTGTATACATATGACATAGACAATGCTAGCAATCTAGGATTGCATATACTTTTTGAACCTAGTAGATCTTCACACTTCTACATGAGTGCATGAGAATTTATACGCTGAGTGGACTTTTCCAACCCAACAATGAATTTGATTTCCCTGCTAAGGCTGGTTTCAGAAACAAGGGAGTTGCATTTCAAGAAATGGACTTACCCCCTCACCTACCCCCACATTGATATGAGCATAAGGCTTCACACGAGGCCGCTTGTGGAAGGTAAGTGCAAGTGCCTAAATAAAATCTGGATAATGAAGCAATGGGATTCATTGAACATGGGACCTTGGTTACACCACTTATTGGAAGTAAATGAACATACCTGGGGAACTTCTTCGGCTGGTGGACTTACCTGACCTTAGCATCCATTCTTGCCGCATGCTCTCTGGAGGATAGGGTAAGTTCCACCTTGTGTGAAAGGGAGGGAAGGCACTTGAATTGGCCTCAACCAATGTGAGGAGTATTCTATGCCCTCTCCACTTGCCGGTCTCCTATATGAAGTCACCCTGAAGGTCTTTCACATGACATGCTTCCTCTTATTGTCCGATGATAATTGTATAAGTAGTTTTGCAACTTTCGTAAGAGTGATGTAATAGTTATTCTTTTGAATCTATCAATCACAAGATAGAGCTGTGCTTTATGGACGTTGCAGGCAATTTGATATACAAAGGCAGAACTTAGAGGATGCTTTGCAGCGAGTCAACTTTCTTCAAAGGTGCAAAACTTGAGCATAGCTTTTTTCAGAAGTAACTAGACATGTAGTAGCTATCTTTATTTTTTGGGAGTAGATGGAAACCGGTTACCTGGCAGAATTTCTGCACATCCTTTATGACTCTCCAATGAATGGTAGACACCTCATCAACATGACTGTTTTGTTCATAACTAGTTTCTTGCTGAAAGTTACAAAGAAAGAAGTTGCTACCATGCTGTGGCATTGGCTTTAGTTCACCGGTTCCGCCTGGAACCTTGCTCACCTTATCAGGCTCGCAGGTGTTCTTTTGGTCTAACCAGCTCACCATGGCCAGTTCCACTGAACGAAACCACTATGATAGGTTTGTCGCATGTGCAGTCTGCGATTGTGCTTGTCATCCTCTACTGCTTATCTCTACAGTGCAACAGTTTAGAATATCACTAAAGAAGCATAAGATTTTGCTAACTTGAAAAGGGTAGAGGTCAAATAAGATTACGGTGACTAGTGAGTGAAATTTTTGTCTTCACATTTTTGGGTAACTTGCGACATTGTTAAGCTTCTGTAATGCTTCAAGCAGGGAATTACTGAAGAAAGAAGATGAACTCATTGACTGCCAATTAAGAGAAAAGGCAACCAGAGCCAAGTTGTATCAGGTAGAGATGGCATTGCAAAAATTGCAAGCTACAAAAGTAGAGCCTGCAAAACTTCTGAAGTTAGTTCCTGCTCTGCACGAGTGGTTCAATTCCATAAGAAAGGTCATATCAACAAACTTTTATTTGAAGCTTGCCATTGACGAATTCAGTTTTGCGAGTCTTTTTGTTCTCTCAAAGAAGTGAGATTAAGGTTTGCTATTAATTTAAATAGGTGCACTTCAAGAGATCACTAATGGGCATAATATGTTGTGATTTCGATCTAGACATCCTGTTAAAGTATGCAACACATCTAGTAAACTGGTGAAACAAAATCCAAAGGTCCTGGGTTATGTCCCCTTACAAAGGAAAGAGCAACTTATGATATACAATCTATGATCGAAAGGTATGCCAGACCTAGTATGTATTGTGAAATACCTGAATTTTCCATTCTACTATCATCTTGCAGGCTATGCTAGTAAAGTGTGAGCAACGCCAATTTTTGCAGGTTAAATTTTTCTCCTGTTTGGTACTCTTTTGAGCAAATAAATAATGTATTAAGTCAGACTATGCCTTACCTAGAAAAGATCAAATGACAGGGAAGCATGAAGTTGGATGAAAGGCCTCTAGTCAACAATAATGACTTAATACATGCAATTTTTCCGTTGAATAAGTAAATTGAGAAAGATGCCATAAAAGATCATAATGTTCTGGAAAGTGGTAAGAAACGAGCACTTCATTTGCCAAAGACTCATTTAAGCTCTTGTTTGTCAGGCTCAACAGTGTGAGGAGAACCTTTTGAAAATTCTTGAAGATGCTCTACCACCAGGGATACTTATGAATCTGTCTGCATCAGCGGGTTTTGAAAGGGTACTTATGTGAAGACATGGAGCCTTTCCATGACGTTTTATTGAGCTGCTGGAATCTGTCGAAGCTATGAAGTCCTAGAAGTTTAAATAAGTTTATTGTGACTTTTCAGTCTTGAACTCTCGAAAGGCTAAAACCTAAAATCTCTCAAAATAGTTTTGATTTGACTTTCTTTTTGCTAGGGTTTTCAAAGCCAGAGCGATGGATTTCATTCAGAGAAAGTTGTGTGCAATTTGAAAGAAGTTAGTAAGGAGGTGCAAGCGTTAGAGAATGAATTAGAAAAGCTTGCCAATAGAAGAACAATGTGAACAAGGTACTTTGCATGCACTATCCGATCATGCAAGCCAATTTGAAGAACAGGACACTTGGCACATCAGAAAGACAGGTATTTGGGTGCTCAAAAACTGCCATGAACTGAGGTGGTGGTTTTTAACATATGTGGGTACTCAAACTGGGATTTTGATATTCTTTTGAGCTTCAAAAGTTCTCAATGAAAATGAAAAGATTGGTGGTGAAGATGTGTGTACTGAAACCCATGTGACGCTTTGCAACATGTCACAAGCATCCTGAATAACCAGTTTTTCTAAGTTTGTTTGGGGGAATTCGGAAGCTGAAGTGACATAAATTAAAATATTGTGCAAGTATGCTGAACTTTTTATCTTTGGTTTGTATAAAGTTTGTTTGATTCATGATCCAATGTGCACATATTGGATTCCATTGAAACTTTCTCAAATTAAGTAGACATGGCAAATTTGATTGTTTGAATCCCCTATTAAAATTGATGTCTAGAAGTTGAGGTACCAATTTTCAAGTTGTCACCACTCTGTGACACCTTGTTGTCTCATTTTCTGAATATTTCTTTGTCAGCGTTTTTCCTACAATAGGCCACTGTGCTAACTTATACAGACTTTTTCTAGGATCTATTTACCTTAGTATCTTCCTTGTAGCAATCCACAGATTTGTCTTGTTATAGCTTTGCTGATTAGATATCTACAACTTGAGGTATTGAGGTTTCCATTTTCCTACCATCATCATGTCTGATCTGAGAAAAAGCCCTATCATCTTGATGAGGCTTGTAGAGGCATTCTTGGAATGCTTAGTATGGATTCTTCTTGGAGTATAGGGCCATCGACGAATGAATATGTGAATGTAGAGATATAGCTATCCTTTTTACACTTGAGACTTCCATAAATACTTGTGAGGTGGTAATAAGAATTTCACAATTCAAACATCATCATGAAATTTCATTTTAAAATTACATATTGACTGATTAATATTGATGGATACAAGACAATGTGACCACCACTAGTACACAAAAGCATGCTTTGGAATATTTTCTCCGAGAGTATTCTCTAGAGAACTTGGCAAATTTTATTGAAAGATCAGGAAGAGATCCTAGAGCTGAGTATTGAGTATGGACTACAAATAGCCATTAAGCTTCAAAAGAGGGCTAGATTATGTTAGAATTAATCTACAAATTTCACCTAATTAGCAAAGGTTGATTTTATCTAGGACACATAAATGATGGGTGATTGAACCACTCTTTCCAGATCGTGCATCTAAAGGCCTTTTTTATTATTATCAACTAGTGAGTATGGTGTGGTGGTAGAGCATGTTTTGGCTTTGTCAACCTTGACAAAGATGCCTTGACACTCTTGTAACGACATGATACTTTTGCAATTGTAGTGCTATTCACACTTAGACTCTTCCCTTACGGATCAATCCCTCTTTGAGATTTGCCTAACATTTTGGTGCGTCTATTGGGAGCAACTTGATAAGGGTTGATGATTGTATGAAGAGTTGATTGCTTACCTCATGAAAAATTAAAAAGCTATGTTAGGTCTGTTACTAATTGCCCGAAGGATCCGCTCATTAGAAATCAAGGAATACCCTTGAAGGATAACTCCCAAAGGTATGTGACATAGATATCCATTTGGTAAATCTAGGGAATGAAACAAATCCAAAAAATATCAACTTAGGGGCCCATCTTAGAGAGTCAACAAGAGAAGCTTTTGAGAATATCAACGAGTTTTTGCATGGGATTAGATTGATCTAAAAGGGCTTAGACTTGAAGATTGCCTTACCATTCAAGGGTAGGAGTGTACACCGTGTTAGAAAGATTGAAGAATGTTGAGCTCTTTGCGTAAGCAAGACTTTGTGTAGACTATAACAATTGAACAAAAAAATCCAAAAAAAAAAATACTAGCCCGTTTTGTTCATAGACCAATTGCGAGAAGAATTAGCAGGACAAGATCACCTACTAGCAATTTTTCTTAAACCTTATCTCTACCTACAATTGTTATCTTCTATGTTCTTTGATTATGTCTAGCATCTAGGTGTATTTTTCACTCTCAAAATTTGATTGTTTTAAACTATCAAACATCCAAGCCACATTCAAACTTGGAATTTTAGTTTCAATAATTATTAAAATAATTGATAACAACACAATTTTTTGTGAATTCATAAAAATACACACAAGTTTTTGAAATATACTAGCAATATGATGTGAAGAACTTTTTCTATCTAGTATGAAAAGGAAATGAAAGCATTGCAAATTGCTATCTCAAAATATGCAGCATCCACCATACTCTAGAAGCAACAGAAGATCTATACGCCAAATACAGCACGCTAACAATGATATTTCCAAAGCATCAAAGAGTACCTTGATAGACAAAAGTGAGAGATGCTTGTGCAACTTACTATGATATGCTCTTCGATTCTTAAATCGTTTTACTCAGGTAGCCAAATTTGAATACGTGATTTCTACCAGAACCAAGGAAGAAACACTTATCAAACTTGTAGATTTGAAAAATAATGGATGTCTTTATAGACATATTTGGCAAAGCACGAATCTTAGAAACTCTTTTCGAGTAATTATTTGAGAATATGGTAAACAAAGAAGAAACCACAAAGTAGGAAGCAATTCATCACAAAAGTAACCTAGAATAGTAAAATCATAGATTTTAGTGTGTGCCCAATCATTTATGTCAATAAAACATGACTGATACATAATGCAAGATAGAAATTTATGCTATTTTTTGAGCTAAGAACTAGAATTTCAAACAACGTCAAGAGTGTGAGAAATTGGCAAAAATCTAGCTTGGTATTTTTTATGATAGAAGTTTGTAAGTGAATCTCACATGTGTGGAGGATGTTCCCACGTGTGGAGAATTGTAAAGTAAATCAAAATGTTTGATATAGGGGTCTCATAGAATTTCATAGTCAAGCATTTAGGTGTAGGAAGTTGATAGGGTCAAATTTGGCATAGATGGCAAATTATCCATTTCCACTTGTAATGCCACTATTGAGCCAAAATAGAGCCAAACTTGTGCCAATCAGAGTGTAGACAAGTGTCATGCTTTTGTTTGATGAAGCTTAAGAGGTCCAATAGGATTTAGAGGTGGAACCTTGTGAGGTCCAATAGAAAATTGAGGTGTGCTTGAATATAGTCCAATAGAATTTAGAGGTGCATGGATCAATGGTCCAATAGGATTAAGAGGTGGAAAAGTGTGATCCAATCATAGTTAAGCATAGTGGTAGCTCATGAATCTATTAGTATCATTGTACTCCTCATTTTGAAGCTAATTGATTTGGTGATTACGTGGATTTTGAGTGTCGTTGAATTTCTAGCTTTCTCTCTCTACCCGAGAGCTCATGATTGTTTTTCTCTCTCTACCCGAGGAGAGCAGCTTGTTTTTACTTAGAATACTTTTGGAACACTTCCCACACGTGTGAGTGAGAGTTGGAAGTGATTGAATGCATGTAGTAGTGTGTTTTTGCCATAGAATCAAAGATAGATCTTGAATCTCAATCTAGTCTTGATCTTGGTGCATCTACACACCTTAGGAGATCACAAGTACATGTAGTGGACAATCCACACGTGTGAAATTCAACATGGTATCAGAGCCTACCTAAGGTTACCATGCATTTTGATCCATTTGAATGAAAACTATTCATCAATCTTGAGCTAGAAATTGTCAAGGCCCATTTTCCTAGCTATCTTGTTCAATTTTGGATCAAAAGAGATCAAAAGGACATTGATTGGGTCTAACCTGGTACTGTACGGAATCAGGTGTTCAGACACGTGTGAGGAACATCCAATTTCAGTTTGGGAGTTCTCTTTCACGTTTGATCCAAAAATATTGCTAGATAGCTTGTTTTGAAGCTATTTTTGTCTAGTTTCTGATGCAATCAGTTTCATTCCATTTGGTTGAGCCAATCAAAAGGTATAAGCTTTTGAAGAGGGTTAGGTAGGGCACCTAGACCTGGGTGGACACATTTGGTTTGGTCAAAAGATTGCCTCTTTGATCCAAAATCACAGTTGAATCTTACCAATCTCATCTATATGTGATCTAGGCATTGTTTTGAGATCTTAGCCATTTTGTTTCATGCAATATCATTGTATTTGAGTCAAATTTGGTTTCTTAGTGTATTTCACACGTTCTAAGAGTGTTTGATCCTAACTTTGCCCATACTCTATCATTTGATGTGAAGTAGATCTAGTTTTGGAGAGATTGAGATAGCTAGTGAGAATCATCTCACAGTTTGTTGCAAGATCTTGCATAGGAGATGGTAGCACACCATTATTGGATCCTATAGTGAGAGAGAAGCAACATTTTTTGTTCATCACTTTTATTTATCTCCACTTTACATGACTTCAATTAGTTCATACTTGTTGCAACCAAGTGAGAGATTGTCTACTTCCAATTATTCAATATGGAAGTTGAGGATGGAGTCCATCTTGATACTCCAAGATGTGATGGACATTGTACTTGGGATTGAGGAGGAGCCTCAAGTCCTTCAAGAAGTACAAAAATACAAGAAGAGAGCTAGGATGGCTCTCCACTACATTAAGATGAATGTCTCTAATGAGATATTGAGGGAGATTGGTGATTGTTCTACATCCAAGGAAGCTTGGGATTGTCTCAAGTCCATCTATGAGGCTAAGAACACCTCTAGGCTCCTCACTCTTAGAAATCAAATATTCCAAAGTAGTCAAAAGAGTGATGAGAGTGCATCTAATTATGTTTTGAGAGTCAAGGATATTCATAGGGGGCTTGCATGTATTGGTGACTCAATCAATCAAAGTGAGCTAGTCCAAGTCATTCTCAATGGCTTGAGAGATGAATATGACAACCTTGTCCAATCCTATGCTATTAAGGAGGAGCTACCAAGTTTGGAGGCCCTTTTTCTGAAGAATCAAGACAAGAGTACAAACTCTTGAGGATGGACAAGCTATCACTCAATCATGATGATGGCAAAGTTCTATTTGCCAAGCACAAAGAGAGGAGTAAGAAGCAACACCATCACTTCTCTAATGACAAAGCTAAAGACCAAGATGGAGAGGAGGAGGATACCTCTCATGCTTCTAATTCAAATCTCAAGAAGAAGATGATCAAGTGCTTTTATTGTGGCAAGAAAGGCCATTATGCCACCAATTGCTTCAAGAAGAAGAATCAACTCAATCAAGCCAACATCACCAATGAGAAAGAAGACTATATTGCAAGTGATGGAGAAGGCTCTCTTATGGCATCAAGCTTCTCCTCTTCCACCTTCAACAAGGATGACTCATGGTATATTGATAGTGGAGCATCTTCACATATGTGTGGCTCCAAGCACTTTTTTTCATCTATTATGCCTTATGATGGAGTCAAGAAGACCATATACTTTGCAAGTAAGCATGAGTGCAATATTGAAGGAGTAGGGATTATTCCCTTGAAGCTTGCGTCTTCTAAAGATCTCTTTCTCAACAATGTTCTTTTTGTCCCAAAGCTTACAAAGAACATCTTAAGTGTTGGCCAACTTCTTGATAGTGGCTTTGATGTCAATTTCAATATTGACAATTGTGTGATTAAGAAGGATGGTGAGATCCTTGCATATGGATCAAGATTTGAAGGCATCTACAAATTTGATCCAAGTGAGAGTGCAAACTCTCTTGATGTTTCTTATATTTCCAATATTTCAAAGGAGGAGGATTACACAAGATGCACGTATCTTCTCTCTTCAAGTATTATGGTGTATGATTATTCCTTATTATTCAAAGCATATGTTGAGAAGAAATTCTCATTGAAGATCAAAGCTTTGAGGAGTATTGGAGCTCTTGAAGGAATAGCACCATATGAAGTTTTATTCAAGATGAAGCCTAAGGTTGATCACCTTAGTGAACTTGGTAGTGCTTGCATTGCACATATTCCCTTGGAAACAAGAAGGAAGGATGATCCAAGCTCATGGATCATGATTGGATACTCATCCATCAAGGAGGCCTTTAGTGTCTTTACACTCTCTATTTAAAATGTGATCGTGAATAGAGATGTCATATTGCATGAAGATTCAATCTTGGATGTGGCCGAGATCAAGACTTCTCAAGAA
This sequence comes from Diphasiastrum complanatum, assembly GCA_029204225.1. Taxonomy (NCBI): domain Eukaryota; kingdom Viridiplantae; phylum Streptophyta; class Lycopodiopsida; order Lycopodiales; family Lycopodiaceae; genus Diphasiastrum; species Diphasiastrum complanatum. Next base: position 11,841,268 of record CM055105.1, read on the forward strand.
GCATCACAAGTTATCCTTTTTGAAGGTATTCAAGTTATGATGGGGCCAATGTGTGAGGAGGAGTTTCTTCTTCATATGATTTCAAGAAGATCTTCAAGATGCATGGCCGAGTCTTTATGGCTCACCTTACATGGCAAAGAGGGGCATCTTTCATGTTGTATCTACTACAACACATTCATATATGCTTCTCTTCCTTTGCTTGAAATGCTATCTTGCTTCATTGAATTTTTTGGATCTCAAAGTTCAAGAAAAGCTATACTAGTTTTGTATGATGCTTATGGTATGGACATGTTTTTTGTCATTATTGACTTAGATGTGTTTCCAATACTTTTTGAAAGCAAGATATTGTATTGTCAAAAGTATGCTCTTGATTCTAGTAAGAACAAGATTGAGCTTGGTACTCACTTTTTTGAAAATCATGTTTTCACATGTTTTGAGGCAAATTGTAAACTCCTCTTGAGATTAAGTGAAGCATCCAAAGTGGACACTTACATCCTTGAGAGAGTAACTAGCCTAAAAAAGATCAAGATGGTCTTTGATATCAAGATTAGATCCATCATGGATATAGTTCATTGTATGTGGACTAGTCAAGCTAGAAAGCATAATCTTGATAATCATCATTGTTTCACATCTTATGATCTTGATCTCCATGATCCTTATGAGGCTTGGAAGCCTCAGATTTCTCTATTTATGGTGCATCCATCATGCAAGTGGAACTTTCAAGGCAAAGATCATCATCAAGCATGGAGGAAGCCCATGATAATAGTGGCATATTGGTGGAGCACTCTTCAAAGGCATTGGCAAGAGATCTCTACCAAAGAGATCTTATCATGGATATGGTGAGGGTGCTGCTATGATGGATCCCTTGGCTGATCTTCACTTCTTATGCATACCAAAGGATCCAGTCAAAAAGATTTACAAACTTCTCAAGTGATCTAGTACCTTTCCAAGCTATTTTTTGAGGAGGAGTGTGAGAAATTGGCAAAAATCTAGCTTGGTATTTTTTATGATAGAAGTTTGTAAGTGAATCTCACATGTGTGGAGGATGTTCCCACGTGTGGAGAATTGTAAAGTAAATCAAAATGTTTGATATAGGGGTCTCATAGAATTTCATAGTCAAGCATTTAGGTGTAGGAAGTTGATAGGGTCAAATTTGGCATAGATGGCAAATTATCCATTTCCACTTGTAATGCCACTATTGAGCCAAAATAGAGCCAAACTTGTGCCAATCAGAGTGTAGACAAGTGTCATGCTTTTGTTTGATGAAGCTTAAGAGGTCCAATAGGATTTAGAGGTGGAACCTTGTGAGGTCCAATAGAAAATTGAGGTGTGCTTGAATATAGTCCAATAGAATTTAGAGGTGCATGGATCAATGGTCCAATAGGATTAAGAGGTGGAAAAGTGTGATCCAATCATAGTTAAGCATAGTGGTAGCTCATGAATCTATTAGTATCATTGTACTCCTCATTTTGAAGCTAATTGATTTGGTGATTACGTGGATTTTGAGTGTCGTTGAATTTCTAGCTTTCTCTCTCTACCTGAGAGCTCATGATGGTTTTTCTCTCTCTACCCGAGGAGAGCAGCTTGTTTTTACTTAGAATACTTTTGGAACACTTCCCACACGTGTGAGTGAGAGTTGGAAGTGATTGAATGCATGTAGTAGTGTGTTTTTGCCATAGAATCAAAGATAGATCTTGAATCTCAATCTAGTCTTGATCTTGGTGCATCTACACACCTTAGGAGATCACAAGTACATGTAGTGGACAATCCACACGTGTGAAATTCAACAAAGAGACCTTTTTAACATCAGATAACCACACATGAGGGGGGATTTCTAATCTATTTACCACACACGAGGGGGGATTACTAATCTACTAATTCCCAAAATGATACATAGCCCTAGCAAAGATCATTGTCATATAGACATCAAGTGCGAGTGTAAGGCATCTCAACAAAAGGAGCAAAATTACCATTTGATGTAGATTCAAAACAATATGATCTAGCATATATCAAAAATAGTGTAAACATTATGACCTAGCATTTATTATGAGGTTCCTACTTTATATTTGAAGTCAATAAAGTAGAAGATTATTAAGAGCATCACATGATACAAACTTTGATTAATGAATAAAAAATAAAATTCCAATGAATTATTCTCATGAACTACTTCCACAATTGGGAATGAACATAGGATAGGACTAGATTTTTGGCATTCATCTTGTTTTTGGTAACTTCAACAAGCTTTACTAGAAAGACAAGGTGGCTAGATATTTTGATGACATCACATTGGATCTAATAAGTCACCTTTGGAGTGCACTAGCTCTTACATAGCGAAAGGACAAAAATTGGAAGCAAGCACATGTATGTGGACTAAAAGAGTTTGTATGCATAAGCATTAAATATTAAATATACCTAGTTATTGAGAATGGATGACTTCATAGATATGAGTGCGGAAAAATAGTTCGCAAAAGGTAGATCCTTGAGCAAGGTATTGTCAAATCTAGCTTCGTGTCCAAGTTTTTCCTAGAACTAAATTATGGACTACCTATAGCAATTACAAGTTTTTGGTCATTCCTCTTGAATATGCAGATCGAATGGTTTTTGGCTGGTTTACCACCAAAGATTGATTGGTATTGCAGACAAGGGGACATGACCTCCTTAGCAGCAGTAATAGCTAGTTCAGAAAATTTCGAGACCTCGAAACTAGCACAAAGGCGACGATCGACTAAGAAATCTCGAAAGTTGAAGACGGATTCTAGTGATAGTGGTAAAGATTCAGATTCCGATTCAAGTACCAGTTCTTCAAGCTCGAAATCTGAAAGCAGCGATTCATCAGAATCAGAAGCTAACAAAGGAGAGAGAAAGAATAAACGACGAACTAAACAAAAGGATGACACAAAAGTTGTCGAGGATAAGTCGTCAAGTAATATGGCTGACCTAAATAAAAAGTTTAATGATTTGAAAGTGCAGATCTCTGAAGTTGCAGATAAAAGACCAAAAGCATCTTCTTCCAACTCAGGAATGTGGTGTACGAAATGTGGAACTTCTGGACACACTAAGGAAGACTGCACTACTATGAATGTCAAATACATTGAAGATTCTGCCCAAGAGGTACTTTTTATTTTTCAAAATGATGCGACTACTAACTATGTACAGGGTACTGCAGCATCAGCCCAGCAGGACAGACCCAAGTTCGCACCAAGAAGACATAATCCTCCTGAATTTGTTGGACCAGCGAAGTCTCAAACCGCGACTAAACCAATTTTGGGCAACTGCTACAACTGTGGAGAGCCAGGACATTTTTCTCTTGAGTGTCTTCAACCGCGAAAGCCGATTGGTTATGTACCATTATGCTCAAATTGCAGAGAGCCTGGCCACAAGTATCCTGACTGCCCTCAGTCGCAGAAGCCGCGACCCAAATATCAGTATGTAGCAACACCAGCTGCTGCAGACACGAAAGCAAAAGCTACGACTGATGCTGTTGTGCAGAGAATTGACGTTATTGAAGGAAAACTGCCAAAGACAGAAGATCAGTCCTGGCCAAGTGACATGGAGAAATTATTCAAAGTCACAACGAGAAGAAAAAGCTCCTCGAAACCTGATCAGAAATCTTCGACAAAGCGCAAAAAATCCTTGAAGAATAAATCCTCTAGCAAAACAACGAACAAATCTACGACTAAGGAAGATCTCAAAGATGACCCTAACTATGACCGCGATGCTGCGAAGTTATTTGCAAAAGATATCTCGGCAAAAGCAAAGGAAATAATCAACGCTGAACTTCAGACAGCTGCTGCAGAAAAGGTGGTCACTTTCGAGGAAGAGGACGAAGAAATCGCGAAGACGAAATTGTCTAGTGCTGTTATTGATAAACCAACCTTGAAATCGAAGATGAAAGAATATGACATCATGACTGATATTGGATCCCTTCATTCAAACATTACTTTTGAACAGCTGTTGGCAGATAACACTTATTACAGAAAGCAACTGAAAGGCCTTTCTGTGTCCAAAAAGAAGAAAAAAGTTTCTCTACCAGATGCTGGTGTTTTGTTTATCGATTTAGGTGATCTCGGTGCACCTGAGATTGATATTACCATTGCGGGATGCCTAATCAAAAAAGTGCCAATTGACTCTGGTTCCAGTGTGAATATAATAACAGAAGACACGGCTCATGCTCTAGGGCTGACTGACATTCAACCGACACAGCGAAACATCAAGTGAGCTGATTCGACACGACGAAAACCTGTTGGAGAACTGAAGGACGTCACTGTCTACATTCAAGCCAAGCCATTCACAATGAATTTCATTGTTATCAAACCACTCGGTTTGTCATCCTATTCTGTGCTGATTGGACGACCTTGGCTTTATCAATCAAACGCAAGTGTACATTTGGAACGAATAGAGAACCATAGCAAACTATTGAAACCATATAAAATCTCTCTCCCTCTGTCACCCCTTTCATAAACACCCCCCCCCCCCCTTCCCGCTCTCAATGCAACTTTTTTGTGAGGCTGTAGTTGTTTGCTAATGGCCTTGCTAAATTTTTTTTAGCAATTTGGATTGCAGTTGCATCAAGCGTCCGATTATGATCCTTTGCAACCATGATACATATATTCCATTGGTGCTATGTCCTCGCCTTTATCTTTACACTTTAATAATGGCAAATAGACTGTCTAATGGACATGATTGACAGATACTAGCCCTTGCTACTCTGCATGAACAAGAACATAATTTACACACTAGACTTGACAGTTTATGAACATGCTAGGCATTCAGAGATGGCTAAGAACATCCATACCTTTGCCAATGTCCATGTTATATACTCATGCCATCTTTGTTATCATAGTCAATACCCACATGTCAAGTGACAACAAAGCCAGATTGAAAAGTGATGTTTCAAAAATGGTTGATATACACAAGAATCTTTTATGAAAATTCTCCAAAAACCTAAATACTCGTGTGTGGGAAAAAAATAATAAATATGACTAACAAACCAAAATTGTTGCCGTTAGATTGAAGATATTCCCATGGCTATGTTGAAGCAAGCACCAAACATGTGGTCATGCTCATGTAATTTACGCCTCAATGCTTCTACTAGACTAGCCTTAGGGATTGACACAATAAATTTAAAATATCAATATTGGAAACCAAAATACTCGAATAGGACCAGTAACAAAATCGCTAGATCTATGCATACGGTGAATTTTGGCATGAAAATGTACTCTAGACAATGAAATAGCCATGGAACCCAAGGACATGCTAGCTTCTTGGGCTTGTACGTGGTCGGGTTTGTTTTAGTGCATGTAAATTTTTTTCAAAGTATTGAGAATATAAATATTATGAAATATTTAAATGCAAATATATTCTTACCTAATGCAAGATAACCCATTTTTGATGAAAGCTTATGTAATGGTGACCCCTTCCATATTCAAATATGGATATGACGCTAATGTTTTAATTTCCACTCCAAGATGGCGCTCATATTTTGATTTCATGAGGGAATACACATTCAAAATCATATATATAAAATTTTTGCTAAACAAAATGGAAGATAGCCAATTTCGGATGAGAGCTTCTATAATGGTGATCCCCTTGATGGCGCTCATATTTTGATTTTCACATCAAGATGACGCTCATAAATTGATTATACATTCAAAATCACATTTGTTAAACTGTGGTTAAACAATACACAACCGTAATAGGAGTTGTTTTTCTTAACCATAACTGTAGACGAACTGTAAAACATTGGGAGTGGTGTGGGCCAACAAATAAACAATATTGTTTTATTTATTTAGACTTTTTTTCTCATCCTATGTGGCATTTCTTATAGGGTCTTTTTCGAGTTTGAAACTCCTCGAATGAGTCTAGTGTTAAACATTAAGGTCTAAGGCAACATTTATAGAAGCTCATTGTAGTGACGTAATTAGCAAAGTTTATAGCAAATTTCTTGGTCTAAGACAATGACTTCAAAAGGCATAATTTTGAGAAAAGATTGCTTTTGTAACTTCCAATAACAACTCATGTACATACATTCCTGAGGTAAAAAATCATGATTTGTTGCAATTTTCTGACACTAAACATGTCATAAATTATTGCTATAGTTCATTAATGCTATTACGAGAATAGCTAGTGTCTTGCTAACTTACATGTTGTGGCTATCAAACACTCTTTGCAAAAAATACTTTTCCTTGAGCCTAAGTCACATGCTTAGTATTTTGTACTTTGCACTGTTGGGATTGTACGATGTGTCGCGGTGCAGCAAAATCGGATGCGCGAAATCTTTGATGCATGCAACTACGTCTATCGGATTCAGACCAACTTTGACAGATCAAAGTCTGTCCTACTTGATCACAGCTTCGAAGTCACTGGATCGACACAATTGATTTCATAATGCACGAATTAACTAAGTTTTAGATTTAGCTTTGCGGAAGCGTATTAGGTGTGAAAACTAGAGGGACAAATTAACATTGGCTATCAGTCATCTGAATACAATTTAATCTACGAATAAGTTTATCTGCAAACAAGAATCGATATGAACATGAATAAAATGAGTATTCAGTCACAACATACACGACCTAGATTATGGAACAATGATTATTCAGTCGTGAAGAAAATACAGTCTGAATGCAAACAGAGTCGCGTTCTTCCTGAATCAATACTCTGTAATGACAGTCCATGTGTTGTTCCTCAACAATGAATTGTACTCCTTATCCATTGCTTCTTTTCAGAGATCTGAATCGGCCTATGACATAGCTTCCTCAACTGTGGTTGGCTCCTGAATAGAGTAGTGAGTGAATTCATCAGTATATCGGACAGGTTGAGTTCGGGTTCTTGTTGATCTTCTGGTTGAAGTCTCTGGCTGTGAGATTCGACTTTGTGTCGGCTACTCCTAAGTTGCAGCTTCTTCTTCTTCTTCTGGGTCTGATTATGCAGAGTGACTGCTAGAAGAAATGCATTTGGTAGACTAAGGTCCTATTTTTCCTTTTTGCCAATCCATTCGATTGTGGAGAATATGAAGCAGCAAATTGTTGCTCGATGGCCATTGGCTGAGTAGTAATCATTGAACTTGTTTGAGATGTATTCATCGTCGTTGTCGCTCCTAAGAGCTTTGATCTTCTTGCTTGTCTGCAACTCAGCATTTTCTTTGAATTTCTTGAAGAACTGAAAGGCTTCAGATCCAACACCAACTGGTACACTACCAATTCCTTCTATCGTGCATTTACTATCAATAGGAATGGAGATGACCTTTCTAGATCCATTATAAGCTGCAAGATGAGTGAAAGATTTTCTTGAACAAGTCATATGGGAACTAGCTCCACTATCCATCCACCATGCATTTTCATCTTCAAGACTAGAAGAAGAGTACATTGACATAATGAGAGATTTTTTCTCATAACTCCCTTCTACCTCACCTTCACTCCCTTTAGTAAGATTAGCTTGCTTGAAGAACTTTTTCTTCTCAAAACAATTAGAAGCAAAGTGTCATTTCTTACCACAAAAAAAAACACTTCTTGTTGGATTTGCAACTTGTTGATGATTGTGATGAATCATCATCATTCTTCTCCTTGGATTTGTCCTTCTTGAAATGTTGATGTTGCTCTTTGCCCCTTCCACTTGGCTTGTCCTTTGAGAAGAATGCTTTCTCCTCTCCACCATCCTTCAAAGAAAGTTGATTGATCCTCAATAGCTTGTTCTCTTGCCTATCATCGGTAATGAGAACTCATTGTAGTGCCTCCAAGCTTGGAAGCTCCTCCTGGATTGCATAAGATTGTACAATATTGTCAAATTCATCTCTCAATCCATTAAGGATCACTTGCACTAACTCTCTTTGGTTGAGATGATCTCCTATGCAAGCAAGCTCTCTATGAAGATCATTCACTCTCAAAAAATAATTTGAGACACTCTCATCGCTCTTTTTGTAACTTTGGAAGATTTGATTCCTAAGAGTGAGCAAGCTAGATGTATTCTTGCTCTCATAAATGGATTTTAGTGTGTCCCAACCTCCTTGGCCGAGGTGCATGAGCCAATCTCTCTCAACATTTCATTTGACACATTCATCTTGATGATATGTAGGGCCATCATTGCCCTCTTCTTGTACTTTTGGACCTCTTGGAGCACTTGTGGTCCTCCTCAAGTCCTAGCACAATATCCATCACATCTTGGAGTACCAAAATTGACTCCATCCTCACCTTCCAAGTGGCATAATTGGAGGTGGTCAATCTCTCACCTTGCTCCAATAGTATGGAACCCATGGAAGCCATCTTCCCTTGAGAAATTGAATTGTAATGGATCCAAAAACAAACAAAAGTTTTGCTTCTCTCTCAAAGAAGGATCTAATAATGGTGTCCCACCAACTCCAACTTGAGATCTTGCAACCAATATGTGAGACCTATCTGACTAGCTATGTCAATCTCTCTCAATCTAGATCTAGCTTCTATCCAAAGATGAATCACAACAAAATTTTGAGCCAACTTCTTCCAAGCACCTGTAAAGCACTCAAAGACTCCACAAAAGACTCAAATGCACTTGATTTGCATGAAACTATGTGGCTATGGCTTCAAAATCACACCTAGATCTCACCTAGACAAGATTGGCAAAGCACAAACATGAGTGTTTTGATGAAACAAGCTAGATGTGAGCCTAACTTGATGTGTCCAACCAGGTTGGGTGCCCTACCCACCTCACTTTGAAAGTCTATAACTTCATCAAGACACATCCAATTGACATGAAATCAATTGCACTAGAAACTACACTTCACCAGCTTTCCAACAAGCTATCAAGCACTAGATTTGGATCTACCTTGGAGAAACATCAACCATTCAAATTTTGGTGATCTCACAAATGCCTAAGCTGTACAATCCTGATCAATCCAATGTGTTTTTTATTCAATTTGACCCAAAAATCCCCTTCATAGCCTTCGAGATCCAACTACACCTCCAAAAACTAGATTTCAAGCCAAAAATTTCATCACAGTTGATGCATGCATTCAAACCTTAGGTAGGCTCTGATACCATGTGTACTTTTCACACGTGTGAGGACATCTCAAACAATGTGAATGATCTCCTAAGGTGTGTGTGATTGCACAAAGATCTTGCATTGATTGATTGTACAATCCTAGTTTAAGATTCTAAGGCAAGAGCACATAGAATACGCATGAATCATTCACCATTCAACATACACATTTGAAGGCAACTTGTGATGAAAAAAACTAAGTAAAAAAGTGGCTTGCTCTCGAGTAGAGAGAGAATACGAGAGGTAGCTCTCGGGTAGAGAGAGTGTGTATAAAAAATTCTATGTGTAGAATCTGAAAATCTCTTCAAAAAACTAAGTGTAAAATCACTCTCTCTCACTCTCTTATAGTGACTCGAGCTCCAAGAGGTGTAGTCAACAAACAATATGATTGGACCTCTTACATATCACGTCTAAATTTCATTGGTCTAGTGACTTGGCATCTCTTGCATATGATTGGATCAATTACATGGATCTTTCTCTTTTGATTGGTCACATGACAACATGACAACACATGATTAAATGTCACTAGCCCTCTACCATCAAGCCAAGTGTCAAAAGTCTACACTACCTCGAGCTTAGACAAGACCTAAATTTGGCCTAATCATCTACTTACATATGTACAAGGGGTAGATTTGGCATAGGACCCCAAAACTCAAGATTAAGCCTATTGACTATTCAAAACCATCATAAATGAACTAAAGTGATTATGACTACTCTCCACACGTGGGAACATGCTCCACACATGTGAGATTTCACTATGTACATGAAATTGCAAAATGCTCAACCTAGATTTTGCCTATTCTTCACAAGTATATTGGAACATTTATAAAGCCAAGAATATATTGTTCATTATAGCCATTGCTCCTTAGAATGCAATTATATTGATTGTTATATGGTACTAGTTATGTTATTTTAACATTTAAAATGGAAATTCACCTTAATCTAGTTTCTCTATAGTAGGCTGATTTTTCTTTTATCCAATTTACAAATTTATCTATCTAGTGCCCATGGAAATGTGAATTTTTTTATTTTGGCATTATGGGTGTCAAAAGATGGGTCTCAATTTATAACTCCTCTTACTTTTTGAAAACACTGTCAAGCTTGTACCTTTTTTTTGGTGTGAGAGAATCAGTTTCTTTCATAGAAAAGAGGATAAAAAATTGGAATGAAGCATTAGAAGTGTGCTTAAATTTTTGTGATAAAAGATCACCAACAATAGCATAATCATGATAGACGAAGGAAGTGAAGATGTAGATGCTTGAAAACAAGAAGCAAACACAATTGGTTTATTATGGTTGTTCAAAGATGCATAAGGGAATGTCTTAGGAACATGGCTGGGTGAGGGCTCAATAATAGGGGAAGATTATATAGCATCACAAATGCTTGTTGTACTATCAAAAGTTTGAAAGACCAAAGTAGATCTTGTGACATGAACATACAATAGCAATTGTATATTCAAACATTTAGGTGAATGCATGCTTTCACAAGATGAAAAGATTGGAAGATAGTAACTCGAATATTTTGGAATGAAAATATAGTGTACACCCAATGCAAAATGGTTGACATCCGATAAAATTGGAACGATACAGAGTAGATTAGCATGGCCCCTACGCAAAGATGACACACACAAATTGAGAAATGGTACAAATTTTTGACATAATTAGTGGAAAAGGTCTGTGAGTAGAATACAAGAACAATGTTGTCACAAAATGAAATAGAGCTCATTAGACAAAATGACATTGGAAGGATCTTTCCATTTAAATAGAATAAATAGAAGGCTTTGCCAAGAAACTCAAGTTTGGAAACAATAGAATTCAATTTCAACATTTTAAATCTAGCTATCTACAATAGTTGAGTTGGACATTTGGAACCTTGTGCTCCTAGGCTTGGCCTTAATAATATATGATGTAAATTGTACATATTGCACATGGTGCTAGTTGAAATAGCTATCGTTGGCAAAAAGAAAGAGCAATTCGGATTCACAATACAGTAGAAAAGTATACAACTTTGTCGATTAATGCAAAGAAAAACATTAAGACAAATGTCTCAAATTCAAGCTAAAAGCAATCTTATTTTTTGTTCTTACTAAAAGGCTTGAAACAAAAGAAAAGAACAAGCAACAAACAAAACATGAAAGATGTTTCCGACCTCTTATTACAAAAAACCACCAATGTCTTCCAACAGATAAACAATAAACTTTGGTTTGCTTTATGTTTTTTTCACTGAAGTCGGTTACTATCACTCCAACAAATATTTACAAGCATCCAATCATCGTATGACTACAAACCTTATCCCATTCAACCAACCTTTCACAATAGCCTTACCATTTGTTCACAATTTATAGGCATTGCCACAACTATGTTCTATTTTGGTCTATTCTACTCTACCACATCATGTTCATTTTCCATGATTATTCAACTCCCCCTCAAAACCAACACGCATTACACATGAATGCAATGGAATTGGCTCAATTGGTTAGCTTAGCATCCAAAGCAGTGCTCGAGAAGCCTCTTTTGAGCTACCCTCAAAAAACCTGCATTTTATAGAACTTCCCAATTTTTTAAAGACCTAAAAAAGTATATATGCTTCTATAAAAAACCGTCATATGTTTTATGAAGCCAGTTTTTGAAAATTGTTGTTGATTACATTCCTAGAGTTTGCCGATTTTCCCGAGCACTGATCCAAAGTTTATTTCATCCTAAGTTCAAGACCCCCTCAAAAACCATGATACATTAGACATGAGAACATTGAAATTATCAATACAATTAAATATGATGGGCTCAAGAATACTACTTTGGAATGTGTGCACATGAAGGATGTCCATCCATCCAAAGACCAAATAAAATCCATTTACATCAAAGCAATCTTTCACCCTACAAGATTAAGCTACTTACATCACATGAATATTTCAATTAGACTGTCTCATCATCAACAAATAGAAAATATTCCCTCGGAAGGTTTTTCGGACCAGATGGAGTAGCTCTAATCGATAATGCTTTGACATCAAAAGTCTCAACTGTTATCCAAGCAGATTGTTATGAATAGCCCCAATTGTTTTTCAAATTTAAACTCATTTGCAACTTGAAATTATTACTAATGCGCATGACATCTCTAAGTATTATGAAAACATCCCTCTTAATGGCCCAGATGGACTTAAGACTATTATACGAAAAATGATCTTGTATGCTTTCAAATTCAGCAAGAAAGAAAATCTTGCCTATTCTATTGCTAATCCAATGCACATATATTGTAAATTAAATCAGTTGATATTTAAACTCATTAAATATAACACTTTTTTTTAACTGTTTGTGGCTTTTTAAGTGGATATTCTTTAAGAAAAGATACATAATTTTTTTTAAAGCATGTCTAAAGACAAGGCCTAAAGTCAACATGTCAAAGAGATCTCTTTTTTTTATGTTATTAAAATTTAACACCAACATCCATTCATCTATTGTGGCATGAGAAGAAAGCTAAAGAGATAACATGTGAAAAACTCTGAGATGGAAAAGGTCCATAGATTGACACCCTTTCAACAAAAAATTTTACACTGGCACTTTATGATTGTGAAACTATGACCTACACAGAAAAGAAAAAGATAAAACCTTGGCTAAAAAGTGCCAATTGCAAAATAGGAGCACAAGTTCACACAATGTTCGATCATTGAATAAGCAATGTGCTATAGGACACTACAAGTAGCATCTAAGGGAAAAAAGAAAGCAAACGCAAAATAGGACTTTGCAAGAGTATGCAAATCGAATATACTTTCTCGAGATGATTTATTATCAAGATACTTTACTATTTTAACATTATAGTTTCTAATAATATTTATTTAATCATTTTGAAACATCATGTTCATTTTCCATGATTATTCAACTCCCCCTCAAAACCAACACGCATTACACATGAATGCAATGGAATTGGCTCAATTGGTTAGCTTGGCATCCAAAGTAGTGCTCGAGAAACCTCTTTTGAGTTACCCTCAAAAAACCTGCATTTTATAGAACTTCCCAATTTTTTGAAGACCTACTTACAAAAAAGTATATATGCTTCTATAAAAAACCGTCATATGTTTTATGAAACCAGTTTTTGAAAATTGTTGTCGATTACATTCCTATAGTTTGCTGATTTTCCCGAGCACTGATCCAAAGTTTATTTCATCCCAAGTTCAGGACCCCCTCAAAAACCATGATACATTAGACATGAGAACATTAAAATTATCAATACAATTAAATATGATGGGCCCAAGAATACTACTTTGGAATGTGTGCACATGAAGGATGTCCATTCATCCAAAGACCAAATAAAATCCATTTACATCAGAGCAATCTTTCACCCTACAAGATTAAGCTACTTACATCACATGAATATTTCAATTAGACTGTCTCATCATCAACAGATAGAAAATATTCCCTCGGAAGGTTTTTCGGACCAGCTGGAATAGCTCTATTCGATAATGCTTTGACATCAAAAGTCTCAACTGTTATCGAAGCAGATTTAAGGTCTAGGGGGCGTTTACATTGAAAGTGAAGATAAATAGATGACCCTCCTGGTAACAAATAAAATCATATTTTATTTCTAGTCTCACAAGGTACAAAAGAAAAAGAAAAACAACCACATACTAAGAAGGCTTAATTCAGATCAATAAGTTCATGATTTCATGCTGATACCATCATCAACATGGAGATATACATGTTTTGAGGCCCGATTCCTAAAATCTCATTGTATTTTGGTTTTCTGCTTCAGGTTTTATCCATTAAGAGCAATTTGTACTTCTGTATTTCAAGGCACTGCTCTAGAATGTACAATTCAAGAAAATTACAGAATCTCTCCAATCTACAAAGGACTACTGAGACCCCTAAATAGGTTAGCTAAGTTGAATTAGTCAATATCAAACTAACTGGATAAGTTGGCCATGCATTAAGCTGCAAGCATATATAGGTCTTGATAGAATTCAGGATAGTCAGTTTAAACCGGCTACAAGCGCGCTCTCAAAAGCTTCGCAAAGCCAAGGTAAAAGCCCCTCTAAGATTCCTCTCAAGCCACACATTTTAAGGCCAACTTGTCGATGCACAGCTATCAATAACATGGTCTATTACAAGAGTTCTGCTTACTTCAATTGAGTTTCACTCGCTGGTTTCTTGTTTGAGATGTTCTAGAGGAACGTGATAGAATTTATTTTCCAACTATCAACTCTCAACGAACTGTTTTCATCGGTCAACTTCATATCATCACAAAACATTGAGCAAGTTTTTTTTATCCCTGTTAGGCAAAATGACATCCAACTTAAACCCTTATTTTACAAATTCCCAAACCAGAGCCATTGGTAGAAGTTTTTGAAAGGTAGCAGTTTACCATATTGCACAACATGTATTCCAAGTTCTAACATATCTGTTGCGGTTAAGTTAGCAATTTGCAACTTCTGGTTTTGACCTCCTTTTAGGGTTAAAAACATTGTAAGCTATTCAGCCTTGGAGTTTCAGAAAAGGAGCCAATTAAGCAAGTGTTGCATGCAAGTTATTCCAAATCTGTCATAAAACATTTGGGCTGGTTGGACCTTCAGGTTTTCACTTCCTTGTTTGGTTGCTTTTTCAGCTTACCGTCATCATATTATTGGAACTCTTTATGAAGCTTTTGATGCAAGGGTTCATGCTGTTTACAACAGTAAAAAGTCCACTAATCAGAGTCTTCAGGGGTCAACCTCTTGTTAAGGTACTAAGTGCTAGATGACATGTAAAAGTCCACTAATCATAATCCTGGGGGTCAACCTCTTGGTTAAGGTACTAAGTACTGGGTGACATGAATTACTACTATCTACACCAATTGAGACAGCAATAAATATTTTCACAAAGATAAATCTTCCAACAGGTCATATAGCCCACTGTTGTTTTGGTGCCTTCTGTAGCAATCTAAGATTTTGCCAAATGCATTCAGCTTGACATCTGCCTCTTTCTGCTAAACACTATATGGGAAACTAATCCCTCACTTCTCACTGGTTCTAGAACATCGTAATTCACACCTGGGGCATGATACATCATAAATCTCCAAAACCATTCTTTCATTTTCTTACTGCGCCCATGGGTCAGAAGTAAATGCTACTCAATTGGGAAATAGCACAGGCACATGCTTGCCTATCATCACACAATTTAGGCCTCAATTTTCTGCAAAGAAAAGTGCATTAAGATTAGTTACCAACAGCACACTACAACTATTGACCAAAGATAAGTTCTCGTTGAGTAGCTGCAAAATTAAATTTCACCTTGGTATCAACTGATTCCAACTTGTTTACGCGTGCAAACATATTCCCATAGAGCTTTGCTTCCTTCTTGTTATACTCGATCTGCCTCTGTTTAAGGGTCTTAAATTCCAACCTCACCTCCCTGCAAATTGCAAAGAGTTGCAAATTATATAACATGCAAACTCAACATACTTTAATACCATCAAACTATTAGCACTTTAGGGCAGTGAACCTCCTGCCTGTTCTGTGGATCTATCTCCAATGCCTTCTTGATATCAAATTCTGCCAGATCCAAATCAGCCGTTTCTATGTATGCTTGAGCTCTTCTATAGAGTGCCTTCACATTCTGAGATTCCAATTCCAACACCTGCAGTGTTTTCGATTCCAAGATGAATATGTAAAGGATGAAAAGTAAATTACAAACTACTGTAATCTTTTTGTTACCTAAAACTAAGTTTACAGCAAGAGTATATCAATGATCTCTCTGGGATTACACATGACACATACATAATAAAAACAATATGCATGGCATGAACCAGATACTGTGACATCCCTACTCACATTATCAGTGCCCTAGATGCAGGTCATCTGCACAAACATAAGCTGTACAACTGAAACCTATTGAGTTTCTGTCACTTCTCCAGAAGTACAAGGCAGAATAAGTCTCGACACAAGGCCAGCACTAAAGAGAAAGGCCATTCACATGAAGTGCCTACTTTCTCGTGGAAAGGATAAGCGAGATTTTCTTCATCACTTCAGATTGCTCAGGACCTAAGGATGAAGATTCATGGAGGCTGTTAACTAGGCAATCACCTTAGAACAAAGCTTGATTGCCTCCTTATAATCTTTCAGCTTCAACTTACAAGCTGCATTGTTTAAATTGCATGTTACTTTCAAAACTTTGGACTGCTTCTTCTGATCTTCATCGAATGAGCTATCATATTCCACAAGCTTTGCAGCCTGCAGGCAGTCAACCATCAGAACAAAGCAGAAGCTCGATGTGAAATGTACTCATTAAAGCATAGACTACAGCCTTAAAGGAGAATATTTTACTTGGAAAAGCTAAGAAGTATCAAAGTGTTCTTTACCTTTTCATACTTTTTCGAAGCACGGGCAAACTTCCCAAGCTTGAAAAGGGTATTCCCTTCTTCTTTTTTCTTGGTTGCAAATTCTAACTTCTCAGGTGTGTCCATATTCCAGGATTCTTTTTCCTGATTTCATGTCAGCAATGATCACACAATAGCGCACCAAAAAACAGACATATTATGCTTGTATATTTTAATACTGAAGGTTGTGCTTATACTACTAGTAAATCATGCTTACCTTCACAAAAGATAGGAGTTCTACTTCATACAATAAAGTTGCATTTGCTGGTACCACCCCAAGCTCTTTCTCTGTTGCAACTTCACCAAACCCATACTCTGGAGCTACTGTAACCAGTGCTCTCTCTCCCATTTTCATGGTAGCAACTGCCTTATCCAAACCAGGGATGACTTGCTCTGCACATCATCATATACCAATCATTGAACAAAGCTTCACATGGTTGTGTAGTAGACACAGTACGAACTATTTCTGACAAAGATAAAATCAGTGTTTTCATCTATGATAGTATCGAATATAGCAACACAGGCATCAATCTACAACTTTATGGAGTCTACCCACAGTCTTAGACCAACGCAGAGTTTTTTTTCACTCCTTTAGAAACGAATGGCAGACCAAGCTATGACACATGCTAGCACTAAACGTCAAAGCCATTTGATTCCTTGTATAAATCTATGGAAAAATATAGCTTGCTCAAGAGGAAACTAAACCTATCGGCTCATGTTTCTGGTATGGTGGTGTAGAGTGCTTGGTGCGGGCTTGGCCACCCAAGTTCAAATCCATGCCCACACATAGGCAAATATCAAGGTCTTTTGTCCAAAAACAAGAGAATAAAACAATCTCAACCTAGACAAGGTAGCCAGTGAACAAATTTGAACCACACAAATTTTTATTTTGGCAAAAACTAGTCAATCGTGACTCAACTCCAACCAAGATATAGCTGCTCATTCCATACCAAAAGGTATATACAAGGGGAAAAAATTAAACTTCTCTTTTCGACTTTTTAACTTATTATAAAAATTGTTCTTGATAAAAAATAAATCTAGTTCTTTCCATACCTACAAAATGACATTCCGTACACTATGGAGCTATGAACCAAGATATCAAACAAGACTTACGTATCCCCTGTTGAACCAAGAAATATATTGCCGTTGAGTTTGGTATAGCAACCTAAAAATAACAAATGACCTCCGTGCAATCTCTCTTGAATTTAAGACAAACGGAATAGTGCCTATTCAAATCATCAGCAATGGATAGGTACAGATCTTATGCATAAAACAGAACTCAACCATGACTAAAGGTATATTACCATAGAGAAAATCAAATGGAGTCGTCACTTTTTCATAGTTGTGTAGGAAAAACAAATATTCTTTTATTTATTTTGCTAAATACAACTTTAAAATTAGGTCGTCATTCATGAATTAAGGAATTTAACACTCACTAGTAAAGATAGAAAGAATTAGCACAACAAAAGCCTCAGATAAATATCCATTTATTCCACGTTCAATACGACAACTTAAAATACTGGCCTAAGATATTGATAGACTACTTAGTAAAGATAGAAAGAATTAGCACAAAAAAAGACTTAGATAAATACCCATATATTCCACATTCATTACAACAACTGAAGATATTAATAGACTACAAAAGCACTCAAATATAATAGAAAGAACATATGGAACCCATACACACAAAGCCGTAGACCATTAACTCAATCTATGGCACAACAAAATATTACCACATCCTTGCTCGGCTCAATAACGAAGATAAGTCCACATTAGCTTCTGTACACAATGCACCAAGTTACAGTACTTCCCCAATGGTAAGAGGCGTAAACGAACAATCATGAAGAGTACCATTAAAGATTAAAGCTAATAAAATGAAGACTTTCCTTCCGTAGAAACATGCTAATAAGCATTTATTATCACATATTGCAAAAACTAAACCTGGAGCTGCTCACAAGCTTAAGATTGTTAACCTGGAGAAGATAGCTAATGCTCACAAGCTTAAGATTATTAGAATGCTATCAATACCTTCATCAATGACAAACTCAAAAGGGTCTTCGTCAGATCCCTTCCGCTCAAAAGTCGTACCGTCTAGCAATCTTGCTTCATACTTGACTGCAAAAGAAAAGACCAGATGCGAGGCTTCATGCACAGAGTAAGAATTTCTCAACGAATATTTTAAAAAATCTGCAAATGGGATCATAAGCTCATTCTCAAATTACAGGAATAGAAGAACTTCATATCAACATACTTTTTACAACCGTTCCATCATTAGGCTTCTCATAGCCTTCGCCTTCCTTCAAAATCTTTTTCAGGACTTTCTTATTGTCTGTAATCTCTGCAACTGTCTTCCATGAGATCAACTCCATGTCAATGACCAGAGGTGTGTCAGGTGGTACTGCACTATCATTTCCCTGAGCTTCACGACCTTGCTTTCCAAAACCATCTGCAAAAGCGGAGATCATGAACCTACTAGAATTAATCTCATTAGACACTGAATCTTGATTTTCTCACCTCGAGTTCTAAAGTTTGATTATGTAGACATACAAGGTTGAACAATACAATACTGATATTTCAAGAGAAATCATATGGATTGTCACACACATTGAGGCTTTACGTTTAGAATAACTTTCTCCCCCTTTTTCATGGTCTTCGCGGCAGTGCTGATTGCAGGGCAAAAGTATCCTGCAATACAACGCATATGGGCTCATTCAGGATACTAGAACAGATGAAGTATAGCTGAAATGATAGAGAATAAATAATTACACGTAGGACCTTAGCGATTGAAAAGGGTTAGATGATACCATCTTTTACGCAGAACTCAACTCCATCCTCAGGCGTGCTTGACACAACTGTTCCATCTTCTAGCCTGGCTTCAAATTTCACTGAAAGTAGAACATTCGAGCAAGTCAGACTTAACTGTCACACACCCCCCATTACCAAACATCTTAAAGCAAAGCCATAATAAGTGCAATTTTGAAAATTGTTGCATCTTTAAAAAGCAATTCACCTGTAACTTCATCAGGATCCTTCGGTGTCTCCCATTTCTCACCAGGAGTAATTATTTTCTTATATATTCCACCATCTTTGCAAATATCTTTAACGCTAGCCCAAGATATAAGCTCAACATCAAACTTCAACGTCGACTTGGGAGGAATAGATGGAGGAGCTCCAGCATCTCCATATGCCAGTTCAGGAGGGGTAGTGAATATGGCACGTTCACCCTTTTTCATAGTAGAAATCCCCTCGTCCCATCCTTTAATGACCTGACCTGGACAACCCATCCCAAAAATAAAGACCTAAAACATACTTCAACCCATACAGCATCAATGCATGGAAGAAAATCTCCTCAAGAAGCTCAAAATAGTGTTCTTCAATTCAACTCGACAAAACTTACCCTGGCCAAGCTTAAATGTAAAAGGCTCTCCTCTATCGAAACTAGAATCGAACTTTGTGCCATCGAGAAGAGTACCAGTGTAATGCACTGCAGGGAAACAGCGGCAATCCTTGATATTCAAAGATCAATAGAAAAATACCTAAAAGAAACTGGAAATTTCCGTAGCGAGAAGAAAAGAGCACGCTGAATCTCATATCTGACATTTCTGAGAGCTTGAAAAGCCAACGACTTTTCGGAGGCCGAGGCGTTATACCTTGCACCTCATCACCAGAGTCTGGGGTCTCCCAGCCTTCCCCGGACCTCACCAGCAGCTTCTTCAGACCCGCCTTACCAATCTCTCTCTCCTCGCCTTCCTTCTGAAGGCCAGCCGCTGCTGCTCCGAACTCGCTCTCCCCACCAAGCTCCTCCTCTTCCGCCTCATCAACGTCTGGCATATCAAAGTCCTTATCCGCCATAGTAAGCTAAGAATAGCCAAAACCAAAGACAAACAAACAAAGAGCAACTAAACCGCCTGCCAAGCGCAACAAGAACAACCTCCTGATCTCCAGATCAAAGCAATCGATGAATCAAACTTTCTTCAAAGAGCAGAGGCAGAAGACTATCCAGTTGCAATGCAAAGAAACAAAATGCAATGCAGCAAATAGTCAATCAATCCTGTGCACAAGAACAGAGGGGCTACATAAATATGTGTCAGATTAGGGAACGCGTTTGATTATGGATGGATGGATCGATCAAGTGCGAAAATAAACCAGACAAACACAAAAACACACAAACAAAATGGCTAGAAAAATAGGTAGAGAACAGAAGAAAATACTGGTTTCTAGAGAGTTCGAACAAAAAAAAGGAGACTGCAGTAGACTGTAGTAGTAGGTAGGCTCATGACCTATTATGAGATAACAAAATGTGTAGCTTCTCCAAAAGATATCCGGGTACTTTTCAGGTTTTAGGGCGCCATGCCCTCCCTCGGAGGGTCAGACTAGGGGTCAAAGAATGCTTTTTGGTTTCCAAGGGAAGGCTCTAACTTGAGACCAAAGAAACTTTGGATGTCAAGATAACCAATTGAGCCAACACCCTTGAGTTGGAGTCAGAGAATGAGGGTGCTTTGCACAACATAGACCACTTACTTACGTAAACTATTGAATGTTCTGTTGAGCTTCTTTTGAAGTTGCTCCTGCAATTACATATTTGATAGGCAATTACGAACGAGCTTAGTGCCTTACTAGCGCGTGACTTCATCGCATTTCCCCTTGATAATTGGGAAAAAAAAATCACAGCTCATTTACAATAAGTAAATTGCAAAATCTGTAGGCTTATGTCAATTGATAATAGGTTACTAGTGAGCAATGTCAATCATCACCAAGGGTGCAAACAAGATCTCATCCCATCCAATGGTTAAAAAGTATTGAAATATGTTATGGTGACCTTTCCATTTATTAAAGTATTCTCCATCTCTAAATGAAGGTGGCCCATAAAGTATTCTCCATTGCTAGATGAGGATGGCCTTGCATGCACCCTCAATCATGATTGGGAATTTCATACTCCAATGGTCATCCATGTAACATAATGGATCATGCATGAAGGGTTTGGAAACCTACAAAAGATTTAAGGTAAGGTAGTCTAAAGTTTTGAAGGTATGTTTTGGTTGCAATAGTATTGATTTGCACTAGCATCAATTTTTTGTTGTTGTAACAAAATATCAATTGTAATAGAATCCATTTGTACCACAATGTGCCAAGGGAGCTCAAGGCTCAAAGATACTCAAAAATGTCAACAATGCAAAGAAGGTTGAAGCTTGTGCCACAACATTTGCATGCAATACTCATACCCAAGTACACTTTGTTTCCATCCACATTGTCAACATAGGCAATTTTGAGTGACCAGCCTTTTGGACTAAACACTAAGAGAAAAGAAGAGACTACATTGTAGCAATTTCTACAGAGTTAGAAGAGCTTACAGTGCAAGTAGGCTCATGACCTATGAAATGCCAAAATGAGTAAGTTTTGAAAAATTCTAACAAGGATTTTGATAGGTAAATTGCAAAATTAGTAGGCACATAATCTATGAGGGGGCCAAATATAAAGGATTTGGAAACCTAAACAAATATGTTGGGTAGCTATTGTTTTTATCAAACACAAGTGTTTTCGGTGTTGTAAGAACCAATTAGTTGTAATAGGTTTAATTTGTAAAAATATATAATGTTGATCCAGTAATGAGTGGCACTTAAACAAGGCTCCAAGATGTCAATGAAACACCAATGCTCAAGCATTAACTCTCTTATCCAACTCAAAAATACTAGTCTTGACATATACAATATCTACACTCAATACAACTCCAATATGTCAATGAAACACCAAGTGAGGCTCAAGCATGTGTTGTTTTAACTCTCTTATCCAACTCAAAAGTACCATTCTTGACATACAATGATACATTCACTAATATTTACAGTTACGAAAACGACAGGTGTTGATAACATGTTGCAAATATCTACCTACAGCAATCACTATTGTGGAAGAGCAATAGATTCAAATGTAGTTTTGTAAAATGTATGTGTATACTCTTTAATTCAATAAAAGAAAGCCCAAGTTGGGCATCAGTACATCTATACAAAGAGTGAAGTGCTTTTTTTTTCAAATCATTGTATAGGCTCCCAATTTCAATAAAATGGAGTCAAATTTGATATATATATGTTTTCCTATCATTTCTATACATTTTGTATGTATTTCTATATTTTGCTATCTATATTTTCTCCTTCTTTATTCACTACGATAACATCATTAGTAGCGCCAGACAAATCAGGAGGTGGCTGAAGCCTTACCCTTGCCAGTATGCTTAGGATAATTTCATGGAAGTCGATCACCTGACAGGAAGCTCCCTAAGTGGTTTGAGAGATTGTTGGAGAGCCGCGACATAAATGACTTTCTAGGATCATCTAGTCAGAGTGAATCTGTACACCTGAGCTGTTGTGTAATCACAAATCGTAAACTACAAGATAGAATATTCACATATTAGTTATTGTTAAGAAAATTCACAAAATTAACAAAATCGATCACCATTGCATCATAAAAAAAACAACAGAATTTATCACCTTTGAAATATCAACCTCCTATTGGAGATTGTACCACTCGAATAACAACTTTGTATTATACAGAGTATACCACCTGAACTGAACAAGTCATTTTACTGGGGGGTATGCAAAAAGTTCCAAAACATAAGAAATGAATGTAAGAAACCACACTAACTACAGCTATTAGAATGCTGATTCTGAAACGTTAATGAAATGGCCAAGAATTACCTCCAAACTAATGATTTCACATTCTCCTGCCTTAGCATTCTCTATTAAAATGTAATTAGAGGCCAGATTATAATCAAGATATTTTCAGCAGAAGTGAATCAATATCCTTATGTGTATTACTGGCCAAATTCATCTTTACACCAAAAGTGTAATTACATTATTTACAGTTCTCTTGACAAAGAGTAGGTTCAAGCTCCAATAATCACTGTAAAATAAAATAGACAATTCATTAGGTACATGATTAAGAAATTATTTCAAATTGGGATGCAATGATAAAGTTATTAATAGCAAGAAACAAATAAGCTATCTTACTTGGTATGATATGGCACAAGCAGACATCAATATCTTTGGTGATGAGGACAATTGTGGCTTTATTTCTTGTGAGGGGGTTTGCGGTCAATAATCCATTAAGTCCTTCGTAGACTTTAGTTGTAATATATCCCAACCATCATGCTTGGCCCAATGAGCATTTTCAACAAGGTGAATATTTATTAGCCAAAACAAGATGGAGCTTAGAGACACATGTGAGAGCCTTGAGCTCAGCCCCATAGGTGACAAGCATTTATTAGGAAAACTTGCATTGGTGAGCTACACTTTTTGTATGATTTCATGCTTGACCCAATGAATACTCACCACATGGCAAATACATATGGGCCAAAATTTATATTGATGAGCTTATTCTCGTCATATAGTCCCAACCATTATGCTTGGCCCAATGCATATTTGCTTGATCATGAATAGTTTTTGGCCAAAGTTGAATTGGTGAGCTTGCTCGTGTCATGAAAACCCAACCATCACAATCGGTGGCTGGTTGGTATTAGCAATGCTATCAACCAAGGTATGAAATGTTTACAACTAGGAAGAGCTGCCCTCCAAGTTTTTGGGTTGATGTCCACCAATGCCTCCAAAGAGCCCTCCAAGGTGCCTCTCCTCAAATGTCCCTAGATCCTTCCAAAGTACACAATCAAAATGGCCTCAAGAATTCACCACCCAACCGGCGTTAGATCCATGCACAAGCAAACCAGTCTAACACCCCCTAAGCAAGCAAAACAAATGCTCTCTACACTCTAGCCTTCCACTAGTGAATAGAAGCAAGCAACAACACAAGAAATCCCCCTCCCTACGAGTTCCCTCTCCCTCTCTTATAGATTGGAAAATACTCCCTCCAAAGCACTAGAGAGTGTTCTCACAAGCGAATGAGAAGAGGGGAGGCAAAGGAAAGGCCAAGAGCCTCATAAGTTAGTGGAATGTCAAGAGACACCTTCCATAACTTATGTTTATTTGATAACCACTTCTTGGTTGATTTAGGGACATCAAGGGACCCTAGTGGGGGCGCCCTCCTACTAGGTCCCAATGACCCACATGTGATGGCTAACTTTGGCCCAAGTCCAATTATGTAATCATGGCTCAAGGTTGAGGCCCAAGGTTTAGGAAAATGACCAATATCCATGGTAAGGTCCTCCTAACACCTCACAAGGTTCCATACCTCCATCCAAGGCATAGACACCTTCATGCCCTTATCCAAGGACTTTTGAAAATTTTAAACATGACATAATCAATTTTAATTAGCGTAGATTCTATCCATTTTCAGGTCTTTGAGTGAGCATAATGGGCCCCTCAGATCCTCATCTAAGTAGTTAAAATCTATTGCGTAAAATGCAGAGTGCCCTAGGGACTTCCGTGACATTTTAGGAATCAAAGCAATAGACTCTCCACTCAATACCAAGACTTTTAGAATTTCATAAAAGTGATGAACGTGTCATGGTCCAAAAAGGTCATGTGCTTGTGAGATATGAGACTATACCTATGGTCCGCCCATTTATGTTATTGGCATGTTATTGATCTGAAGCATACCACTGTTAGATTGTCTTTAGATTTACGTTTTTACGATAAATCGTTGAAAAATGTTCAGGTGACATTATATGACACATGGCAAAAATCCAAGTGATCAAAGGTGAAGATAGTAGTTCCATTAAGACACACACAAAAAACCTTTGCCAAAAAAGCTTCAACCTCATATCTTAATGACCTTGGCCAAAGCACTCAAGCTAAGGAGAAGCAAAAAGACAGGCACAAAATGTAAGCACGATACCAAAAAAGAAAAAAAGCATGTCTAGAGTTTTGATTGGTACACGTGTACTTAGTGCTATGTTAAACATAGGCCAAAGATTTATATATTATAACACGTGTGTTTTACTTTATCCCATAATGAAATCTTCTATTAGAAAGGCTACATATATATTGTCGTTGGTAAACACGTGACCCTCAAAATAAAAACTTGAAAATCTAGGGTTTCTCTCAGATCAGGATTTCAGGGAGGAGGAATAGCGAGAGAGAGAGAGAGAGAGAGAGAGAGAGAGAGAGAGAGAGAGAGAGAGAGAGAGAGAGAGAGAGAGAGAGAGAGAGAGTGACACCCCAGGTAGGGAAAATGGCTTTTATGCCATTTAATTGGGCCACATAGCCCCAACAAAAGAGCTTCTTGGCATCTAGATGTCAGTCGGCCAGTGATTTGAAATACAGGACGCACACAAACCACGTGGCTTTAGAACTATTTGAAACACAGAGTTGTATAACATTGCATAGGAGAAACAAAGACACGACTGTTGTCAAGGAAATGAAAAAACCAGTACTATCAACAAAATGATTGTTGCCAAAGAAACGAGTGTCTGCTTGTTAGTTTGATGCAGGGGTGTGTTTGTTGCCACTACCAAGAAGACATTTATAGACATTTGAATCGCAACTGTTGTGATTTTGTTTGCTGCAAGGGAAACAATTGTTGTCATTGTGCTTGCTGCCAAGGAAGCGACTACTGCCAGGGAGCTTCTTGGTGCCAGAGAAGCGTGGGGGAAGAAGACTTTGGGTGCCATTTGAATTGTGAGCTGCTGAAGTGTGTGGTGGTGGTTGCAAGTGGATCAATCAACCAGTGTTGGTGGTGACAACCTTGAATTACCTGTGACACTCTTCCTTGTTGAGAGAGAGACTCTTCCCCTTCTTGGTGACACTCTTCCCTATTGAGACTCTTCCATGGCCTGAACTGTGATGCATTTATACATACCCACTAGTGTGTGTATGTACATGTATATATATATATATATATATATATATATATATATATATATATATATATATATATATATATATATATATATATATATATATATATTGCAGGTGATTTGCATTTTCGATAGGAGTGCGTTTTGGGTGGTGGCCGATGCTTTTGATGATGGCAAGAGGTTGATTGTGGATTGTGAGTCTCATGTGGCTGAATTGGGGGAGAGAGAGAGAGAGAGAGAGAGAGAGAGAGAGAGAGAGAGAGAGAGAGAGAGAGAGAGAGAGAGAGAGATATCAAAGCTCTTCTTGACAAGTCAAGACCAAAATCTTTTAAAACCCTTTATTCATAAACCAACAAGGAAAGACATAGCTGAAAAGCATACAATACTAATAAAGCACCGTAAAGCAAAACAAATTTCAAGACATCTAGCTGGTACCTGCCACCATCCCACCACACAAAACCGCGCAAGTTAGCACAGTGAGGAAGACAAGTGTCGACACTGAATGTCAGTTGTTATGTACAAAATATGTTTAACTTAACTAATCAGCTTGCAATGTAAATAAAATTTTATAGTCCGATCTTCCCTTACTAAAAGTTGCTTATAGCGATAGGCCAAACCATATCGATACCGTATCAGGGTGAATGCCATGCTGATCAGTTTGATGGTTTTGGTCCTTATCTTTAAAATATAAATACAACATTATGCATTAGACAGTAAGCTGTATAAAAAATATAGCGAATTGCAAATAGATAAGCAGCTTGGACCGATACATGAAGTTTGGGACAAATCCATGCCATACCAACATTCGTATTTGTAAACAAAAAAGGAACGGTTCACGTAACTTCTTGAGCAAATCCATGCTATGCAAGAGTCCGCGAGCTATTTTTACCGTTTTATTTTTTAAAAACATGATCGTGACTTAGAAAGCAGCAAAAACCACAATATTCGTATGTGAAAAGACCTTTGTACAAATCCATGTACTTTAAAGAATGTAAATCGGTTAACAATCTCTTGATATGCGAGGAATACCATTACGACTAATTATTCCGCTTCTTATAGTAGTCTCTTACACTGTCACCATACTTTTTATGCTAAAAAAAAGAGAGAGGCCTGAAGTACACGTAAAGTAACAACCTCAATAGTAGACGCAAATGATTTTTGTGAGGCGATCATGTTTGCATTCGATTGTACTTGAGAAACGTTTACTTCCGTATCCATTTCTATGTACAGTATTGCAAAGTCATACGCACGAAAGGAGTGTTATTGTTACAGTTTGTAAAGCTCAATTATTAGAGAAAAATCGGCACAAATTTGCCTTAGGTCTGAGTCCCAGCCCACCCTAAAGTGGCTAGACACAGTTTAAAAGTACAAAAGTGAGTTTCGAAAAAACCGTCAAAAATATTTTGTGGTCAAGTTTTGTAAGACCGAGCAAGAGTGCCGGTCCACCTAGAATTGGGTCCCAGCCCGCCCTAAATGAGGCTAGAGCAAATTTTGCGGCCTTAGAAATGGCCGGTAAATATTTTACGACTTTTCAAAAAAATGGCCAGTTGTAAAAAAATAGCCGGTATGACCGTGCTAAAATCCCACCATGTACTAAGTCCATTTTTACTTATATATGATCACTCAGTGTATTTTTCAGGGAAACCGTGTTGTCGTGGGAGCCCTAGTCATGAATGTCGGAAAAGTCAACCACAGAAGAAAAAACTGAGAAAGAAAAGTTTCGGGTAAAAACGGGACCGGGAAATATGGATTCAGTGTCAAGGAGTCACAGAAACCCTAACGGCAAAATTGGGCAATTTACGGGCAATTAAGGAAATGTGCGGGCCAAGTGGTTACCCAACAGGCCAAAAATCCGGACAGCAGTAGGCGCACGACCCTTGAAAAATCGAAGAAAGGCCAAAAATGAAGGTACCCAAAGAAAAAATGAAGGTCGCCTACTAAAAATAGGGGTTGAAAAAGGGCCTCACCCAAAATTTGGATAATAAATGCCAAACCACCTTGGAGGCTACAAAATTTGGGAGGTACACCCACTAGCCATTGACATTTTGGGCTTCTAGGGTGTACAAAAGGGGAAACTTGAATGGCCTCCCTAGCCTTTGACAAAAATGGCATCTTGGCTAGTTTTGGAAGAGAGCCTTGAATGCACCACTCCCCCACTCTCTTATGGAGGCCTCTAGGTGTACTATCAAATGGGTTGGGGACAAATGGCAAAGAGGGCTTGAAGGGCATGAAGAATGACAAGATGGCATTTTGAAGGGGGACACTTGGGATTTACTATAAAAGGAGGCCACTCTTTGTGTTAAGATATAGTTGGATGATAGTTGGGTGAGTTAGATGATGATGTGATGTTGGTTGAGAGTTTTTTAGAGTTGAAAGTTTTTGGAAGATGGGTGCTTGCTTGAGAGATCTTTGTTGATGAGTAGGTTTGATTCCTTGTAAGTTTGGTTTGATTGATGGTTAAATGTGGTTTTTGCCTTATAGTATGCTTATGCATTGGTACAAGTATTGGCTTGCATAGTTGCTTGTGGAGTGATGGATGTTTGGGGTTGAATGCTTGTTAGTGGATTGAGAGTAGACTCACTTGTAGTTGATAACAATGCATAGGTTGGTGCTTGTGGTTTGGTTTGAGTGTTGTGTTTTTCCCTCCAATTAGTTGATTGATTGTTGGAGGCTTGATTGGGTTGATGGACTTTTTGTTTGCTCTCTTTGGGATTGAATCTATGCTTGTTGATGGGAAAAGTGGTTGTGCTTGAACATTAGAGTAATGTGTTGAGAGAATTGCTTTTGTTGAGAGTGATTTCATGGTGAGGGTTGGTTGGTTGGTTGTAGTCCATTGTCATACTAGTAGGCTTATATCTTGAATGAGTGGGATGGTTTGCTTGAGGGCTTGGTGTGAGTGATGGGTTGCTGATTTTTTTAGCCATTGTATCTTTTTCGGCCTATTTTTTTTTACAGGCTTTCAGTTCATTTTTCTCTCAAATACCGTTAACATTTCAATCGCACCGTTCATATTCCAGAAACTTTTATTTTCTTCATTTGCTCTTTTTATACCAATTCGATCGGACACGTGTAAAGTGGAGAAAACTGCATCAAAATGTCTGGCTCTGATTTTTGCTAAAAGGTTCATGACTAGAGTTTCCACGCAACGGCTACCTAATTGCATATTGAGGTGAGTTTTTGACTTGAACTTTCTTTCTAGTCACTTCCATTTCTTGAAGATCTGTTTGTAAGCTCTTAACTTAAATTGGAATGGGATGTGAGATGTGTAAGATATGGTTTTACACTTTGAAGGAGGTTGTTATGAATGGTCTAGGGAAGTAAGCTTGTTGAGGGACTAATTACGTCAAGTTTTTCCGAGGTCCTACAGATTTAAGTTTTGCAGATGGTTGTAATTTTCAGTTGTACATTGGTGACTCCTTTAACGGTTGGCATTGTTGGTTGTGATGTTGATGCAAACCTCATGCCTGTGATTGACAAATTTTTGAGGAATGAATGCATTGTTGGTCTATGTGGGCTTGAGAGAGGAGGCATGCTATTGCATCTACACTTTTAGATTATTTGTAAATGCTTTGCATCCTTTGTATTAAAGAATGAATCACTTGCTCAAGTAATACCTAGGTTGGACAAAGGAAGATTTGCCTCGCAACTTGGTTTGTGTAGGTACCTCAGGCAAAAGAGAATTCATACTTGGCATGGAATGATTGGATATTGTTTAAAGGATCTTGGAAATGATTATTTTCAGTGTGTTATGTATGGTGTAGATCAGAATGACATAGATAAAGGTCATGAAGAATACATTAAGTATGGTGCTTCTGAGATAAAAAGTCGTGTGTCCTTAACCCTTGTTAATTTGTTTGAGCGAGCATTCATATTTTCAATTTATCATATGAAAAGTAGGGTTAGTATAACCATTTCGCATGGCATGCTAAGGATGGGTAAGTATTATCCAGTAGCTACGCGGGTGACACCATTTCAATGACAAGGCCCATATATGGCTAGGGTTGTTGCAGTTTGGAAGGCCATGAAGCACCAAGCCTTGTCACTTTGGATGATGTGATGGCAATTATTTTTCTGAAAGATGCAAATTTTCGGTATTTTACATACTGTGTTCCGAGGTTTGATAACTTGTACAGTTTAAAGATGCAGCATGACTACGTAAACTAGGCAAGTGGGTTGAAATCCTTTGAACCTATTTCATACTCCAATGGAGTTGGTGACAATGATGTGGGGACAGGGTATGCTGGCATGAGTGAGTGCGAATTTGAGGCAAATTCTTTGTAATGCTCAAGCGCTTCATGCTATGAACATTATCCGAACGCTATTGTTGTAAAGCTACCTTTACAAGCTTTACTTTCGGCGCCATTGGCGCCAGCTATGTCCCCGGCGCCAGCAGCGCCCCTGCTGCTCCCGACGTTACTGTGACCAGAATCCAGTCGGCGCCAAGTTCCTATGGCTGAAAATCTTTGATCGGTTCTAGCGGAGTCCAGAGAGCTCAGATCGATGTGCAATCACCTCACACGATCTAGGCATGATTAAAGGAAGCCTAAGGATCAATAAAATCTAGAGAGAGAAAATGACTTTCTAGAAAGAGAAAATCCTTGAGAGAGAAAAACGTGCTTTACCAGCTTGGGTAGAGTGCTTGGTATGAGGGGGGGTGCCGAATCACACCAATACTATAGGGGAGTGCGGGTTGCGACTCAGGGCGAGCTCCAACCAAGTCTCAGCCTCCCTTGCTGGAATGTTGTCATGGCTCTCGCCTTGGCATGCTAGCGCCCCGGAGACTAGGGTCGGTCACACACTTGGAATGTAACCTTCTCAGATTTATCAATAAAGTGGGATTTTTCTCAAACTGACTCTGATTACCTTCTGGGTTTCAGTGCTCGGTAAAAGCGCCAGTTGTAAGGCCGCTTTCTAAATTTTTAACTTGGCACATAGCTGAGGGTCGTATCCCAGGATGCCAGCGGTATGCCGTCGGGACCATTCGGTCCGTGGCGCCAGCGGTATGCTGTCGGGACCATTTGGTCCAGAAACTGGTTGTCTCCATATCTATCGCGGCTTGTGGTTCTGAGTGTTCCTTGCATAAACGTGAATGGGTTAAGCTCTTGGGGAACGGGCTCTAACCTGTCTGCTGAGTTGGATGGCTTGCTTGGGTGGAAGGTACCTGTTTATGGCTGTCCAGTCTGGCGTGGCGCCAGGTTGGCTTCCGGCGCTTGTGACGAAGCTTTCAGTTGGTTAAGTCTGATATAAGTCAGACCACCTGCTTGGAATGGATGTTACTCGTTTGTAACGAAGCTTCGAGTTGGTTAAGTTTGATGTATGTCGGGCGGCTTGCTTGGAGGGAAGTCACCCACATTGGGACCCCCGATCTGGCATGGCGCCAGGTTGGATCTCAATGTTGGTTTTCGGAACTTCAAGTGGGTTAAGTCTGATCGTTGTTGGCGAGTTGGCTGCTTGTATATCAAGTGGGTTTGGATGGCAAGAGTTGAAGGCTGGGAAGCTGAGTCGTGGTTCCCGGCTCCCTTTGGGATGCCTGCGCTACATGTGGTATCAGAGCCAACTGGCCGGTCAGCTATGCGGATCTCACGGAAATGGCCATGGTTTGGGGTTCATCAAGACAACTGTTGTGCAAGGTGCTGCCCACAGTGTAAGCACAGGTGCGTCCACGGTCGGGGTGGTCGGCAGAACGGGGGACTTGATGAGTCAAAGTGCTGCCCTTGAGGTGTAAGCACGGTCAGTTCTCGCGGTTCGGGCCTGGCGCTGTCTGCACGTAGGATAGATGAGGCAGTGTG
The DNA here is from genome assembly GCA_029204225.1 of Diphasiastrum complanatum. Lineage (NCBI taxonomy): Eukaryota > Viridiplantae > Streptophyta > Lycopodiopsida > Lycopodiales > Lycopodiaceae > Diphasiastrum > Diphasiastrum complanatum. The sequence goes on from CM055105.1 coordinate 11,873,149, forward strand.
CTGCCATTAGGTTGGTGTAAGCACGGTCTGTTCCTTGTGGGGTGCGGGGCGACATATTCGAACTGTACGGGTTAACCATTGATACAGAGATGCTGCTCGAATTCGGGTGTAAAGCACGGGTGGTTAGCTGCCGGTGCGGGATAGCTGCCGATCGTTTAGCTATAAGGGCTATCGACCAAAAAGTGGTGGGGCGTGACTGAGGCAATGTGTTGCTTAATGGTGAAAGCACGGATAGTTGGAGGGGTGTCCTATGTGGGCTGCTTCCGTGATCGATTTGTATGGGCGCGGCCAGGCAAAGGTCCGTTGGCAGGACGATCTCAAAGGGGGACCTTGTCTTTGTTACTTGTTAGTAAACCTGCCTGAGTGTCTTACTTGTATGTATTCGTGGTGAGTCTTAGTACTCGTGCTTTGCTTGGTTTGCATGATTGCTTGTGATACAAGGAGCTGATGGCTCGAGAAGGAACCTTTTCTTTTGAAGGCTGATACCATCAAACAAAGAGGACTACAAAATCTGTGCGACGGATTTGCAGTTCAAGTACTCGCACGTGAATGACAACGAAACGACTCAATGTTTGCAAAGGATGGATGGCTAGCCTGTTTCTTGGGTTAGTTTCATTTGCGACAACGCCCACCAGACGCAAGCAGGAAGTCAAAAGTTGGAAAGGGCAATTTCAAGGGAGATCTTCTATGGAGCAGTTGGTCTTCATTTTGGGACGGCCACCTTCGGAACTGAAACTCACTGAGCATGGGTGATATCCAGTATCAGTTGGGTTTTTCCTCAAAGGGGAAAAGACTAGGATCCTCTTCAGAGATTGGCAACAAGTTGGATCGAGCCATAATCCTAGCAGATGGGAAACAAAGTGTTGGGCTTTTTGTCCGAAGAACTCTACTCTAAGTCCGATCAGCTGATTTTATAAGTGGAGGGGAACTATCACACACACCTCTCTCTTGGGGCAAATTTTGAATGAAAGTTGATCAAAATGGGGGAAAATTCAAGGTGACCTAGCCATACTCACACGAGGAGACTGGCGAACTTTGGACCTAATAAGTTGACAAGTTTTTGTTGTGGAAAGAAAAGTTTGTTATAGGCTTTCTCTGGACCAGCAATGATGAGGAAACATATGAGTACACTGGCTTGTGTTACGTGTAAGGCAGCTGATCAATGAAGGAACTGTGAAAGTTGAGTCTTGCATGAGAGACTTGGTATTTCGAACGGACGCTAAGGGACAGTTCGCGTTGAGATCGGACTAGTGCAAACTGTGGGTGCATGTGTTTGATTCAAAGAGAGCTACTTGAAGCCAAGCTCGATGTACACTTCTTGTTTTGACTGTGAGGCAATTGACCAGTGATGGAATTGTGAAAGTCAAATTTTGCGCGACGGACATGGTGCTTCAAACAAACGCGAAGAGATAGTTCGGATGCGGATCAAACTGGTGCGACCCTTTGGCTTTCCACGAGGTCAATGGTTACATTTGGGCTGATTCAAAGAGCTACTTCAAGCTAAGTGAGAGGTGCATTGCGGAGTACTCAATATCTGCCTACCTTAAAGAGCCAAGATGGAAAAGTATCAAGATCAGGCTGGGACAAGGAGAGAAATCAAGGTGCAGAAGCAACAAGGCACGGAGTGGACCATAAAGTGGGCAATCAAACGATAAATCCTTTGGCTCAGGGAGCCCTGATACCTGTGCGGAACTGAACAAATCCGGAGCTCAGGGAGCTCAACACAAAGTGCATCAAGGACAAATCAGGAGCTCAAGGAAGTTCCAAAGTCGAAAGTCAGAAGCGACAGGGGCGAACATTTCAAAGAAAGGCCTCTGTCACCAGTTAATAAGGTTTTTGGGTTTTACGAAAGCGATATCAAATCTACGCTTTTCCCAGACAAAGATATATTTTCAAGTTATGTAATCTTTCAGTACAAAGAGCTGAGCCTCCGACTTGTGGTGTGCCAGCTTCAATGTCAATAAAAAGTGGCCAGTAAATTGAGTACTGTGCCAAGTAGCTTAAATGTATAGTTATTTTAATTGGGAGACACCTTTACTTTAATCTGACATCTGATGAGGACATCAGATTTTATAAAGGTGGGGTGGATGTTGTAAAACTACCTTTACAAGCTTTACTTTCGGCGCCAGCAGCGCCCCTGCTGCTCCCGGCGACGGCGCCGCTCCCGGCGCCACTGTGACCAGAATCCAGCCGGCGCCAAGTTCCTATGGCTGAAAATCTTTGATCGGTTCTAGCGGAGTCCAGAGAGCTCAGATCGATGTGCAATCACCTCACACGATCTAGGCATGATTAAAGGAAACCTAGGGATCAATAAAATCTAGAGAGAGAAAATGACTTTCTAGAAAGAGAAAATCCTTGAGAGAGAAAAACGTGCTTTACCAGCTTGGGTAGAGTGCTTGGTATGAGGGGGGGTGCCGAATCACACCAATACTATAGGGGAGTGCGGGTTGCGACTCAGGGCGAGCTCCAACCAAGTCTCAGCCTCCCTTGCTGGAATGTTGTCATGGCTCTCGCCTTGGCATGCTAGCGCCCCGGAGACTAGGGTCGGTCACACACTTGGAATGTAACCTTCTCAGATTTATCAATAAAGTGGGATTTTTCTCAAACTGACTCTGATTACCTTCTGGGTTTCAGTGTTCGGTAAAAGCGCCAGTTGTAAGGCCGCTTTCAAAATTTTTAACTTGGCACATAGTTGAGGGTCGTATCCCAGGACGCCAGTGGTATGCCGTCGGGACCATTCGGTCCGTGGTGCCAGCAGTATGCTATCGAGACCATTTGGTCCAGGAACTGGTTGTCTCCATATCTGTCGCGGCTTGTGGTTCTGAGTGTTCCTTGCATGAACGTGAATGGGTTAAGCTCTTGGGAAACGGGCTCTAACCTGTCTGCTGAGTTGGATGGCTTGCTTGGGTGGAAGTTACCTGTTTATGGCTGTCCAGTCTGGCGAAGCGCCAGGTTGGCTTCCAACGCTCGTGACGAAGCTTTCAGTTGGTTAAGTCTGATGTAAGTCAGACCGCCTGCTTGGAATGGATGTTACTCGTTTGTAACGAAGCTTCGAGTTGGTTAAGTTTGATGTATGTCGGGCGGCTTGCTTGGAGGGAAGTCACCCACATCGGGACCCCCGATCTGGCATGGCGCCAGGTTGGATCTCAATATTGGTTTTCGGAACTTCAAGTGGGTTAAGTCTGATCGTTGTTGGCGAGTTGGCTGCTTGTATATCAAGTGGGTTTGGATGGCAAGAGTTGAAGGCTGGGAGGCTAAGTCGTGGTTCCCGGCTCCCTTTGAGATGCCTGCGCTACAACTATGTAGTGCTATCTAGTGAAGATTATATTTTGGCATCATACGTACTCCTCTTTTGAAATCACATGTTACTTTTGTTTTGGAATCACATGTAATGCAAATTGATGAATGTTATCTTCTAATAAGAGATTTCATTCATCAAAAATATGGATAAAAAAAAAGGGGTCTCGGAGTTAGCGATGGCGGATGAGGTAGCCTCCACCGACATAGAGATGGAGTTGGAAAGTCTGCTTCAAGCTCGTTCCCCATCTGTGGACTGTTCCCCCGTCGGGCTGCCTGGTACGGCTGATCCCTCTCCTACTTCTAGCGTGGTTCCTGGGACCTTTGCTTCGCGTGCTGTGGGAACTGCTTTTTCTTCCCCCACGTGTGAAGCCCAACTTGTTTCTTCACACTTTTTGGCAGGCTCTCTGGATGCTTCTTCCTTGCTTTCTTCTTCACCAGCTCCTCGTTCTCTTTCTTCTTCATAGGTTTTGCATCGCGCTGAGGTTGTGGTTGCTTCTGCTCCTCCTCCTTCGCTCTTTCATGCTGCTATCCTCCCTTCTGACATCTCCAGTCCAACGAAGCGGCCCCACTCCTTTCTTTCGCCGTCTTCTACTGCTTTCCTACTGTTGGCCGCTTCTTCTGCTTTGGTGGGCTCCCATGCATCCTATCTATAAGGGAAGCTCCTTAGATCCTGCTTACAAAATCCCAAACACAAAGGATAACACACTATGGAGAAACCACCCAACCAAGTAGAAGCATCCAATCAATCTCTAGAAGCCTCACCCCCAAGACAAGGAACAAGAAGCATGAATGTAGAGTGAGAGCCTGGCAATGAATCAAGAACCATGATGAGGAGTAGGGCGAGTTTGGACCCATTATATAGAGCCAAAAGCATCTTGGGCACTCAGCCATGCATAGCCCTAAGTTCCCTATACATAGATTCACCTGGAATAGAGTCCTATGCATGGACCAACTATTCATAGAATTGTCATTGATAACTCTACACATGCATACACAGTCTCATACCTTGTCTAAATTCCATTTAGTGTGTTCTAGGCCTCACAAGGATATTAGTTACTTTCGGGCCACGCCCAGTATGACGTGGCATAACTAACAGCTTGTTTCACTGGAGTACCGTGTATCCAAGACTAGGGGAGTATACTGTATCCTATGCACTGGTCATGGACATAACATTCTTTCCTCCTTAAATTGTTTCTATCCTTAGAAACTAAAATTCAGGAAATTCTTCTTTATGCTATCAACTCTTTCCCACAAATCATCATCCTCAATATGGCCCTTCCACCGAATTAGGCACTCAGAGATAGAATGATTTTTCAATTGTTTATCTCTGGTTCTGAGCACTTTCTCAGATTCCAAAGGTACACTAAGCGATAAATCTTTTAAATGGGATAAATCCTCATCCGATCCAATTGTATCACCACCATGTAAACTTAGTTTCAAACGACTTACATGAAATATTGGGTGTGCAGTCGATTTGTCTTGAAGATCGAGTTCATACGCCAAAGAACCAATTCTACGTACAATCCTGAAAGGTCCACAATAACGGGTAGACAGCTTATAATGCTTCCCCTGTACGTAATGTCTGAGAATCTTTTGAAATCCTAAGATATACCCAGTCATCAACTTTAAAATCTCTTGGAGATCTCTTAAGATCGGTATAGTGTTTAGCTCTATCCTGAGCACTTTGGATACTATCCTTACCCACTTGCAACATTTCTTGCATATCGTGCAAAAAATCAGCAACCTTCTGGATCTTAATAGTCTTCGTCTCAACATTTACTGGAGATCTAGGTTGAAAACCGTACATAAGCATAAAAGGACTGTAACCTGTAGCAAAATGTTTTCTACTATTATATGCAAACTCAACTAGTGGGAGATAATCTTCCCAATGAGATTGCCTGTGAGAAACATATGTCTTTGTCATGGCATTCAAACAAAATCTTAGGTTTGAGCTCATCATCACCAGGTATGCAAACTTTTCCATTCCAAAATAGTAATCCATCTCGAATGGTGAATTGTTCCACAATCTTCTTATCTTTCTTAGTTAGTTGAGTCCCATGTGTTACCGACTCAACACTGTCCACATTTCTTCCGGTCTGAACAATGTTCCAAATGTGACCAAAATGAGAATCTGATTCATATTTTTCTCTCAGCGAAAGATATAGATCCATAGAAATCTGGGTGAATGACAACTCGTTCAATTCATTGATCTGACTAAGAGCATCTACAACTTGATTAGATTTGTCTCTTATGTAATGAATTTAATGATCGAATTCTTGCATCAATTCAGCCCATCGAGCTTTTCTCCCCCAAAGATTATGTTGATTACAAAAATACGTAAGAGGCTGGTGATCCGTATACACACTACAAACTTACTACCATACAAGTAGTGTCTCCAGGTTTTAAGTGCATGGATTATAACAAACAATTCCTTTTCTTGCGTAGTATAACACAACTGAGGACCAATGATTTTTTTGCTCTCAAATGCTAGTGGCCTATCCATTTGTAGTAGAACTGCTCCAACTGCAACATCACTTGCATCCGTTCTCACGACGTAAGGTAAATCTGGATTTGCGATTTGTAACACGAGAGCTGAAACAATCATTGTTTTAAGTTTCTTAAAACATTGATTCAATTCCTCATTCCAAACAACAGGCGGACTAGGTTGATTCCTCTTTTTCTTTTTATTAACAATTCATTTTGTCATATTATTAAGCAGTGCTACTAACTTAGCATAATCCTCAATAAATCTCTTGAAGAAAAGTGTAAAACCTAAAAAAGACTTTACTTGTCTCACAGTTCCTGGAATCGGCCACTCAATCACAATCTTGATTTTATCCTCGTCAATCTTGATCCCATTTACTATGATCTTATGACCGAGATAAAGCAACTCTTGCCTAAAGAATTCACACTTGAACTCTTTATCGTAGAGTAACTCCCTACGGAGTTTCATCAAGACGATTTTTAAGTGTTCTACATGTTTCACCAAGGATTTACTGTAAACGAGAATATCGTCTAAAAATACCACCACAAACTTCCCCAAATATGGACGAAGTAAATCGTTCATCATTTGCTGGAACGTTGCTGGAGCATTTGTTAATCCAAATGGCAACACTAGAAATTCATAATGACCAAATCTAGAACAAAATCTTGTCTTTTGGACATCTTCCGACTTAATTCTTATTTGATGGTACCCTGTGCTGAGATCTATCTTGGTGAAATATCGTGCTCCACTTAAGTGATCTACAAGGTCATCCATCCTGGGTAATGGATATTTATTCTTTATAGTCACTTTATTAAGCCCCTTGTAATCCACACACATCCGGAAACCTCCATCTTTCTTCGCTTTAAGAAGAACAGGAGCGCCCCATGGTGATTTACTAGGTTGTATATGTCTCATCCTTAGATAGTTTTCTATTTGATTTGAAATCTCTGTCTCCTCTTTCTGAGAGAACCTATAAGGTTATCCAGAGACATGTTGACTTCCTGGAATTAACTCAATCTTGTGGCCTACTAACCTAGACGGTGGTAAACCACGAGGTAACTCAGATGGAAAAACATTCCTGAATTCATTTATGATCTGTTCTTTCACTGCTTGTTCGTGATCTTAATTTACTGAGTTAAGAATTGCTGAGAATTCACAACCATTTGGATTCATTTTAGGAGCATCCACAACTGGAATAACATAAATTGAAAAAACTTCATACTCAGAATAATCCAATGTTCCATTTTATTAACTATAGAAATATGATCCAACGGACGTACAAAATTACTACCAAATAATGTAACTACCTTATCACCCTCCTTGAAAGTGAGAACATGTTTCTCAAAATCAACTAATAGAGAAGGCGATTTACTATATAACCATTCGTAACCTAAGAATAAATCAGTACGAGCTAGGTCTAAAACATGAAAATTAACTAATTTCATGTGTCCTTGCATCAAAACTGGGAGCTTCGGGACTTTTACGTTCCAAGTCTCCAACTCTGCTCCTGAAGCTAGATAAACTTTATATCTATGATTGTTGGCTTCAGTTTCCAAGTTGAGTTTCTGCACAAGACGAGAATTAATAAAATTATGAGTTGAACTACTGTCCAATAAAATACTCACTTCTTGATCTTTAATTGTGCCAATTAAACGGAAAAGTTCATTAGGCAAGAAAGTAGTACTAAAAGAACATTCACACTCACAATCAGTCAGGTTAATTTCCAAAGTCTTACCATTGCCTCCTGGGATTTCATTCATGTGAGCAGACACTTTCTTCCTTTCTGGACAAAATTTCATCAGACTTCTTACAGACGAAACATAAGTTATCTCTTTTAGCCTTTTCCCGAGACATAGATTTCTTGAATCTCTTTCTCTTCGGCTTCCTGGGTTTCGATGCTGCTTGATCTAATTCGTCAAAATATTTTGCTTGGTCTGGACCGTGCTTCTTACCCTTCTTGGTTTTCAAAGTGGTTGGAATTTGCGCAAACTGCTTCCTGGATGCCACCATTGTGGAATCATATGCTTTCGCAATCCGAAATGTATCTCGAGATTTTGAAGCACATTTCGCCTGCATTCATTTTGATAGTCGGCTGGCAAACCTGGGACAAACTGCCAAAGTGCCAACTTCGCATCGATTGATGAAACCCTTTTCCATAGGTCCATGAATTCCTGGATATAAGAGTCTAAACTCTTTGTACCCATCTTGCAGTTCACGAACTTCAGGTAGTAGTCCACATCATCAGCAACTACGAAAGCTTTCTTGAAAACTTCCGCAAATGCCTCCCAAGTAGTTGGCTTCACCGGTAAATCTCGCCACCACGATGATGCTTTGCCGCGTAAAAATAGCACGACACTTTCAATTTTCTTCTCATCAGGAACACCGTGCAGATTGAAGTAACTACTTTACTTGGCCAGCCAGTCCTCGATGACCTCAGGTTTCTTCTCCTTCTTGCCCGCATAAACCTCCGGTTGAAAACTGAGATTGGGTGAAGACATCAATTTGACTTGATTCAACAGAACCTCCATTTGCTGATCTCTCATTTGATTACGATTATTCATACCATTGAGTGTCGTACTCAACTGCTAACAAATCACCATATAAGATGGCGCACTTGGATTTGAAGTTTCTTCGGCCATCTCGATATATCTATCCTAGAAATTACTAGATTTAGTTAATATCAAATTAACTCATAGTGAAGTACAGTTGACCAAAAATTGACTGAAATTGACTCCAGCATGGTCAAATCACTATTTCTAGTCAATTTCATAGATATTACAAGAAACTGAAAAAACTAAAAAATTTGAGTTTTCGCACTTTTAATTTTTTTTTTTCAAAATTTTACGTTTTTTTCAAAATTCATAAAAAATCACTGTCAGTTATTAAGCAATCGAAATCGAAAATTCGATTCATTGTTCGATTCTTAATGTTACTCTATTAATGTCCCTCAGGCATGCAAGACATGCGACATTAGACTAATTTTTTACATTTACGGAATTTTACGTAAAAATCTAGTTCTACGGAAATTGTCAACTATAAAATCCAGTTTTGTATCCAACAATCAGAGTACATGTGTATGACCACTCAAAACATATCATGTTAGAATCACTCTGAGAATCCACATGCAGACATTCCATGCAAGCACAATACCTCAAAATAGGAACTTGTCATGCACGCAATCAGAACGATTGGAAATTCTACCAATTTTGCTCACAAAATTGCAAAACGTCAGATGATCATATCTTTGGCTACATGACACCAAATTGGGTGTTGTAAAGCTCAGTATAGAGGGAGACCTAGTGAACAAGATACTTGCCACATCAGCTTGCCACCTAGGATTCACACGTTCGAGTTCATAATAGCCAAATAACCTGTAGGAGGGCACACTTTTTCAAGGCCAATCATCTCAAAAACTTGCAAACACTCAACCAAGCCTAAAAGTGATGATCCAAATAGTCTTAAATGGTCTCTAAGAGTTCCATGAAGCCTTCATACAGATCCTATGAAGCAGTATGGGCTGAGAACCATGAATTCTTGATTTTTAAAAGTCAAAATTGCTACAAACTTGATGGTTTTGAAGCATAAGCCTCTACCCATCAATTCACAAGTCTGATAGCTTGCTGGGAAGGTAAAAAAGAATACAAACCATGCTGGAAAAAAATCCAAAATGATTCCCTTATGGATTTAGAGAAATCCATCCCCCAATATTCACCAAAATTGGTCAATTTTTGTCAATTTTTGACTTCCTACAAACCCAATTGCTGGAATTCTTGGCTCTATCTTCTAGGAAGGCTTCAAAATACTATGATTCATCTTTTCCCAGCTTCAATTGATGTTCAACAACCTCCTACCATCCAATTTCATGAAAAAACAAGCAAAAATCATGAATTTTAGCCCTTTCTACGTCTTTTCACCATGTCCAATTGGAATTTAATGGCAAGAACGTTTTCCAAATCTACATGCAATCCAATATACAGAGTTGTAACCAATCAATTGATCTATACTTGCTGGATTTTGAATTCTACCCTCCATTTTGTGCCAAAATCATGGAAAACAAGCCAAATTTGGCCACAAAAGAGCCTAAAAGCCAAATACATGGGAAGATCCAACATGCAAATTGAATTTTAACTACTTCAAAGTGTATAAACTTGTTGGAAATTTCAGATCCAAATCTAGTTTTGAGCTACACATGCTAAAACTCCAAAAAAGACACCAAAATTGATTTCCTAGCACAATTCTCCATAAACCACAATGAATTTGAGAGAGATATGGAACATGCAAATTGAAATTGGGAAGATCCACCAACTTGCAACCTTGCTCCTCTCCTTGGATGAGAATACTAGTTGAATACCACCAAGCTCCAATGAAAAGCACCACCTCTCCAAACTTGTAAGCCTTGCTCTAATACCACTATAAGGGAAGCTCCTTAGATCCTGCTTACAAAATCCCAAACACAAAGGATAACACACTATGGAGAAACCACCCAACCAAGTAGAAGCATCCAATCAATCTCTAGAAGCCTCACCCCCAAGCCAAGGAACAAGAAGCATGAATGTAGAGTGAGAGTCTGACAATGAATCAAGAACCATGATGAGGAGTAGGGTGAGTTTGGACCTATTATATAGAGCCAAAAGCATCCTGGGCACTCAGCCATGCATAGCCCTAAGTTTCCTATACATAGATTCACCTGGAATAGAGTCCTATGCATGGACCAACTATTTGCTATTGATAACTCTACACATGCATACATTGTCTCATACCTTCTATAACTCCATTTAGTGTGTTCTGGGCCTCACAAGGATATTAGTTACTTTCGGGTCACGTTCAATATGACGTGGCATAACTAACAGCTTGTTTCAGTGGAGTACCGTGTATCCAAGACTAGGAGTATATTGTATCCTATGCACTGGTCATGGACATAACACTATCTCCCTCAATAGCTCGCTAAGGAGGATCTTCAGTTTGGTTACAGCTCGGCTTCACCCTCTTTCCTCTGTCCTATCCTCAGTCAACATGGTGGATTTGAGCTCAACTGGCCCAACGCCTCTCCAAGAGCCATCTCATCCTACGAGAATTTGCAAGCAGCCCAGGGACATGAAGAAGCTCTCACTTGGGCCCCATCGGGTCCTCCCTCCCAGGTCTGCTCATCTCCACAGGACGATTCTGTATGTCACCACTCACTAGGGCGTCCTTATCTTTGCAAGTGCCGGTATCGACGACAACCAGGACACCCTCCTTTGCGCAGGCCTGTAGAGCAAGCACAACAACCCCTACACTTTATTGAGCAGGCTACAGTGCATCCCTCTCAGGTTTCGGAACTGCCTCCCCTCCTGTAAAAGACAGCGCAGATGGCAGATTTGCTTGCCAATATGATTTCCTTATGTGTCACCTACTCTAAAGGTTCGTTCTCTCCAGCTCGACCCTGCTATGTTTCGAGATTATCTTTCCTTACTTGCTAACACTTCAGTGGTTGCCTATTTTATGGGCAAACCGCCCTATGTGGATGAAGCCAAAAGGTTTGGGGAATCCCAGTGGGGTCATTTGAATGCCAAAGTCCTTGTTGTTCAAAACTTGGAGAAAGGCTTCTTTCTTTTCTCTTTCGGAAACATTCAGGAAGTGAATGCGATCTTCGCCAATGGTCCCTAATTTTTTCGCGGTAACTCTTTCTATGTTACTCACTATACCAACAGATTGATGATATGTCTCAGATGGAGGTGTGTTGTAAAGCTGACTCAGGTGCACTCAGCGTGCCCTGTAAGACTCTAAGGGGTGACGCTCCCGAAGGTCCCAGAGCAAGTTAGAACGTCAAGGACTGAGCCTCCGACCTGTGGTGAGCCAGTCAAGTAGTCACAAGTCATGAGCTAGCTCTGGAGCTCGAGTCATGGCCTAGTCAGGAAGCAAGTTGATTCTGCCACCGGAACAGTTCCCGGGACCCATGTCTGGGAGCCAGACTGATTCTGCCAGGCTTGCCAGGCTTAATCAGCAAAATAAAAACTAAGTCCCAAAAAGCGTGCTTTACCAGAAAGCACTATGTTTCAGAACAGAGGGGGTGCGCCGAATCACAACAGAACTATAGGGGGAGTCCGGCAGACAGAAACTTGGGCAGCTCAACTAGCGCCAGGAATCCAGTCGCCAGGTCTCAGCTCCCTCTACCAGCATGAGCCAGGCACAGTGCCCAGCACGTGTTGGTGGCCCCGAGACCGGTCAGTCTATGTATGAATGTAACCTCTTCCAAATCTAATAAAGTTGATCCTTGGGGATGATTACCATTTCGGTTTCGCCTCCGGGACTGGTCCAAGTGGAAGGACCCTTACTACAACCTTTTTGCGTCGCTGGCGCCTAAGGGTCCCTGTCATCGACATGGGGCTTGCCGCTATGCCAATTGGTCAGTCTGGCGACCACTATGCCTTGGGTTTCATGTGTGGCTTGTCTTTGCCTTTGGTTACCTTTTGGGGACGGATTCTGAGTTGGCTTTTACGTAAGTGCATGATGGATGAATGTTAGACTTAAGCGCGTGTTGGGGAAACCGCTCAAGTCCCAGCGCCCTTTGAGGCGCCGGCGCAACATGTGGTATCAGAGCCGACTAGCCGGTCAGCTACGCAAGTCTCACAGGGATGGCCACGCTTTGGGATTTGTCAGGACAACCGTTGCGCAAGGTGCTGCCCACAATGTAAGCACGGGTGCGTCCACGGTCGGGGTGGTCGGCAGAACGGGGGACTTGATGAGTCAAAGTGCTGCCCTCGAGGTGTAAGCACGGTCAGTTTCCGCGGTTCGGGCCTGGCGCCGTATGCACGTAGGACAGATGAGGCAATGTGCTGCCATTAGGTTGGCGAAAGCACGGTCTGTGCCTTGTGGGGTGCGGGGTGACATATTCGAACTGTACGGGTTAACCATTGATACAGAGATGCTGCTCGAATTCGGGTGTAAAGCACGGGTGGTTAGCTGCCGATGCAGGATAGCTGTTGATCGTTTAGCTATAAGAGCTATCGACCAAAAAGTGGTGGGGCGTGACTGAGGCAATGTGCTGCTTAATGGTGAAAGCACGGATGGTTGGATGGATGTTTCCCTGTGGGCTAATTCTGTGATAGATTTGTGTGGGCGCGGTTAGGCAAAGGTCCTACGTCCGGTCTCAAGGGGAATGTGGCTTGAGAGGGATCCTCTGTGTTTGCTTTGGTTGGTATGTTCGTTTGTGGTGTGCTTGTTTGCACCTGAATAACCCCTGGTTGCTTAACTTCTTCCAGGTGATCTGATCTAGTTGGGAGTTGAAGGAGGAATTTACATTTGTGTGTAGACGACATACAAGTATGGAAAGGAGCTTCCATGGGGCAACCCCCAAGATTGGTTCAAGATTATTATTCCTATCCGGAAAGATCGCGGGGAGGAAGTCAGATTTCATGATTGACTCCGGAGCTTCACATAACTATATTTCAAGGAGCGTAGTAGAACAGTTCAGCTTGTCGACCAGAAATGTAACATCAACGCTCAAGGTAGAAACAGCAAAGGGAGCACTGGACGCAGACAAAGCGACATTGAACATCCCGGTGCAAATTGGGAGATGGAAGGCTAAACTTAGCTTTCTGATTTTAGAGATTGATGCCTTCGATGTAATTTTGGGCCTTCCCTGGCTAAATGAACATTGTATTGCAGTTTTGGGTAGGAGCTCAAACTTGGTTCTCTTGGATTACCAGGGACAGATCTGTATGACAAAAGCTCTGCCTGGAGGGAACGCGAAGGGCACCGATATTGAACAAAATCTGGTTGCTGCATCTGTGATTAAAATCATGGCGAAAGGGAAAAGGTCAAAGTGCTTTCTTTGTATCTGCAGAGAGGTTCCAGAAGGGAAAAACGCACAACAGAAAAACTTGCCAAAGGAGGTGGCAGATTTGCTAGAGGAATTTAGCGATGTGTTTCCAAAAGAACTCCCAGCTAAGTTACCTCCTCGAAGACCAGTGGACCATAAGATTGAGTTGGTGCCAGGAACAGAACCAACTTCACGAGCACCTTATAGGATGTCCCAAGAAGAGTTGGTGGAACTGAAACGACAACTTGGTGAATTGATAGACAAAGGATTCATTAGACCCAGTGCTTCGCCTTTTGGAGCCCCTGTACTATTCGTGGAAAAGGCGGACAAGACACTATGGATGTGTGTATTACCGCACGCTCAACAAGGGTACCATCAAGAACAAGTATCCCATGCCTAGAATTGATGACCTGTTCGACCAGCTCAAACATGCCAGATATTTTAGCCGAATGGATCTTAGATGTGGATATCACCAAATTCGAATAGCTAAAGGCGATGAGCACAAAACGACTTTTCGAACACGGTATGGGAGTCACGAATTCAGGGTGATGCCGTTCGGTCTAACAAACGCACCAGCCACTTTTTGCACATTGATGAACAACATTTTTCAAGACTGCTTAGATGAATTTGTCATTGTGTACATCGATGACATCTTGGTGTTTAGTCGTAGCCTCAAAGATCACATTAAACATTTAAGGACTGTCCTTCAACGACTAAGGAAGAACAACTTGTTCGCGAAAAGAGAAAAATGTGAATTTGTGATAGAGGAAGTTGATTTCCTTGGACACGTTATAGACTACGGACGAATTCGGATGGATCCTAAGAAGATCAAGACTATCTTGGATTGGCTGGCTCCTAAGACTGTTCATGGCATCAAATCCTTTGTGGGCTTATGTAACTTTTACAGGAGATTCATTGAGGCATTTAGCAAAATTGTGGCAACACTGTTGGAGCAGACCAAGACTCATCTAAAGATGACATGGACACCGGAATGTGAAGCAGCGTTCCAAGAACTAAAACGACGGATCACTCAAGAACCCATTCTTTCCTTACCGGACTTTAGCAAACCTATTGAAATACATACAGACGCGTCGAACTTTGCTATTGGGGCCGTGCTGATGCAAGACGGAAAACCTGTTGCATATTTTTCAAAGAAATTGAGTGATGTAGAGTGACGATGGCCAACTCATGAAAAAGAAATGGTCGCAGTAGTTCAAGCAGTGGAGCATTGGAGACATTATGTGGCAGGAAAACCCTTTAAGGCGTTCACTGATAATGTATCACTCAAGTACTTCTCATCCCAAGGTATGCTCATGCCAAAGCAAATGCGATGGCAAAACTTTCTTTCAAAATTCAATATAGACATCGTACACACGGCGGGAAAGAACAATGTGGTGGCGGACGCACTAAGTAGACAGGAACACTTGATGGCAACAGTGACAACTCAGGTGACTGACCTACTCCAAAAAATCAGGGAGAATTATGGTGCAGATGCGTTGGCGAAGGACTTAATGATCGAATTCCAGCTGGGAAAGCCTCATAAACATTTCACTTGGAAAGATCAAATGGTTGTTTATAAACAACGCAGAGTATATGTCCCAGACAACATCAACCTGAGGAAGAAAGTCTTGCGAGAACATCATGGCGTACTAGCCGCCGGACATCCAGGGGTGAATCGCATGTATGAACTTCTCAAAAGAGGCTTCTATTGGCCAGGTATGTGGGCAGACGTTGAATCCTATGTGCAAACATGCCCGACATGTCAACAAGTGAAGGTGGAACCGCTAGTTCCAGCAGGACTACTCCAACCATTACCGGTACCAGCATACCCATGGGATTCGGTGAGCATGGATTTTATTGTTCAACTACCACGGTGCCAAGGCTTCGACTCAATTTATGTGGTGGTTGACCGCTTTTCAAAGCAAGTTCATCTAGTACCAACCAAAAGTCAGTGACAGCTGAAGAAGTGGCAAGGTTATTTTTCAAATGTGTCTTCAAATACCACGGCCTGCCTAGAACGATTATTTATGACCGAGACACCAAGTTCGTCGGAAAGTTTTGGACTTGTCTATTTCGCCTCGTGGGAACTGGACTGAATTTCAGCACTGCATATCACCCTCAGACAGATGGGCAAACGGAACAAGTCAATCGACAGATTGAACAATATTTACGAAATTATGTCGCTTGGGACCAATCCGATTGGGTCAACTACTTGGATATTCTCGAGTTTGCACATAACAACCAAGTGAACAGATCTACTGGAAGGGCACCCTTCGAGATAAGCAATGGTCGGCTACCGATTGTTCCAAGTTCTTTTCTTACAGGCATTCAGGAAACACCAGTACCTACTGTAGAGGAATTCATCAATGAGTGGCACACAAAGCTGACAGAGGTGAAGTCATTTTTAGAGCAGTCACAAAGGAGTATGGCAGCTGACGTAAACCCACATCGACGAGAACTGGAATTTGAGGAAGGTGATCAAGTATGGCTGAACACAAAGAACATTGCGTTACCAAAAGGTTTTTCTCATAAGTTTGTTCGACCGTATGCGGGACCATATTATGTCACCAAGAAGATCAACCCAGTGGCTTATCGATTGGCGCTACCGTCCAGCTTGGATATACACAATGTGTTTCATATCTCATTACTCAAACGGTACAAACCAGATGAGCGATTTGATCGACAACACGAACTCTGTCACCCACCAATGACACTTGATGATACAAAGAGGCAGCTTGTACCAGAACAAATATTGACACATAGAAAGCGAACTGGTGTTCAACGTGAATATCTAGTGAAGTGGCTACGGGCTCCACTTATTGAGGCTTCTTGGGAGTACGAAGACAAACTTAAGGAGGGAGCCCCTGAAGTACTAGCAGATTATCTGCAGAAGAACCAACGCAATAGCCGTTTTTCCAGATCGGCACACACAACACTACTTGGTGGCATGCCTCCTACATAAACATTCATGGCCATTCTAAAGTTCAAGGAACTTCCAGGTATCTTTCTTAAGTTTGTCAATAAATCACTTGCAACTTTACACAGGTTTTACGTAAGTGAACTTTATCTACACTTTTTCTGTGCTACTGCCAATGTATTTTTAATTCAAAGTTGTTAAGGCCGGTGAATTAAGCCCGTGCCATACGTCCTAGGTCTAGTTTGGCCCTGATGAGGACATCAGCTTTTTCAAACGAGGGGAGGATGTTGTAAAGCTGACTCAGGTGCACCCAGCGTGCCCTGTAAGACTCTAAGGGGTGACGCTCCCGAAGGTCCCAGAGCAAGTTAGAACATCAAGGACTGAGCCTCCGACCTGTGGTGAGCCAGTCAAGTAGTCACAAGTCATGAGCTAGCTCTAGAGCTCGAGTCATGGCCTAGTCAGGAAGCAAGTTGATTCTGCCACCGGAACGGCTCCCGGGACCCATGTCTGGGAGCCAGACTGATTCTGCCAGGCTTGCCAGGCTTAATCAACAAAATAAAAACTAAGTCCCAAAAAGCGTGCTTTACCAGAAAGCACTATGTTTCAGAACAAAGGGGGTGCGCCGAATCACAACAGAACTATAGGGGGAGTCCGGCAGACAGAAACTTGGGCAGCTCAACCAGCGCCAAGAATCCAGTCGCCAGGTCTCAGCTCCCTCTACCAGCACGAGCCAGGCACAATGCCCAGCACGTGTTGGTGGCCCCGAGACCGGTCAGTCTATGTATGAATGTAACCTCTTCCAAATCTAATAAAGTTGATCCTTGGGGATGATTACCATTTCGGTTTCGCCTCCGAGATTGGTCCAAGTGGAAGGACCTTTACTACAACCTTTTTGCGTCGCTGGTGCCTAAGGGTCCCTGTCATCGACATGGGACTTGCCGCTATGCCAATTGGTCAGTTTGGCGACCACTATGCCTTGGGTTTCATGTGTGGCTTGTTTGGTTACCTTTTGGGGACGGATTCTGAGTTGGCTTTTACGTAAGTGCATGATGGATGAATGTTAGACTTAAGCGCGTGTTGGGGAAACCGCTCAAGTCCCAAAGCCCTTTGAGGCGCCGGCGCAACAAGGTGCCTGTCTGGGTAGAGATTCTCTTCTTCCCACCGAAACTCATGTCGGCGCTGGATGGCATTCTGGCCAGCCCAGGGAAAGTCCTTTTGTTTCAGGCCCTTAAAGACCTGTAATCCTTCGCCGCATATCCGGGCATGCATTTTGTGGAAATTGGGTGACCCCTTACCTGAGCAATTGCACTTCCATTGTTTGGATAGATTATATGTGCAATCTATACAGTTCAACGGCCTCCCAGACTTCAATGGCCTCCCAGACTCCTGCTACCGATGGTGACGCCTACTACCGATGGTGACGCCTAGGACATGCGGTTGCAAACTGTCCGCTTCCTCCTCGTCGGTCGCTACAATACTCTGGGCCCCCTCTACCAACCCCTGCAGGGCCATCCAACACTCAGCCGATTCTGCCCCTTCCAAGCTCTCCTCGGGTGAAGCCTTTGGATCAGTCTCCGCTGTTGTCCACTCCCATCTCTCATGTTGCATCGGTTTCTACACTGCCAACAAATTCTCGGATTTTGAGTCCCTTGAACCAAGGGGTCATATCAACCTTGCCATCCTCAGTGGTTGGGAATTCCTCTTGGCTGAGCTGCTCGGTTTCACCTGCGGGCAATGCTCCTCAGTCTGATCCGCTGCAGACACCTCAAAACATGCTGCCAACTCAATTTGTTACCTCAGTGCCTCATACGCAGCTTCCAACACAGATTCCCTCTACGGATCAACCTGATATTCCACTCCCTAAACTCTGGGCAAATTATCCGTCGAATGCGGGGCTTCCTCCGCTACCCCCATATGCTGGCTTGAATGAAGGGCCTCTGAGTCTGCAGCAGACAACGAGCCCTACCCTGCCCGCAGTCAGAAGCAGCGCAACTCTCCTCATCCCTTCGATCATTCGCGTTCAGGGACACCTGCTCATCCACCTACTGGGCCTTGCTCAGCTAAGATCGCCAAGAAACGATCTGCGAATGATAAGTTTGGCAACCAAATCACTACTGTTAAGCGAGATCTCCGGGCTAATCTTCCTGCAAATGTAGCTCTTTCTTTTGAAGAGTCCTTGTCTGTCCTATCTCCTCTCCCTTCGATGCCGAAATGAACATTTACACTTGGAATTGGAATGTCAAGGGCTTGAATGATCCGAGGCCCCATCATTGCTTGGCGCATGTTATTGCTTCATATCCTTCTACGAATCTCATTATAGCATTACAAGAGACTAAACTTCGAGGCTTCAACCAACATTGTATGATTAAGAAGTTTGTCGCCTCCTTTCTTTATGGTGTTTTAACATTGGTGTCATGCAAGTGGCAGGTGTTATGTAGTTTGTCTGATCCAACTGGTAAGTGGGTTCTTTTGAAGTTACACAAGCATGGTTTTACCTTCTCAGTCCTTAAACTTTATGCTCCTATGTCATCCTTTGACAGAACTGATATATGGTCTTATCTCCCTCCCATTCCTGATGACCGCCTCATTGTCCTAGGGGATTTTAACATGCTTCTTAACCAAACTAATGGTCCCCATTCTCCCTCTGCCTTGGAAAGATCGGCTTGGTCCATGTTTCAGTCCTCACACTCTTTTTTTTATGCTTGTGACATCCTTAACCATTTTCCGCATCATATCTGGACTAACTCTGGACCTCGGTCTTTCTTCTGGTCGGCCCGACTTGACCCTTTCTATCTCTCCTTCGCTGCCTCTTGGATTCGCCTCCTCCGAGTTGAAATGCATAACTTCACTGTCCTTTCTGATCATAGCCCAGTAATGCTCAAGTGTTGTTTTCATCAACTTCCCCCTTCTTCTTTCTTTTCTCCTTATGTCATGAACGCTTCTCTTCTTTCCTCTCCCCCCTTGATTTCAGCCCTTCAATCTACCCTTGCAACTGCTCCTTCCTTGGCGGACAAACTCCAAGCTGGTGTCCTTCTCCTTCGTCAATCTGGTCAGTCAGCTTGCCGCTCTAGAGGCAAGGCTAAGACTTTGGATTTGACCCTCCCGCGTGGCATTGCTTCTGCCCAAGCTTCAGCCCTTTATTCTTCTCTTTATTCTGACCTCCAGCTCCGCTATCAAATTATTCTCCGTCGTTTAGATTACCATGTCGCCACAGGCCTGATGCTCCTTTCTAAGCTGAACTGGCTCCATAATGGTGATCTTCTCCCTTCCTTCTTTTTTCGCATTCTTCGTATCAAACGTTCTTCTACTTTTATCCACTCTCTTTCCACCCCCACTACTGTCTTGACTGACTCCCCTTCTATAGTGCAGGCCTTTGCCTCCCTCCTTCAAGACCTTCGTCCCTCTGCCCCTCCTTCTGCTGACTGTCTCGTTGCCTTCTGCAGAACTGACTGTTCTCTCTCTCCTCATGACGTTTCACTGCTGGATTCTCCCTTCTCGCTGACAGAGCTCCATCATGCCCTCCTTTCTCTCCCCCATGGGAAGACCCCCGGTCCTGATGGTGTGATCCCTGAGTTCTTTCTCCTCCTTTGGCCCCAACTTGGACCTCTCTTGCTTCACTTAGCGAACCAAGCTCGCTCTTCGCCTACACTTCCTCAACATGTTTCGGAAAGCCTGGTTAAGTTATTTCCGAGAAGCCCACGCCCCATTCTTTGTCCGATTTCCGTCCTCTTACCATGCTTAACACTTCCTACGAAATTCTAGCCAAGGCCATGGCTCGTCGTCTCTCACCTCTCCTGCATCCTCTTCTGTCGACCGAGCAATTTGGCTTTGTCAAAGGCCGAAACATCATGGACTCTATCCTTAACATCTGGTCCATGTCGGACTCTCTTTTGGCATCGGGCACTCCCTCTATCATCCTTCGTTTAGACCTGGATAAAGCCTTTGACCGTATTGGTTGGGATTACATCTTTACCTGTTGTCGCTCTCTGGGCTTTCCCCCTTCTTGTGTTGCTTTTGTTAAGGCTCTTTATTCCTCTTCGTCCTCTCGGATTCTCGTTAACGGATGCTTTTCCTCTTCTTTTGTCCCTACTTGTGCTATCCGCTTTCGCCTATGCTCTTTGCCATTGCTACTGAATCTCTTTCTTGCACATGCACATCTCCCCTCCTCCCTTGACTGAACTTGATGGCTGGACTCCTCCCTTGGACCCCGCCCTCTTTGGCTACCGTGCCTTGCACCACTGTAGTCACCGTTTAGGAATGCCTCCGCGTGTAGAGAGCGATACTTGTACAGTCTCCCTTTTTGGGGCAAGGATGTGAAGTGGCCTCGCGATGCCTTCTTTACCTTTTGTATTTGTACATAATATACTAATATATTTACAACTTCAAAAAAGAAAAAGAAAAAAAAGCATGGATAATTATTTCTAATAAGACTTCATCCCTTTGTTTTTTATCAAGCGAGAGAGAGAGAGAGAGAGAGAGAGAGAGAGGAGCCAGCAGGCAGCTATGGCGAGCGGAGCAGGAGGAGGAGGAAGAGGAAGGATAGGCGTGCTGGTGGATGGCGATCTCGACAATCTGTACTATGCGGACGAGCCTGACGATCCTCCTCTGCCTCGCAAGCGAGTCCCCAAAGGGGATGTGTACGAGGCTGCTAGAGCCGGCGACGTGGAGAGGCTGAAGCTGCTGCTGGATCGCGGAGGAGTGAATGTGAATGCCAGGGATGCCTGGGACTCGGTGGCGCTCTACTACGCCTGCTTGGCTGGCCATCTGGATGCCGCGCAATTGCTTCTGGAGAGCGGCGCCATCTGCAGCGAGAACACCTTCGATGGGGATCGCTGTCACTACGCCGCTCTCAATCTGCCCGTTAGGAAGCTGCTCAAGACTTACGAGGCAAGGCCCCCCCCTCTCGACCCCCTGCCCCGCTCTCTTCGTCACTTGTTTTTCAGTTTAGGTGCCAATTCTAAGCACATGGATGCCACCGTTGTAAATCATCCTCAAGATTTTGCAGGAGATATGGAGGAGGATTTTGCTTCTGATTTGGTAAAAAAAAAGCAAAGGGGTGAATCTATAATGGAGGGATCTGGTGGCTGCGTTCCTGCAGATATAGTCTTCCATGTGGAAGGCAAATTCATTTCCGCTCACCGTGCGATCCTTGCTGCCAGATCGCCATTCTTCAGAAAGAAATTTGCCAAGGACTGGAAGGGCCGCCGCGAGATTAGGTTTTCCAACAGAAAGCTCAGATTTGCGGCGCTCTTTAGTCTGATTCAGTTCTTTTACACGGATCGATTGGATGTTGCTGTTGATGATATGGAAGACCTAGAGAGGATATGTAAAGTCTGTGGATGTAGTGGCCTTCAGATGGTCTTGCAGAAAGAGCTTGTGCATCAGAAGTTTGCAGAGTATAAATCTCTCCGGGCCGTTGATGATTCGCAAAAGCGATTCATTTTGCAGGGGTCGTCACTTCCGGAAGATGAAAGACTGTCTGCAGCATTGCGACGCCTCTTCCATCTCTGCCTTGTAAATTCTGGTGAATGTATCGATAAAAACCTGAACCTTGCTGGATTCCATCTCTCTAATGAGAAGATTTTACCTTCACAGGGTTCCATCGATATGGCTGTATCTTTTCTGGAGATTTATAACGAGTTTGAAAGAAGAGATGCCACAGCAGATAGGGTTGGAGTTCAGAGTGATGGTTTTGAGGAAACCGGTGTTCTTATCCAAAAAGAAGGTGAAACGTGGGATGAGAAAGCAGACAGAAGTAGGCCAATGCAATGTGCAAGGCTGCTTTCTGAGGCAGAAGCAAAAACTTGCTATGCCAGTGGTCAAAGGGAATTCGAGGATTATGCTGATATAAGTTTTTTAGTGGAGGGAAGGATGTATAGGAGTCATCAGTCGATTGTTGCTGCAAGATCTGATTATCTAAAGGCAAGAATCTCCCGAATGAACGGTTTTCAGGAAGGAAGCTGGTCTGCTCATTTGGACATTGATGGGGTTTTGGTGCTTGAAGAGCGTGATTTGAGTGTGGATGCATTTGAAAAGTTGCTCGAATTCATGTAAGTATTATGTTGTTTTCTGCTAGACATCGCTGAAATGCACGTATTGATTACTGTTTGTTTAGGTACTAGTGAATTTTCCGGTTTGAAACTTTCATATATCATTTGAGAATTATACATACTAAATGACAACAGAAGGGGGACTGTTCATCTACCTTTTTATTTTAGGAGCTGTCCATGAGCAATGAGCTTTCATCAGGTGGATGCTATTATAAATGCATAACATTAAGAAAATCTTGGCAGTTATACTGATGCTGTGGCAGAAATTCGCGCTGATCAAGTAAGTCCTTGTTTTGAGGTTTTCATGGTTTATACTTCTCCCGAGGGGCTAGTTTAGGAGCCATTCTCAATAGATTCAGGTTCTTTCTTTCCCTGTAAAATTGTCTTTGAAGTGGGCTGTTGTTGCTTTGTACAGGCAGAGGAGATGTTTGATGCAGCTTCAAGTTACCTTCTATTCCCATTGAAACGTGCAGTAGCAGATGCTCTGTTACCTCAACTTGACACTTCATCACCAGCAGAATTATGCCGCTGGCTCATGATAGCTGACATGTAAGTCTCAAGCTCCTTATGGACCATGTACGCTTATCCTAGGTTCCTTTTCCACTTACAGCTTTTTGAACTTTGAAAATCTGAAAGGGGAAGTGCACATGCGGCACTTGATTCTGTATATATCAAGTTTGTAACAACAAATGGTTACAATGCTTTACAAATGATGTTCAAAATATCCTGGTAGTGGACACATTCTTCAAATGACACCTGGTTCAACTATTATCTGTGAGATTTATTATCTGACGTCCTGAAAGCTGATATAAGGGACTTAAAGATGGTCTTGTATAGAAAGTGGATTTTCTTAGGCCAGAAAAAGTTGGATACATTGAGTATTGACAGAAAAAGAACTTTAAATTTTACCAAGAATTTGTCACAAATGTAGGAACCATGGACAAAGAACTCGAAAACCTGGGGTAAATTTCAGTTCAGATATGGAGTGCTCTTCCTCGTAAAGCACTTCTTCTGTCCTGCCATAAAGCCTTAATATGATTGTAACGCATGATCACTATATCTATTTTCTCATATACTACAAGTTACAATTTCAGCATTCTATATAACTGGTGACATGGGTGTTGGATTCGTCAATGTTTAATGCAAAAGGATTCTCTCTATTATACACAGGACTTTTCTTCCCAACATTTTTCCCTGGAGTGACAGTAACCATCATCTATCTGAGATCTATTTATGCATAAGAGACAACCTGGGTTTAAGAAATTGAAATACACCTATCTTGGAAAATCTCAAATTCCAAGCCTTAACCATACAAGTAGTAATACACATGATGATAACAGTCCCTCAAGAAAGTAGTAATTCTCATGCTGAAAGGATCATATGAATTTAATCTGATGTCTAGTATTCGAGAAATTTAAAAGAAGTAAGGCTTCTTTAGAAGGTGAGAAATAGCTTTAAGGGTTTCCTATTTGTAAATTATGAGATACCATTAGGGATCCGGATCTATATCTCATAATTTCCCAACATACCTTGTAACAATTAACCAATGGATTCTCCCGTTAGTATCACCATTACTGTAAATACTAACCAGTGGTCTACAAATTACTTTCGCACAAGAAATTCTCTTTGGAATCACTGATGTCCCATACCATTAGTTTTCCCTCCAAGAAAGTTCTTTGCTTCTAGATCCGTTCATTATAATTATAAAATCAAAAAGATTAACTGGCTATCCTATATCCAATTATAGGATCTGATCTACAACCAATTCCAGAAGATACTTCAAGCCATCAAATTCTCTCATGTTCCTTAAGTAATTCACTGTAGATGAAAATATCATCTAAGAATACCACTAGGCATTGACCTAGGTGTGGACCATAGTTCCCATGAACCGTGGACAGTTCACCACGGTTCTTGGAACCGTGCAGTGAACCGTACGGTTCACTAAGTTTGGTTCCAAGAACCGTGCTGAATAGGGTCAAAAAAAAAAATGTCCAAGAACCATGGGTTCTATGGTATGGACGAGAAATATTGTTCATATACTCTTGAAATAATAGAAGTGTATTCATTAACCCAAAGGAAGCATTAAGAATTCAAAACAATCGAAGTAATATTGTAATAGATGTTCAATATCTATTTCAGAATCGGTAAGAAAAATTTCATTCGTTCTAGGAAATCCTAACCGCCTTATCCTATATTCCAGAGATCTTAAAACTCCATCTGAATTTCCTATACCGTATAGGCACATATATCTATCCCAACCAAGCACTGGAGACATCCATAAATTTTGTTCCTGATGGATAACAATGATTTAACAAGAAGGACCACACATGGCTTACCATCACATTTTGAAACCCTTTTGGTTAGTAACAAGATTCCCAAATCCCTCCAGTCTGAGAGTTTCACCTGTAGGAATAAGGCTCTATCATTCACTGATGGAACAAATGTGATCCATGTATCAATTCTCGCTTCTCATATACAATTCATAGTCAAAATTATGGTCATACTCATGGTCATATGAATTCAACTAAACGAATTCAAATTTTAAAGGATTCTTTATGGAATCATCCATTATGCAATTTTCCTACAGGGATGCAAATCCAAATTGCATAACTCATACACATTTACTAACTCAGATGTCCATTTCTCTTCCTCTCTTAGATTTTTCGGTCCCCCGAAAAACTTCATCAGCTAACGTACAAGGAATTCTCTTAGACATATAGGAAAGCGCCTTTTGTTAACCAAAAGGTAAGCCTGTTTCTCCTTTTCATTCCACTGGCTTGGGCATTACTCCGTTGAAGCTATCAGTTTAGTGTAAACAATGAAAGTACGTGAATGGGAAATTCCCGAAATGGGATTTTAGAATCTTTTTTTCTGTATTCACAAAATATCTTGGCCGGATAAAGAGTTCTACCTGCCATTCATTTCTGCCATTTCCTTCATTGGCGTAAACTCAGCTTCAACAAGTATCTTGCCAAAAGCTTTTGTTCGACTAGTTTCTTTTTCCTTATTTGTCCACAAAAGTGGCCATGCTGATAGAAAAAGATCCAAGAATCACTCAGTCTGTCTGGAAAGGAAGAAAACTTTGCCTTGAAGAGTCGAGAGGAAACTTAGATGGCTCAAGGTAGAAGAGGTGGTATTGGTTTAAACCCAAATTGAAATGGGAGTAACTGGTTTGTCTCGAAAGTGAGAGTTGTGAAGCTGAAATGGAAAGCCAAATCTTTTTGGGTTTGGTCACCTGTGAACAAGTCTTGAGAAGCTTTAAGAGTTAGCTATCAAAACAATGTAGCCCTTTTTGGTTTCTTTCAACAAAAGGATCTAGAGATGCTTGTCAATTTCCTCATGAAGCCAAAAAAAAAATGCAAACTGTTACTAGTTTCTCATTTTGTGGTTGCGTAGATGCATTGATTATTACTGCTATTTTTTGTGTTTAGTTGCTACACTGACATTAAACACAATGTTGTGCTAATCTGTCTTGAACTTGGTGGTCTTAAGGGACAGTAGATAATAAAGATATATCTTTTTACTTTTGCTGGCATATGTGCAACCCATATAGCAACTTATGCTGGGTACTGATGAGACATAAGTACGGCTAGCTAGCTAAGATGTTTTGTTTTTTAATTCCATTATTGTTTTGATATGGATCCTCTGACTTTTTTGTTGCATGTATGCGTTTTCTAAGCTTTACCTAATCACATCACTGGTTTCTCACATTGAATTTGTGAATTTGGATACATTTCTATCTTACCAACTTGTATATATTTATATATAGTGTGAGAATTCAGTGATGTGTATGTGTGTGTAAGATACACTCACACACACACACACATCCCTGATTTCTCACACTATGCACACTCACATGCCCCGCCCTTCCTCTTTGCTCCTTTGGTTAATGTTGATTAATTTATTGCAGGTACGGCGTTACGAAGCTTAGAGAACACTGCTTGGATTTCATGGCTGTAAATTTTGGTATATTTGCAACAACTCCCGAATTCAGAATGTTACTAAGGATGTTGCCACCCCCATCAGGTGATTTAGCAACGCGGACTACTGCACCAAGTGTTCCGGGAGAAGAGATTAGGGGCCATCAAGATAATTTACTTGATGATCTGCGTGAAAAATGGCTTGAAGCTGAAGGAGCAGAACTTGACAAAAGAGACGAAAGTGCCCAACAATTTGACAAGATGTTGGAGCGGCTGGTTAGTACAAGAGGATTGGATGAGCTAGAAGAGACGGGTGCTGCATGGGAGACACAAAATCAAAAGTTTGCTTTCTAAAGCTTTGCTGAAACAGAAGCTCGAAATTTTTATTATCTTCCCTGTAATCATGATTAATTACTTCTATTGTTGCATGAGTGTGAGTTATTTGAGAGTTGTATATGCTTCTTATTGTGGAATAAGTAAGACTGAAAAGTGCTAGGTCTATTGGCCATGTGCAAGACGTTTTCTTTGTACTGTTTAGAAGTTTCAATGCTGATAGGTAGAAAACAAGAAAACACAGACATGTGTATGTGGGTGTGTGGGGTGTGTGGGTGTGTGCGTGTGTGAGAGAGAGAGAGAGAGAGAGAGAGAGAGAGAGAGAGATAGAGAGAGATTTTATAAATGTCCATCAAGTGTACCCATAACAAGCAACTAAATGCAGTAGGGCACTGCAGAGTCCCCCGCGTGCGCGCGTGTAATTTACCTCTAGCTTACCACACACATACAAAGTGCCATAGTTGCAGCCGATTACAATCTGCTGCAAAAACTCTGGGACCTGGATCGCAAAAACCAAATTTGAAGGAAAAAATATTAATGTTTGGAAATTCTTTTGATGGTTTAGTAAGCATAAAATGTTTACTACTAGGCCATACTATACCAAGTTCTTGCTTAATACCATTCAGCTCTGCAGCATCATTGTGAGCTTGATGAACCTCACTCAGCCTTCAATAGCCTACACTCCAGCAAGAACTTCTTCCAGACGCCGAATCTCCACGTCTGTGGCTGCTAATTCTTGTCGAAAAGCTGCATGAGTAGCTGCAAGGTGCTGGTTCTCAGTTAGAGGCCTCTAGAGGCATGCAAAGTATGCACGCTTCTGTTCACTGAGAGCAGGGGAAGGTCCTAAGCCTGCCAACCGTTCCTTGTCCAATCTGGGCACCATAAGGACTGAGGCTAGGGTGTAAAACTCCAGCAACTACTTGGTGTCCCCTTCCTTCAGCGTGAACCTGTGACTACCATGCAGCTATGTCTGCCCAAATGCGCATCCCTCGCATGAAGAAACCATTGTCAAGCTGTACATATTGACGGCTATGGGGATCACCAATCCAGGATAATTCCACCCTGAAAAAGGGGTGTGGATAGTTGCATGATGCCTACACTAGTAGGGCTAGAGCTGCCATGCATGAGTAGCCTACATAATCTTATATATTCTCTCTTGGTGCCTTGCCAGTTTCTCTGAAGGATGGCATTTGCAGGTAGATATGCTTGGAATATTTTGGAGATGGAGGCATGTCTCTAGTTTCTTCCGTGCTACTTTCTGTGAGATTGTATCTTTGGTTCTAACTTCCACCTCATGTCTACAGAAGTGGGCACAAAAGAACGAATGACAAGTGAGAAACAAGCTCAAAAAATACTTTGTTTGAACCATTTGTAATCTTTCAGCATTCAAAAGTTCTTGTGGAAGGTTTAACACAGTTCTTGCAATTTAGGACATAGGTTCTGAGAAATTGTATCTTTTAGATTTATTTGTGTTACTTCAAGAGTACATATTGCCGGCTCAATAAATGTTGCAATGAATGAGTGTGCTATGGGAGCTTAATATCATCATTGTTGCATTTTTTTTTCACTAATTCAATATTTACATTGATTTACAGATATAATGTATTTAAGAGTAACAAATTAAAAAAAATTTAGACGAGGTCTGATAGTTCTAGCCAAAGGCTTTCTATTTCCGTACCCATGTGTGGCAGTGGAATCGAACACCACACCTCAAAGTGGACACTTTTCAACTACCATTCCACATTTTGAAACCCTTACCTTTACTCTAGTTCTATCACTTAATCTCTATCTCTATCTTACTGCTATGGAGTCTACAATCCATATTAACGAAAAAGTTTCAATTGTTAATAGAAACTATGCTCCCCTTACACCATGGTTCATTTGACTGGGCAATTCTTTGCAAGCATTATAAGATTAGCCTTCAGAAATAAAGGACTTTTTTTTTTTGGCCTTGTAGCATGTATGCTATAGAAGAAAAATTGTAGTAGAGAAAGCCGCATCCTCTTTTGTTTTAACGTTTCATATCTACAATGTACATGGGCCTATCATGTGGTTGGAAATTGAAGTCCTCATTGGAGCGGCACTCATGCTTGTAGCAAAGTTATCCTCTACCCCTCCTATTTTGGTTGCCTTGGTTTTGTGTAGTGTATAGCTCTAGTCAGTAAGCTTTGCTTATTTGCATGTCAAACAAGGATTTGGTATCTCTTTTAACATCGTTATGTTGGGTCAACTATTCCTTGGATAATACACATAATTTCATTTTTGGGAATTTTGTGGAATTTGGTTGATCCTTAATGGGTGACACTTTGTGATAAAAAATTAAAGACTTCTTATGCCATCACCACGTCTTTAATATTCCATACCATGTTGAGCTCACACTTGTACACTCTATGGCATGCTAATGGTTCATGGCTCAATATTGTAGCTCATAATATGAATGAGCGAGTGTGATTGGAGTGAGAAAGTTAACATTGATCATTTGCTGATTTCACAGTTTAGCACTGTAGTCCATGACAATCGGTTACACTCAACAAAAGTGTATTTTTCATGTAAGCAACTTTTTGACTTCATAACCTTCAATTTGAAAAGTAAAAGAACGAACTAATGAGAAAGGACTTTGACAAGGATGCATTCATGTGGTTTACGACTTGCATAGAAACATGTGGCAACATATTATTCATGTTATGGATGAGCTTAAAGATGTTTTGCTATGATATTAATTTCTTTTGAACTTATTATTGAAGAAGGAAGGAGAGAGTACGTAGTGAAAGTCAATCATAGTTCATTTCCGAACAATGTTTTATTTAGATTATTATTGAGATTTCTTCACTCACTTAGTTATAGACTAAGTTTTCATCTAAATACAAAAGAAGAATTGATGGTGATGCATTTTCATTATCTGCATTCAGATCTTTATTTTCTTATGTTGCTCTAGTCTCTTCATGCACATTGAAATTGAAATGCAAGCACCTCGGTTGCACTTGCCAAGTTCTACCAGAAAGTCATCAACATCCTTGGAATTTATCCACTCAAAGGTGCATTTTGCACATGCAAGAGGCAATGGTGAATCTACTTCTTTTGAACCTTTTATGGTTAAGGATGATAGATATGGTTTGTTCTATTTCTTATCATCAAGAGCTATGATGTTTAATATCTTGTGTGGATGTGAAAAGAAAATGAAGTTGGAAGCTTGTGTAGCTACATCATCTTTTGTTGATGAAACAACAGCTATGATGCTTTGATGGAGTAAAAAACTTTGGTGTTTTGTGGTTTGTTATTGGATGGCATGTCATTACCATATGACTGTCTCGGATTTTATGCATGTAAGATTGATTACTTCATCCATGAGTTGGATAATTTTGTTTTTTTCATGTTTTGAGGCAATTTGTAAACTTGTTATGAAAATAAATGAATCACCTCTAAGGACACTTATATCCATAATAAAGTGTTGAGCCTCATGGGATCTAAGATTAGCATTAAATACAAGAATAAATAAATGATGCAAAATATTTGTTATTTTAGCATGCAATTCTTGGCAATCTAGGTATGTCTAATCTTTGTGATCTTGATAACATGATGGATCTTTGTGATCATTGTGAGGCATGGATAACTCAGGTTTTTTTAAAGGAAAAGTAGCTATATTCAAGGAGAAGTTGTTTTGGGATCAAGGATCTTTTTCAAGCATGGAAGGAACCAATGTCAATTGTGCTAGGATGGTGGAATGCCCTTCATGGTGTTTGGGAATGGATTTCCATCAAGGAGATCTTATCATGGTTATGGTGATCTTCCATCAATCTCAAGTTTATTGGTTGGTTTTCTCACTAAATCCATGCCAAAAAATATATTTAAGAAGCTAAGATTAGCTCTTAAAGTTATGGATAGGTCCAGCATACTTTTATCAAGCTAATTTTTGAATAATGCAAAAGATTAGCTTGATTAAATCTTGTAAGTATGTAGATAGGTGGACACCACACATGTGAAGGACATGTCTAGCTCGTGGTAGTGTAGGCTAATTACACTTGGCTTGATGCTAGAAGATTAGTGACATAGCACCTCTTGATTTCACTCTCATGGATCTCGAGCTACTATGAGTGAGAGTGAGATTGAGTCCACACTTAGTTTTTTGAAGAGGGATCTTGATGTAGCATGCCCCAACACTTAGAAATTTTTTGACATTCTCTCTCTACCCAAGAGCTCTATGTAGCATTCTCTCTATACTCGAGAGCAAGCCAATTTTATACTTGGTTTTTTTCATCCAAAGTTGCCTTTCATTATGTGTGTTGAATGGTTTGAGACAGATGCATGTGTAGACTGCTCTTACCTTAGATTTTTGAGCTAGTATGCTTGTATCTCATGCAAGGTTGATCTATGTGCAATCACACAGATCTTAGGAGATCATTTACATTGTTTGAGATGTCCTCACACGTGTGAAAAGTACACATCACTTACCTAGTCATTTGAAATTCTCACTTTCACTATTCAAAATGCATCAACAAATCTCATTTATGAGTCCAAAAAGTAGATTTCATGCAATCATTTCTTTTGAATTCAATGTAAATGCTTTGATTTGCTCTACAATTTAAAATTTAAAATTTTGACTTGAGATTACGTTTATAGAATTGGTACAATAGTTGGGTCTTCAATAGTACCTAATCCACTGATCGGACCCACAGTACAGTAGCATATTAGTTCTACTTCTATTCTAAGTCTCTCCCTAAAAGTAGAATATACTTTTCATACACTCATATACATAGCATCGAAGTTAACAAACTTTAAGCACATAAAGTTTTGATCTAAACTTATCAAATTTTTCCCTAATAAGTGGCTTAGTAAAAATGTCAACTAGTTGCTCATGTGTACTACAATGAGCAATATTTAATTCTTTACTCATTAGCCTCTCACATAAAAAATGATTTCTTTACTCATTAGCCTCTCATATATAAAATGATAGTGAATCTCGATGTGTTTGATTCTCGTGTGAAACACCAGATTCTTCGCTAGCTGAATGCCACTCTGACTGTCGCTATGTATCGTCGTGGTTTTTCCTGCCTTCTGTCCTGATGTCCATCTCATCCAAGATTTGCCTCAAACAAATGGCTTCCTGTGTTGCACTACACATTGCCTTATGCTTTACTTCTGTTGGCAATCCCTTCACCATTCTCAATTTTCTCAGTTTGCGATGGAATGGACGAGATATGTCCATGTTGCCTCTTAATTGTAGCGTTCAATTTGTGCAATTTTGTCTTGGGCTCCCTTTTACCATCTGCAATGGCCTTAGACTTTTGGTTCATATCCTCAACGATCATGTGAAAACTCTACTTTCAACTTTTAATCAGAATGACTCCAACTGAAAGTAGGCTCTTTTTCAAACTTGGCACGTAAAGTACTTCCTACCAATCTTTATTACCTGTCATATGTCTAGTGGCTCCCGAGTCAATGTACCAAGCTTGATCTTCCAGATTCGATGACAATGCTGATATTAAGATGCTAGAGTCTTCGACTTCACCTTCGTTGACAAGGCTGTCTGCTTGCTTTGGCTTCCCATTGCTTGATTCCGCCAAGAATTTCTGGCATTCACTCTTCCAGTGGCCATTTTTGTCGCAATAGAAGCACTTGTCTTTCTTCTTTGTCTTGTTGGATGACCCTTTTTCCTCCCGAGTCTTGGAAAACTGCTGCTTAGCCTTCTTTTTACCCTTGTCCTTGCCCTGTTTTTGGCATACTGCAAGTGCCTAATCATCAGTATTTTGATGACGAGGTTTCTCCATTTCTCGTCGTAGAGTGCGAAATGGAAGTAAGGATCGTGAGACGAAAAAATGTTATACCTGGCAGGGTCCAGCTCGGAACACTGGAGAGACTCGCCTATGCGGTCCATGAACTCGTAAATGAGGCCCATCGTGCACCCCTCACGGTCAACGAGCCTCAGAATAGAGTAGATGGGGTGCACGACGTCCATCAGTTGCTGCATATCCACCCAGAAAGGCTCCATGAATAAGATGTTGTGGAAGGCCAAGCCATCTGGGGTCGTGGACAGGTCCATGGCGGTGAACTCTGCCGAAGTGGCCACGTGCCGCTTGTGTAGCCGCTCAAGCATGATGAACTGGTAGGCGAAGCGGGTGCGAGCGGGCTTCTTCAAGTCGAGCCTGCATTGACAAACGGAATGAGAGGCACACATGAAACGAACAAAAAATAAAGAAGCATCTTGAACGAGCCAAAAAAATTGTAGCAGCTTACCTGCTGAATGTGCGGAAAAGGGCCCTCATGCAGCGCTTGCGTGTGATGAAGTCCACAACCACAAGTGACCTCGTGAGAATGTCACTGACCCAAGGCAGGCGCCCGATGGAATGCAAGAGGAGGTCCAGTGAGTGTGCGGCACATGGAGTCCAGACAATGGAGGGGTAGTCTGCCATAAGAAGCTCTCCCATACCGCGGTAGTTGGACGCATTGTCCGTCACCACCTTTCGCGATACGTTCACACGATCAGTTCACAGCTCGGAAACACATTGCAATCAATCGAAAACTACGCAAAACTATTGTATCAACATTAAGCAGTAAATGACCAAGCAACCAATGAAAGAAGATTATACCTAGACAACGCGCTGTGGCCCGACCTCCTCTATCGCTGCGCGAATGATGCTGTAAATGTACTCGGCCGAGTGCACTCTGCCTGCCTCGGAGGCGTCGATGCTGCGCAGGAACATGGAACCGTAACAACTAGAAACAATCACGTTGATGAGTGGACGTCTGCGACGATTAGTCCACCCATCAGCCATGATGGAACAGCCGTATATATCCCAAGCCTCGTGCAGTGCGGCCAGTCTCTCTCTGACTGATGCAACCCGGTTCTGGAGCAAAGGGCCTCGTAGTGCGTCGGTTGTGGGTGGTGTGTAGCCGGGCCCGCAGACTGCGACTTTCGAGATAGCCTCTCGAAAGATGCGGGATGATGCCATGATAAAGGGGAGTTTCAGGTCATACAACATCTGTGCTCTGGTCCTGGTTGCCTCTCTGTGCTGCCCCTCTCTGAAAGATCCCGGCATGGACATCTCTCTGGTGCCTCGGGATGTGGATGGCTGGGAGGTACACTCAGTGAGAAGGTATCAACTAAGATTTCTTAACAAAGCATTGCATCATACAACTTTTGCTTACTATAAAAAAAATTAAATCTGCTAGCTGATTTCTTCAGCAGATGAGTTTAAACAAATGTTTGCTGCATATGTTGTTTGATAATGCATCATATTCATAGAAATTTCCTCTAATTTAAACAAGTCACATTTCTCAACTATTCAAACATTTTATATTATTCGAATGGATATCCTTGTAGGCCCTTTACAAGCATCAAACAAGAGTTGCTCTTGAGTTTTCTTTTTCTTGTACATGATGATTCATCATTCAATGTGCTAAATTTTGACTATTGTCTTTTGTCAAATGTTTGCTACTACTATCCATGACTATGAACTTTTTGGCTCGCATCAACATAGTATTGATGTGTAGCAACCTTAGCATTATTTTGCAACGCTGGCCTTCTAAGTTCTAATACAGTGTGCCTTTTTGCTCAAGTACTGGTTATTGTCAAGAATCACCTTGAGTTTATTGGCTAAGGTCACCCAATTTAAGGTTTTTAGGTAAACACTTTTCTCTCAAAGATTTTATACATTGTGCTCATATCAACTTGTTGCAAAAGAGAAAGTTTTATCAGCCCACACATGGTGTGGTGGGCAGCATGCTCTAGTGGAAGCTGAATAAGGATGAGTTTTGATCATAATTTATTTTATGTCTCTGACATGAGCTTGTACTTGGTTCACACTAGTTTTTAAGTCTAAGAGCTAGTCCTTGTGATCTTAGAAGTGATTGTACACTTTTGTACATGAATTTTGAGTCAAACAATGGTTGTAAAATCTATACAAATTGTCTATGCCATCAGCAATCTCAGTGTCTCTACGGGAAAAGGCTTTTTTTTAGGGATAATGATCCTTGATTTGTAAAGCTTATTACTAACTAGAAAAAAGTTGACAATGTGATGGTAACCCATGTGTGGAGCCTTATTGTTGAATTATTTCATAGATGGATTATTGATATTATCCATCAGAAATAAAACTTACGAATTCTTCAGTGTTTTGGTTATGTGCCTATACATGGTATATGAAATCAAGATGAATCAATTAAATTCTGGAATATCAGATGAGGCGGTAAAGGGTTTCTTGAAGGAAGAGTTGGTGGTATGGGACATCAGTAATTTTGGAAAGAGAATTCTAGGACTGTGAGGATCTGATTATCAATGGTAAATTTGAGTACCTATTCGATACGGGAAAAAGTAGACCATTGGTTAATTTTTGGGTATTTTGTGAAATTTTGAGGTTTAGTCCGGATCCCAATGAGGGGATCTCATAATTTACAAAATCAAAATATCTATTTTTCACTTTTTAAGAACCCTTTCTTCTGTTAAATTTCTCAGATACTTGATATTACACTAAATTTCATGTGATCCTTCCGAAGTGAAATTATTCCTTTTCTTAAGGACTGTTATCATGTGAATTACTATTTGTAGGTATAAGGCTTGGAATTTTGGGATAGATTCTTGAGTCTTTTGTGTTTTCAATTTCTTGAAACCCATAATATCTCTTATGCACAAATACATCTCAAATGGATGATGTTTACTATCACTCGTATTGAAATTATTCAAAGGAAAAGTCCTGAATATACTTGTATTGAAATTCTTCAAAAGAAAAGTCTTGAATATAATGAAGTGAATCTTTTTTTTTTTTTTTTTTTTTTTTCCGAAAGACACTTATTATTGACTTTTCAAATATTTTCATTGTGAGAAATTAATAAATTTCTTAAGAAATGAGAGGTGAAGTGATGGGTAAGATTCTATAAGAAGACCTACCAGTTGCACAATTATTGGGAAAAGACCAATTGATGTATAGACAGGAAATTATCCGAAAACATTTTTGGATAGTTCTAGCGTAAGATACAGAGTTGGAAGTTTCCAAATAAGAGAAATCCTCTTGGGATTGTGTGGAACAATTTGGAACCAGAGGTGGTTTGGAATTTGAAATCTTTATAAGTAGAATTGAGTAAGATCGAAAGTTACTAATCTCAGTTTGTCGGGGATAGAAGAGAGTTTGATCATGGAATGTCTATATTGAATCAACCTAATCTTAGTTGGAGTACTAGGATCAGGGAGGGGTTGATTGAGTAGAAGAATTTTGTGGTAAGATGTAAGTTGGGTTGGAAAACTCATGAGAGAGGATGTGTTCCATGTCTCAAAGATTTCTAGATATTTACTCATGAGAAATAGAATTCTTTTGTAGCTGAGATACAAGATTCTCAGTGAGATATGAGAGTAACATATGCTGATTTTGGAGTACTATGAATTCTTGGTTACTATGGTTATTTGGTGCACTTAACCTAGTTGTATCCTAGAGGGCTCAATTGGATAACGAATCATAATGGTTCCAAGAATGATAATTAAAATTTCAGGGAAATTAGTAGAATTTTGGATATCTAGAATTCAGTTCTAGATAGTAATCTGAAGTTTTTTGGTGGATGGAGATAACTATTAATACCATTTTGGTATGTTTTCTGTCTTTGATTACCTTATGGCTTTGGAATTTGTATAGCTCAAATTTTAGGTAATAATCTAGTTTGAAAAATATTCTTAAAATCCAATATCTCCATAGTGAAGAAGACTTTAGAATGATTATTATATATTTTCCGAGTTGTGTATTAAACATAAACTCTAGTATCCTTTAGGAATTAAGTATAGTTTGGGAATCTAGAGAAATCAAAGTGTTTGACAGGAAGATGAGGAGGGCGTTGACCTTCATCAACTTATCGATGAAGGACCACATCATTACCCACATCAGTGATACAGTTACGCCTAGACATGCATGGGATGTGCTATAGGAGTAGTTAGACGTCAAATTTATCAAGGGTTATGTTTGTAAATTCAAAGTTGAATAGTGGCCAAATGGAACAAGGGGAGCACATTCAGATTTATATGACCAAAATCAAGACAATGAGGGATGAATTGCATTCTATTGGTGAGCACATATGTGATGTTGAGCTGGTGCACAATCCATTGTGCGACATTGTAGAGTCCTATCAGATGTTCGGGAGCAGAAGAGTGTGAAGAGAAAGACTACCAACCTTTGACGAGCTCACATGGATCTCGATGGTATATAATTGTTGCCTCCACGTGGTTTGGTCCACAGGTGGGAGCCTATCAGATGCTTGTGGCAGCGGCGATGGGATAAGTTTCATCGGCCCATTCACAGTGTGGCCCACATACTGCATCCGTTGTTTCAGAGCGAGAGGCAGTACGACGATGCAGAGTTGCGTGCGGACTGGTTCGCATACATCCGCCTCCTCAACAGCGACATTGGGTTCCGCAGCAGGCTCAAGGTGTAGAGGCTCGGTTAAAAGTAAACTCTTGATCTATCGTACGCTGTCGTTCGTTCAATTTCCCTACGCGGGCTCAAGTGTACTCAAGCATATTGTTGCTCACCTGCAAGCACTCTCTGGGGCTGTTCGATGAGGACCTTGCACGTGTTCGAGAGAACGGGCTCTTGCCTGTATCATGGTGGGAGAGCTACGGCGCCGGGCAGCCAGACCTGAGGACGCTCGCGCTCCGAGTCCTTTCACAAGTATGTTGTCTAATCTCATTCATCCAACCAGTTTTCGCATTTTCTCTACAAGGTCGGTACTCACTTGAGTTGTTGCCAATTAATGCAGGACTGTTCTGCTTGCGTGTGCGAGCGGAACTGGTCAGCGTTCAGCCTTGTTCACACGAAAAGGCGGAACCGTCTGACAACAGAGCGATGCAATGACCTGGTGTACTGCAACACCAACACCAGGGTGGTTCGACACATCACGGAGAGCATGAGGGCAGGAGGCGCACGCGCCCTACTGCTGCAAGTATATTTCGTTGCTCTGTCGTTTTGCTTTCATATTGGTTTAAGACATTCAGTGTAATGCCCTCACGGTTGCTTCGATTATTCTCACGAATGATTGACTTGTGCAGGTCAATCCCGACGAGTGCCTGGTTGCAGCAACCGATCATGAGGCAGAGCCAAAGGTTGATCCAGACGATGCCGCTCGGCGTGCTCTGCGGGGTGAGCTCGAGGATGATGTCGATGCCGATGCCGATGAGACCACCACCCTCCCTACTGACGTTCCATTGCCCTCCTCTGATGATGAGCCCACATATGATTCAGACGAGACGGTCGACCTAGCAAGGGATGGTCCACATGCCCCACTCAGTACCTCCGCATCACGCCCCCTTTCCGATGATGGCTGGTCAGAGTTTGCGAGGGAGACAGAGGCTGCTGCCCAGAGACAAATAGAGCAGAGACGACCAGAGCATCACAGGCAGGCAGTTCTTCCCAGAGATCCCCCCTGTGGCAGAGGGAGACCCCCAGGCAGCAGTGTACTACAGAGGATTCCTTCCGGCCGATCCAGAGGCAGGCCAACCAAGAGGGAACGCATTAATGATTTTTCTAGTCGTCTCTTGGCAGGCGTTGGCCCAGACTTATAGAAGTCCCAGATGCCTCCAGACTCCCAACCAGACGTTGTATTTGACACCCTTGCAGATGTATCTGGCACGCAGAGGGATGATTTTTTTAGCACAGACTTGTAGATACTGATACACACTTTAGCATTATGTACAATGACATCAGATGAGATGTATATATATTTTTTACAATATATTTGTGTCATGACTAATTTATCGTGGTTGCTTACAAATGGTTAGCTTTGTGAAATTTGAATGGTTAGTCAGAAATGGTTTGCACCGTGCAAGATGAGAGAGAGAGAGAGAGAGAGAGAGAGAGAGAGAGAGAGAGAGAGAGAGAGAGAGAGAGAGAGAGAGAGAGAGAGAGAGAGACCAGTACATCTGCATCTCATTCATAACATATGCATTATGTTCAACCATTTAACATAACATGCTAAACCCGACACCCCAACAAATGACACAGTTAACATAACACCCTAAACCCTAACAAATCATCCTAAACCCACAACCCCATAGCCATAACCATCAAAACAAGCCACAAGCATAATCATCATAACCACATCCATAAACATCATCAACCCCACCCACGTCCTCATTGTGTCGTAAGCATTGCACCACAGGTATGTGCAGATTCAACGTCAAAGCTGCACTTGTGTAGCATTAACTTAAACCTGCGTAGAATGTATTAATGGTCCAGGAATACAGTCCATTGGTTCCAAGGGACCAAGCCTGGTTCAATTCGGGCATCGTCCGGTCAAAATGGCCGTTCGACGAGTTAGAAACGCAATTAGGTCAGTCGAAATGGACTAGTTTTGCAGCTATCCGTTCGACGGTCCCATTTCTCCAAACGGGATCCGTTTCAGGTGTCGTCCGTTTCGGCCAGCGGACAACCTCGATAGGAACCTGTGGAAGCAGACGGGACGAGGACAGGACGGACGGCAGGCCCAGTACGTCCTTCCGAAGTTTAGGGTCAAAACAGGGCTTCAGGGACACTTTGTCGGGATGGGACCTGAAAACATTCGGAATTGACAGAATGGTCCGGGAATACAATCCAACGATTCGTGATCCTGATACGATCTCAAGGGACCGAGTCTGGCTCGATTCGGGTGTCGTTCGGTCAAAATGGTCGTTCGACGGGACAGAAACGCAATTAGGTCACGTGAAATGGACTAATTTTGTAGGACTCTGTCCGACGGCCCAGTTTCTTCAAACAGGCTTCATTTCAGGTGTCGTCTGTTTCGGCCAAGCGACGATCTCGCCAGGAACCTATGGGAGCAGACAGGACGAGGAACGGACGGACGGCTTGTAGTGAATAAAACAGTTTTGCAAAAGTGATTAGTAGGCTGTTGAAGTTCATCCGAGGGGAAACCGATCACAACATATAAGTCAGAGTATTGTGTAGGCTTGTGCTGACAGAGGTAGCTATACCCCTCTTGCATGATGGTCGGTCATGTGGTCCCCTGTAGTGAGTGACATAGTTCTGCTGACCATTCACTCTTCTGGTGTCCATTAACTTCTGAAGTTCAAAATTATGAATAGCAGTTTTTCCACAGTTGTTTTAATCAAGCCATGTAATTGAGGACGCACACCACACAAGCCCATCAAAACACGCAAAAGTGTGGACCTATCGTATGCTTTAGGGCCAAGAGCTAGCGAACAAACAGCGAAAAGAAGGACATCAAATACACTGTTGAGCAAGATTCTTCTGATGATGAAGAGTACATGCCTTCAGATAGCCAGGAAAAAAGTTTGATTTCTTCCATAACTGGTGAGTGTGACAGACGTACTGAAACTGCTTGGTTACCGACGGAGATGGTGTAAATGAAAGCAAATTAGAGCGGATTCAGACACCCAACGAAGCAGTATATATCAAGCAATGTTCACTACCCTTCCATCTGGACATTTAGCCAGGAAGCCTTGCAAGAAAGCAATGGTCAACAATGTCTTTCTAGTGCATGCAGACAAAAGGAATGGTTGTGTCGCCCTTACGTACTCTCGGATTTTACCACACCATTAATTGCTCCGTTTTTTACTCCACGCCAAACGTTTTTGGTGAGTCTTCAGAGAAAACACTAGCTGGTTTTTGATCAGTGGTTCAGAAACCAATGGGTGCTGTCTTTGTCGGCTCACCAAAAACATTTCACGTGAAGTCGAAAACAGAGCAATTGGTGATGTGGCAAGATTCGCGAACACGTACTAGCGTCAGAACCACTTCGACCATCTCCATGCACTGGAAAGACATTGTTAACCATTGCTTTCTTACAAAGCTTCCTGGCCAAACATCCAGATGAAAGGGTATTGATCATTGTCTGATCTATGCTGCTTCCTTGGGTGTCTGAGTTCAGGAAATGGCTATTGAAGCCCATAAAATTTCCTTTCAAACTGTATTCTTATTGCAAAACATGCTTTAACTGGCTTTCACTCACACCGCCCTGTCATATACCAAGCAACTTCAATACTTATGGCACACTTCAGACTTATGGAAGAGCTGAAACTTTCTTCCTGACTAACTGAAGGCTTGTACTCCTCGTCATCATTAGAATCTTGCTCAACAATATCTTTGGTATCCTCCTTCTGGTCGTTTGTTCCCCAAATCCTAAACCCCAAACCGAACAAAAGGCCAACATTTTAGCGCGTTTTGAGATGTTTGTGTGGTTCGCGCCCCCGATTTCGTAGCGCGATGAAAACAACTGCAACAACACTGCTGCTAATAGTGATGAATGGTCGTCAGAACCGTGCCATTGACTATAGGGAGTGAATGGTCACTAGACGAGGGTCATCATAACTGTGTCGTTCACTACAGGGAACCAGAAGACCTACTGGCTGGCCCGACGACAAGGGACCCTTTCCGGGACCATGGCCAGTTGTTCTGCGATGAAGTTAATTCCAATCTGTTGCGTTTCCTCGCCCTCGCTAGCCTCGATATGAACAACCTCGATATGAACCTGTGGGAACAAACAAGACGAGGAAACGACCGACAATCGGCCCGCAACGTCTGTCTGAATTTCGACGTTAAACAGGGCTTCAGGGACACTTTGTCCGGTTGAGACATGAAAATTGGGAGATGTTTCGGAACCCCCGTGCTGGTACGCAAAATTTCGACATCGTGTTGTAGCGTGTTGAAGTAGTGTCATAAGTAATTAGTAAGCTGTTGAAGTTCATCCGAAAAGAAACCGATCTCATTAACCGAGTCACAGTAGTGTATAGGTCTTCTGGTTTTCTGTAGTGAATGACACAATTTTGCGTAAGTAGTTAGTAAGTTGTTGAAGTTCATCCGGGGGAGAACCGATCTCATCATATAAGTCTTAGACAAAGTAGTGTGTCGGTCTTGTGGTTTCCTGTCTTGAGAGCTTGTCACTCTTTTGGTGAGTCCTAATTTCCCCCAGAGACTTCTGCTCCCGAGAACTTGTGACTCTTCTGATGAGCGTTCACCTCTCCCCAATCCTCTGGTACGCATTCACTTCTTTGAGACAGTCACAAATGCACCCTAGACCCTAAACCAGTAATATGTTTGCCATACAAACCATCATCTTCACTCGAAACCACTCTCAAATCTTTCTTTGTCACTTTTTTGGAGCTTAGTTCCCAATGAAGGTTTGTAATAATTTATGAACTGCTCATTAGCCATGGTTGTTTAATAATATCTCAATTATGAGAGGCATGGCCCAGTGGTTAGGTCTGTTGCAAATTTTTTTAATACTGTTTTCCTATTTTTTAACAGGAGGGAGCAGGTGGGTGCCAAACACCCTCTGATAATTAATTCCGGGGGAAAAACAGGGGCCACAAATTGCTTTTATTTTGCTTTTGGGATGGCAGACAGTGTAGGCAGGTGCCTGTATTTTATTTTATTTTTGAGAAAAAAAAAGTTTGCAAAAAATCGGACGCGTCCGGACGCGGACGCGCGTCCGCGTCCGCCATCCGCTTGTAAAGGGCCTACAAGGATATCCATTCAAATAATATAAAATGTTTGAATAGTTGAGAAATATGACTTGTTTAAATCAGAGGAAATTTCTATGAATATGATGCATTATCAAACAACATATGCAACAAACATTTGTTTAAACTCATCTGCTGAAGAAATCAGCTAGCAGATTTGATTTTTTTTATAGTAAGCAAAAGTTGTATGATGCAATGCTTTGTTAAGAATTCTTAGTTGATACCTTCTCAGTGAGTGTAGTTTTCCCAAATGCCCCTTCAAACTCTATTGAAATGATGAAACGAAGAGTGCTAACAACAGTTTCAAATGTTCATAACCTTCCATACTTTGGATTGGTCAAAGAGCCTGGATATTAAGAAGCAAATCAATTACCATTCTTAGTTTCCACTAGCCTGAGATATGTTAAAAGCATGAACAAAAAACTCTGAAGGAACAATTGAGAGTGGCTAGACCATGCAGGTAAGTACTCATTGTCAATGCCATAAACAATTTGAGAATACCAGACCAACAAAAGTATTCCCTAAATCGTCATAAAACCACAAAATCACAAGATGCATCAAGTGGTTGTCAATTACAACATTATCACAAATAGCTGATTCATGGTGATTAATGTGATTTCTTCTTCCCTACAATGCTCAACCATCATGATATGGACAACTCAATGAGCAATCCTCCAGGTATAAATGGAAACAAACAAAAAAAATATGTGAATGCCACCATCCAAACAACATTTGGCAAACAAAAAAATTAGTTAGCTGCTAATAATATTGCTATGTATAGCTGGGGATTTGAATACGTTAACTTCCTTAATACTATTGAAAGCACATTCAATCTTTGTGTTGTTCAAGCCAGAGTTCAAAATATAGAGGTTGAGTATTTCACATTCTCAACTCATATGCTGGCTTCAGGACTCATGGGTATCTTCCTCTGTTGCCCTGCATATAATAAGGTACGTCTCTCATTTACATTTGAAGCTCTACAAGTCCGGAAATGAAAGTAAATGAATACAAAACAAGCATCATAAGCAATAATAAAAATGCCAGATGACATCCATGATGTTTGAGCTTCATAGAGTTCTTGGTGCACTTGCTTGCATAGATGCTCTTTTGTCAGTTTTTAGCATTTGAATGCCTAATAAAAAGGGATCACGGTTTTCAAAGTTTATGTTCAAGTTGGCATTCACCATATGAAATGGAGTAGTACAAGAACTACCCTTAAACAGTATTCAAATTATAAGTGGATAAAATACTATATATGATCAGAGTGGAACAATCATATGCAGACACTTTGTCGTTTTGAAAAACACTCTCAGAAATGATTCCTCCATGCACAACAGTGATCGTAGAGCAGTTCTCATGAAAAGAGCAAGAAATCTCACCAGATTCTTGTTACGATAAGCTCTCAACAGCACTACCAAGGGCCCAAGCAGCTTCCACAGCAAAACCTTTGTACTTGATCCTTTTGACTAAAGTGATCTCTCTAGTTGGGTTGATATCTGTGAAAAATCATAGAGGGATAAAATGCATTAATACCTTCATTGACCTTAGAAAGATTACCCTTTACAGGTGCATCGAACAATTTTATCCTTATTAGATGCAACCTGTATCAGGTCAACCACAATACAATGCTCCATGCATCGACAATGCTACATTTAGCCCTTCAAGTAACTCAAAAGCATGCATCACTTTGTGTTTGTATATATGTATAATAAGATTTTCAAATCCAATAAAATGGTTTCTATTGCAGCCGAAGATCCAACAACAAAGGGAAATCTTTGAGACATATTTTGAATTCATGATTCCACAATTCTAATTTCTCACATATCTACATTCTGACACCATTTTGCAAAGTCTCACCTGAATGGTTCTTTTTTATATCTCATACCTACCAGAAACATGAAGACCACCAAATCTTGAAGGAACAGGGTTTATGAAGGCCTTTAAATACAAAAGTCAAACACACTTTGACATCTCTTTATACTCGATCACTTAGAGCATCTCTTGAGGTCTCCTATGTAAAGGTAAGAGGAGTGACTACATGCTGTCCAGGTGAAAAGCTTACCCAAGCCTGAAACTAAGAGGGCATATTGGTAGACTATATCTAGACAAATATAAGCTCGATTCTCTTCT
Organism: Diphasiastrum complanatum; assembly: GCA_029204225.1. NCBI lineage: Eukaryota > Viridiplantae > Streptophyta > Lycopodiopsida > Lycopodiales > Lycopodiaceae > Diphasiastrum > Diphasiastrum complanatum. The sequence continues at coordinate 11,917,530 of CM055105.1, forward strand.
AGAACTCGTGGGAACTTTTTACTCATATCCGTAAGACTGGTTTCGCAAACAGCCTTTCCCAGCCTTTCAAAGTCTGAAGCTTTGACCTTTGCTGCCAGTACATCTGGGTCTTTAATCAGTCCTACCTGGGAAAAAAAAATCTGTGTTAATATCAAGTTGCAAGAGATTTAATCCAAAAAAAAAAATACATAGATTGTTATTGTAGAATTCAAGTGGAAAAGTTCCAGACCTCCACAGCTCTATCAAAAAAGAACGATGCAACAAGCAGTTTTTTCTGGCCGTCTCCACCGCCACCATTCCAAACTCCTCCAAAAGTACATTTCATATGGTCGCATGCCTGATTAATTTGAAGGACTTCAACGACAATCTTGTGGCAGTCATCAAAATTTGAACCTTCTGGGGTAGAAATTGCTTTCAGAAGGTCATTCCCATGCTTGTAATTACCTGGAAACAACGGATTGCTCAATCATCCATTCAAAACATCATATATGGGCTTACCACCTTCACATGAGGTTGTATAGATGCAGAGAATGCTACAAGGAGTGAATCCTAAGATACAAAAGCTTTTATCTTTACAACAATGCTGAAATAACTTGGGCCTGAGATACAAATAATGCTAAACAGAAACATAGATCAAAGAAAAGCATAGGGAGCTCTATCTTTACTAGAGCAACACCAAAACTTTAATTCGTCACTGCATCCAGGATCATGAGTTCGAAAATGCTATACTCCACTGAGCCAAAAGCACAGCTTTTGGAGTGTGGTAGTACCGTAGTAGGTAATAATTGGCCTTTATCTGATTGAAGGCCTTTCAAATCCATAACATAACAAGCATCCTGAGTAAAACTTGCTTTAGTTGTGTGAAATGAGTATTTATGTGCTTATACATATGAATCATATCTTTTCTGCAAGATGACATTAGTCAACCAAGGTCCCAAAGTAAAGCTTAATATTGACATAACATACTAAGGAAGTGAACGAGCTACAAACCCAGTTATTCAAGGGAGAATATGGACAGCTCCAACTAAGGAGCAACTAAGGAAACAAAGTGTGGTAGCGGACATTCACACATGTATATATTGCAATTTGTACATCTTTTTATTAGACATCGAAGTAGGCAATAAACAACGCTTATGAACCAAACAACACCAAGCAGATGAACAATTTGAGTAACTGAGAATAACTACACAATCTCACAGAAAACATTTATGACAAGATCACAGGAGACTGATCATATCAAAAGAGATCTAAATAGGCAATCTCCCGCTGACATACTATGCTACAATTCCCATGACGAACTGGTATGAGTCACAAGCAAGATCAAGCAGAGAGAGTCACATCTAACAAGAAAGATGTTAACAATCTCCAGTACATGAATATCAGTCAGCTGAACCTAAAATCCAATCACAAATCCTCCTACAAAAGAGCTGCCATCTGAGTCTCTCACAAAGAACTTAACTCACCAAAATCATGAGCTACCAAGGTCCACATCACTTGTAGAGCAGCTACTAGTAATGCCTATGGATCTCTAGATAGGTCTTACACCAAGCACTGTTCTAGGGTTTTAGCAATCTCAAAGGGTTTTCAGAATCAAGTTTCACAAGCTCGATTCAAGTTTTTAGAAACTTGATTGAACAAATTCAAATTGCGATTCAAATCTAGTCAATTTGATTGGTTGCGAACTAAGTTCCTAGTAGAGAGTGTGTTAAGAGCCTAATATAATCAAGAATGGAAAACTACTGTTCCATATATATTATTGACAATTAAAATAGCAGCACCAAATGGACTCTAGCTAGGGACTCTCAGATAATGCTGCAATAGATCAGACACCTAACACTGCTGAAACTTGGGTGTAGGATACACTAGCCGAGATATTAGAGGTAAATCAACATGGCAATTAATGTTGGTAATGATTGGGGCTCATGAAACGCACTTTGATACTACTTTCAAAGCTCAAAGGCTGATTGAGGAACAACTGTCAAATATGATGCCTTGTGCACCTCACGTATAGGAGAAGTAGAAACGATAGTGGTGTTGCCTCATGAACACTACTAACAAGTGACTTGTAAATGATATGCCTGTCGAGCTCATGATCATCCTCATCTTTGGCCTCGTACAAGAACTGCAGCACTAGGAAGCCGCTTGCAATCCTTAGCCCAACGATGTGGACTCTCTACTAGTGGATTGATTGACCCTGAGTATCTGACTACAAAGATGCAATATCATAGCATTAAGGAGGCCGCAAACTAGCTATATCAGAATATAAACTTATCCGACGACTCACCTGGAGAAAAATGAAAGATCTTTATAAGCTTTTATGTGTACTCTCTAATAGTAGTTGTCTAATGTGAAGTCCAGAAGGTATATCGTTATCTCATAAGCCAATTTGGATGAATCATAAGGGCTTAAAGATCGTTCTTAAAACTTTCCCAATCAAAAAATCGATGAGGATTTGAAAACACTTAGCTTCTTATGGTTTTCCACTAAGTGGAAATCCATTCATCTCTATGTGATGCAACAAGTTGTTGAGAGACTAAATAAGAATTAGGGATACTAAACTCTTTTAATAGCTTTTCGATAACTGAGATGCTTGGGTCTTCGTGAGAGAACTCCACTTTATTCCTTGGTGGTCTTTGTGTCTGATTCTAAGGAAGCGGATGGCAGACGCGGACGCGCCAGGGGTGCGTCCGCATCCAGACGCGTCCGTTTTTTTTCAAAAAAAAAAATTTCAAACAAAAAAAAAAATACAGGCACCTGCCACACTGTCCCCCATCCCAAAAGCAAAATAAAAGCAATTTATGGCCCCTGTTTTTCCCCCGGAATTAATTATCAAAGGGTGTCTGACACCCACCTGCCCCCTCCTATTAAAAAATAGGAAAACAGTACCAAAAAAAATTGCAAAAAAATTTGCAACAGACCTAACCACTGGGCCATGCCTCTCATAACCTCAGTATTACTAAACAACCATGGCCAGTGAGCAGTTCATAAATTATTACGAACCTTCATTGGGAACTAAGCTCCAAAAAAGCGGCAAAGAAAGATCTGAGAGTGGTTTCGAGTGAAGGTTTGTATGGCAAACATATTACTGGTTTGGGGTTTACAAGTGCATGCTCGCCAGAGGATTGGGGAGAGGTGAACGCTCACTAGAAGAGTGACAAGCTCTCAAGAGCAGAAGTCTCTGGGGGAAATTAGGGCTCACCAGAAGAGTGACAAGCTATACACTACTGTGACTCGGTTGATGAGATCGGTTTCTTCTCGGATGAACTTCAACAGCTTACTAATTACATATGGCACTACTCCAACACGCTACAATACGATGTCGAAATTTTGCATACCAGCACGGGGGCTCCGAAACATCTCCCAGTTTTCAAGTCCCGACCGGACAAAGTGTCCCTGAAGCCCTGTTTAACGTCAAACTTCGGACGGACGTTGCGGCCCGACCGTCAGTCGTTTCCTCGTCTTGTTTGTTCCCATAGGTTCATATCAAGGTTGTCCACTGGCCGAAACAGACGGCACCCAAAACGGATCTCGTTCGGAGAAACGGGGCCGTCGGACAGAGAGTTGCAAAACAGTCCATTTCGCTTGACCTAATTGCGCTTCGCTCCAGTCGAAGGGCCATTTTGACCAAACGATACCCGAATCGAGCCAGACTCGATCCCTTGGGTTCGTATCGTGATCACGAACCTGTGGACTACGTTCCCGGACCGATGATGCGTTCTACACAGTACCATGGCCTATGTGATGAGATAGATTTAGGATTTGGAGTGGTACAACGTCACGTGGGCAACTAGTCGGAGCGTGTCCTGGTAGATGTCCGCCGACACAACGAACGGAAGCTAGAAGCAGGATTTCACGAGAGCCAGCGAGAGATAATGGGGCAACTACCGGAGCTGCAGCTACGTGCCCTCACGGTCCTCGGACCTGCTCCCCCCTGCCCGAGCTGGCGAGGGCGAGGAAACGCAACGGATTGGAATTAACTTCACCGCAGAACAACATGCCATGGTCCGGGACAGGGTCCCTCGTCGTCGGGCCAGCCAGTAGGTCTTCTGGTTCCCGATAGTGAACGACATAGTTATGATGACCATCAACTCTTCTGGTTCTACACAGTACTATGTCTTGTATGATGTGATCGGTTTCCCCTCGGATGAACTTCTACGGCTTACTAATTACTCATGCAAAACTGTTTCATTCACTACAGGCCGTCCGTCCGTTCCTCGTCCTGTCTGCCGTCCCACAGGTTCCTGGCGAGGTTGTCGGCAACCCTAAACCCTAAACCCAAAACGGATCCCGTTTGAAGAAATGGGGCCGTCGGACAGAGACCTGCAAAACTAGTCCATTTCACATGACCTTATTGCGTTTCTGTCTCGTCGAACGGCCATTTCGACCGGACGACACCCGAATCGAGCCAGGCTCGGCCCCTTGAGATTGTATCGAGGCCCCGAATCGTTTGGCGGTTTTCTTGGACCATTTTGTCAATTCTGAATGTTTTCAAGTCCCAGCCCGGGAAAGTGTCCCCGAAGACCTGTTTTGACCCTAAACTACGGAAGGACGTACTGGGCCTACCGTCCGTCCGGTCCTCGTCCCGTCTGCTCCCACAGGTTCCTATCGAGGTTGTCCGCTGGCCGAAACGGACGACACGTGAAACGGATCCCGTTTGGAGAAACGGGACCGTCGGACAGATAGCTGCAAAACTAGTCCATTTGGACTGACCTAATTGCGTTTCTAACCCATCGAACGGCCATTTTGACCGAACAATGCATGAATCGGGCCAAGCTCGATCCCTTGGGTACGTACCCGCTCCACAAACCAGTGGACTGTATTCCTGGACCATTAATACATTCTACGCAGGTTTAAGTGTATGCTGCACAAGTGCAGCTTTGATGTTGAATCTGCACATACCTGTGGTGCAATGTCTACGACACAATGAGGACGTGGGTGGGGTTGATGATGTTTATGGATGTGGTTGTGATGATTATGCTTGTGGCTTGTTTTGATGGTTATGGTTGTGGGGTTGTGGATTTAGGATGATCTGTTAGGGTTTGGAGTGTTATGTTAACTATGCCATTTGTTTGGGTGTCGGGTTTAGGGTTTTATGTTAAATGGTTGAACATGAAGCATATGTTTTGAATGAGATGCAAATGTGCTGCTCTCTCTCTCTCTCTCTCTCTCTCTCTCTCTCTCTCTCTCTCTCAAGAGATGCCAGTTGAATCTGTAAATGGTCTTCGTACCATATAATCCTGGACACTATCCTCTTCTTAGTTAGATTGTTTTTCAGTTATGTTGGTTGACGGCACTGCTCCGTCTTGAGTCCACTTTACTTGATGTACTTGCTCGTCTTATACGCCTTTTGGCATGGAAAAGACGTTAATAAAGCTTCTTCTTCTTCTTCTTCTTCTTCTCTCTCTCTCTCTCTCTCTCTCTCTCTCTCTCTCTCTCTCTCTCTCTCTCTCTCATCTTACACAAAGCAAACCATTTCTGACTGGCCATTCAAACTTCACAGAGCTAACCATTTGTAAGCAACCACGATAAATTAGCCATGACACAAATATACTGTAAAAAATACATACATCTCATCTGATGCCACTGTACATGATGCTAAAATGTGTATCAGTATCTACAAGTCTGTGCTAAACAAATCATCCCTCTGCGTGCCAGATGCATCTGAAGGGGTGTCAAATACAAAGTCTAGCTGGGAGTCTGGAGGCATCTGGAACTCCTCTAAGTCTGGGCCAACGCCTGCCAAGAGACAACTAGAAAAATCATCAACGCGTCCCCTCTTGGCTGGCCTGCCTCTGGGTCTGCCGGAAGGAACCCTCTGTGGTACACTCCTGCCTGGGGGTCTCCCTCTGCCACGGGGGGGGTCTCTGGGAGGAACTGCCTGCCTGTGATGCTCTGATTCATCTCTGCGCTATCTGTCTCTGGCAGCAGCCTCTGTCTCCCTGGCAAACTTTGACCAGCCATCATCTGAAAGGGGGCGTGATGTGGGGGTACTGGGTGGGGCACGTGGACAATCCCTTGCTAGGTCGACCGTCTCGTCTGAATCATATGTGGGCTCATCATCAGAGGAGGGCAATGGAATGTTAGCAGAGAGGGTGGTGGTCTCATCGGCATCGGCATCGGCATCATCCTCGGGCTCACCCCGCAGAGCACGCCGAGCGGCATTGTCTAGATCAACCTCTGGCTCTGCCTCATGATCGGCTGCTGCAACCAGGCACTCATCGGGATTGACCTGCACAAGTCAATCATTCGTGAGAATAGTTGATGCAACCGTGAGGGCATTACACTGAATGTCTTAAACCAATATGAAAGCAAAACGACAGAGCAACGAAATATACCTGCAGCAGTAGGGCGCGTGCGCCTCCTGCCCTCATGCTCTCCGTGATGCGTCGAACCACCCTGGTGTTGGTGTTGCAGTACACCAGGTCATTGCATCGCTCCGTCGTCAGACGGCTCTGCCTTTTCGTGTGAACAAGGCTAAACGCTGACCAGTTCCGCTCGCACACGCAAGCAGAACAGTCCTGCATTAATTGGCAACAACTCGAGTGAGTACCGACCTTGTAGAGAAAATGCAAAAACTGGTCGGATGAATGAGATTAGACAACATACCTATGAAAGGACTTGGAGCGCGAGCGTCCTCAGGTTTGGCTGCCCGGCGCCGTAGCTCTCCCACCATGATACAAGCAAGAGCCTGTTCTCTCGAACACGTGCAAGGTCCTCGCCGAACAGCCCCAGAGAGTGCCTGCAGTTGAGCAACGATATGCTTGAGTACACTTGAGCCCGCGTAGGGAAATTGAACGAACGACAGCGTACGATAGATCAAGAGTTTACCTGTAACCGAGCCTCTGCACCTCGAGCCTGCTGCGGACCCAGTGTCGCTACTGAGGAGGCGGATGTATGCGAACCAGTCCGCACGCAGCTCTGCATCGTCGTACTGCCTCTCGCTCTGAAACAGCGGATGCAATATGTGGGCCACACTGTGAATGGGCCGGTGAAACTTATCCCATCGCCGCTGCCACAAGCGCATGATAGGCTCCAACTTGTGGACCAAACCACGTGGAGGCAACAGTTACATACCATTGTGTTGGGGTAGCAAAACGAAACAGAGTGCAAAATGGAAGTAAGGATGGTGAGACGGAAAAAAGTTATACCTCTCTCTCTCTCTCTCTCTCTCTCTCTCTCTCTCTCTCTCACACACACACACACACACACACACACACACACACACACACACACACATGCGCACACACACAAAAGCACGGAAATCCAAGCTCTCTCTCCCACCCTAAACCCTAAACCCTAAACCCAAGCACCCTTAAACCTAAATCCTAAACTCACACACACACACAAATCCTCTCTCTCTCCGTCCCTCACTCTCTGTCTCTTCCTCTCTCTCTCTCTCACACACAGATCACGACACACACACAACTGTATGCACACAAATCAACAATAGAAAAGTCACACACACACACAATTTTCACACACACACACACAAACACCATCTCTCTCTCTCTCTCTCTCTCTCTCTCTCTCTCTCTCTCTCTCTCTCTCTCTCTCTCTCTCTCTCTCTCTCCCGCCCTCTCTCTGTCTCGGGAACTTCTGCGGACTGTCCGCAGGCCCGCGTGGTTCTGTTTTTTTTTTTTTTTTTTTTAAATACGTGTCCGAGGCCCGGACGCGTTCTGGGCTCCGAACGCGTCCGCGTCCGGACGCTGGACGCGTCCAGCTTAAAAAAAACAAAAAAATTTAAAAAAAGGACGCGTCCGACTTCACGTTCGGGTCCGGGCGTCGGACGCGGGCACTTTGGCCCGGACCCTCATGTCTGGTCTGATTGTATCTATTGATAGTAACCTTTGAAGGAGATTGTTCATCATTCATCAATAATAGTCCTCCTTATGCTTTATGTGATATAGTCCTTTTTATGGTTTATGCGATGTCGTATCTATAAATCTATTCATAACTTGGTGGAAGAGCATTTATATGAGCAGTTGGGAGGCGTTAATTTCTTCTTCCTTGTTTTTTCCTTTAAGCGTTTTCTCTTTCTGCTCACTCTTTCTAACTAATTTATCTCCATAGGTATTTCCTCCCTCTAGTTACTCTCTCTCTATAGGCCCTTTCTCTCTCCAGCTCTTTTCTCTCTAACCCTAAATAGGACTTCTTTTTCACATTTTTCACCATAAATTTTGTTACTATTTAATTCTATCAAAATTGCATTGGTTTCTTGGCAGCAAGGCACCCCTGGAGAAGGGACTTTTGTTTGCTGATTGTTTTTTGGAAATCTTGGTTTTTCACTTTTGGAAAAATTCAAATTTTTGGTACTTTTTTGTGACAAAAGTCGAAAATAACATATTAAATGTATGAGACAATTGGACTACAACGAGACTATTGATCCAAGTTTCATGTAAAACAAAGCTCTCGATCAAAAGTTACTACCAAGTCAAGTTTTGTGGTCAAAAGAGGTACTTTTAGTTCTCAAGCTCTAGATCAAAAGTTACTACCAAGTCAAGTTTTGTGGTCAAAAGAGGTACTTTTAGTTCTCATGCTTATAAGTTTGCTATTTCAGATGTGATTAGACCTAATTTTTTTCTATCACTTCATAATCCTTAAGATCTATATTTGATCCATTTAGACCTTCTAGAAGTGAAGTTTTGCAAAGTCGAGCTGTGGTCAACCTAGAATAGTTTGTTTCACATTTTGCAAAGAATCTAGTCAAATTCGGTTATGTGGATCTTGATATTCCTTTCTTGCATTTCAAACTCATACTCTGAAGTTTGTCAATCAAAGACTTTTGTTACTGCAAGTCAAAGTTTGGTCAATACAGGGAAATAGTCTATTTGGTAAAAACATTATGATGTGTGGATTTTCTAATCTTTGTTGTTCACAAATTCAAAACAATTTACAAACCATTGATTGGATATTCCTACCAAAAAAAATTGAATTTTCAAGTTTCTTAACACATTGTTTGGAAGAATGCACTTCAAATACTTTCTTATTGCCGTACATTTTGTAGATCCATCTCTTGTTGCAAGTTGCAACAGAGATTACCATCCCATTAGTATAATTCAATCCAAAAATTGTTATTCCAGTATGAGTCATTACACCTGCAAATCCGTATTGGAATGCATTAGAGGTTACACAACCACATCATCATCCAGAGGCGACGACAATATGTGCATTAAGGCATAGGCATCTGTCGGTGAGATACACCCAAAGTTTACATTGTCACATGATTTATTTACTGTGTTCATTGTTCTTGTTTTGATTAGTTATGGCTTTTCCATTAGCATGCACATTGAGCATTTGAGCTAACCTCCATCTCACCTCTCTCTCTTTATCTCTCTCTCTCTCTTTCTCCTCTTCTCTTCCTCTTTTCACCCTCGATCATGATGAATGCTTGTGTTTAGAGTTAGTTGAAGTAGCGTTAAGGTGGGGTAGTGTTAAAGTAGAGTTAGAATAGCATCTAAACTAGCAACTAAGTATAGTCAGGAACCTATCTTGTGTTCTAACCCTTCTTGACTAGCACAGGGCTGCTCACCGACTATCCTACACACCCTACAGACTCCCTCTCACACCGATAGTCTTTCACGAAATTAACCAAAAGACCCTTGATCCTAAAAGGACGCAAATAAAGGAAACTTCATGTGAGTATGGTTCAGACTCTAACATGGTGAGACAAAGTTGATTGGACCATGAGAGAGTCAATCACACGAAAAATTTTCGGAAAAGGTTTTATAGAATTTGCGTAAGTGACTCTTGGTGGTAAATTACAAGGACGACCAAAGAGCCAAATGTACAAAATTCTTTACAAGAGGCTTGAATTAACATAACTCATAGACCCCACGGTTCCCAGAACCGTGGGTCCTGGGAACTGTGGGGTGAACTGTACCACGGTTCATGAACCATGGTACGGCTCCTGCAATTAATTAATTTTTTTTTGCCAATTTCCCCCCAAAATAGTTTTTGGCCCTCATTTTACAGTTTTTGGGCTGTTTTTGGCCCTCATTTCACAGTTTGAAGGCTGATTTTTTGGGCTGTTTCACAGTTTCACAGTTATGGGGCTGTTTTTGGGCTACTTATGATTTCTTGGGCTGTTTCACAGTTTCACAGTTCCTTTTTTAATTAAATGCTATGGTCCAATTTTAAATAGAACTGTAAAATAATTCTGCAATAATTTGAAACTTTCACCAATTGTAAATAGAACTGTAAATAATTCTAGTTATTTTTGGTTTTTTTTGACATTTTTTTGGGCTGTTTTGGGGGGTGGGAACTTAAAAAAAATTAATTAATTAATTAATTAATTACTACACGGTTCACCACGGTTCACTTCAAAAAAATTTGTGAACCGTACGGTTCACTGTACGGTTCTGAGAACCGTGGTGAACCGTCCACGGTTCTCAGATTCTATGACATAACTTTATAATTTTGATACCATCAAGAACAAGAACCTAAACCTGAACATTAAGGAATATTGAAATATTTATCTAATGAAGCGCAACCAAGAAATACTTGACTACAACTATAGTAGTACCAGGGTTGCACGTCCGGGCCGGACGCGGGCAATCCACGTCCGCGTCCGGCGCCCGGACCGGGACGCGTCCTCGGACGCATCCCATTTTTTTTTAAAATTTTTTTAACACTAAATAACAGTAAAAAAACTTTAAAAAAAAAAAAAGCGGAGGCTTCCAGACCCCCGGACGCACCCCTGGCACGTGGGCGCCCGGACGCAGCGTCCGCTACCTTAGAACTATACATGAAGGAATTTTTATTTGATTTTATTTTTATTTTTACCACTAAAGGAGTGACCAATATTGAAAGTTGAAAAGAAACAAAGTAGAGTATCAATTAACCTAAACTAGAAACAATTTTATAAATTAGACTTTAAATATGAAAAGTATATACTTAGAAGAGAACCATAAAAATGATGAAGGTACAACACAACTTCTTAATAGGCAACAAATCACAAACTCAAACAAACTTCAAAAACTTTTTGAAACTAGAGCTAGGTAGAGGAAAGGAGAATATTTGGTTGAACTAGAAGCAAGTGATTAACCCTAATAAGCAAAAGACTAAGAACTCCCAAAAAAAAAAAAAAGAGGGAGCCATAAAATTATTATGAAACAACAAGAACCTTACCAACACGACATCGAGTAAGAGATGTTAGTTTTGATTAGTAAAATATCAGATTAGCTGTAGGGGCATGCGCACCCTCTAAAGATATGCAAATAAGAACATACAGCTGGCCACTACTTGGACGAAAATTCATTAAGAATTTGCATGTCCGCTAAAGTGACAAAAATATCTATTTGTGAAATTAGAATATATCCAATTTCACAAATTTATATAGAGAACTCAGTGATGTCATAAGGTAAAGCTTAGAAACAATATACAAGCAACTCAAAAAGTCAAAGGATTTAAGTTAAAACAATAATATAAAATTCAATAAACAAAAAATCTTAGCCAAACAGCATTGCTTATGTCTCATCAGTACCCAAGCATAAGTTGCTAATTGGGTTTCGAAAGAATCCGGATTCTCTTGGGTAGACACCAGTGTTGACTAAGAAGCAAAAGACAACCAATAAGAAGAAAAAACAATAATAATGATAATGATAAGTATTCAAATAAAATGAAATTCAAAATTTATAATTTATAAATCTAATTAAAAATAAAATAAAAATAATAAAACATAAAATAATATAATAAGAACAAGCCTCAAGGATCATAATATGTACACAAGTTACCGAAACAAAGACAAAATACTAGACTTGTGTGGACCATTGGGAACCATGTCTCATGGTGGATCATACTGCGTCATGACATTCATAGACAACAAGTCAAGGAACTCATGGGTCTATTTTCTGAAAAAGAAATCAAAAGCATTCGCATACCTCAAACATTTTGAGGCAAGGGTTGAAAATCAAGTCGATGCTAAGATCAAGGACCTAGATCTGAGTCGATGAATATAAATCGAATGAGAACAGTGACTTCTACAAGGAGCATGGTATAAGTCATTAACTCACACAATCTTATACACCTAACACAACGAGGTAGCAGAGCTCAAAAGCATGACCATAATGGAAAGAGCTCGTTCAATGCTCAATCCATGAGTTTGTTTGGGCAAAAGCATGCAGCATTGCCAACTTCTTACAAAATAGAAGCTCGACCATTGTCGTCCTTAATGTGAAACTTGAAAGAAGCCTACTCAGAAATCAAACCAACGATGCCGAATCTACGAGCATTTGGCTGTAGGGCGTATGTGCACATACCCAATGAAAACAAAGGAAAATTAGACATAAAATCCATCAAATGCATATTTTTGGGGTATGATAAGAAAGTCAAGGAGTACAAATGCTATGATCCCAAGGCAATGATTTGTTACATTAATAGGGATGTAATCTTTGATGAAATGCATAAATTGATGATGAAAGTGGGGAGAACTGTTTGTCATTGGATGATAGACTAACTCAATAACCTTTGATGTAAGGTCCTAATGATTTAATTGAGGTTAACAAAGGAAAGATCACACAGGATGGAGCAAATTGAGATGAAGCAAGATCAAGGCCTCCTTTTACCACAACCCAAGATAATGTGATCGGGAATAAGAGGAAGACAAGGGACATAGGATGGGACATGTATTCTCTTGGGAGCACATCACCTACTCACAAAATACCCAAGTGATACAAAAAGCTCACAGATGAAATGGAGACAAATTTACCTAAATCCAGCAAGGAGGGAGAGAAGAGCTTTTGATACTAAATGTTCTGAAACCATTGCTAGCTCTTTATAGGGAATCTGCTTGAGCATTGAAGGCTTCCCTTTATAAAGTATGAATGGGATGTCTCCTTGAGAAGGATTTCTGTTCAATCATGTCGCCAACTGAATCAGGACAGGAGAAAGTGATACTCATCTTCACGCACAATTTGTTTTTCAAGGTCAGGATCCAGGATCGAAACACAGAACAGCTAAAGCAGGGAATTGTGGAACTTCTACAAGAAATTGAAGCACCATCAACTGGGTTATGTTTGTACGCCTACTGGAAGACCAATTATCATGTAACAAGGTTTGAATGACTGGTCTCCAATGTTCATTTTAAAGCAGATCTAGGAGATATTGCTGTAGGATCTACAGACTTACAAGTTACACAGAACAAACTAGTGATGAAACCTGTATGCCCTTGTATACATCAATGACAAATATATGATAACATTTCAACATTAACACAAAAGGCATAAACGTTTGAATGTATATGCAAAAGTAACTCCCTGTATGCACCGATTGCTTCATTTAATACATGCTATTTGGTATAGAACTTGAACCACTAGGACATGCAATTAACATGATAATATAGAAAGCATTGTTTGGAAATATTGGACTTAAACTTTGTCCTTTACCTTTAAACCCTTTGGAAAGACATGAACATCCACTATCCCGAGTGAGTTCAAGGACCTGTGCACGAGCTGCTAGTAGGCCATAATGCAAATAACTGCAAGCAACAGCAGCCATGGGTCTTGTGAACATCGTCTGAAACTGGAAGTTACTCTCTTACACAGTTTGAAATAGACAGAAATCATGATCAATTGTGACTAAATTTACAAACTTTCCAACAAGCAAGGGCTAGTATTAATGTAAAATATTATGACTAGGATCTCAGATTCATTATTGTTACATTGAGCATGAAGGTTAAAGTGTGGAATGCATTGGTCATACCTGTGGACATAAAGGTGATATGTTTTTCCCAACAGCTTTAAGGTTTTAATGTACGCATCTCCTTCTGGAGGATGTGGAGCAGAATTAGCTTCTTCTTCAGAAATGGCATATGCCATTTGCACCGAGCCACCTCCAAGATCTACTACGCCTACAGTGTTCCTATAGTCATTCCCAAGAAATCCAAGCAGATAATTGACAGTTACCTGCAAATGCGAAGGGGTTACTGGTGAGAAGAATATAGAGCCAAAAAAAATCAAAGCTTTTTCTATAAACAGAGGCGTGTAGGCAGACTGTACATGCAAGCATGCGATTTACAAAGCCAATTTTCAATTTCAGCAACTGTCAATATACATATCCAAGAATGCTGAAATTGTCCATCTTGGACGGAAAATTTGTAAGTCCAAAAGTGGAATGTTCAACTGTGGGCTACGGTAGAAAGCATGCGAACATCGGCAGCCAAAAGAAGCACATGTATACAATTCGTGTTGAACACATTTCTGGAAACAGCAGAAGTGACATATTCATATGTTCACAGCAATTTACCCATTGAAAAGAGCCCTCCTGAATCCCATCCAAAATGCTAACCCAGGAACGTGAAAACTTAAATGAGCTCTGCGTTAATAGATCCTTGACCTGGAAGAACCAGAAATGCAACTTCAAAACCAGGTTTGTCTTGCACACAGCAGCTGCTTTTCTGTGCATAATCGCAAGTATAAAAGCTTTCACAGGAACATGCTTGTACAAACAGTTGCAAAAGTGGAACGAAGTGAACAAGGAAGGTTCTCAGGAAAGTGTGTTGCCACATTTTTTCTGCTTACCGATTGAAGTAATTCATTTGCTTTCTCTCCAGGTAGTGCTCTTAGCCCTGCTGTTGCCTGGCATACATACATGTGAAAATGTTTGAGACTTCAGAGAATCCAGATAGAGCTGAAAATGAAATAGGCTGGGTGGTGAAACAGACCCCCACTCTCACAGGAGTCACTGATTGAAGATTTTTTGGCACCACCTTCAGTGCTTCATCAAGTAGAGAATTCAAAGATTTGGCCCCTTCCTGAGGATTTTCATATGCACTCAATCCAGGCTTCTTCTGCTCTAGACGTCACAGAAACATCATGAGCATAGAGCTTTTTTAGTCCATCAGTTGAAGACCAGCTTTTATAAGACACGTGATAAGATAACTACATTAACAAGCTCAATAAACCTTAACTCAACAACACATATCTGGAACAATGACACTTCCAGGAACTGAAAGTAAGCTGCATAACTACATAAACTGTTATAGCATTCCTGTATGTCAATGAAAAAATTTAGCAGCCAAAATATACAACCACTAAACCCTAAATCATACTGAATTCAAATCTGAAGATTAAACAATGCATCACACACAAAAATTAAAGGTCTGATTACCAATTACTTTCTTATTATCTGATGTCTAATGTACACTTGAAACTAAATGCTAATTTCAATGCATCCACTATATTAAATGGAAATAGAACACTTTGAACCAACAAGTTTGATAAATTCCAAAGTAGACTGTGAGAAATTAAACTAGCAACGTAGGTATCATTCTTCTTGGTATGACTAGTAACATCAAGTGGTAAAACAATGGCATGTAGCCTATCCTCCTAGCTAGTAGAAAACTATATCGATTGCTTTTTTTTATCATTGCCAAAAGCAATGCTTCCTGAGGACTTATCTGGCGTCATAATCTTGGTACTGATGCAATTAAGCCAATGTTGCAGGCTGTAGGGAGACATCATGCCAATGCTTTGATGAATGAGTTTCATAATACAGTCATATTTAGCAGACACACAGTTTGCAAAAAAGAGAACAGAAGATATCAACCGATTCTTTTTTCAGTTTTCCTTTTACAACAGCAATATTGATGACTTTGAGGTGTACATCGTGTTTCAAAATATTAATAACTAGTCACACTATTGATCAGTTTAAAACTGAGAAATTTAAATATACTGTCGAAAAAGATGAAAGACTGAGCAAACAGAAAATCATTTGAAATAACGAGGTGATAAAAGATAGCATCATTACAATCCTCAGGCGAATAATTGTCCACGCAGTGAAAATTTGTTGCGACATATGCTCACTCTGCTCTCCAAAATCTCAAAACGCAAGGTGAGCAATGTTGAGGCTTTCTTACCTGTTTAAATAGCTCAATACCGTCGCCGATAGGGACGAGATCCAGCTTTTCGTTAAAGCAGAAAACGTGCACACGAGTCCCCGAGCTTCCTGCATCAAAAATGACGGAATAACGCTTTGATCCGGCTTCCGAGCTTGAGTCATGCTGAGATAGATGCTGCAAGGAATCCGCATCATCCGTATTCAAGTCGAGTGCAGTGCGGGGCATCAGCACCAGCACAATAGCAATGAGAACGAGAGGCACCGAAACTACCAAAATGATTCCTCGCAGCCTGTGGATCTTCTCTGCCAAGGTTTCCTGCCGAAGGCGCCTCATCGTGTCTGCTACTAAAAATTTATGCTCCTTCACAGCTCCCGTAGTACTATACCTATGTCGAATTTCGCCGGCGGTGGCTGCTGACGATGACTCTGAGATTGCCGTCGTCTCCAGCTTGCCGAGACTTTAAACTTCAACCATCAACAAGCAGCATATATCTGGAGGAATCAAACCTTGAAAGTTCAAGACCTTAGGCAAAATGCCGGAAACGCTTAAATGCTATATGGCAGGTCTACGAGTAATCCATCTTACAATACAGATCTGACAAAACCTCGGGATAAGGAGCCATATTCATGCAAAACAATCACAAATTATTGGTTAGAGTGCACCTAGGTAGCTCCGGATGTTCTACAGAGACAAGATCGCAAGAATCAATACGCATTGACAGAATATGACTACAACGACTAGTTAATCATGCTAGGCGTTATGCAGATCTAAGGCACATCAAAGATTGCCACAATACTTAAAAATAAAGGAAGCCTTGTATATCACTGCATCAAAGATTGCCACAATACTAAAAAACGACATAAGCCTTGTATATCACCGCGTCAAAATTGCCACAACACTGAAAAAGAACATAAGCGTTGTATACCGCAGCATCAAAGAGTGCCACAATACTGAAAAACAAGAAGAGCCTTACATGAGATACATTTAAAGACAAAATAAACATGTGTTACGACCAAACTTACAAACTTCTTGACTTGTAGAAAAATTCCACCAAAGATCATCCAATGCAGAGCAGAAGAAGTGCTGTGAGCAACTACTACTCATCAGATTGAAATACTACTCATCAGATTGAAATGGCTGAAAAACAGACCACGATACCACAAATTCTTCGATCAGATCGACCTACAGAGTCGGAAATGGAAGACGATGATTATTATACGCGAATAATTAAAAGCAGTGAGTGCGAGGTAAACGGAGAGATGGTCGATTAATTAAGTGCGGGGGAAATGAACTCCCTCATAGGCCGTTCCGTCCTAGAGGGCCGGCCCAATGCGAGAGTAAGAGAGCCTTCCCCTGCAATGTCAATGTGAAGGTGGAAGCTTTTCTGTTTTTTTTTTTTTCCTCCGTAACTCGTACAACGCACGCGTGGATGCTTTTTTTTTTACATTTTTGTTGTTTGGTAGAATGTGCATGTGGACAACCAATGAGAGTCTACCACATAGCACACGCACAGCTCGTCATTGGCTGTCCACATGCACGTTCCACCGAAAAGCTCGTGCTATGTGTCAACATTTGATTGGCTGATTATGAGAAGAATGATCAATTAAAATTTTGGTTGTAAAATGCACATGAACATTGTTGTGTGGGGGGGCTCCGGAGGTGCCTCCAAAATACAAATGAAACCTGAGCACTTGGCATTACGAAGCTAAGAAGCAAACGAGCAAGATAAAAACAAAATGACCATATATTCGAGGAGAATAAATAGACGAGGATATAGTAGCTAAGCTATGTGGCCATCAACATCAATTGCACGGTTGTTTTTTTTTTAAATATGTGTAAGGGCGACCCTTAATACTAACTAATCTTCTCACTTAGGTGCCTTTACCAAAAGCTGCATGCTCTTGATTTTTCGAATTTATTTTAGTTCTTTGGCAGGCTCAAAAGGGAGGCTTTAGACCCTCTTTAAAAGCATGATGCAGTCCACTAGATAGACTACGGCACAAACTTAGGCAATGATAAAACTTTAGCTTGCATGTGGAAGATGATCTATAAATACGTTGCACACCTACCTCAGGGTCGGGTTCGTAGCTTAATTTCTTGCCACATAGCAATGCACGATCCGGTGGAGCCATCGTCAGCATCTTTCACCAAGAAAACGACACTTAGAAGCGTCTCGGGAGAGAGGACTCCATATGGGGTATCGACAGTCCGGATGACAAGGAGACATCAAACTTCTTTTGATCGGAGCTTCTGAGAAGTGATCAGAACGATCGTCGTAAGAGGAATTCACGGAAGTATTACGGAAAAACTTGCAGTTTGGTGGTTTTGGGAAAATCATCGGTGATGGCCTCATAATTCACTGTGTGAACAACCGTTGGCGCAACAGGACTTGCAAAGGATTTGCAAAGAGCAGTGACAGAGAGCCATAGCAATTTACAGAGATCGATTGGGTGGAAAACTGAGTGTTTTAGAAATTTTCGGTTTCAAGGGGTGTCGATGGATTTCTGAGAAAATCAGCTTGTTAGTCGATACTGCACCAATTGGCAAACTGTAAATTGCATCAGGGCACTAGAGGCAGGGCAACCTCAATGTGGAAGAAAGCTGCAAGAGAAAGCTTAGGGAAAGCCTGAGTGGAGCCCAAGAAATCTCTCTTGGTTTCTAGCTAGGGTTTTACAACACAAAACTATGGATCTTCCACTATAGAAGATATTTTTCAAAGCTGTAAAAGCACAATCAATGGCGCCTTGGTGAGTGGAATGATCAGCCAAAGGGCCATGAGCGACCGCACGCCAGCAAGGATGTTGGATCTGTTTTTGGGACCCTCCTACCAATGGCTCTTGTATTTTCATAATTTCATCCATTAGTGCCAAGTTCACTACATGTCTAGATGCCCTCAATTGCTCCTCTATTCTCTTTGACCTACGGGGCCCATCTGTTGGTGATTTAGGTATCGTGGAAATGTAATTCCCTTCGTCAAAGAGCCGCCTAGCCCACAATGGACGTGGCTTCCCTTGTGGTGCTGTGACAGACTTGTTTTCTGTTTTCTCCTCCTCAATCTTTGAGGTATCATCCTCCTTCAAAGGAATACTAGCCATTGGGTAAGGCACCTGACGAGCTATTTTTTCATTTGATGATAAAGTGGCCTAACTATCTCTTGCCATTGAATGTGGTTTTTCATAAAAAGAAAACATCTCGACTGATAAGTATTTTCTTTGCCTCTTTGTCATAGATTCTGTATGCCTTTGATTCATCGCTATAACCTAAGAAAATACATACTCTGCTTTTGGAATCTAACTTCTTGCGATCAGAATCTGCTACATGTGCATAACAATTTGATCCAAAGACTCGAAAATGAGCGACTGAAGGTTTCTTACCACAATAGGCCTCATAAGGTGTCTTACCTATGACTGCCTTTGTGTAGGTTCTGTTCAAAATGTAGACTGTTATTTCTACTGCTTTAGCCCAAAATGAATTAGGCAATTCCTTCGCTTTCAACATACAACGAGCCATCTCCATAACGGTTCTATTTTTGCATTCAACGATGCCATTTTGCTGAGGCGTATGTGCAGCAGTGAGTTGGCACTTAATGCCATGCTCTTTACAATAGTTATTAAAAGCATTTGAACAAAACTCTTGTAGGCTGATATTCCAAGGAATATTTTAGCCATCCTGCGGAACATCTTTAAAATTACAAGCAGGATAGGATTTAAACGTAGAACTTGCCCATCAAGTTTAGGCTTTTACGTTATCCGTACTGGCTTAAGTTATTTAGTTCTAAGTTTAAATTGCCATGGGCACTGCACATAAATATGTAATTTCAAGTTATGTAAAAGCTAGTTACAAAGGCCTATTGGGGGTTTGTCCCATGGCACCAATGTGATTCAAAGTTAATTTAGTCCTATAATGCCTTTTTGTAAGTGACCACCACTCCAAGTATATATAGGAGTGGAAGAGTCCATTTTCAAAGAATCTCATTTGCAATATATGCCTATCTTTTTCTCTCTGAGTGTTCTCCCTTGTGTGGTTTCATGTATTGTGTTACTTCCCATTGTATTGTACAATATTGATCTTGCAACAAGTTAAGTTAATCCAGGCCCTCCATTCTCTAGTAGGGTAAGCCTTAGAGGAGGAGATTTTAGGTTAAGCCGTCTTTCTTATTTGGCCTTTCACGAGTAGGTTAAGCCTTTGTGAAGTTGGATTTTAGGTTAAGCCGTCATTTGGGTTTAGTTGCAATGTAGAGAAAAGAAATTTAGAAGAGTGGATCTTACCCATCAGACTACTCACCACCATGCTCATGACTGTCTTCTTGCATCCATATCCATGCTAGTTAGAAATAGCCTTAGTGAGGGTTAGTTGGGAGAAGCCATAACTCGTACTAGTTGGAGCCATAGCTGGAAGGATGCTGAAAATCCAACATTGGCGTCGTTGCCGCTCTGTTCTTATTTTTCCTACATTCGTCAAGTTCTTTTTTGCTATTTTTGCTTGTTGCTTCACATCCTACTTGCTTTTAGCATCTTTTTTTGCTGTTCGCATCTTCTTTTATCATCTTTGCTAAGTTTTTAGAGTTTTTCACTTTTAGCCATCGTTTTTCTTCACTATTTTTAACCGTTGTTTTTTCAACCTTCTTTAGCCATCATTTTTAGGCCCTTCTTCGTGTATTTGCTCTTGCTTTGTGATCCACAAAAGCTTGGAGACACGCGTTTTTGAAGCAGTTTGAGGCACACATTTTTGAAAGAGCGTTGAGCAGCTCGTTTTATGAGGTATTTTCAGATCAGGGAACACACCAGCTTGTTTTGAGCATTTTGAGCCATGAAAGCCATCTTTCCACCAATATGTGTAGTTGGGTAATCCGTTGGCAGCTCATGTTGTTTCTGCTTCATTTCTTCCAATCTGATTGGGGGGCAGAGCCCCCCAACGGCCTCTTCATCAGTTGGCCTTCCGACTCCTTATGCGAAAACACACTTTTGGTGTTTTGCATCCCTTTTTGACACTTGGCTGTTTGCTCTCTCTGATGGTGGTCCCACTATATAACTACTACGTTGAGAAGCATTCAGCAGCAGTTGGAGCATTATGTTTATTGTAGATCAGTCATCCAGAGTCTATTCGAGATCGCCATTGAAGTCGAGTCTCCATGGTGCACGGATTGGATAGCACCATCATCATATGTACTGGCAGATGGATCTTTTGCTGGATCACGATTGCAGTCTAACTTTTGTTGCCAAACCGAGCATTTGTTGTTGAAGTCCCTTGACTGCTCTTGTTGTTTCTATTGAAAGTTGTTGAAATCATTGGTAAAGATGTAGAGATATATCCCAATGACAATTCATGTCATACTGCAACTGTAGAAGTAGAATAAAATTGTCGATGAAATATCACCTATTGTGCGGCTATAAAAGAAAACACACTAAACCATACGATAATAGAACAAGCAAACAGGCAACAACAAACAACATAGTTGACAGGGCAAAACTTGAAATAAGAGAAAAAAATGAAAAATTGTAGCAGATAACACTATAGAAAGAATTGCATGACACTCTTAAAGCAAACTCTTACACTCCAGTATCGTACTTGGCACAAGGCCATAGCTACAGTGTTGCAAAAGAAAAACAAGTCATAACATATAACATTTACGTAGCATGCAATAAGACAATTATGTCTTAGATTACTTTCACTCAGATAAAACATACGGGTTATCATCTAGACACAAAACTCATGATTCATCAAGAGGTAGCTCAAAACTTGGCTCCAGGGTATGATGTCAATTGCTTGGTCATAGAGACGTAATGAAGACACAGATCTGAGGTGGTACATTCTCGGTCTTATCTATGGATGGTGTTTGAGATAGACCTTACATGGTTGCTAGATAGGATGTAACTCTATTTGGATTGGAAGCAACTATGTATCCGTGGATGACCAAAGAATCAGTAAGACTAGACGAGCCTAGACACATCTAATACTGCTAATTTTAGTAAGGTGCAAATGGATCAACTTGATGTAGCAATATGTTGACTCTCTACAAAAGACTATTGTTTTGGATGGGGAGCGATCGACCTTGGATAATAAGACTCTGGTAAGAGTCTACGGGTTTCAATTCTCTTCTAATGGTCTTGGGTAACCCGACTAGGAATAATTTAATGGCCATTTTTTGGTGATTGTATCGTCAACACACTCTACCTTGAGACATTTAAAACGCTCAGAATATGTGCGTACCGATTCTTTGCCCTTCATTTTGATCTGAGTCATTTGGCTAAGTGGACTTTGGGCCAGCTTAGATGGTTTGAATTGCTTGATGAGAGTTTTTTCTATGGTTTCCCATGACTCAATATTCGTACTCTCTAGATACAAATACCACTATTTCGCATCACCATTGACAATCATTGAAAACAACCTTAACTTTTCAGCTTTAGAGTTGTCTCCATAGAACTTACTCGCACAGGGTCCATGGGTGAAAAATGACTCGTACGTGGGAACTTACTCACACACTATGAAAAATGACTCGCACATAAGAGGACTTGCACAAAAAGCACTTGCACACGACTCGGAAGGTGACAAAAGAACTGTAAATGGCTATGAACACTAATGAAAAACGTGTGAAAATTCTGAAAACGTCAAAACTCGTGCATGCAACTAGATGGGCAAATTCTGTTGGTAATGCTGATAGGCGGATTGGGTTGGAAAATGATTATGATGGTAGCTGAAGAGCGGCTGCAAGAAACAGCTCCAACCCACCTTACGCACCTAGAAAAAAAACAGAATCTGAGCACAAAAAAGAGATTCATGAAAAGGATGTAGCTACAAAACGAATTTCACAGCCGCAGAACTGATGGCCTGTGAATCAAGCAAAAATGAGGGCACCTGGAAAACAAGCAAAACTAATGAAAAGTTGAATGCTCTCCCTCTAGCACCCAGTACTATCAGGTCATTCTTGCAGGGTCATAAACTAATTAACAACGAAGAGATGCTTAAAGTATGTAATAAATCCCTGGCTGCTCACCTTAATCGAAAGCTTTGCCTCATCATCTTTTCCAAAAACAGTCTTATCCAGGGCCTAAAGTGAGTCATAAACAATATAATCAGACTGACTACTACCAAAAAAAAAAAACAAGTTGGGTGTACTCGAAAATCAGCACTCAAAAATCAACTAGCGTGTGGAACGTACTGAAGGCAAATAGCTGCTCAAAACTCACTCTGCTTCCAAACATCTATTCTATGAGGACCTAGAAATAAAAATTAAGCTTTTTTAGCTAAAACAACCCATAAAAGCTTGTACCCAAAACTGTGACCAACTTGTTCTCAGGCAGTCCACTCGAGACCCAGTTCCAAAAATTAAACAAAACAATGCAAAAAGCAACTTTACAATCACGCCATGCAGAGTGCGAGTCCCCAGACCCAAACTTTGATATAAAAACCAATTCCGCAGATTGAAAAGAGAAACCCAGCACAAGGCTCAACCCATAATGCCAAACGAGCAAAATCGGTCTTCTAGTAGCTGACTCCTCAAAGTTAGTGATCATTTAGAGAGAGTTAAAGAGTATTAGGAAAGATAGCAACTATTTGCTTTCGTAAGTAAGATCACACGCTTCGCGCTATTGTTCTATGATCTGATTGTTGTTACTACACCACTTTTTATATAGAAGCGCTATTTTTTATGACAATCGTATGCATGTTGAATGCTTGAATGCTTGTCACTCTTTCTCCTCTATTATCAGAACCTGTTAATGAAGAAATATATGGTAGTCATTGACGCCTAATTGATTTAACAGAGAAGAGCACGACTGTATTAGATGCCTAATCGTTCGCATTCTCTTTACGGTTGTCTACGACACCTATACTGACTTTAAACAAATCTGAACTGATCCACATTTCGTTCTCTAAATAATCCAAGATCTTTTTATCATCATTGTCTTTTCTCTGATGGGATGACGACCTTTCATTTTCGCTACGTCCAGAGAAGAACAATAGATCAAATCCCATCATAGTCAGAGCACATGGTTTTGGATTTACTAGAGCTTTAGGATCAAAGGACCTAATACGTTCACAATTTAGATCTAGTTCATATCTGATTTGTACAATCTCTGTTCATCAATCATCATAGAAGGTTCAACCTCTCAGATCTGCTTGATCAACAAGTTCAGCGCAGATGATTTCCATATGTAGAAATTCAAAACGAGGATGATAGTGATCAAAAAAGAGCTATGGGAATACGTCAACGGTTCAATAGCCAGACCAGCGAAACCAGAACTACTACTTGCATGGGAAGCAAAGGATGGCAAAGCTCTTGCCATTGTATCCTTAGATCTGAAAGACATTCAAATAACTCACGTATCAAACTGTTCCACCTCAAAAGAAGCATGGGACATTTTGACAAGTATTTATGAAATGTCAGATGTATCGACTCGTCTCTTTTTGAAAAAGAAAGTGCCAAACCTCAAAATGAATGAAGGCACCTCAGTCAGTGATCATCTGAACAAGTCAAGCAGTTGTTGAATTAAATAGTTGTCATAAGTTCCCCTATTTCAAAAGAAGACTTTACAATGTCTCTTCTTGCCAGTCTTCCACCCTCCTACGACAATTTGGTATTGCTTTTAAGCAATCTCTTGCGCTATCACTCCAGAAGCTGACAACAAGTTTATTGCAAGAATAAGTCAGGAAAAAAAGCTTATCTACAATGAGTAATGAGTCAATGGCACTACAATAAGCAGTAGTCCAAGAAAAAGAACTTCAAGGATAAGAAGACAAAGGCTGAACAGTCAGATTCAACACAACAACAACAACACAGTCAACAACAACCACCTGCCAAGACCAATCTCTTTTGCAGATACTGCAAAAGACCCAATCACGACAACAAAGTGTTGGTGTATGAACGATGGTCTGCTTGGTCTACGGTTGATTACGATTGCAATGGACGTGACGGAAGCAGAACACGAGAGGCAATTACGATAAAACGATGTCTCTACGAACAATAAGAAAAACAATGAACACAATAGTAACTGCGATTTCAGGAACGTGGATTGATTAGGGAACATAATCAAAAGCTTGTTATCCTTTTGGGTGATCAAAGTAGGAGTCTGAGATTGCCGTAACAGTAGGATTGAAAAGCATTGGGCGTCTTGGACAGCCATGCGATCCTCTGTCTCTGATAACCGTGTTTGTGTGCAAGAGAGTGAGAGAGACAATTGCATTCAATCAAGAACGTAATAATTGAATAGTAGCAAATATGTATAATAGAGAGAATTGGAACACAATACAGTAGCGCTGATAAGCGCGTATTCCTACTTATAGATTCTGAAACAATGGCTACAGTTTTTTTTTTTTTTTTTTTTTTCTCTCTCTCTCTCTCTCTCTTTATAAATCACTAACTCTAAGGAGCTAGCTACTTAAGACCTTTTGGCCATTTGATCACTCTGTGTATCCACAGATTGTTCAACTCATCAACACCTATCTCTCCCTTCTCTTCACTCAGATACATATTTATAGCTATCAGAGTCTTTTAATTTATTGTAATTACAGTTTACAAGATGATTAACAACCGTTTAAACAAGATCCGTAGATCCGTTATTGGAGCGTCGTAAAGGAGGAGAAGTATAGAGTAACATATCCTTTGTCTGCGTCGTAGTGCAAGGATATAGGTCGTAATGGGTCGTAGTCTGTCCGCAATCGTTTGAACAACCGCTGGTCATTTGTTCAGCAGGTGATCGTTTGCTTCCTTCGTTGATAACCGTACGTGATAACTTACGGAGCTAAATGATGAGATGGGTCAACAGTCGTTAGTTGACTTCGTAGGAACTCGCAAATAGTTGTCGCTGGTCGACTTCGTTGATAACCGTAAATAGGTTGCTTACATTTTTCAAATGGTTGAGGAGAGTTGACTCTGGTCATAGCTTTCTTCATATGAGATCATAAGAAGGTCACTTGCGGTGGTCGACGAGATTCCGCAAGTGCTCGTAGATAGTAGCCTATGGATTTTAACGACTCCCTTGCGGTTTGAGTCGTGCTTCTCCATAACATTGATATAACGGTTCACTTCGGTCAGACCGTAATCTGGCGATGGCTTTGCAGTTCTGCTTGATTTGACTTTGCATGTATTTTGTAGACTGATTCAGAGAGATAGAATTCTTGAAATGAGTAAGAGAAGATTAGAATTCCAACCCCCCCCTTAAGCTTGCTGCTACGAATATGGACTCAAATTGAGATTTAACAATTCTACTAGAGTAGAATGTTTGTCCCTTGACAATGGTTTTGTCAGAATGTCAGCCAACATACTGTCTGTGTGACAGTAACTTAGTGCAATGTCTTCGTTCTGAACCTCCTCTCTGAGAAAATGAAGTTGAACCTCTATATGTTTGGTTCTTGTGTGAGTTCGTCGGTTCAACAACAGAACTATACAACTCTGATTGTCGCACTGGAGTATAGTTGGGCCAAACTGTTGGAATATCAGGTCATGTAGTAGTCTTCTAAGCCATAAAATTTCCTTCATTGCTGACGTAGCTGCGACATATTCTGATTCTGTAGAAGATAATGAAATGCATTTCTACTTCCTACTATTCCATGAAATGGGTCCTCCTGCAAGAAAGCTAATGTAGCCAGAGATGGATTTTCTGGTATCTACGTCTCCTGCCCAGTCTGAATCAAAATAGGTAATAAAAAAGAGTGCAACTTCTGTATTTCCGTTGTAACTCAAGGCATAGTGCTTTGAGTCTTGAATGTACTTCAGAACTCTTTGTGTATGGGCTTGCAATCCTCCATGTCGTATCTTCGAAGCACATTAATTAAGTAGGATTGTTGGCTTATGGTGATCCTTCTGCTCGTGCGATCTCTGTGAATCTCCATTCCAAGTAGGTAATGGACTAGACCTAAATCAGTCATCTCAAATTCTGATGAGAGTATGGACTTGGTTTCTTGCAACAACTGATTTGAATTGCTGATGATTAGGGAATCATCAACATATAGTGCTATTATAACATAGCTTGGACCCTTTGGTTTTAGATACACATTTGAGTCTGTGGTGCAGGAGATAAAGTCGTGTTGCAACAAGAATCGATTTATTCTATCATACCAGGCCCTCGGGGCTTGCTTCAGACCGTATAATGCCTTATGCAATTTGCATAGTAGATGCTCGTTGCCTTGAGGGATGTAACCTTCTGGTTGATAGATGTAGACATTTTCTTGTATGTATCCGTGTAGGAATGTCGTCTGGACGTCCATCTGGTGAATATTCATATCTTCTACAGCAAATATAGCCAATAAAGTACGAATAGACTGATGTTTTACTACTGGACTGAAGGTCTCATTGTAGTCTATCCCATATACTTGTTCAAAGTCTTTAACCACCAGTCTAGCTTTGCATTTGGATATAGATCCATCTGGCTTAAGCTTTAGCTAAAAAGATCCACTTAGAATCAATTGGCTTTACACCTGTAGGAAGAATGACAAGACTCTAGGTCTTGTTCTTCATTAGAGATTGATACTTAGCATCCATCGCAGCTTTCCATTTGTCTGCATCGGGCATTGACAGTGCTTCTGCTACGGTGGCAGGCTCGTCATGACTGATGAAAGCCTGAGGGATGAATCGGTCAGGCTGTCGTCGTTGTCTTACAGATCTTCGAACTGCATGTGCTTGATCAGACGATTCTCCTTGGTGAATGACTGAGACCATAATATTTTGCGGTTGAACGATCGTGGGTCTAGGCCCATCAACTGTAAGTGAAGCCGTTGGGACGAACTCCGTTGTTTGAACAATCGTAGATCGTAGCCTATCGATGGAAGGTGGAGCTGCTATGACAGTCTCTTGTATTGGTTGCTTCTGTTTGAAATTGTAATACTTGTCTTCAAGGAAGACAACATCACGAATGACTGAGATCTAGGCCGTAACCACATCGTAAACACGATATGCCTTGTGTGGAGTTAAATAGCCGATAAAGATGCTTTTACAACTTATTGAGTCCGACTTCTTCCTCAGATCAGATGGCACTTGTGCATAGCAGAGACATATAAAAGCACACAGGTGTTTCAAACTTGGTTTGTAACCGTAGTAGGCTTCAAACAGTGTTTTGGAATCAACCGCTTTAGTGATAGAGTAATTTTGCAAATAACAAGCCGTAGAGATAGCTTCTGCCCAAAAGGTTTGAGGCAAATGCGAATTCACTGTCATGGATCATGCAACTTCCAACATTGTGCGGTTCTTCCGCTCTCCTACTCCGTTCTGTTGTGGAGTGTAGCTCGTAGTAAACTAGTGGTGCACGCCACATGAAGATAGGTAGTCCTTCATCTCATTTGACAAGAACTCTCTCTCTCAATCAGACCGTAGGGCCTTGATCCTCTGACCAGTTAGATTCTCTACGTATTGCTTGAAGTCTTTGAAACAACGAAATGCTTCTGGCTTGTTCTTAATGAACATTACATTGGCAAATCAGGAGTAATCATCAATGAATGTGATAAAATACAGAGCTTGACCTAATGAAGATACGCTCATAGGACCACACAAGTCACTGTGTATTAGGGACAAGATGGACTTCGCTCTTTTGGCTTGTCCTCTGGGAAATCTCGTTCTAGGTTGTTTTCCTAGTAGACAATTTTCACAGATAGTTTGATTAGCTGCAGTGACATGAATTATATTCATGTCCTTGACCATTTTATTGTGATGCATATACAAGATTGAACGCATGTTTAAATGACCTAATCTTTGATGCCATAAACTTGCATCTGAACAACTCACAGAAAGTGCAACATCGTGACTCAGTTTGTACAAATCTCCTTCTCTGTGAGCAGAGAGGATTTCTTTTGAGTTCTCATCTAAAATAGTACAATGGTTGGCAATGAACAAAGCTCTATAGCCCTGATATGTGATCTTGCTAATAGATAAAAAAAGTTCTTTGTTAATTTGGGTACATAAAGTACTCCATTAAGCTGCCTAGTGATGTCATCATAGAACTGCAGTTGAATAGACCCTTGGCCTTCAACTTGGTGTGAACTGGAATCACCAAAGAAAATGTACTTTGATTCTGTAGTTGTGAGTGTAGAGAAGAGGTTCTTGCATGGCGTCATGTGCTAAGAAGCACCTGAATCGAGATACCAATGATGAGCATCTCTACTAGATTGATCTTGTACCATCAATGCCTTCTCTTCATCTTGAGATCCTTTGACTGTGTCAAGGTTCCCTTCTTGGTGCTGCTGCATCTTCTTCTTTGCTTCATTGTGCTTGACCGTGCGACAATCCTTGATGTCGTGGTTGGTCCTTTTGCAATATCTGCAAAATAGCTTGGTCTTGGACGATGAGTGACTATACTATTGCTGTTGTGGTTGTGATGCTATTGGCTGTTCTACCTTTGTCTTCTTATCCTTGAAGCCTTTCTTCTTCTTGGATTGCTGCTTGTTTGAATAGAGTGCCATGGATTTGGTACTTGTAGATGTGGACAAGCTTTTTCTCCCAACTTTTTCCTGCAACATGCTTGCTGTCAATTTTTGGAGAGACAGCGCATGGGTATTGCTCAGAAGCAA
This sequence comes from Diphasiastrum complanatum, assembly GCA_029204225.1. Classification (NCBI taxonomy): domain Eukaryota; kingdom Viridiplantae; phylum Streptophyta; class Lycopodiopsida; order Lycopodiales; family Lycopodiaceae; genus Diphasiastrum; species Diphasiastrum complanatum. Next base: position 11,946,862 of record CM055105.1, read on the forward strand.
CACTAAATTATCGTAGGAGGATGGAAGACGGGCAAGAAGAGACATGGTAGAGTCTTCTGACATAGGAAAACTTATTGCAGCCAGTTGGTTCATCAATTGTTTGAACTCGTTCAGATGGTCGCTAACTGAGGTGCTTTCACTCATTCTAAGTGTTAGTACCTTCTTCCTCAAGAAGAGGCGAGTCGAGACATCTAAGGTCTCGTAGATGCTAGTGAGTATGTCTCATGCTTCTTTGGAAGTAGTGCAATTGGACACATGAGCAATTTGAGTGTCTTTAAGGTTTAGAGATACAATGGCAAGAGCCTTGCCATCCTTGGCTTCCCAAGCTGGGAGATGTTCGGGTTCTGCCGATCTGGCTATAGAACCGTTAACGTATCCCCATAACTCCTTTTCAATCAAGATCATCCTCATTTTGAACTTCCACATGTGGAAGTCATCTCCGTTGAATTTACTGATCAAGCGGATCTCTGAGCTGCCTTCCATAGTGATCGAAATTATACACAAACAATTTAGAATAGCTTTTGGAAAAAGATTCTGGACTCTAGTAATCCATTGAACCAAAGCTCTGATACCACTTCTGTTGGTGTATGAACGATGGTCTGCTTGGTCTACGATTGATTACGATTGCAGCGGACGTGACGGAAGCAGAACACGAGAGACGATTACGATAAAACGATGTCTCTACCAACAACAAGAAAAACAATGAACACAATAGTAATTGCGATTTCATGAACGTGGATCGACTAGGAAACGAAATCAAAAGCTTGTTATCCTTTTGGGTTATCAGAGTAGGAGTCTGAGACTGACGTAACAGTAGGATTGCGAAGCATTAGGCGTCTTGGACAGCCATGCGATCATGTCTCTGATAACCATGTTTGTGTGCAAGAGAGTGAGAGAGATGATTGCATTCAATCAAGAACGTAATAATTGAATAGTAACAAATCTGTATAATAGAGAGAATCAGAATACAATACAGTAGCACTGATAAGCGCGTATTCCTACTTACAGATTCTGAAACAATGGCTACAGTTCTCTCTCTCTCTCTCTCTCTCTCTCTCTCTCTCTCTCTCTCTCTCTCTCTCTCTCTCTCTCTCTCTCTCTCTATCACTAAATCTAAGGAGCTAGTGTGAAAAAACCAGCAACTTCACACATGTGGAGATCCACAAGAAATGTGTGAATGATCTTGACCATGCTTTGTGGTGGCACACAATCACCTGTAGAGCAATCCTGCCATCTACCAACAGATATGAGGCTAGAGCACAATCTAGAATACTACAGATCAAAGCAACACTAATTCTTCACAAATTGAGAGAATACATAAGCAAAATAATATATGAAGAAGACACCAATCTCGAGTTAGATAGAGAATATAAAAAACAAACAAAATAGCATGAGATCCAATCTTGACATTATGACATTACCAAAGCTTGATTCATCATTAGATATCAATGAGAACCATATGTACATATATAGGAGAGCCAAAATTCGTGGTACTACTTGCATTCAATGCATTCCTTACACCTAATCAAGTGTAAACTACTACCATATTGACACATAACAGCTTGCATGCTGAAATTGCACCTAACTTCTACCTACTTTGTCCAAATGTCAATTTCTCAACTAGATATGTACAAAACTACATGCATGTGTCCACTAGTATATTTGCATGCCTTGCATGTGACTTCTCTAGATGACTTGGACATGTGTAGAACATGTATACTGACTTGCATGTTGCATGCATGCACTCTAACTGACTTTGCATGTCATCTAGTTTTATGCATGTCATCAAATCTAGATCTACCTAACTCAAACTCGCCAAGAAAAACTATTATTGTAGAGATTTTAGGTGGAATCCATCAATTGACCAATTGTTTTGAACATAGTTTTGTCATCTTTTTTTGAACTTACAAAAAATCCATAAAAAATAAAAAACCAATTGTTTTGAGCATAGTTTTGTCATCTTTTTTTGAACTTACAAAAAAATTCATAAAAAATAGGAGTTCCTATGGAGACGCTACTTTCATCTTTTCTTGCACACCTCCAAATTGGGCAATGCTTGTGCCACATAGAAGAGTGTTTAAGCTCAGTATTGAAACTCGTGCACCATGATCATCTAAGCATGGATACTTGTCATGGTCCAGGTATTATTATATGTATATAATCTCTTTCCTCATCAAGGTTAAATGGAATACATTCCACAGCTTCTAATTATCACCTACGGAAATAAGAAAAGGTCTTGCTGGAAGGACTCAATCATCAACCTGATCTTGTGCTCCTGCTTTCCATTGTCTGCTCCAACCCATCACCGTCTACTTTTGACAAGACATCTGTCTGTATACAAGTACCAGGAAAACTTTACGGCAGAGCAAGTAGAATGTTTGCAGACCGATGGAGCAGAGATTTGAAGAAATAATGATCGACTTTAGAACTGGAACAAATGGTTGATTTTAGTAAATTGATGAATAATGCTCCTCTAATTAACACTCTTGCAAATACTGCAAACAAATTCTCTCTTATATTTTTTCTTAAAACTGTGGTCTGTAATAGAAGTCAACGTCATTCCTTGAGCAAAAACCTAGCGTTGAAAAAACCAGCTAATTGAGAGCTTTATTGCTACAGATAGGAGCAAGGATCAGGTAAGGTTAGCAGCAAATAGTAAGAGACGACCAAACTGCATAATCTTCCATTTAAGAGGGCAGTGGAATAGGAACCTGTAAGTCTGAAGGTCAAAAGACAGTGTCCAATGAACCATAATGTTCATAATGTTGAATATTCAAAAAAAACTTGAGAAATCAGTAAACAGTGTCAGTACTTTATCATAGGATGTCAGATATTGTGGTTGGATTTCAAACAAAACTTGTGCTCCTTCAGAAAGTAAGCATCTGCATAAGTGCCTAATAATTCACTTATTACAGACATTTTCTTGCACTAACATTTTTGTTTGATGATGTGATTGCATTTATACATACATGGCCATGTGTTCTTTGTAAGATGTGTATAACTCGCCAATATCTGTTTCTAATCTTTCTGAATGTGAAGCTGGTTGCAGAAAGGAAGACTTTAGTAAGAATGTAGTGACAAAAAACAGCCTGCAGAAAAAAAACATATGAAACTGGAATAGATAGGATGGCATATCATCCTGTAGTAGATAACACCAGTTTCTAGGAGTATTTCCACAAAAAGGATGTTGCATTCCAGTGCACTATGACATCCAGCAGCAAAAATGGCCGATGCCAAACTTGCTCTGCCATTTCCAATTCCAACTATACAACAGTGGAGGGGCTTCTAAGGCAGCAAACAAATGACCCACCAGGCTACTGTAGAAGGAATTGTTCATTGTGCACAGGCCTAATGTCCAAGTTTTTGAAATCTGGTGGAGAAGGTTCACCATTTATGATTACCCAGATAATAGGATAGGCTAGGAAGATGTATAAAAAACAAAGGGGCCATCCATCAACAAACCCATCAAAATTTGCCAAAGGAACAAGGATCTGTCATACAAGGAATCCGATAAGGATTCGATTCCAATTTCAAATCATAACAAATTACTCAAATTCGGACCTTGCTTTTTCCTTTCTAAAATATCAACATTTCTATGATAGTACCAACATAATAAAAGAGGCACGCAAATTTCAAGCTTATGGAGTCCAACAACAAAGTCTTAGACCATCAACTTCATAAGGCATAGCACGGACCAGATACTAAAACATCCCTACTCACTAGCTTTTGCTTTACGATGTTCTCCAAGCATCAGAAAGGTAACAGAAGACATAAATACTGGCCGTAGTCATGCATGAACAACAAGAGCTGCCAAATACCAGTTAACAAGAAAACTACGAGATATCCATCACATCAACATTGGCATCTATAGTTGGTCTATGAGACGTTAGCTCATTGATAGCAGATACCAAAAACTTATAAATAAATTGGAAAACTGATTCTTCACACCGAAAATATTCAGCACTGAAAGATGTAAAAGATTAAAACCTTCATAGCTGCACACAAAGTAGTTTATGTCTATGACATGATGGTAAGCAAAGGCCACCCCATCTGATTTTGCTGTAAGAAGTAGGACAGCCACAAAACGGTAGCAAGAGAAGTTTAGAGGTAACAGACAGTCCATACTATTGCCTTCATGTACACTATATCACAGAAAATGTTCATTAATTTAAATTAACTTGAACCCAACTTCTTGACTGCAGATAGCCTAGGAGTCAAAATTTTATAATGCAGCCTGCCGTAGTGAAAAAAAACCAGAATGGTGAAACTTTGAGATTTGGAATAATTCATAAATTTCATAAGCTTGATTTTTAGTGCCCTACTTTCTTGGTGTTTGAAATGGATCTGGCACTTTCACCTTTCTAGTGACTTATTATCTCTAGGAGTCCAAAAGTAAGTACCTGGCTGAAGCTGGAATAGCTTTTTGTCAAAGTGCATAACTTTTAGGGTTTGGAAAAAAACCCTGACTTTCTTCTTTAACAATTGATAATTAACCTTTGATGTGAAACACCTTCCGGGTGAACTGTATATATTGGATGATGAATAGAGCTGCCGCCCACTTTTCCGATGAAAGAATGAGGATCAACTCGCTGAAAGCTTCTTTCTAGAGCTGGAGCCTATTTCCAAAAAACTCAAATTCTACTTTCTATTGCACAAAAACCTCTTCTGCATCTCATGTTATGCTTTTCCAAATATTAAAAATTATTTGATGTATGCTTTTGATAGGTAATGTTTGCTCTATCAACAAACCTGGTAAATATTTCAAATCCTTAAGATTCTCAATAATGACAAGTGCTCTAATACCAAGCTAAAAGCACATCCACACAATCAAGCATGAAGCAGTAAAACTGAACAATGAAGTGTCCATTGCATGTAAAACTCCAAATAAATTATATAGAGATAATCAACAAGTGACCAGTTTGCAAGCCTCCTACAAAGAGCACTGCCATAGGTTTCTCCCTCCAAGAAGCTCTCCATCACAATAATCATCAACCACTAAATGGAAGAGAGAATGTCCACTTTTCCTAATCAGAGACCAATCAAAGTCATATGCCCTACCAAAGGGTGCAAGTCGTACCAAACAGCTGAACTTATGACCAAACGTCCTGAAAGTATCCACATGAACAAAAGGACTTACCAACCACGTAATCACCAAGTGCTTTGTGGATCTAAATGAGATAGTGAGGTCCTGAGTACAACAAGAAGTTGATAACAAATGCCCTGATTACATACCTTCACCTAACCATATTAAGGGATAATCTCTCAACATTCTTACATTTGAGATTATTCAAATATTGGTGGTAAATGTGCAACACACACCAATGCTCAGAAAACTTCTCCTAAAAGTTTGTGAGCGTGTGAACTTGTTGACACCTACCAGAAACATCATAATTGAGACCCTAATCTTGTACTGTACAGCTCTCATAAACCAATGTATGTTTTTCTGGGATTAGCACCCATATATTCCAAACATAATTGCATTATGCGTTCTGGAATACGTTCCCGATTCTAGGGTTAGGGTTTTCCGAAATGCAAAAATAAATAAGTAAATTTGCTTTTTTTTACTTATCCTTTAAAATAATTTGCTTATCCTTCAAAAAAATTTGTTTCTCCTTGAAAAAAATTTAGTGGAATTGTCAAATATACAAGCTAAACTAACAATAAGAGTGAACAAATGTTTCTATGCAAACCTGCTGGAATCATCCAAAATATTGAAATTAGATCTGCATTATTACGGTAGACTACTATGGAGACCCTGCTAGAATATATCTTATTGGAGTATTTGTACAAAAAACAAATTTGGTGACATTCTCATTTGAGCATAGAAGATTCCAAAAATGTTCTACATAAGGCTCAACAAAATGCCTCTTTGTGGCAGCTACCTATATGAACAAGCTACTACAGACTTATGCTATATTTGGTGCCTGATCGTAAAGGAGAATCATATGACATTCACACTCCAGCAGAATCATGGTTTTTCCTATGAATAAAATATAAATTGCATTCCGGGTTGTGAAACGTAGTTGCATTGGAACAATGATGCCAGATATTACCTCCTTTTTAGTAATATAAAAAGGAGGATCCACTATCAATTCTTTCTAAGACAAAATTAGTATCCTACGGTTCCAACAGCATATATCATAAGCATTACTTTCAGAAAATGAACCGATGAATTGATCCACCTAAAATGGTCAACCCTTTTAACATTTCAAATATAACATCTAGCCAATATTGAACATCTTGTTAGCCATTTTCTTGCTTAGGACGGGAGATTCTGTGCACATGCAGAAGGCAGGCTCTAGTTTCTTCCACATTGGCAATGGCAACACAAGTGACCCAAACAGATCGCTATTAGGTGTATAACCCTGTGGTTGCCAAAAAATATTGTCACACAATGTTATTGCCTTACAAAATTGAGATAGAGACGGGTTTAACTTTTGCACAAAAAATGCCTTCGAGAAATACATTGCTTTCTTGATAGATTTACCAATTTTAAATAAAATATTAGCAAAAGTTATCTGGGGTTGCTTGTAAGATTGGTTTTTGTTACTTTAAAGTTTAAACGTGATTTCTGAAGCCAAGTTGACCTCAAATCAAGAAAATGAACTAACAATGCCTCAATAAGGTGGTAAACAGGGTTGGAAGCATCATATGACAGTGGGGAAAAGCTATAGAGATTTTCAAGAAGGCCAAAGGTTTCTTGATGGAAAATAAAAAGCTACCAGGCACAAGTGCGAACATGTTACCAATCTCTCAATACTTAACCATCATAGGAATTGACCACAGAGGTTGGGAGTTATAACTGACTGGAAATAAGAAGGGCTAGTAAGATAGTGGGAAAAAGGGACAGTATAAAGATGCATTGAGGTGTACATGGCAGAGAGTATTGTTTATCGATGTTGTCCTAACATGATTTTCAATCTATAGACTAACCTCTTTTAAAAATTGTCATAGTGATAGGCTCAAAGTTGTGAACAGCAAAGAGAATTTTGCACTCCAACACGAATCAAGTCACTAGGGTCCCACACAAAGGCACGTTGGATAACAGCCTACAAGTCGGCCCACTTGCAACTGCATGGATTGAAATAAGAATCCTGTTTCGTTTGCGTATCTCTGGTGCTCTTAGTGTCTATTGATGTTATTAGAAGGGGAATAATGGTTAAACAATATTTGCTCACTCTAAGTAGTAGATGCAAGTCTCTCTAGATGTAGGATTTATCACTTGTATATGAGTCTAAATTGTTGATTTGTCACTTTTACAAGGCCAGATCCATATGATCATCAGCTCCTACATTTTCTTTTTTGAATTTAGTTTACTTGATTGACAAAAATAGTTATACAGAATCCGCAAAAGGTTGATGCAATCCAAAAGACAACCAGGTAGGAGGACCACAACTGCGATAGGGATTCGTTTAAGTTATAAGAGCCAAATCTTCTAAAATATATCAGAGGCGTGATAATGGCAAAACCGTCGCATAGGAAGTCTGAAGAGGAAAAAAATAGTCCATATTATTGCCTTCTACTTAATAGTATACTGTACACCATGCATAATGTTTGATATATGTAATATACTTGAAAAGATAGATTTTAGTTGTGAATAGCCTAGAGTTGATGTCTAATGCCATTGAATTATAGAATAACCATTCATTGCTTTGCTTTCTTTTCTTTTTTGATCTGCCGTCCTTCCTTATCAAAATCAGTTTTTACAGGTTACTTTTTTATCTTTTCTTCTGCATTGGAAATTTCAACCCTGGACTCGGCGTGTTGCAAGCAGCATCCTCATCAAAATTTCTCAACACTAATTGGTCACTCTCTCTTCTCAAAAAGGTTATCATGATACATATGTTACTTTCAAAAGAAAACTTGAGAGACTCATATAGAGGAAAAGTCAAGACCGCGAACAGTACCCATACTCTGATGACGGAAATCAGGTTAAAAAAAGCAAAACCTAAAATCCTTCTGGATTAAGCATCTGCAAATATGCTTAAAGATCCAGTGAAGGGTAATTCCACCCTCTTTTTGCTGTTGCATAACATCTGCATGTGGTGACATATATGCACGCATTGCAATCAGACGGTATCTATTGTAGTGGCAAAATGGAAAGGGTTAAAGTACAAATAATAATACCGGAACAGAAAAAGGCAGCGAGGTCAAAACTGCTGATAGAGCAAAAGGTCATACCTCAGACCCTACCTTCGTTGTTCAATACACCCATGGCAGGTACTTGCTGGCCACGCGTTCTTTGTAAGACGTGTATAACTGCCCGAACTTTTCTTCTAATAGTCCTTCTTCTTTCCCAGCTCGACGCTCGTAGTAGATTAAGGACGCCGCAATCAGAAGGGAAAGACTCCAGTAAGAACGCAGGGACAAACAATAGCCTGCAAAAAGAAGCATGAAACTGGAATATATTGGATGGCGCATAAACCTGTAGGGCCCGAACATTACCACTGCCCGTGGCTTTGCGAGCTTGTAGGAATATTTTCCCAAAAAGTATGTTGCATTCCAGTGCAGGACAATCGCCAGCAGCAGAATGGCAGCCGCCAACTTGCTCTGCCATTGCCCATTCCAACTATAAACCAGTGGAGGAGCTTCTAAGGCAGCCAGCAAATGACCGACCACGACAGCAACTGTAAAAGCAATCTGTTCGCTGAGCGGAGGCCTGATGTCCCATTCCTTGAACTCTGGGGGGGGTGAAAGCTCCTCATATAGCCTCGCTCGAACAATAGGGTTGATCAAGAAGAAGAATGTGTATGTGAAAAACAAAGTGAGGGGCCATCCGTCCACAAAGCCATGGACATGTGCCAGTGGCACAAGGATCAGCCATACCAGGGAGCCAGCGAGGATCAGAAATTGTTCCTCTTTTGTGGCTTTTCCTTTGTAATGTTTCCAACAGGCAGAAAGGGCAAGCAAACCCACAATCAGAGCAGCAGGCCAGGGCCACAGTACAAGCAACCAGCTGCCAAACATCCATGCCTTGGGATTAAACACAAAAGTATTGCAGATCCAGCGGATGGAAATGGATACCAATGCTGCAAATGTGGTCCATTTAACTGCTTTGAGAGGGGTGAGATCACTGATCGCTGCCACCACTGTCTTTGAAACATAAGGAAAAAAGGAGGATTGTTCAGAATCATCGTTTGCTTCTTCAGAATCATGTGCTGTAGTAGACGCAGAGCTCCTTGCAAGGGCAAAAGCTCTGCAGCCTTGTGTTCTGTGGGAAGAATACAAGGGGACGATGTATAGCCTCGCCCAAAACCTTAACCCTAATGTGGGGCTGGCTTGTCTGCTGCTGCATTGCAGCTTCAAACTGTGCCTTGATCCTGATGATCTTGAGCTTGCAACTGAATGTGCAGAGCAGAATGGTGGAGAAGAGAGAAAGGAGGACGAATTGAGAGAGACTGAGACAGCCATTCATGAAAATGCAAAACAAAAACAAAAACAAAAGCCGAGTCTAAACAAAAACCCTTGTATAGGTCACAGAGCAAAACCCGTATTAGGTCAAAGAGCCAAACCCAGAGTTGAAATTAGGTCTAGAACCCTTGTAGAGTTGTATAGGTCCAAGAGCTGATCCACTCTAAAACCCTCATCTATATATCTATTATTATTAAAATATTAGTGTTCCAGGGCAGCGCTCACGCTGTGACGGGCAGCGTGAGCACTGCCCGCGACCCTTTTTTAAGAATTTTCCTTCATGTTTTTTTTGGGCAGCAAGCGCGCTGTCCCACGGGCAGCCTGACGCTGCCCAAAAAAAAAACATTCCCTATTTTTTAAATTTTTAATCCTCCCCTTTGCCTGTCCCCCGCCCAAAACCCTTCCTTGCCCGCCGCACACTTGCGGGCTCACATCGCCACTTATAATTAAAATAATAGTGTTCCCCGGCAGCGCTAAGCCCGGGACACTTTTTTTTCAAATTTTTCTTCATGTTTTTTTTTTTGGCAGCAGTCGCTCTGCCCCACGGGCACCCTGACCCTGCCCAAAAAAAAAACTTCCCATTTTTCAAATATTTAACCCTCCCCTTTGCCCACCCGCCCAAAACCCTGCCCTGCCGTTGGCACACTTGCGGGCTCACATCGCTAGTCTATTTATATTATATAAAATCTATATTACATAAAATATTAGTGCTCACGATGCCCGCTAACGCGTGACGAGCAGCGTGAGCGCTGCCCGTGAGCGTCAGGTCCATTCATTTAATATGCATCACGTCCATTTGTCATGTTTATAAACTCTCGGTTCATAGACTGGAACCTCTGACTGAGTTGTGCATCCCTGTCTTGGCTGCAGCATCCATTTGAGCTATATGCTGGATCGGAACAAAATTTCAGAGCGCTTGAGGACAAGTTATTTGCTGGATCGGAACAAAATTTTAGAGCGCTTGAGGACGGGTTATTTCTGCCAGAGAAAACCGTGAGGGCAGGTTGCTTTTCAGTGTGTACATAGAGTGTTACACATCATCTGCTGACCTCACCTGTGGAGTAATTTGTTGTTTAGTGTTTTATTGATTTGGTGCAAACCCACTCCCTGCATCATGTATATTTCTTGCATCAGAAGAGGGTAGATCTGACTTTGTCGTATACGCCTGCTCTCTCTCCACCCACTGCTAACTTCCAAGTTCTCTTTCTGCCATTCAGCAACCTTGTAGTTACCCCAACGTCTCCTTTCTCAAGCTTGTGACTGTTTGAAAATGCACGCCATCCCCTTGTAATTTCAATACGAGCAGCGCAGCCTGTGGCAGTTTGTGGCGCAGCTACCCATTTCTGGCCGCTTGGTCCGTCCAGTATGACGATAGCAGATAGCTCTTTGGTGTGCTTTTTCACAAAGTTCGCAGGAATTCTCTGGCAAATATTAACGATCAAACCAACACATCATATATTATCAAGATGTTACAATATTGTACAAGCTTGGCTTTCAGCTAGCAAGTATAGGATATCATGTTAACTGGTTTTGTGTTAAAGTTATGAGATTCATAAGTCAAGCATGCATGAATTAAATGAAACTCAAAAATATAGACTCCACTTAAAAGTATTACCAGTTGGCTATAGTATTCTTCCGTCACTATGCTTTCCGTCGTAAGCTTGTAGAAAGTTGGGACGATAGGGACTGGAGCCTGCCCATGCCGCGCTGTGTAGCAATTGTTAGTGCAAAAGGAGCAAGCCTGGAACCCCATTGCTACCCACAGATCATCACTTCTTGGGAACAAAATTAGACAAAGTTTAGATGCAATAACCAGTTTTAAAGCTGCATGCAGATTAATATTATGCATTATCTTTAAAGTGTAGTACACTCTAGACCAATTGTAACAAGAATGATAGAGAAACACACACACACACACACACACACAGCTTGGAATTGGTCATGGCTACTGATGTAGTACGTTTTTCAAATTGTACTTGCTGTTTTACAGCCATTAATGATTGGATCTAATGATTGCATGATGTTTGAATAGTCAAAAGGATGATTAGATGGTGATTTTGGACCAAAAATTGGGGTTTTTGGACTAGAATTGGGCTATAGAATCCATATTTGACTAGAATTAAAACTTTTAGTGCTTTCATGTAATGGATTTACAGGGATTTGGATCTGATTGCACTTATTTGTGGACTTATCCCACAAATGTTGGTCAAAATTGGTCAAAAATCATGGTTTTTTGATGTTTTTGGACTAATTTTGTGGTAGATCTCAAAATTCATAGCCAATAGTTGGTAAGCACGTTTTCAATGGTGTAATGAAGTTGTCCTAAGGTTTTCATGAAGTTTGGTTAGGATTGGACACCATGAGGGGGCTCAAAACATCAAAAAATAGTGTATTTTTTGTGATTTTTGGGCATGAATACCTACCAAATGGGGGTTTGAACCTATTGGTTCTCATTACAAGCTTAAATATCTAATGGATTGCATCTGTTTTGAGCCATCATGCATCCAATTTGGATAGGTGAGCATTAGACATTATCATGTTGAAGTTTTGCTTGTTGAAGGAGGCCAAAAATGCTTTTTTTGCATGATCTGAGCTTATGATTGCTTGATGGACCTGTTAGAAGCTTCTATGCCTCTCTAATGAACCTTATTAGAGTGCTTGTAACCTCTGATTGGATGCTTATTGGGCTGGAGTTGAATTTTTGATGATACCACCTACAAAAAGTGCTCCCTCCTACCTGATTTTCTGTCATTTAAAGATCGCACGTGTGAAGCCTAGGTGGCAAGGTGATGTAGCAAGTGCCTTGTACACCCACTCTCCCTCCGTACTGTGCTTTACAGCGACCAATTTGGTGTCCTGTAGAGAAAGTTATGGCTATCGGAAGTTTGGCAATTTTTGAACTAAAATTTGCAAAAATTTTGAAATGTTCTGATGTATAGTTTAAGGGGGGAAGAATGTTACATCCATGTCCAGTATGTGGGATTCGGAGTAATTGTGTATATGGTTATTGGTTATGCCTCGTCATTCCGGGCTTGACCTGTAAAATAATCAATACCCATATGAGGGCCCAGACCTATAATTGGACATAGGAGCACTTGCGTGGTGTTTGACTGCTATAATACAAGAATCGGAGGTTAACAGCTTATATAGGCTGCATGGGGATCCTAAGAAAAATATTCTCTCTTTGGAGAGAGAATAGTTACCATGGAAACTCGCCCATCTCCCTATTGGAAATTCAGTTTCTTGAGCCAGGATTCCTCCCCTCTCTTGCATGGCTTAGGGGCTAGATCCAGGAGGGAACTCCAAGAGGGATCTAGGGTTGGATGGGTGATTTTGCTCCATAGATGTCCTTTTGGTTGTTTTGCAACAAGATATAGTCAGATCTTCATAAGGCGATTCTTACGCTTCTCCTGCAAATTGAACTAACACCAACCCTTCACCCACACAACTTAAAAAAAATAGGAAAAAAGTACCAGAGATAGCAGAAACAAGAGTTGAGTACTGAATGACTGAATGACATATATCATGAGCTTGCAAACTAGCTTAGACGAAACTAAGATGAGTGTGAAGTCCTAAACCTTCTAGTCAGAAGCTATGCGTTGAGCACCAGATTTGCATAAAGCAAAAGGCTATCTGAAAGACAAAAAGGATCAGAATTATAGATTATGATGGGATACTGAAAGTAGGTTGGATACTTTCATAGGAGGTACCAGCAAGGCTCAGCTCCCTTTCCAAACTGCCATAGTCTGCCCATGCAGCAACAATCAAACCTCCAAAACAAGTGAATCCTATTTGGAAAGCACTTATTATTGACTTTTCACGATTCTAATATTTTCATTTGTCATCTCTCTAGCAAACTTTTATAAGAAATTGGAAATTTCTTTTAAAAGGAGGGGTGAAGTGATGAGTAGGATTCTATTAAAGGACCTATCAGTTGCACAAAGTTGAGAGAAATTCTCTAGGAATTGTGTGGAACAATCTAGAACTAGAGGTGGATTGAAATTGGACTTTATTATAGTAGTATTGAATAAGATCATAAGTCACTAATCCTAGGTTGTGTGGGATAGAAATGAATTTGATCATCAAGATGTCTGTGTAAAATAACCTAATCTTAGTTGGAATACTAGGATCAGGAAAGGGTTGATGAGAGAAATTTGGTGCAAAGTTGTAAGTGGGTTGGAAAACTCGTGAGAGAGGATGTATGCCTAGTCTTAGAGATTTCCCAGATATGTTGCTTACTCATGAGAAATAGAATTCTTTCGTAGTTGAGTTGCAAGATTCTCAGTGAGATATGAGAGTAACATATGCGGGTTCTGGAGGAATCTGCCAGATGGAACATATGTGTTATGTACTGGTGGGTCATAATGAGATTATTCACGTATGTGCACAATTAATCTTCTATGAATATACTGTGTATTACTAGTTACTAGGGTTATTTGGTGCACTTAACCTAGTCGGTAAACATAGACATATGATCAAGTATTGTTGAAACAGATACTTGTAGAGTTAACGGATCTTTCTGATGTATAATTAAGATTTGCACCTAGACATTTGAGATTTCTGAATCATTGGCAATTAACTTGAGTAATTGATTTACTCATGAGGAAGTTAATTGGTAAAACGATCAGTGTGATGTGGTTTCATCAAAAAATGATGGTTTTGAATTATATTGCTTGTAAGACGCATGATTAGTGAATCACCATGATTCATTAGATAAAATTATGTGCATATATTCTTGGTATAGAGTATTCCTTGGTTGAGGAATAGACTCAGTTCATTAGTGATTGTATCCCGTAGAGCTCAATTGGATAATGAATCATAATGAATCCGAGAATAATAACTGAATTTGTATTCAGCAGGGCTTTGGGTATCTAGATTTGGTTCTAGATGGTAATCTAAAGTTTATGTGGTTGAAGATGATTATCATTATCATTTTGGTATGTTCATTAGTGGCATATAGAACTTGAATATCTAGCACGTCTGTCGGAGAATCCGGTTTGAAGAATTTTTCTAAAATCCAGTATTTGCCTAGTGGGAAAGATTTTGGAATGATTCTTACTTTTCATGAGTTATGTTGGACATATACTGTAATGATTAAGTATGGTTTTGGAATATGATTGACGAGTCATACGAATCTACATATTTATGATTGACAGATCATAAATAGATACTTAATTGTTGGTAGAGGATTATAAGGAATTGTGAGGATTCTTAAGTGTAACGATTAATTTTTTTATTATATTGATCGAGTTGAGATTTCAGTTTAGCACTTTGGAAGTGTAAATATCTTTACTTTAGTATTTTAATTGAGAACCTATGGATCTCACATACATTCTCACAAGATAAGTATTTTATTTGTGGAGAATTTACTTTATCTAGTGGATGCTATTCTGCTACAGTTTATGGTATGCTGATGCTTGAGTACAATTTTTCTTTTGATTGGACCTCCAAATATCATAGGAGACAGACAGATCTAATCAGATGAATGAGTGCCATTTTCTTGTTTTTGATGCTAGAAACAGGAGCATTTAACTCAAAAGAGTATTTAGGGTACTCAAAGTTGAGTTTTAGTCATTTTATATCTTAATGATTCTCCTAGAGATTTTAGTTGAATGAATTATCATATCTTAGAATTGGATTCTAAGGATAGTTGTACTTGGAAGTTTTTGTTTGCCAGAGTTTGTGGATAATTTCATACTGTAGTTATTATTTTTTCTTGAACTTTAATCTCCTAAGTTAGGGAATATTTCACTCAATGGTTCATGTAAGTGTTTGCATGCAGGTGATGTTACTAACTTGCGGTGAGTGTAACCCAGTTGAGAAATTTACCACTTAGTGTACTTTTCAAACTTGAGTTGTAGTCCAGAACAGAGATTAATGATTAAAAATAGGTTTATATCTGAGAACTTGTTTGATGTGAAAGTTAGACTAAGGATAATCATTTTCTCGGTTAATATTGAACATTAAACGAACTGTTCCTGTAATTCTTTCTTGTTTTGAGGAGGTTCTAAGGATAGAAGCAATTTAAGGGTGGAAGAATGTTATGGCCATATTCGATTAAGGACCTGGAATAGTCCTAACATGGTAGACTGGCCCTTCAGTTCGAGATTATTGGTCACGTCGAGATTTAATTCCAAGTCAAGACCTGTTTGTGACTAATTACCTTGAGAGGACCCAGACACTCTAATTGAGACATATGGAGTATTGCATGTACGTGTGACGGATATAGGCAAAAGGACTGCATGAAGAGATGTGACCTATTTATAGTTGACCTGCATGCGGATTTCATGGGTTCATGCACAAGAATCTACTCTCTATATATTGAGGTAGGATTTCTCCCGTGGACATATTGGGTTTAGGTTACCAGTTTCTCTCTTCTCCTCTTACTTCACATGGCATGGCTTGAGGGCTAGTGTAGGAATTTGGTGGAAATACGAGATGAGCAGCGGACGGATCGAAAATGCGACAATTACCAGTAAAAGAACGTTCAAGGTGAATCTAATACTATAATGCGCAATGGAACAAGATAGTAGAACGATGCACTCAGATTAGATAACAGAGAACTGAGTACAATGCTTGAAGTTGAGCGCAAAAATAGTAGGTGCTCAAAAACCACTTCAATTGAATTCGTTGATGATCAAAAACTGGAATCCTAACTAACTGATTCTAGACCTATCTTAACCACTGATCATTGTAGCATAATAATGCTTGTACATTGTTACAAAGATGTCTGTTAGGGCGTTGACTCCATCATTGATGATTGGATGTCAGTTGATCAGTGCATTGGCAGCCTAAGTTGATCTCCTTACAGTCCCACAGACAATAGCCGTTATTTTAACTATATGTGGGTCGGATTTCTAATTACAAAAGGTCGGATTTATACATTGGGTCAGATTTTACAAAGGGTCGAAAAATATACAAAGGAGCGGAATTTTACAAAAGGTTGGAGTTTATACACGGGGTCGGATTTTTCCAGGGTCGAAGATGTTTGGATAAATTAGACCCGATCCGATCCAGGGTAGAAAAATCTCTCTTTAACAAGAATGACATTAGGTCGAAAAATAGGCTTGGGTCGAAAAAATTTGATCTTGAATTTTTTGATCCTTTGCTGGATAATTCAATCCTTTATAATTTTTGTGGTTTTCCAATAATAAGCATAAATAGCTTTCAGGATGCTCATTACCTAATGGAATTGGGCTTGAGCATTAATTCCAACACTCCCCCTTGATGTGGATCCTAAAAATTTTTTATTTTCAGATTTAACACTCCCCCTTGATGTGGATCCTGAAAATTTTCGATTTTTAGATTTAACATATTGTTAAATTTGAGGAGCTCCTTTGATAGAACTTTGGTGAAGAATCTGCTGCATGTAGTTTTGCCCTGCAGTAGACTAGAGAAATTTCCTTGCTTTGCACTTTCTATCTAAGATAGTGATATCGGATTTCGATATGCTTACTTCGGGAGTGTGTTAGAAGATTATGGTGAAGATTCTTCTAACGGATTACAGGAGGTTCTTATGAGCTATGGTGGGATTGTATCATTCAATTCAAATATGGAGGAATCAAAACTCAGAAAGAGGATTTTCCCATTGCTCCACTGACAACACATTCAAAAGTTAAAAAAAGTGCAAAAATTCTGTCAAATGAGAGCGGAAAAAGCTGGTTTCTCCTCACCGAGTTGGTATGAATAAAGTTCAATCTTGTTATCATGCCACCGAACTACATCAAGGAATGTTGACGAACAACCAAGAAGGAGTTCTAAAATCCAGATTCATCAGGAAAGCCAATATTAGAAGGTCGACAAGATTGCAGACCGGCCAACGAGCGAAGACAAAGCCCAGAATCTCCCCAATAGATTTTACGGCAACGGGAATAAAAGCATGGCCAAGTCGGCCTAAGAATTAGAGCTATCAATAATATAATGTCGGACACCCTTATAAGGTGCACTGTGTTGGATTTATCTCCTCTACTCTCCTAAATTCTATTTTAATCTGCCTCCATTCATGCTGCATTTTTACTCATGTTGTCGCACAGTCTGTATATTTACATGTAAAATAAGACAGGCGAAAAACACAACTGTCTGCATAAATACAAGTAATGTTCCACAGGCCAAAAAGGCGAAAAATGCAACACTGTATTTTTACACATGATTTGTGACAGACAAAAACGACGACATTGCCTTACAAAATGCCAAAGGTGCCCTAACGGATAAGCGAAGGCACCCTGTAAATCCAATCCTAAGACATTTGTCAGAGTGTCGCGTTTTTCGCATCTTCACCAACATTCATTTCAGCAAAGGCTTACGTCGTGGCCTTTTTCATGCTCATCCCATGCAACTGTGCAAACATATTTGACAACGACAGCAACCACCCATGATCTCCTATAGACAACGTCCACTTTGTACTTTATTCATCTGCACACCTGTAAAATTGTGTATATATTGAATACCATTTGCATATTCTATACATGTGAGATAACAACGTGTGTGAAAACATCAGAAGCTTATTAGAGATAGACGAAGTAGATGCCCTCGCGCATTGATTTTTTTGTATTGTCAGTAATATGTTCATTCCTTTTACAGATTGGATTAGCTTTGTAGAGCACATGGTTTCGTCCGCTATTGTCTTGTGCTCAACAGCATTATTGACATGTATATTTTGCAATACTTAATCTGATAACAATTCTGTTTTGTTCTGCGTTTAGATTTGTGTCAATATTGCTATGTTTTTCTACATTCTGTCTGACTCTCTTATTGCTCAATCTAGTAATTTGTTCTTAGCGAATTATTATTAGTCTAGTTGTTGGCGACTAATATTTATTCTTGCCTTTCGCAACTGATTATCAGTCAAGCTCAATCTAGCTCTTCGTGAATCATTCGTGACTAATAATTTGTCTAGATGTTCGTGACAAATTATCCTTCTGATGTTTTGTTGCTTAATGTTTGGCTACGTAATCAGATCGACTGTGATTTCTATCACTAAT
This sequence comes from Diphasiastrum complanatum, assembly GCA_029204225.1. NCBI lineage: Eukaryota > Viridiplantae > Streptophyta > Lycopodiopsida > Lycopodiales > Lycopodiaceae > Diphasiastrum > Diphasiastrum complanatum. The sequence goes on from CM055105.1 coordinate 11,965,254, forward strand.
ATTCTGTTCGTTTCTGATAGGTGTAGTCATGCTTAGAAAAAGAGTAATATAGCTCATTCCGCTGCGCACGAACACTTTTTGTTCGAGTTCAGTTCTCGTTCGAGTTTCGAGTTCGTTTCTTTTCGTGTTCGTTTTCTATTTGGCTATTTTAGTTTCTCACACTCACGCACCCTCTTTCTCCAACATGGTTTCAGAGCAATTTTCGTAGCTTGATAAGCTTCTACAATACAAGACTCTACTAGTCGATAGAGTAATTGTCTTCTTGTTATGTAATTCAATACCAGATTTTCAAACTTAAGTCACTGATAGTTTTTCCTATCACTTAGACTAATCTTCCACATGGATTCTCAAGGAAAAGCCAGTTCTATCATGGACAAGCTTGATGGAGCCAATTACCATCTGTGAAGATGAAAACTATACTAATGGCTAAAAAATTGTATGACGTTGTTGCAGGTGCAGAAGGAAAACTCGAAGCAGATGATGCAGCAATCGCCAGATGGAAGCTGGAGGATGGAAAGGGCACTTTCGCGCTGATCATCCTCAACATTACGAGTACCCAGATCGGCCATGTATCCGAGGCCCAGACATCAAAAGAAGTCTGGGACATTTTGAGCACACTATACGAAGAAAGACGAGATATAGCTTCCAAGCTACATCTCAGGAAGAAATTTTACTCCCTCAAGATGGCGAATGGTGATTCTCTACATAATCACATCAATCAATTCAAGAACCTGCTAAGGCAAATGGCCGCTGTCGGATCTGTCATAGACGATCAAGACGCAATGATGCAACTGCTTACAAGCTTGCCAAGCTCATACGACAGCTGGGTGATGATCATCACGACGCATCCAGAACTAACTCTTTCGAGAGTCATTACTATGTTGTTGCAAGAAGACATGCGGAGGAACGAAGCCCCAACTTCCTCAGCTGATTCTCATGCTTTATACACCAAAAAGAGCACGGCTAAGCAGGAGAAAAAAAAAGGCCCGAAGCAATCAAAGCCAGACCAGAAACTAGCAGAACACAAAGAACAGTCAAATCCGCATACGAAGAAGAAGCCGTTATGTAGATACTGCAAGCAAAACAACCACAAAATTCAAGACTGTTGGATACTGCAGGCAAAGAACAACAACAAGGGGCAGTCGAGTCAAGTGACAAATGCAGCTACAGAATCTCCACAGCCTATTCAAGAAGCGGATAATGATGCTTTCATGACCGGCCATCAAGGAGCATCCAACGACAATTCTTGGTTCCTAGATTTCGGTGCCACTCAGCACATGACCAGCCTCATTGGTTGTTTCGACTTCTATACATCTTACAGTACCAAGAAATATGTTCACCTTGGCGACAATAGCACACAAGCTATTAAAGATGAAGGTACTGTGAGACTGAGTTTTGCAAATGATCAATCTAAGCTACTCTCTAAAGTCATGTATGTACTAAATTTCTACGAATCTGCTCTCTGTAAGCAGGATCACAGATCTAGGACATAGAGCAGAATTCGAATGTGATTAGTGCAAAGTAGTTGATAGGACAAACAAGATCCTAGCACTCAAAAAGAGGCATGGATACTTGTATAAATTAAGTCATTGCTTTTCTGCCTCTAGTCAGGCACTCAATACTTCTATTCCTGCAAATAAAAGTTTACTTTGGCATTATAGACTTGGTCACTTGAATCATATTGTTGTACAACAAATGTCTAGACAATCTATTGTTATTGATCTCGACTATTCTTATGATAAATTTGAGTTACCTGTTTGTCAAGACTGTCTAGTTGGTAAACAGACTAGGAAACCATTAAATCAAGCCATCAACATATTTCTTTAGACATTGTACATTCAGACATTTGTGGTCCAATGAAAAATCCTTCATTGAAGGATGCAAAGTATTTTATAGCTTTTATTGATGAATTTTCCAGATAGACTATGGTGTACTTTATAAAGAAGAAATCAGAAGCCTTCAACTACTTCAGAATCTTCAAGGAGCGTGCAAAAAAAGAGACTAAAAGGACGATCAAGGCCCTAAAGTCAGACAATGGTGGAGAATATATCTCTACCGAGTTTAAGGAGTACTGCCAAAGCCAAAGTATTGAGAAACAATTCATCACTCCTTACAGTCCTTAGTCTAATGGCTTAGCCGAGAGAAAGAACCGTACCTTGGTTGAATCAGCCAAATGTATGCTAGCGCATGCATCACTGCCCAAGAGATTCTAGGCTGAAGCTATCTCCACTGCAGCTTACGTCCAGAACAGATGTTCAACCAAGGCCCTCTTAGGCAAGACACCCCATGAGGTTGTGGACAGGCTCTAAACCTTATGTGAAGAACCTAATAGTGCTCGAATGCGCAGATCCCAAAAGACATGAAGAAGAAATTGGACTTCCAAGGTCTCAAGACCATCCTGATTGGATATACTTCATCTGATAATACATACAAGTTGTATGATCATGATACCCAGCAAATCTTGTATAGTCGGGATATAGTCTTTATCGAGGATAAGTTCGTCAACATCAAAGGCAAGGATATTGCTCCAGGAGAACCTTCATCACCTACCATTGACATGACAATCCGAGCTTCTGGCTCAGGCGTGTCCATTGTCAACCCACTACTTGACAACAAATCAGATGAAGACGTTGCAGCTACCCAGCAACAAGTCCCAGGAGTGGTTCATCAGTCGAATCCTCCCAGAAGATCAAGTCGAGTGTGCACATAGTCCGCAAGGTATACTCTTGAGTCTGCATGTCTCTTAATACAGGAATCGACGACAGTCGAAGAGGCACTCAGCCAACCAGACTCTGAATGTTAACAAGTTGAAAAGAAGAATGGTCCAATAGATACACTGGTATGTTCATACTTTTTAAACAAAGAGGTAATTTATATTCATATGCAACATTTAGATCTATCAAATATTGGGAGGAAATGTTTATCAAGCATTGTTTCAACCTACTTCTTGTTATTTTGGTATATAGGCTTTTTCATCCTCATTTAGCGTTGGAGACAATAATCCTCGTAATGGTCGACGTAGATGACGAATGTCATACAACGGTCCTCATATAAAGCAATTACCTCATCGTCTATGTCAAGGCTTAAAAGAGATGATGGAAATTGATGAGCGCATTAATCAAGAGACTAATGCATCTGAATCTAGCTCATCTAGATCTACCCCTTCACAAACAAGTTCCAACGATGAAAATGAGCTTCCAATGAATGAAGATTTTGAAGCCATGGGAGACATGTTGGATGATATGTATGAGAATAATAGTGCATCTAGACACAATGAAAAAGATGAGGAGGCACTTTTGTCTAAAGAAGAAAAGAAATTGCTAGAAGAATCAAAGATAGCATTGTATCCTGGAGCAAAGACGTCTCGTTTGGCGACTTCTCTACTTCTATTAAATCTTCAAGCCAAATATAGGTGGAGTGACCAAAGCCTCACATCATTATTTGAGTAAAATTTGTTTCATCTACTTGTCATTTTTATTTTGAAACAAAATTTACAATTTGGACATCTAGTGATAATTTTTTTACAATGGCTTCTTTTGTCATGTACAGACTATTGAAAAACAAAATTCTCCCAGAAGGGAATGTCATGCATGAGACAAGAGGTGAGGCATGAAAGATGGTGTCTAACATCGAGATGGACTACAAGCAATATCATGCATGTCCAAAAGATTGTATTTTATATCGAGGAAGGTACGAATCACTCAAGAAATGTCCCATTTGTGATACTCCTCGATATAGAGATGATTTGCAAGGGGCAACCATTCCATGCAAAGTTTTACGACATTTTCCAGTAATTCCACGATTGCAACGTTTATTTCATTTTAAATCTCTTGCACAAGTTATGGACTGGCATGCACACCATACCTCTACAGATGGAATGATGAGGGTACCTTTAAATTCACCTGCATGGAAACACATCAACAAAGAGTATCCAAGCTTTGCCAATGAGTCAAGAAATGTGAGAGATACTGCAAGCGAAACAACCACGAAATTCAAGACTGCCAGATACTGCAAGCAAAGAACAACAACAAGGGACAATCGAATCAAGTGTCAAATGCAGCTACAGAAGCTCCACAGCCTATTTAAGAAGCGGATCATGATGTCTTCATGACCAGCTATCAAGGAGCATCCGGCGACAATTCTTGGTTCATGGATTCCGAAGCCACTCAGCACATGACCAGTCTCATTTGTTGTTTCGAGTCCTATACACCTTACAGTACCAATAAATATGTTCACCTTGGCGACAATAGCAAACAAGCTATTAAAGGTTAAGGTATTGTGAGATTGAGCTTTGCAAATGATCAATCTAAGCTACTCTCTAAAGTCATGTATGTACCAAACTTATCTACGAATCTGCTCTCTATGAGCAAAATCACGGATCTAGGACATAGAGTAGAATTCGAATGTGATCAATGCAAAGTAGTTGATAGGACAGGCAAGATCCTAGCACTCGGAAAGAGGCATGGATACTTGTATAAATTAAGTCATTGCTTTTCTGCCTCTAGTCAGGCGCTCAGTACTTCTATTCATGCAAATAAAAGTTTACTTTGGCATTATAGACTTGGTCACTTGAATCATGCTGCTATACAACAAATGTCTAGATAATCTATGTTCTTGATCTCGACTATCCTCGTGATAAAGTCGAGTTACATGTCTGTCAAGACTGTCTAGTTGGAAAACAGACTAGGAAACCATTTAAATCAAGCCATCAACATATTGCTAAAGGATTGTTAGACTTTGTACATTCAGACATTTGTGGCCAGATGAAAAATCCTTTGCTGAAGGATGCAAAGTATTTTATAACTTTTATTGATGAATTTTACAAAATGACTATGGTGTACTTTATAAAGAAGAAATCGGAAGCCTTCAATTGCTTCAGGATCTTCAAGGAGCGTGTAGAAAAAGAGACTGAAAGGATGATCAAGGCCCTAAGATTAGACAATGGTGGAGAATATATCTCTACCAAGTTTAAGGAGTACTGCCAAAGCCAAGGCATTGAGCAGCAATTCATCACTCCTTACAGTCCTCAGTTTAATGGCTTAGCCGAGAGGAAAAACCGTACCCTGGTTGAGTCAGCCAAATGTATGCTAGCGCATGCATTGCTGCCCAAGAGATTATGGGCCGAAGCTGTCTCCACTGCTGCTCTGTCTCTGTGGATTTGAATTCCAAGATAGAAGTGGGCTTCACCCAGATCAGTCATGTCAAATTCTGAGAACAGTATCTATTTTGAATCCTTGACCATATTGGCATTGTTGCTGAAGAGCAACATATCATCAACATACAAGGTGATGATAATGAAGGATTGTTGCACTGACTTTGAATGAACGTTGCAATCAGCAGTGCTTGGTTTAAATCCTTGTTCAATGAGGAATGTGTTGATCCTCTGAAACCAAGCTCTGGCATACTGTTTCAAGCCGTACAGTGCTTTATGGAGTTTACAGACATGATTCTTCATGCCTTCCAGAACGTATCCTTTGGGTTGGATCATGTAAATATCTTCTTGTATAACTTCATTCATATAGGCCGTTTGTACATCAAGTTGATGTACTTCGAGGTCGGCAACTGCAACATAAGACAGGAGCATTCGGATCGACGAATGTTTGATGACTGGACTAAAAGTCTCACTGTAGTCGACATTCGGGATCTGGGTGAATCCTCGTGCTACCAGTCTAGCCTTCCTTCGATCAATCGCTCCGTTGGCATTATATTTGATCTTAAAGATCCATTTGCAATCAATAATATTGTAGCCAATAGGAGCTTCGACTAATGACCATGTCTGATTCTTGATCAGAGAAGAATACTCTTTGTCCATAGCTTCTCTCTAGAGATCAGAGTCTGGTTGGCTAAGTGCCTCTTTGACTGTCGTCGTTCTTGCATTAAAAGACAGACAGACTCAGGAGTATACCTTGTGGGTTGTGTGCGCACTCGGCTTGATCTTGTGGGAGGATTCGACTGATGAACCGCTTATGGGATATGTTGTTGGGTAGCAACAACATTTTCATCTGAGCAATATCCTTGCCTTTAAGGTCGACGAATTGATCCTCGATAAAGACTGTATCTCGGCTATACAAGATCTGTTGGGTATCAGGATCGTACAGCTTGTAGGTGTTATTAGACGAAGTATATCCGATCAGGATGGTCTTTAGACCTTGGAAGTCCAATTTCTTCCTTGTGTCCTTTGGGATCTGCGCGTAGGCAATGCACCCAAACACTCTTAGTTTCTTCAAAGAAGGCTTGGAGCTTGTCCACACCTCGTGGGGTGTCTTGTTTGAGAGGGCTTTGGTCGAACATCTGTTCTGGATGTAAGCTGCAGTGGAGACAGCTTCAGCCCAAAACCTCTTGGGCACCGATACATGTGCTAGCATACACTTAGCAGATTTGACCAGAGTTCGGTTCTTCCTCTCAGCTAAGCCAGTAGACTGAGGACTGTAAGGAGTGATGAATAGCTGCTCAATGCCTTGGCTTTGGCAGTACTCCTTGAACTTGACAGAGATATATTCTCCACCGTTATCTGACCTTAGGGCCTTGATCGTCCTTCTAGTATCCTTTTCTGCACGCTCCTTGAAGATTCTAAAGTAGTTGAAGGCTTCTAATTTCTTCTTTATGAAGTACACCATCGTTCTTCTCAAGAAATCGTCAATATAGATTATAAAATACTTGGCTTCCTTTAGTGAGGGATTTTTCATCGGGCCACAAATATTTGAATGTACAACATCTAGCAATCCTCTAGCAACATGCTGATGGCTTGACTTAAATGGTTTCCTAGTCTGTTTTCCAACTAGACAGTCTTGATAGACAAGTAGCTCGACTGTTTCGCGAGGATAGTCGAGATCAAGAACAATAGATTGTCTAGACATTCATTGTACAACAACATAATTTAAATGACCAAGTTTATAATGCCAAAGTAAACCTTTTATTTGATTGAATTGAGGTATTGAGAGCCTGACTAGAGGCATAAAAGCAATGACTTAATTAATACAAGTATCCATGCCTCTTTCCGAGTGCTAGGATCTTGCCTGTCCTATCAACTACTTTACATTGTTCACATTCGAACTCTACTCTGTGTCCTAGATCTGTGATTCTGCTTACAGAGAGCAGATTCGTGGATAACTTAGGTACATACAGAACTTTGGAGAGTAGCTTAGATTGATCATTTGCAAAGCATAATCTTACAGTTCTTTCACCTTTAATAGCTTGTGTGCTATTGTCGCCAAGGTGAATGAGTTTCTGGGTATTGTAAGGTGTATAGGACTCGAAATAGCCAATCAGACTAGTCATGTGCTGAGTGGCTCCGGAATCCAGGAACCAAGAACTGTCGTCAGATGCTCCTTGATGGTTGGTCATGAAGACATCATGATCCGCTTCTTGAATGGGATATGGAGCTTTTGCAACTGCATTTGCCACTTGATTCGACTGCCCTTTGATGTTGTTCTTCGCTTGAAGTATTCAGCAGTCTTGTATTTCGTGGTTGTTTCGTTTGCAGTATCTATAGAACAGCTTTTTCTTTGTCTGCGGATTCGACTGTTCCTTGTGCTGAGTTGGTTTCTGGTCTGGCTTTGATAGCTTTGGGCCTTTCTTCTTCTTCTGCTTTGTCATGCCCTTATTGGTTTACAAGGAGTGAGAATCAGCTGAGGAACTTGAGGCTTCGTTCCTTCGCGTGTCTTCCTGCAACAACATAGTGATGACTCTCAAAAGAGTCAACTCTGGATGAGCCGTGATGATCATCACCCAGCTGTCGTAAGAACTTGGCAAGCTTGTAAGCAGTTGCATCACTGCGTCTTGATCGTCTATGATAGATCTGACAACGGCCATTTGCCTTAGCAGGTTCTTGAATTGATTAATGTGATTCTGCAGAGAATCACCATTCGTCATCTTGAGGGAGTATAATTTCTTTCTGAGATGTAGTTTAGAAGCTACATCTCGCACTTCGTATAGCGTGCTCAAGATGTCCCAGACTTCTTTCGATGTCTGAGCCTCGGATACATGGCCGATCTGTGTATTCGTGATGTTGAGGATGATCAGTGCGAAAGCTTTTCCATCCTTCAGCTTCCATCTGACGATTGCCTCGTTGTCTGCTTCGGGTTTCCCTTCTGCACCTATAACAACGTCGTACAATTCTTTTGCCATAAGTACAGTCTTCATCTTAAATTTTCACAGATGGTAATTGGCTCCATCAAGCTTGTCCATGAGAGGACTGGCTTTCCCTTGGGAATCCATGTGGAAGAATCAGTCTAAGTGATACTGAAAAATACAGAACAAGAAAACAATTACTCTATCGGCTAGTAGAGTCTTGTACCATGGGGGCTAATCAAGCTATAAAGATTGCTCTAATACCATGTTGGGAGAGAGAAAGGAAGAATAAATGACAAACACGAATGAGAAATGAACTCAAACAAAAAATGTTCGTGCGTAGCGGAATGAGTTAAATGACTCTCTCCCTGAGCATGACTACGCCTATCAGAATGAACAAAACTTTAGTGATAGAAATCACAGTCATTCTAGATTACGTAGCCAAACATTTAAATGGATGAAGCACTAGATGAATAATTTGTCGCGAATTGCAAGACAAATTATCTGTTGCGAATGATTCGCGAAGAGCTAGACTGTGCTCGACTGATAATTCGCGAAAGACAAGACTAAAAGTTAATCATCTATTACCAGAAAGAGCAACAAGAAAGATTAGACAGGATGAAGAATAAGCATAGCAATATTGACAGATCTAAAACGCAGAACAAATGAACTGAGTCAGATTAAGTATATCAAGTATACAAGTCAGTAATGCGGTAGAGCACAAGACTGTAGTGGACGAAACCGTGCGTCTTACAAAGCTTATTTTAGTCTGTAATGAGGAATGAGACCTCCTTCACTTGTTCTAGACTTATCTTGCTTCATCAAAATTCATCATCATAGAATACACATATGGTATCCAATATATATACATAATATTACAGGTGTGCAGATGCGAAAGTACAGAGTGGATGTGCTGTCTATAGGAGATCGTGGGTGGTTGCAATCGTTGTCCAATCTGTTAGCGCAACTGCATGGGGTGAGCATGAAAAGGGTGCGACGTCAGCCATCCTGAAGTGAACGTTGGTGATGACGCAAAAGTGCGTCACTCTTACAAATGGTCTTAGGATAAGATTTACAGAGTGCCTTATCTGTTAGGGCACCTTTGGCATTCAGTAAGGTATTGTCTACTTTTCGCCTGTCACCATGACCTGTGTAAGAACATACTGTTGCGATTCATTCACCTTTTCTTCGTCTGTGCGAATTTGTGTGTAAAAAATGCAGACTGCGTGACAACGTTAGAAAAATATGCAGCATGAATAGAGGCAGATTAAAATTGGGATTTAGGAGAGTAGGAGGAGTAAATCCAACATATTTGACAGTGAATCAAATGAAGTCGTTGCTGCTATCGAAACTTGAATGAGCTCTGATATTGACATTGCTAAAGTGAAATCAAATTAATCACAAACGAAATGAATTCGGATGGACTTCAAATATGATTGCTGGTCATTGCCTGCTATATCATTCCTACAATCCTCCAAAAAGTAGACAGACACTACTGATCTACGTTTTAGATTAATACAACATTCAACAAAAATTGAATCAGTGTGCGGAATTGATAAAATAGGTGAATGAGATACATAAGCGATGGCAGACAGTAATTCATTCAAGATCAGACTAAGATAAGAGTGATATGTGCGTAATAGCTACAATATTATCTATTGATCCTCTTGATTTTGAGCGCTGCATGACAAACCCACACAGCGCATTGGCGTGAGAGAAACGGTGTTCTCCCACAAGTAATGTCTCGCTTACTAGCAGACTTATTGGATCTGTGTGGATCCTGCTTACAAAATTTGTCTCGCACGTAGGCGGACTTCTATTCTGTAGTGTGTATTTTGTATTTTCTTTTTGCTACTGTATGTATCTTATACACTCAGACTAGCACATCAGATTAGATAGGCTTAAACAATCCATAACTAATCATGGATTACAAGAGAGGTGGGTTAGGAACGTCCTAACGCTCTTCCGTTGACGTCATCATATCAGATCAAGGGTTTGTGTACTTCATGGTACTTGCATGATCTTTCTGATCCTTTGGAGCATGAAGGTAAAAAAGGTGTCGCGAAGATTTTCGTGTCGCTTTGAGCCGTTTGACTTTCGCGTCGTTTGACTTTCTTCTGCTATGTCATAAAAAAAATTTTGTCGCAAATTTTTCACGTTCGTGTCTTGTCGTCAGGGTGTTTGCGAACATTTTTGCTTCATGTCTTTTCGTCAGGTTCGCGAACATTTTCGCTTCATGTCTCTCGAACAGACCTTTGTCCAAGGCTTTTGTGAAAATGTCAGCCACCATCTCCTTTGTTCCAATGAAAATAGTCTGCAACATCTTCTTTCCAATCAGATCCCTTATCAAGTGATACTTGATTGTGATGTGTTTTATCCTTGAATGAAACACAGGATCCTTTGTCAGATGTATTGCAAATGTATTGTCCATCTGCAAAATCAGAGGCTCATTTCTTGTTTTGCCCAGTTCGTCAAGGAACTGTTTGAGCCAAATGATTTCATTAGCCATCTTTGCTGCTGCAACGTACTCTGCTTCGCAGGATGACTGAGCCACGATGGTCTGCTTCTTGCTGACCCAGAGAATTGCTGCTGCTGACGCGATGGCCAATGTAGTTCATGCCCGTTTGCGTGATTTAGTTGCTTTATATTTTGGTAAAGATTACATGATTGATTGGTCCTCCCAATCGCTTCAAGATAAAAAATAAAATAATAGAGCCTTTATATTCTGAATTCTTTCAATCCAATGCTTTTAGTAGGACTTGGGCCTTGAATTCAACGTGCCTTTGGATTCGAAACAAAAGGCAATTGATGAGAAGAGCTGTAAGAATCCCAAGAATTCCATGAAGCCTGGATGGTGCTCCAAAAGGGATTGGAGGAAGGTAAAAGGAGAATTGTTGCAAAACAATCCCCAAAAGTATGAACTACAACATAGGGCCGCCGCCGAGAAGCTCTTAAAACATGGCCAAAGTCACTTGGGATTGGGAGGAAGGGGCAATCTAGAGGCCCAATTTGTAAGTGCAATATTTTTTACTATGATTCTATTTTTGTAGTGAGATTGTTAATGTTTTTTATTGCTAAAC